>OX388202.1:12500000-13750000 GCA_947578815.1 Epinotia ramella | reverse complement strand
CAAATTCAATCTCAATTGGTTAAGCGTGAAGAGGTAAGACAAACAGACAGACGTACTTTAGCATTTATAATTTTAAGTATGGAAGTATGGATACTGAATAGCCTACCTATGGGCTAGGCTTTGCACAGAAACGACATCATTCACAACAGAAATTCACCACATTCTTTATTCTTCACAGTCTTTACTTTAACACAAAAGCGACCATCTTCGTATTCACAATTCTTCACTAATATAATGGGATTATCCATGTCTTATATTTATCGTATTTCAACTCCTGTGCTGAATAGCGAATGTTGTTGTGAACTGCTATTGTGAAGAATAGTGAATAGGAAGAAACGCTTTTGTGTTAAGGGTAGCATACTAGCTATCATTGATTTAGTATACGTAACTAGTAACTAGATACACAATCAGCCGAGAAAAATGGCCGTCCAAAAGAAACGCTTGATCGACTCGGGCGGCTCTTTTGCGTTTAGTCTGGTTTCGACCGTGCGTGAGGCTTGACGGTTGTCAAAGATGACAAAAATATTCTATGAGAAAATGCCAACTATTCTAATATTAGTATTTTTAGTATTTCTTTAACCATGTTCTATTGATAGTTTAAAGAATTTTATTTAAACTCATTGCCATTTCATGGTTTTGAATAATTAATTTCGTTAACCCCTTGTTTGCGGCCCGCGAGCCTCCGTTTTGTGTACAGGTACTTTTTGCCCCCATTTCACCGCCTTAGAGGATGGTTCCCGGGGTAAAACTCTATCCTTTGTCCTGGGACTCAAACTATCTCTATACCAAATTTAATTTAAATCGGTTCAGCGGTTTAGGCGTGAAGAGCTATTAGACAGATACGCTTTCGCATTTATAATATTAGTATGGACGGGTTTTGAAAGTGTTTAGGCATTTCCTGCTTTTAAAGATAAATAAACAATATTTTTTGTCGTTGTGTTAAAATAGGTAAATAAAATTATTATTTAAATTATTATTTAAATTAAGTATTATTTAAATAATATTTTAATGCGATTCCATTCATTCGCTATTTAGTTTAGACGTGAGCAGTCAAGTCACATTGCGGTAACACACAGATTACAGAGAAAGTGCGGTAACATTTCAATAAACTAAACAGTTTTTAATCTGTTTGATTCTTATTTGCTAATTATATATAAAAAACGCTATTAGCAACTACTGAAATGTAGCTAGAGTTGTCATGTTGGGGCATAATTCTTGGCATTTTTGTTTGGCATTGTGTCTATTTACTTTATGCCGGCACCCCACTGCGCTATGCGCTATTCGTTATTCGGCTTATGCGCCTGTATTCGACGCAGTGTGGACGGTTTATTCGTCTATGTTTGCCTTATTCGCACGCATAACGCATAGCGAATACGCGTATCCGTCGAACTTGTCGGTTTTTTGGTACACATCAAAGGAGGCGAATAAGCCGAATAGCGCATTGACTGCCCACACTTCGTTCACTCACTCATTTGCTACAACACACATATATGGCATGTTCGGCACACCGGCACGTAGTGCGGTGGGTATGTTTATTTGTTTGCGCACATAACAAATATTTTCGCAAATACGGCGCAGTCACATAACGAATAGCGCGTAGCGCAGTGGAGTGCCGGCATTATTATATGTCAATGCTCGCTATGTCCGCCACCCGATTATACCTATAAATAACTAAAAATTTTTGGTCAGAAACCGTTTAGTAGTTTTTACGTAAAACTATATATTAAGAATAGAATGATCTGTTATCGAAAGAGCGAGCGCAGCGAACGAAGTCCTATGCTTCAGTTTGTGCCGAAAATCATTTTTGTCTGTACGGCGTTCAGTGTCCGGTGTCTATCCCGCTGATCTCTACAGGTCGTATTTTTTAATAAGGGTTAAGAGAGTAAACGAGGAAGACACTACAATGTTTCAAATATCTGCACAACTCTCTTTTATAAGAACTTTCTCCTCTTCGCACCTATGAATATTTATATATTCATACAAATGTATTTTTATAACGTTATATATGTAAGGGTCCACAATCCACTTTCTACGAAAAATATTACCTACGTGTTCAATTCGCTTATAAATGCACATACCCAGTTTTATTAGATGTGATTGGGATAGTGGCGCTGATAAACCGATTTAAATTCGTATCGAATATTAATGGCAGACTGCAGGTACGAGTCAGGCTACCTTTTTACAGGCTATCTACACTTTGGTGACAAAAGTAACTGATCGAAAATTTCCTTTTTGTTCCAGAGGTAACTGACAGGTGGCATTGTAAAACTTTGACCACTAATTTGGCACTTCTGTTCAGTCAGATCTCTAAGGTGGACAGACATTACAATGATAAAGGAGCGTTTAAGTTTTATGCTTAATTTCAAGTGGATTTTATTGTTCTGATTTGTTCCTATCGGCCATGGTCGATTAGCGCTTTGTTAGTTAGAATAATGTTGTAATTGTTAACGTTGTTAATGATAAAAAATTAGGTCTGTATTTATTGTAACTTAGGTGCTTACACAAAAATAGGTAAGTATGTAGGTGAACATGGTAGACATTCTTGTAATCTTGACATTTATGCAATTTATATTGTAATTTAATATTTTTTTATCGTGTAATAAATAAATCTAAATCTGCAATCTATCTACCTACTTGTGTTGTATTGCGGATTATACAATTTTGTACAACATTATTTATTAATACACTTTTCAAAACTTCAGGTGCTTTATGCCGCTAAAATTTAATGCACCGTCGTTGAAAGTCGGAGTCAAAGGCGTGTGAAATAAAATAGTTTACGGTCTTTGAAACAAGAAGTCCTCTTTAGAGCAAAATATGTTTGTTCGTTTGTGTTAGAGGACTAAGAAACTTGCCCGCGGTGCGTCGCAGCGGAAAGCTTTTTTTAAGGAAGCTATAGTTATAATAATAACATGTCAAAGCAAAATAAAGAACTCACAGATATAATTTACTTTAAAAACAAAGTTTTAACCGACTTCAATTTAGTACTCCGCCAAGCCACGAGAACATTTCCACATTTATTTTCCAATTTACCACATGAACTGATTTCCGAGAGCAAGTGCGTTGATTATTAGAGAAAAAAACCCAATCGCTGTATGTGGCCCGATAATATTTGAGGACTTCCGTCGATTCCACAAGGATCACCTTTGGTACTTCATTAGCTGCTATTTCAACGGAATCTTATCAGAATCTGTGACGTGCTTTTGTACTTTAAGTACATAATTGAGGAATTCCATAAGTCATCTGTGGTCTTCATCATCAGCTCCACTCCACCAAATTTATGATTTACGGATGTAAATACACGAGATATAATAGAAAATACCAAAATCACTACACGCGTGCCTAATATAATTGAGGAGTTCTCTCAATTCCTCATAAATCCCATCATCCAACTGAATTTTGAAAAAAATGGGACCCATCTGGAAGCATATACTTACAAACAAAAAAGTGTTTTTTCGAATCGGCTCATCAATGACGGAGTTCTGAGGTAACAAACATTGAAAAAAAAAAAAAAAAATACAACCGAATTGAGAACCTCCTCCTTTTTTTTGAAGTCGGTTAAAAAGCGTGACAAAACATTTCACTAAGTCATCAAAAGGTAACCACCTCATCGTACTTTCGTACGATATTTTCCATACGTCACTGCCAAATTAGAAGAACACACATGAGATCACATTAACCGTCGACACAAGACACGATCACATTAACAAGTCGTAAGCCTTTAAATTTGCCCACCCTGCATTTAGTTCGCCACACTTGCATATAGTTAAATACCAATTTGTAACAAGTAAAAACCGGCCAAGTGCGTGTCGGGCCACGCGCAGTGTAGGGTTCCGTAGTTGCTTGTCTTAGTTACATATCGATGATTGCAGACGGTGCGGTTGCGTCGGCCGAATTTGTACAATTGGCCTTTCCAAGTACACGTTAAGTTCGTCGACTATTACTCGGGAACTACTTATGCCTTCTTGTCCGTGATAGTTTTCCTTTTAAATTCATTATATGTACTACTACCACGATTTTTTTCACATCCCCAGTAGTAGCCATTTAGCCGGCAGGGGGGAGACACATGACTCGAACAAAAATTAGGGCTTTAAAGGCCAATATCTCGCAAACGAATCACTGATTTCATAGGAAACCCATAATAGTTTTGAACGAGCTATCCAACGATACCCCACACCATGGGTTTAACGAGAAAAAAAATTACATCCCCGTTTTAGGTGTAGGAGGGGAGGTACCTTAAAAAAATATTTTTTAAAGATTTTATTGCACTGTTTTGTCGGCGTGATTGATTTATATACCCATGCCGAATTACAGTTTTCTAGTTGTAATGGTTACTGACCTAAGCCGAAGACGGAAAGACAGACAGACAGACAGACGGACGGACATGGCGAAACTATAAGGGTTCCTCGTTGTCTACGGAACCCTAAAAAGTATATTACTAATAAGCTGTATTTCAAAAAAAACTTGAATTTAATCAAATTAATGACAGGTAGGGCTGTAGGAGCCTATTATATTAGTTATCTATTAGTTATTAAAATAATCGTCTCGGGAGCCTATAGAATATGGAGTTGAATTCATAGTTAGTTATTAAAATAACCGTCTCGGCAAATCAGGTAAACGGCCCAATGTATAACACCTTAATGCCTCATAGTTAACATCACTATAATAGTGTTATTAAGTATAATTTTTCTGAACAGCTGTACCTATACTTTTTACCTCTGTTACAGGAACGGTACAGATTTTTTCTTATCATCTTATAATTCGGTTTCATACGGTCTACGCACCAATGACGTAAGAATAATTCCCTTTTCACTCCTTCTATCAACAAACGCTCTGGATTCAATCAGTCCCCTCATCACAATATACCATTTTACTCCCTAGTAATATGCAATCTACTATTACAAAATTACTTGTGGCATCCCGAGGGCGTATCGCCAGTTAATTTATTACTCGACCACATTGCACCATCGACGACATAATTTTACGATCTGAACTTCTGGAACAACCTCAAATTTCATCCTTTAATGATTCAAATCATTAAAATGAATTGTAGGTTCTTTAGATACCCATACTAAAATTTTCTTCCGGCAATCGGGATTACAAAAGTTGCAGTGGCGTGGCTCTGAGGAAACTTATTGTTGTTTCCATTACATTTGGAAGATGTAGGTCACGCATTTGCGTTATTTGAGAGACTTAAGGACTTCTGCCGTTAATGACCTTTTTAAGAAGCTGCTAAACTTGCTTAATGTAGATCAATTGTGACACTTCTTCATGCACCAATGTTGTCTATTTAACATTCTTCCTGAATTAAAATTAAGTCCTACTCCTATTTAAGTGAGAATCTATATCTCGTATGTACTTCTAGGGCGGAACAATTAAATACTCGTTTGACAAGATTGAACGGAAGCACCATTGATACAACAACACAGCTTTTATTTATACAATAACTTTATGAAAGTGTCTGTCGAGAGACGGTCGCGGCTTAGCTTGGTGCATAATGGCAAAGATAATGATGTCAAGAGGCGGAAGAAGCAATTGCGGACTCGTCTCGTCTGCAATCACGACGGGGTATTTCCGAGAAAACAACAATTCCGTGCCAATGCCCGGATTTACTATATTATTCCGTCAGAACATTATCTTGGCCAGTTTTTGTCTCCGCATGACTGTTTGCCAAGGGTAAATACACCCTCAAATCTGTGGTCAGCTTAATCTCGGTTCCCGCTCGGTTGTCGAAAAGTTATGTTGACGTCAGAGCTATTCTTTTCATGTAAATATGAATAAGTATTCTGGATAATTAGACTAAATATGAACAATAGAAATCTATGTCAAGATTCTATATTAATATTATAAAAATTACAATAAACAAAGTGCCATATCGTAGAAATCAAAATTCATGCTTGCATTCAAAATTAAGACTGTAACAGCATCATATAATTTAGTAGCAGCCAACGTAGCCAAATATATCGTAACACTCGCTTATTCTTACAGTAGTACCGAAATATTTGGCTACGTTGGCTGTTACCAAGTATATGATGCTGACTGTACAATGGGAAGATTTTCGCATATTATAATACGGCGGTGAAAATATTGAACAGCATTTTCGATATTTTCAAACATTTTATTTCGTTGAACTTTCTCAATATTTTCGATGTAAGTAAGTCAAGGTACGTTGGCTCAGATTAAATCTAGGCGACATTTATATTTCCGGTACAAATTTTTAATATAACTTATGATATATTTAGAGATCAAACAAAACTAAAATATAAACATGCTTTTAGAAATGTAAAAATTATAAACTGCTACTAGGCAAGTATTGAAATTCTATTTGAAATGTAGGTACCTACCTTGGTTTTGCCGGTTGCTCTTGGCTAAGTACTTATTTATATCTATTCATTGCTGATTTTGCAATATTTGCATAAAGTATTTGCGTGAGCTTGCATTGGAGGCCTGTTCCATGGCGCTAATCCTTTCCAATCCAACATAATATTTGATAACATACTAACGAGGTTAGCAATATGTCATGCGATTTACACAAAATATTGCGTTCACAAAATAAAGTCGAGTTGAGTCGCAAAGTAATTTGTATTATTTCGCGCCATGTTCTGCTTTAATTATTCGCTACATCAAGACAGGCAGGTGCGACGAATCTGTATTTATTTGCATTAAAAATAAATTTACTTGGAGACTTGCGTAATTCAGGATTATGATGCGACAGCTGTGCCAGATAAACTGGAATTTGCGGATTAAATTACAATTCCGTTATCAAGTTGATTAATAACCCATGTGCTAGGTACGAAACAAACTTTTGCGGGCGTGTCGTATTGCGAAACAGATTTTGCTTGCGGGTTTTCTCTGGGGCCTCTCATTGAAGACCAATTTAAGTGAATTATGCTGACTTCTACCCAAAGTTCGGCCAAGAATATTTGAGATGTGTTTTGTAACCATATTAAATCCAAAGAAAACAAATGAAAGCGCACTCCGGCGCATTCTCAAAGAAGATAGAGGACATGTCGCAACTCTATGTTCGGTGTCTCTGCCTTTCAACTCAACATCAGAATGACAGATACACCGAAATTTTAACGTGATGTATTCCGATGCATTGTTTCTAACAAATATTAAAACGGGCCTTTATGTATTTGTTATTAAAATGTTACAGGATGTAATAATCTATTCTTATTATAACCAGTTACAAGCTTTTATTACAAGCTTATTATTTAATTAACTTGCAATGTACATATGTATGTTTGTCAGGGTGGAATCTTGCAACTGAATTTTGAAGCAGATATCTTCAACCGATTGAGCTGAAATTTTGGGTAAAGGTATAGTTAAGATGACAATTCAATATTATGGTACCATCGACCTGATCTGATGATGGAGACAGAAGATGGCCATGGGAATTCAGTACTTAACCGACGTAAACCCGTTGAGTTTGGGCTCGTTAAAATCGTCTCAATGAGTTGTTTATGACGGTATACTGAAAAGTACAGTCGGCAATAAAAGCTTGTATCAAAAATGAAATTTTAGACAGAAACTTATTCAAAGTTAGTTAAAAACATTTTTTTTTAATAATAAATATTAGGGGACAAATCGACCTAGTCCCATAGTAAGCTCATTAAAGCTTGTGTTATGGGGACTAGATCTAAATACTTAAATACATAGAAAATTTCCATGACTAAGAAACAAATATTCATGCTCATCACACAAATATTTGCCCTTACCGGGATTCGAACCCTTCAGCTTCGTAGGCAGCGTCACTACCCACTAGGCTAACCGGTCGTACTTTAGTAGTACTTACACGTAAAGAAGGGATGTAATTTTTATCCTCGTTAATCCCATAGTGTGTTGGGTGTCGTTGTACATAGTTCGTCATATAGCCAACTCATACAGCAAAAATATGTTTATATTTCATAATGTTTCTCTAACAGAATTTGAATGAAAGATAACGATTAACAACCACCAATCTTCTTGTATACACAATTTACCTATTTGAAAACTTAGAATATAGTATGAATATAAATAAACAGTGTACTGTAGGTACTGCCACTGCACTGAACACTAAAAGTAGGCAAGGCCACACTAAATAGTTATTTTTATACTCGTCGACTATAATCTTTTCACGCCACTGCTCGGAAATGTGGCAAAAGATGGTTAGAATCCAGGCTTCAAAGCTGGGGTTAGTTAGACGTCGCACGAACAGGCCATCTATGAGTTCAAACTGTCCAACAATGTTTTTGTAGTCCAGTTTGAACAGCGATTCGAACAATCACAGCTCCCCCGCCCCTGCCCCCACCCCCGCCCGCCCGCGCGCGCTCGCGTGTGGAGTGGAGGGCAGTGCGCGGTCGACCCGGCGCGCTGCTGCTGCTGTCCTGCTGCTGGCGGGTGTTTCATATTGTGATCTTTAATTAGGTACTTCATTTTGACTTATAGATATAATTATTTGCAATTTCCTCGCAGTAGGCGTGAAAAGCACTATGTAATGTCTCGGCCAAAAGTGCAATAGATGGACTCGTCTCCTTCGAGGTCCTCACCTGCGGCTCGGACCTCGAACACACTCGTCCATCAGTCGCCTACTTTCTAGCCTTTACAACAATGTACTATTAAATTAGAACCTCGCAAACCATAACGCAATGGAATACTTTTATTCTTATGAAAAAGTTTATGCTCTATGGACAATCGCAATAATTATTTCGATACGCTCTAGACAACCGAAAAAAAATTGAAAATAGAACTTCGTATTTCAATAATGTGTCCTTGTTTAAGGAGACTCGATCCGATACAAGATTGCCAATCTATGGCGTTTCAGAACGTAGCAGCGTCGCGTCATCTGTCAAAAATCTACTTGAACTTGCTGCTGTATCCAGGGCATAAAAATAAAATAAAAACTACGTTCTGTGATTGGCTAGTATTTAGACAGTCACAGCACAGTTCTGCAACATTACGGACGCCGGCGGTGTGATGTGATAACTTTTCTTTTCAAAGTTAAAGTTAAAAAGTTAAAATAAAAATGAAGAAAATGAGTAGTGACTAGTGACAGTGACGAAACATCTTTAACTCCTCAAGAAATAACTAATATGGCAGAGGAAGCCACACTTACCTTGCTACCTGAAAAGTCAAAGAGCCTTTACAATAGTCGAACTAGACAATATAGTACCTACTTACGATATTTAGTTTTCTTATATACTCGTATTAATGACTTAAATTATTAATTTTAATGAACTCGTACAAAAAGTATTGTTCACAATAGTGTCGTAATCAAGCTTTTTAATCTCGTACCTTACTTAGGGTACTCGACTAAAAAGCTCTCTATTATAACACGATTGTGAAAAATACTATTGTGCAACAAGAGAGCAAAGTTTGTTTTTGCTGCGAGTGCTGATTTTGAGCCCTGAGGAAGCGAAAGATTCTAAAGTATGAATCTTGAGCGCAGCGAAGGACTCAAAAGCACGAGATGCAAATACTTTGCTCTCGAGTAACACATACAACTTTTCACCTCAGCAGTGAGAACATATTCACATTAAAAAATATATAATAGTATCACGTACCTATTCGTCTTAAGATTGTTCAGGAAGAAAACTTAATTAGGCGTTCGTTAGTGCTTGTTTTAACTCATCAGCGCCGGCCGCGCCGTTAGTCAATACTAGAAAGGCGAGACAAGGCGCGAGAAACCAAAGGATATTTCAGTATCTATACGAGTGTCGCGCGACACTGACACATAACTAAAAACTAACCGTATTATTGCTAAAATTCACAGATTTTACTAATATCTTCGAGATGTTTTAGAAATATTCATCATTATCACAAGGATATTACGTGTATCTCGCGTGCACACCAAAAACTAGCCGTAACTGTTGTTAAAATACTGCCTTCGTCACGTCACTGACTTCACTGTATATCCTAGTTAGATAAAGAATTGATTTATCCTAGTCGTTTTTATATTTAAAAACCAATATCAATAACGCAAGAATGAAGAATAATATACCTAATAAATTCTGAAATAAACAAGTGAAATTAAAAGATTATTCAAAAAACCCAACTGCTTTTTTTCAAATTTTATAGCCTATGTCACTCCCACGATTAAGAGGAATCCAACGACACCTCATATGTCGAAATCCGTCTAACGGTTTAGGCTGCAGGGCGTGCCAAAGAATAAGGTCACACATACATAAATACGCTCGAAAAACATAACCCTCCTCTCCTTCGGCAGTCGGGTAATTAACAGCGCGCATTTTTTTTAAGGGGGCGGACCGCCGCGCTTGCGTTCGGGAACTGCATCTGTGGTATACGTTCATAAAATTTAAGATTGTTTAAACTTGAAATATTAATTAGCTAGCGTAATAAGATTCATGTTTACCTATTTAGTATGTAAAACGGAGTTTACTCTGAGATAATACTAACAATTACACGGTTCAACTCACGTATTCTATGTCACTACGGGCGACATGTTTCGAACTCTTCGGGAGTTCTTCTTCAGGATGAGTGTTTTCGCGGCGGTGTCGCTTGTATCACTCAGACATGTATGTCTGACTCATCCTGAAGAAGAACTCCCGAAGAGTTCGAAACATGTCGCCCGTAGTGACATAGAATACGTGAGTTGAACCGTGTAATTGTTAGTATTATTTCAACATGTCTCACGAAAGTTTAAATTCGATTTCTCTGAGATCTTTTATTTAAATTATCTTCAATAGAAAATTCCTTTGTATAATTATTTTGGTAATTTAAACTTGTTAATTTGATAGTTTTCGACCGTGTTACTTGTGTCGCGTTATTTGGGAGTCTACTTTGAAAATCGATGGTCAAACTATGGATTGACATATGTCTGCCATTTTCTTTTTTCGTAATGGAATGAAAGGGCTGTCCCTTATACAGGGTGATTCAGGAGACATGAGTAGGATCAACCCTACGGATTCAATAGTTTATAAGCTACTCAGTCGTACCAGCATTGGTAAGATTAACGTTAATTTTTTTTTAGTTGTGTAGGGTGACCATGATTTATTGTGAATGAAACTTTCACACAAAATGTAAAAAAAAACTGTGGGCGTTTAATTTAATTACGATGGTAAAAGATCCATTAACATTAACTGTATGTGTAGGGTTGATCCTGCTCACGTCTCCTGAATCACCCTGTATATAATAAAGTTCAAATATTCTGAACTTGTAATAGACCCCATACGACGAAATGTCAGTGCTCCGCATCTAAATTAAAAAGTTACTTTTCCCCTCACTGACTCGGAAAGCCGTCTTTTATCCTTTAAAACCAGTGAGCAAAAACGCATTTTATCCACTAGTGGGGAAAGTAATTTGACCTTGGAGCGTGTTTAAGTAGCTTTTGAGACTTTTGACAGATAACAAAGAGTAAAACACTCATAATACAACATTTTCACAGATGATGTATTTCTGTTGCCGCTATAACAACAAATACTTAAAAACAGAATAAAATAAATATTTAAGAACTTTTAAAGAATTGCTTGTTGACTTCATTCAGGCGCTGGGTCTCAAAATGTATGGAAAAATTAAAACCCGACTCGCACTTGACCAAAATTCTACTTGAAATTACTTAACGTTATTATTACTATTTATTACTGTTAAACAAATATAAATATTATTATTTAAATTCAATAACGTTGTTTTGCATGTTGCACTTTCCTCGCTATAGGTGAAAAGTTTTGTGTTACACACGGGTGCAAATGTATTTTACTTCTCGTGTGTTGAAACACTCGCTACGCTCAGGATTCTAATTTAGAACCACTCGCTTCGCTCGTGGTTCAACTATAGAATGTTTTCGCTTGCTTGTGTTTCAATTCCACACTCGCGGGTAAAATACAACTTTGCACCCTTGTATAACAAATAACTAGAGATGTGCAAATTGTGGAAATTTTCCAAAAAGTTGGAAAAGTTCTCGGAAATTTCTAGAAAGTTTCACAAGGAATTAAGGAAATTTCCATGCTGGAAATGGAAAGTTTCAATTCCCATACAAAAATGAAGAAAATTTCCGAAATTTTCCCATGTTAAATTGCAGAAACATTTCGCAATATAGGAAACTTACCGTCGGCGCATCAGTACAAATAACTATTGTCTCACGGAGTGAGCAAAATCGCATTTTGCACACTGTTTTCACGCAGCACGATATGCTTGTTCGAGCTGCTGTGGTGAAAAAAATATTTCAATGTCTTCAAATAGCCATAATAGTCATACAAGAATTAATTTACTATCAATATTTAAAATAATAACGCATGATTATCAACCAGTTTCAAAAATCAATACAATTATCTGAAACTGTGGCTGTACAGGTTTCTGCTATTGCTTTTTTTTTTATTACTTTTCAGCCCTAGGGGTGACATGCCTCACTTTCAACCCGCTGTTTAGAAAAACAATGGCCTACTTTCAGAGTATGAGAAATGAAAAACTTATTCCGTAGTTTTTGCTATGAGAAAAAGCGAATAATGGCACTCACGATGATAATTTTGCTCAAAGGTTAGCTGGAAGAGATCCCTTAAAGGGTTAAGGCCGTCAAGGGGTACTTTTTTTTCGTTTCTGTTTTCACTTTGCAATGTTTTATAAAGTATAATAAGGACCGGTCACATTGGCACTCTTTGGGGGAGGCCTATGTCCAGCAGTGGACGTCTTTCGGCTGATATGACGATGATGATGATGACGTATTAATTAAGGATTCGTTGGTAATACTTGGATTGTATAATTTGACAGTGGAACGTTTACTGTTTACCCTGACTCTTATAATTCAGAAGTATGTACACGGAGGTGGAACGAGACATAGCCGCTCCCGGCCATTGCGAACAAAGGCCTGCCACACACAAACGAAACCGTGATTTAGGAGAGTACGAAATTAGGCATTCACCAAACAAGAATCCCCACAATATTATGATACTACGACACCGCCGAGTCACGGTGTGTGACAATAATACTAATTGCGCAAGAGATTTGAATTATTAAGGCATCCGGCGCGGTTGATAGCAGTGGAGGAGGAATTAAATGTATTACAAGACATTTGTTACGTTTATTGATGTCACTGAACAAAGCGCAAGCAATGTCACAACTCACAATACAGCATGACTATTGCAATATTGTATAGCGTTCAAAAATTTAATAAGAGAGATACGTTGAATCCGCGGTCACTGGGCCGTTTAGACCGTCCGTTTCACCAACCGAGGCATGTAGTAAATGTGAAGTGTCAAAGTTTTTTGAATTACGTTCAAAGCCCTAGTAGGACCACAATAATTGCCGATTAGAATCTGCCGACTTTTTAAACAAAGGTTTTTAACATTATTTACCCACTTCTCTAAAACACGATTTTGGATGTAAAATAAATTATAATAATATGTACCTATTTGTCCGTCATTGATCTACCCCACACGCGCTAAATAACCTACAACACAGCAGGCACGTAGTTTGTCGTCACAAATTACCTCAGTTTGGTATTCGATTTGGCAACTTATTATTTGAGTAAGGCTTTCATCTCTACTTTTAACAAATACTGGCGTTTTCGTTGTTTCCACATCATTAGGCTGCTGGTGTTATCGAATAAACAACAGAATTATCGGAAAAAATATGAAGCTTAATGACCAAAACACGTTCTTAAAGTATCTACCGGTACTGTAAGAATATGTATAATCATTCTTGGATCCCCATTTTTTATCGTTTTTAGTTAGTCAAAGGGTTAGTTCTAGAAATAATTTCTTACGCTCCTTGACCCGCGTTAGTAAGGGTGTAAAAGTAAAACGGTGAGAAAAACAAGGTGCTGTTCGCGCGCCGCCCAACGAAGAATACGCTCTAATGAGCAGAGACCTTTTAACTGCTCGTATTTCGGCCGTTCATATCTAGGCTCTCAGCATTTAGGTATGTCAACACTTCTGTACCTATTATTAACTTGCAGTGGGCAGCTAACACTTAAACAAAATAATTTATTTTGTTTAAAAATAAGCATGCCCCGGGTGAATTCAATTATCATAGCCGATGCGGCACTGAATAAATTCGGTGCTTAATGCCTGAATACCCATTCGAACTCCGGAGGAAACACGAAGTGACCCCACAAATAGATCGCAGTTCGGTTCGTTACATGAATTGACAATTAAGGCTCGCCTCGGTCTTTATCTAACAAGGACCTTGGGTTTTTTCAGGCGCTCGCTTTATTTCACGCTTAGCTTTGTATACAATTTCGTCGACCCATTGCTTTGAATTAATTTCACGCCAGGGCGGTCATTTGTATTTCTTTTGTTTTAAAGGTGGGGAGGCTTTTGGTCTCGCTTAAAGATATATTTGGCCCGTTAGCACATTGCGACAACTTTGAAGCCGGCTATTTATTTACTTGTCTCAATAGCTGCCGCAGCGGCTCGTATTTTAGATTTAATCAAGTCTGACAGCAAGATTAACGTTACCTTTAGTATTGGAGGAGCTATCAATGAGCATTGGTGATTAAAACTCTATTACTAAATAGGTGTATTGCCTTCCATCGCAAGGCGCTTTAATATGCCATGTATTCGTCTAGGTATTAATTTACTTGAAGCGATTTAGGTACGTAATTAATTACTTGTAAGCAGTTTAAGTAATAAACTTAAAAGAGATTGGTTACAGCAAAATTGGTGGCCTTATCAAGAACAAAGTGACGACGCCGAAAACGTCGACTTTCGATGACGGTTCTGTTTACTAAAATTGGTTTAACAACAATTTGCAAATAACTTTGTAATCGTCTTCATCTCCTAAGCACCAATCTTAAAATAATAGCGCTATTATTAGCGCTCTCTTTTGACCTTTGTCAATACCGCTGCCTAATCTCTTACAAGATTAGATGTTAATAACTCAGTCCAATATTTGTTTTCCGCAGCTGAAAGAAACTAATCAGAGAGCTTAGACAATGAGGTAACAAAAACTTAAGCACGTAAGTAGATAAGTCAATTTAAGTTGCGAGTGCGTGAGCGAAATGTTAATAATCGTTTCGAAATAATAATGTTATTTTTTCTGTTTGATACCTAGTATATTCGCAATGACTAGGCATTCACATGAATTGAATAATAATTAATTTCTAATATTGTAATATAATATTTTATTATTATTATATTAATATTGTTATATGGGACACCCTAAACCCTATTCGAAAATGTTACACATACTCATACTGTGTATCGTGAGTAGTTTAATATGTTTATTATGAGTATGTATATATTTCTCTCAACTGTTTTGATCCAAATGGTGACTTCCAGTAAAATCCCACTATACCTATCCGAAAATAATACCCGATGATGACTTTGTCATTTTTCTATCTAATCGAGTGGTTAATAAAACACTTTTTAACATTTGTTTTGAAATAAAATATAGAAAGGCCTAGAATATGCTAAATGGTCTTGAGTGGACAGGGTCGAGCTATTAGCGGTGTTGTGCAGGCTCGTACGGACCAAGAATGTCTATCAATAAATGAGACTAGAATTAGATGAGAACCCAATATCTTGTGTAGAACGTGAGCTTAGAAATCACTTAGCTCTCAATCATTGGCACCAAGGCAAATGTATACCAAATATAGACCAATGATATAGGTACGCTTGAATCAGAACGCCTTGTCTTTATGTCTGCGCAGAATGAGTGTTTATGCAGAATTATATAAACCTTGTCTTAATCTAGAACGAATTTAGAATATTGTTATATTTAAATTATATATTAAGGTATAATATCAACTAAATGCGACCATAGGTAGGTACTCAATTGCAACTGTACATTCAACGACTGACAAACGTCACATAGGTAGTGTGTGAGAACGCTCCACGAAGGCGAAATTAGCCGAGTCTCTTTCTAAAGACCGATGTGAAATATTTATCGCCGGTTATTTTACTAAAATCATGGTCGGATAAGCTGTGCGATGATGTTCCGTAAACCGTAAGGCTCGGCGCGACGCTGACGGCGGCTGTCACGGGGTAAATCCCTGCACTCCTATCTTGGTATTAAAAGAGATAAATAAAGAAGGCAGGAATCCGTGCATAAAAATATTTATTTAGGGTCGGATTACGAGCAAAAGGGCGTGGTTCATTGTTTTACTCGCACTAGGTAGGCCTAACGGTTTTCGACAGTCCGGTACTCTCCTGGACAGTGGGCCGTTGGTGGTGCGCGCGCTCAGGAGCTGGAGATCAGCGACAGGCCGAAGGTGGTGTGCTTGCCACGTATAAATCGGGCTCATAAAAACAGCCGGGTCACCTGCCCGGACTTTGGACCCCAATATCTGGGGTTAACAGCACTTGTACGAGGGCTGCCTTTTAAGTTGTGTCGTTTGGAAAAACTAAAGACAATTTAAGTGTTAAATGGTATTTATTGTTTTTCAAAGTAATCACCGTGATATGTAATACACTTTTTCATTCGATCGAACCAGTTTTCGAAACACTTATTCCAGTCCGAAGTCGGGGTCTCCAAAATGGCCGTTTTGTATGCCTCACCCGCTTCTTCAGGCGTCTGGTACCGTTGACCACGAAGTCGTTGCTTGAATTTTGGAAAAGTAAAAAAATCGTTAGGGCTTAAGTCTGGACTGTACGGCGGGTGTTCCAGAATTTCGACGTTTTGCTCTTTTAAAAACGCAATAGTTTGCCGGGCGGTGTGCGAGCTCGCATTATCGTGGTGCAGTCTTATACGACGTCTTGGGTTATTTTTTCGAAACTCGCCGATGACTTCTGGTAAACAGACAGTGGTATACCAGTCTGCATTAACCGTTTTACGATCCTCGAGCACGATGGTGGCAACGTGGCCACTTTTCGCCACAAACGTGGCGACCATTTTTTTCGAAGTGCTCCGTGAGCGTATTACTTTGGTCAGTTTTGGCTCATCTTGGAACACCCAAACAGTCGACTGCTGTTTAGAATCGGGATCGTAGGCATATATCCAAGATTCGTCACCACTGATAATGTCGTAAACATGTTTCGAGTTTCCTCGGTTGAATTGCCGCAGAGTTTTGCGACACCATCGAACGCGAGCCGTTTTTTGGTCTTCACTGAGTAAATGTGGTATCCAGCGTGAGATCAACTTTTTTACGCCTAAGTGATCATGCAAAATACTGTGAACACTGGTCCCTGAAATATTTAAGGAAGCTTTTATCTCACGGTATGTCGCATGGCGATCTTCGATGATCAGTTGCCGTACAGCATCAATGTTCTCCTGGGTTACGGCTGTTTTTGGTCGACCTTCACGATGTCTATCACCAAGACTAGAGCAACCACGTTGAAATTCTAAATACCAGCGTTCCACAGTCCGAAGGCATGGTGCTTTATCATTGAAAACCGTAGTCAACTCTTCGAAGCACTGAAGTCGCGTTAAGCCCCTTTTGAAGTTGTAAAAAATTATCGCACGTAAATTTTCCTTCGAAATTTCCATTTTCACAACTGACTTGTCAACTTTGAACGAACGCTGTACTAAAACGGTTGGGCCGATTTCGAGTCATTCTTTTGTTTTCGAATTCTAAATTCAAATATTTTAACGTGACACTAGTTCTTTTTTATGCAATCACGGGAGGTTTGCAAACGACAGAACTTAAAAGGCAGCCCTCGTACAATCACATTTACATGTCGACTTGAGGAACGCTTAGTGACGAACACAAATAACGTCTCGGTTACGTACTATTTAAATACTTTTTCAAAATAACTACGTATTAAGGACCGCAGACTAAATGTGACGTGCGTCCGAATTCGATCGATCACCAGGAGTGTTCTCAGCCGGAATGAATGATGCGCCTGCGCCGCGCAACGAGATAACAACAAGGACTGGTACGAGGAGCGCTAAAATGTTGCATCCGCAAAACACCGCTGGGCCACTAAGATTGCGCTGATGAATTTATATTGCATTTTTTAATAGTTGTGTTCATTTTGTTGAAAATAGTTTTAATTCATATTAATAATGTATTTTTATTGTAAATAGATGATTTTAAAAGTGTAAACATTATATTTAAGTTGTTGTTATTGTAATGATATTATGTTAAATTACTAAAAATGTACGCATAACGTTACATTACCCCCCGCGTCTCGGAAAGGGTTTTGTTCTCAAATAAAACCCGTCTGAGAACTGTTCCTAGCATTTACTCTTCCATTCTATCAACTTTCATACATCAATTTCAAAAATACCTGACATAATAGCAACAACAACAATTTAAAACGATGTTGACGCGACCTGACACTAAACTACGAGACATTAGCTATAATAAAGCTAGTGTCTCATGCTAAAAACAAGATGTTATTAGAAGGATTTAATTTTATTTACTTATTGTTTACAAGTTTTATGTCTTTTATATGCCAGACACCAATATTTTTCCCGGACATATCTTCTAAGACGTAAACTAAAGGCGAACGTTTTTCAATAACGCGACATTTAATAAACTTAGGTGCCAACTTCTTACTGAAATATTTGTCTTTATCACTTAAAATATATGTGCGCTTAAAGACTGTATCACCTACGTTAAATTCAGCTGGCTTGCGGCGTAAGTTATAATGCGTCGTATTTTTCACATGAGCATTCCACAAGGAAGCTTGCACATCATTAAATATGGAAGATAGACATCCCAGATTCTCTGCGTAAACATCTCGCGGCAAGAAGAGAACTTCGTCACCTAAATCACAGTCTGCATAGTGTGAACCGCATAAGACTAGCTCTCTACCATGCACGAGGAACGAGGGAGTATAACCGGTCGCTTCGTTCACCGAGTTATTCATGGCGAACTGTACCTTTGGGATAAAAGTGTCCCAGGTTCTATGGTCATTCTCAACGAATGTGGACAGGCTTGTGAGTAAAGTACGGTTATAACGCTCCACTAAATTAATTTGGGGTGTATACCTGGGAGTGAAGAACACGTTAGGTACTTTATATTGTTTAAAGAAAGCATTTGTACATGAACTAATAAACTGTGCTCCGTTGTCTAAAAATATAGTTTGCGGTATTCCGTAAACTAAGAAAATAGAATCTTCTAAAATTTTGACTACTGCATCTGCTGTTGCACGGCGTAAAGGAAATATGTTACAATACTTGGAGAAGCAACAGGTCACAACGAGCATATAGCTGTTCTGTTTGCGAGTTACAGGTAGAGGACCTACGAAATCGATTGAAATCATTTGGTGAGGACGTGAGCACTGCTTCGGTCGCCCCATTACACCCAAAGTAGTGTGATTTTGTGATTTGTAAGCTAAGCAAACTGAACAAGAACCAACGAATTTAACCACACTCTCATGCATACCAGGCCAGTAATAACAAAGTGACAGTCGGTTATAAGTTTTGAATATACCGAGATGACCAGCGGTAGGAACAGAGTGGTTCTCATCTATGACTTGATCGCGGAATTCTGATGGAACAACCTCCTTCCAAGCAAACTCTGAAGTGAGCTGAGATTTATTTTTCGATAGCCGAAACAAGGAATTATTTTTAATGATAAAATTTGGATATTGGGTTGGAGTGTTAAGGCAACCATTAAACATCTTTTTGTACCAATCATCATTGGTAGAAGAAATTGTGTTTGCAAGAGATATACTGGCAACGGGGACAGCGCGTGAGAGAGCATCAGGGATAACATTGTCGACACCGCGTCGATGCATAATTTTAAAGTTAAACGATGACAATCGTACTCCCCAGCGCGCTAGTCTTCCTGTAGGATTGTCTAAGGACAGAAACCATTTTAACGCTGAATGATCAGTGTACACACTAAACGTTCGGCCATTCTCTACGTAGCATCGCCAGTGCTCGAGAGCAACCAGCACAGCAAGAGCCTCTCTCTCTGTGATACTGTAATTCTTCTCGGCACTGGAGAGTGACCTGCTCATGTAGGCAATAGGGTGCTCTTTACCATTTAGAGTCTGTGTTAACATGGCGCCGATGCCATAATTGCTTGCGTCCGTGTGGACCTCAAAAGGCTCAGTGTACACCGGGCAAGAGAGAACAGGTGCGGAAACTAAACAGTCCTTTAAAGCGTTGAAAGCCGCATCAGCCTCCGGTGTCCATTGAAAAGGTGGTGACTTTTTACCGTTCGAAGTTAGTTTATTCAGCGGACCGGCTACTGTACTAAATTGAGGTACGAAGCGTCTATACCAAGTCGCTGTGCCTAAAAATCGCTTCAGCTCCTTCTTTGAGGTAGGCACAGGGAAGTTCAAAATCGCCTGTACCTTTTCAGGGTCTGTACGTAAGCCACGAGAGTCTACTACGTAACCTAAATATTTTAATTCACTTCGAAAGAATTTACATTTCTCAAAATTTACAGTTAAGTTGGCTTCTTTAAGTTTCTCCAGGACGCGCAACAGACGAGACACATGTTCTTCGAAAGTTGAACTAATGACTATGATATCGTCCAAATATGCGAAAGTTTTAAATTCCATGTCGCTAAACAGTTGATCTACTAGTCGCTGTTGCGTAGCAGGAGCATTGGTCAGGCCGAAGGCTGTAGTTTTAAAACGCATGGTGCCTCTACCAGGGACATAAAATGCGGTCTTGTTGCGGTCATCGGGATCAATAGGGATCTGCCAAAAAGCCTTTGAAAGATCAACACTGGAAAGGTACTTAGCGTCGCGAAGGTTGTCTAAAATTTCTGACACGTAAGGCAAATTGTACGCGTCGCGCTTAGTAACAGCGTTGAGCTTCCGACTGTCAAGGCAGAACCTTGGTTGACCATTCTTTTTATTCACTATCAGTACTGGAGAAGACCACGCACTCTCACAGGGCTCGATAACGTCCAACGACAACATTTCGTCAACTTGCTCGGTGAGAATGCGCTGTTTCTCAGGAGACATTCGATAGTAACGTTGCCTTATGGGCTGAGCGTCCCCAGTGTCTATCCTGTGTGTAATTAAGGTAGTCCTACCCAAACCTTTCTCCTCTGAAGAAATAGACCTAAATTGAGCAATGACATTATCTGCTATGGCCTTCTGAGGCTCAATTAAATTATCATAGGAGTTAATAAAGGTTTCTGCATTGTTCAATTTTAACTCCGCTAACGGAGTTTTCGATAATGTTATACTGCCTAAATATTTAGGACATAACCTGAAGGCACGCCAAAAATCTATGCCTAAAATTATAGATGTCTCAACCTCGGGAACGACATAAGCCCTAATCACATGAAATTGACCTTCAAATGTCACTAGTAAATTCATATAACCGATACTATTTAGAGCTTGGCCGCCAGCTGCTGTCATAGCAATGCGGTCATCCTGATGCAAGGTGCAATCTACTAAATGAGAGTGGGAATTATTGCCCAAGATTGTAACTACAGCACCGGAATCAAGCAAACCACAAGCTTCAATATTGTTAATCTTAATGTTAACATAAGGCCTAGAATCATCAAGGGGTTTCGAATGCAGAATTGCAGATATTCTATACGTAGATGAGAATGTTCTAATAAAGGCAAGCCACGATTCCCAATCTTGCTTGTCAAACTTACCACAATTCTGCTCATTCAGTTTTTTGAATTTTGATTACTTTTATTGCACACTGGGCAATCAGGTGTTTTTACATCTTTTAATCCACATTTAAAACAAACTACGTCACGACTAGCTTGACATTGACGAATGTGATGGGTGTTATTACGACACCTAGGGCAATAAGTTTGTTGTTTGTTTGTCTGAACGGAATGTACAAAATTTTGATTTGTGTTTCCATTGTAAGCCTGATGTTGACTTTTGTTTTGAGATTGCTGATTATAATTTTGATTTTTGGAAAAATGTCCTCTACTGTAGCCATTGTTATTATAGGAGAAGTTTGGTTTATTATATGTGTTATTGGTAAACTTATTTGTACTCTTATTTGTCTCCTTACAATAAGCAAACTCGGGTGCAACAGTGTCAGAAGTCGCTTTAGGTGGCTCCTGAAATTGCAACAGACGCGAGTGAAAAATTTCGTAATTACGGCATAGTGAGCGCAGATTGTCGATAGTCGTGATCAGAGCAGACGACGCAGCAAGAGTGCTGGCGTAACACGGCCTTATATTATGAAGGAGGATCTCGAGCTGATCCGCTTCGCTTAAAGACTTGGACAAACGAGAGAACATTCCACTCATAATCGAGAGATAAATGGTTATATTCTCTCGTTCACCTTGGGTGCGGGAACGGATCTCTGTAATTAAGCGATAGTCGTAGTCTGACTGATCAAAGTCTTCCTTTAGTTTGACCGCGAGCTCAGGCCAAGATGTGACTTTGCCTCTAATTGACCTAAACCAGTGAAGAGCGTCGTCTTGGAACATTTCGGTGGCATAAGCTAAAACCTTCGAAGATGCAATATTTCGAGCAACCATAAATTCATCAACGCGCTGAATAAAAGAGCGCACGCACGATTTACCGTTGAATTTCAATTTACTTAAATCTGACGAAGTACGGTCACACGTCACCGAAATTAAATTTTGCACTTCCGGCGTTACGGTAGGGGTATCGCTAATTAATCCCGCGGCTGTGAACGACGATGTGCTTGCAGTGGGCTTGCTCGCTTGTAGAGACGCGAGTCTTTGTGAAAGAAGCTTATGGCCTTTAATAATATCGTCATACTCTTTTCTGTATTCGTCACTACACGTTATCCTCGCAAGACGATTATGAAGGTGGAATAGCATATTTTGTGTTCTCATAATAGTGGGTACATTGGGATCAGCTATATCGAGATTAGTCTGAACTTTTGTGAGAACCTCAAGACAACCTTTCAAATCCTGTCGAATATCGAGCGGCGACTCCAATATGTGTTCGGACGGGTAATCTGCAGCTAATTTCACAATTTGCCTACGCAACTCCTCCACTGAAGAGGCGGCGGTAGCACCACGAATCCGAACCTCATATTCGAGCTCCGATTTTTGCAAGGAAAGATATTTGACAGGTAACATTATTTCTTCAATTTGCAAACAAAGAGAAGGGTAAGTGGTATCAAAAGCAAAGCAAAGCAAATGATTGTGATAAAGCTATAAAAATGAATTCTCCGATCTGTTACATAAATGGATGAAAGATGAACGTTCGGTTTTTTTTTTAATAGTATGAAAGCAAATAAAACAGGTTAGCGGCAAAATAAAATAAGTGCTACTAATGTGTTCTTTTAAATAGCCAAATCTAATAACGTATGATCCAGAATAAATTCCGATATAAAATAAACCAATTTAAAACATAAATTCACAACGAAATTAAATTAGAAACCGTTACAACAAAATCTAAAAAATAATGACGGTATTTTTGAATAAAATTGCGAACGGAAAACTGAACAAAGGATATCGTAAATATTACAATTATAGTACACTTTAGTAGCGTAAAAACCAAAAACACAAAAAAAAACGTTTCACAAAAAATAAGCCACGAGCACACATTAACTACAAAACTGAGAAAAACGTCAGGACCTGTGCGAATAAAACCACGTTATGGGCGCCAGTGTCACGGGGTAAATCCCTGCACTCCTATCTTGGTATTAAAAGAGATAAATAAAGAAGGCAGGAATCCGTGCATAAAAATATTTATTTAGGGTCGGATTACGAGCAAAAGGGCGTGGTTCATTGTTTTACTCGCACTAGGTAGGCCTAACGGTTTTCGACAGTCCGGTACTCTCCTGGACAGTGGGCCGTTGGTGGTGCGCGCGCTCAGGAGCTGGAGATCAGCGACAGGCCGAAGGTGGTGTGCTTGCCACGTATAAATCGGGCTCATAAAAACAGCCGGGTCACCTGCCCGGACTTTGGACCCCAATATCTGGGGTTAACAGCACTTGTACAATCACATTTACATGTCGACTTGAGGAACGCTTAGTGACGAACACAAATAACGTCTCGGTTACGTACTATTTAAATACTTTTTCAAAATAACTACGTATTAAGGACCGCAGACTAAATGTGACGTGCGTCCGAATTCGATCGATCACCAGGAGTGTTCTCAGCGGGAATGAATGATGCGCCTGCGCCGCGCAACGAGATAACAACAAGGACTGGTACGAGGAGCGCTAAAATGTTGCATCCGCAAAACACCGCTGGGCCACTAAGATTGCGCTGATGAATTTATATTGCATTTTTTAATAGTTGTGTTCATTTTGTTGAAAATAGTTTTAATTCATATTAATAATGTATTTTTATTGTAAATAGATGATTTTAAAAGTGTAAACATTATATTTAAGTTGTTGTTATTGTAATGATATTATGTTAAATTACTAAAAATGTACGCATAACGTTACAATGGAGTAAAGTTGTTGGCGCGGTGGCTCCGAACTGACGATAATTAGCTCTTAATTTATCACCACCTTCATAGTTCCATCAGCTAAATCATGCTTACATATTTCAAATTTAGTTCAGCATTAATCATTAATATATTCAAACTTTACTAGTATCACCGAAATATAACTTTCGAAAAAAGTCGAACACGAACACGAAAGGTTTCCGTTATAGCTGAAATCGTTATATATACTTACTTTGTGAAAAAAGAAGTGACTACCTATTACAGTTTAAACGATACAGCTCTGTGACATACGGACAGAACAGCTTAGCCTTAGTAACAGGGGTACACCAGCTTGAACAAAACTACTTTGCAGGATTTCCTATTAAGCTAAGTACTTACCCAAATTTTGAAAAATCGATATGTGTATATTTCTATCTTCTTCGCTCACCAGGTATGTCATGCCGTAGGAAAATATCCAAAATCCAAGAAAAGCAAACGACGTGCAGTGGATTAGAAATGAACAAAGGAAATTCGACTTAGTTTTTCCCAAAGTGAAGCTCGTTTGGATATCCCAATTTTCTCAGATAAACACACTTGAATTGCTAAAGCGCCTCTGTTCCGCTACAAATATTTTGGATTGTAGAGTCAGCAGCAGAGTACGCAAGCTTAACAAAAGTGCTCAAAAAGATCATGACTCAACTGTTAAGAGAATAAAGGCTTTATTTTGCCTGCGCGATAGTAAATAAACCGAAACCCTATGGAACTATGCGATTTTAGAGGAAAATCAATAAGGGGTTGTCAACGCGCTCGTAACTACAAGCGCGTTGACAACCTCTTATTGATTTTGATATTCGTTGTGTTGACATCTTTATGCTTGTCTATAGGTACATAATATGTTCACTTAGTTGCTTCCACTTTGCAGTAATTAGCTTTTAATTTATAACCCTGGAAGGTTCGTCAGTCAAACGAAATCATGGTTAGTTAAATTTATTGTAATTAGAGCACTCACTCGCGTCAAATTATAAGTGGGGTTATTAACGACTCGATGTGACTTTAATTACTGAAGCTTTTTAACATATTAGACTAATATGAATTTGAATGATAGAATATTTCTACAACATTTTCAGGGAGAGGCATTGAAAAGGACACAACACTCTTGTCAGTGGCGTATTTTCCATTTCTCTTTCTCGTACGCCAGCCATTTGATAACTTCATATGACACGACACCAGCTTTTTCTTTTATTTGGTTCATCTTAGTATGAATTACCCTGCCTCTCGTTTCTTCTACCTTTCCTTGAATGATAGTTTTGACCTGCCGTAGGTATCAAATGTCCAACTGTTTTCCCCCTTCTATTACCGACATATTTCATGGTATTTAAGATTGCTTTTTTATCTTTTAGGTACCTACTGTCTGGCAACAACTCCTCGTTAGAAAGAGTACAGTAATCGAAAATTTGGGTCATTGATAGCTCCCTTGGTAATGCGGTCGTCCCGGTATGGCAATAGCTTCGAATCCTGACCCCGTGTCATGGTCGGCCTTATCACGCGATAAGTGACAAAATAGGAGCGTCGTCTCGTTCTATCGAACGGTGTCAGCCAGTGGCGGACGCTCTATCCTGTCACTTATCGTGTGATAAGGCCGACCATGATACGGAGTCTGCTTGAGGTAAATTAATTTTTAATTCATAGCAAATCTCCAAAACCTGCAAAACAAACGCGTATAAAACACAAATCGGATGGGGGCATTAACGGACCTGTACGTTAATATATACGAGCTGCAGTTACCATACTTATGGCTGGTGAAATTTGCAAACCCCGCTTCCTTTTCATTCGCGGTTTGTGTGGGTAGTGTAGACAAGTGTACATAAACCGGAAAGTGATTTCAGAGAGCCGCATGGTTTTTGCGTTACCAAAAAGCCACATAGGAACGTTGCCTAAAATTTAGTCTCTAAAATGTTACCGAATAGTAACTCCATTACCGTAATGGAAAACAGTGGCTCTCGCTTGGATTTTTTGCTTTCGCAACGCGCCGATGCCGCAGTGCAGTTACAGAAATACATGTATCAAAGCTCTCTTTCATTTGGGCACAGCCTGCAGCCAGCATCCAGGAAATATGAGCTTTTTACATACCCGTAATATGTAAAAGCAAATAATGGATAAGACCATCATAGTCGGTGCAGTAGAAATGATTTATCTGTCCTATATTTAATTTAAGGTTGTTTGAACCATGTCGAATTTCTCAAGAGTGCTATTTCTACTTGAATGTGAATGAAAATAATGAAACTATGTACTTAAATATAATTATTTTGATCTTGTAGCCCTTTGTTACGGACTTGAATATGTATAATTTTACATAGGAATACCAGTCAAGCCAGAATTTACAGTCTCATTATGATTTAGATAATAATATTCTGAAGAATGAGATTGCTATAATGATGAGCACTTATATAAATAAAACTAATTGATAAAAAAATAAACAAAAACCCCACTGCGTCAAAAATGAACTCAAAAGATAGAAACAAGATGTAAGATGTAAAGAGTCAAGTTAATCAATCAAATACATCTCAATAAAAGTAGTACATTTAGCCCCTAGGGAAAATATGTATACATATTTATGATTTATAACACATTTTAATTTGACCAATCAAAACAGTTCAACGTTTTACATCCACACCAATCACAACGCTTTAAACAAATATATTATTTGCTAACCAGAATACAGCTAGACATTAAAATCGACTAATCAGGAAACAGAATTCAATTCAAACATTAGGTGTTTTTTATTCCCCGCGTATGCTGTCCGCCGCGCTCGGCCGTTTAGACGGTCAGAGGCGTATAATCGTCGTGTGAATATTTTGTATCTGTGTCAAACCAGTTTCTTAACAATTGAAATTAAAAGATTTTTCAAAAAACCCAACCGTTATTTTTTTCATTTTATAGCCTATGTGACTCCCACGATTAAGAGGAATCCAACGACACCTCATATGTCGAAATCCGTCAAACGGTTTAGGCTGCAGGGCGTGCCAAAAAATAAGGCCACATACATACATACGCTCGAAAAACATAACCCTCCTCTCCTTCGGCAGTCGGGTAAAAATAATGGCGCCAAATTGAACAATCTTTTCGCCAATAATTGTTGATTGTGGATGGATAATCTTTGTTTTTAATTACTATTATCTCGCAGTCGAAGTGAATAGTAGATTATATAATAACTCTGGTCTTTTTAGGCCATATCAGCCCTCGAACTATTTCTCCTCACTTCGTTCGGGAAAATATCCATCTCGTGGTAATATGGCTTACTTTAGACCCTTGTCATACAATCTACTATTGTGTCACATCGAAACCTAGTGTATTTTGAGGACATTAAACTACACTTCCACTACACCAAGTCCTTTTTTAAATGATACAGGGAATACGTAGATATTAGGAATTAATTACGTTATTTTGAGGTAATCTGTTTGTTAACAATCAATTTTGACATTGTAATAGTACATTTTTTAACGAGGGGCGTAAGTGGAATGACGCCGAATAGAAGGCTGTTGATGACTCGAGTTTGCAATATTCTTAAGCCCGTGTTATACACTGTTTTTCATCACATTTGCGAGGAAACATATACATTTTAAGTGAAATTAATACAAATCGTAATAATGTCAACATGCCAGTTGTCCATTTTGTTGAATTTGACGTGAGGCGCGTATGGCAAAGACCCTTCGGTATACAGCCACGATTTGAAAACACTTAAAAACATTTTACATAGACACTAACGAACTACATATTAAATCTGTAAATAATTCTGCTAAACATTAAATTGCAGTCAAATTTGATATAAAGATATGTTTTATACATATTAAAAGAAACATCCTCAGTCCGAAGTGAAGTATGAGTGGGTTCAATATTTTAAAACTAAACTTAACAGCCCGTGGGAGGTAAAACGGCTATAACTGCTCTTTACGCTCGCAAGTAATAACGCAATTGACGAGCAAGTGTGATGAATAGTACATTGTTTAACGAGGGGCGTAAGTGGAATATTGCGAACAAGAGTCTATCAGAAGCCCGACGCCGGAGGCGGAGGGCTTTTATTGACTCGAGTTCGCAATATTCTTACGCCCGTGTTATACACAATGTTTTTCATCACATTTGCGAGGAAACAAATACATTTTAGATGAAATGAATACAAATCGTAATAAAAACTGCAACATGTCAGTCGTCCATTTTGTTGAATTTGACGTGAGGCGCGTATGGCAAAGACCCTTCGGTATACAGCCACGATTTGAAAACACTTATAAACATTTTACATGGACACTAAATAACTACATATTAAATATGTGAATAGTTCAGTTTAACATGTTTAAGTAGTTTTTTAAGTTTAAATTTATTTATAAATACGTTTTCAGACATCGTATTTGATATAAAACCTCTTTGGTTTGTAACTGCCGCATGAGTGACAGATACAGTTTAAGAAAAAAACCATTACGCCCGTGGGCGTAACACAGGCTATTACAGCTCTGTATGTCTGCGCATTATGAAACCCAGCGCTGGCTCCGCCAGCATTACGCTGAGTTGCGACCATTTCGTGGCAAATTACGTTATTGTCAATGTATGTAAATTGCCTTGTGTTTGTCACGAATAAATGTATCTTTCTTTCTTTCTTTCTTTCTTCTTTCTTTTCGAGCAAGTGTGATGAAAATGATATTTACCAACCTACAGAAAGAGAAGCCGGAAGAGCTTGTGACAGGTTAGGCGTTGTCATTTACAAAGCATATAACCATTCACGAACATAATCGTAAAGCCTGCAACACACTGGCGCGGCCTGCGGTGGCGGTCAATAGTAAATTTGACAGCTAATGACAAGTTTACTATTGACCGCCGCGGCCAGGCCGCGCTAGTGTTATTCAGGCGTAATGCATACTTAATACTTAGCACATTGATTGTAGGTTCAGTAGCCTCATCTAAACTATGGACACATGTTTTGAGGCACTAGAAATGTGCAAATAATGCAATGTGGATTCGAGAAATCCTCCATTGTGTAATATTTTTACATGAATACAATTTAATCCTTCATGCGAAAACTGGATTTTGCATGATTTGAAGTATTTGAAGGTAGTTGACATTTCTCTGTATAAAGCTCTGTATAAAGACATGCTACCTGAATATCTGCTGCATGATACATGCAAGCAGAAGTAAAATAATAATGTACTTGCCTTTTTAAATTGTTTACAAACACTAACATTTTAAATAAGGTTTGCTGTTGCATGTGTAAAAATTAAGCTTTAAGTAGTTGTAGTAGTTAGCATTTCATATAAATAATAATAATGCATTATTGCTGCTACTATATGGGACTTGTGTGTCTGGAGGTTTATATTACAATATGTAGGAATATTTATTTTGAAATTGGCAGCGGCGGTGACGTTTCTGTCATATCATAAGCCGGGCTGATATTGACTACTTTTACCGACCATTCACATCAAAGCAAAACCAGTGAAACTCTGACCTCCGAACATGCTTAGTTGTTATGACTCGGAATTGTTATACCTATTGGTTGAATGGTGAGGTGGATTGTAAAAGGTTGTGAATATTATGACTTTCACATTGATTATTAAAAATCTATCATGAGATGTTTTTTGCAATGGCGGCGCCGCAAGTTATCATTGTAGTAAATTACTTTTTTACTTGAGCTCACATTTCCCTGTTTGTATGTAGCTATAATAAAGACAGATTGGGTAAAAAAAAATAAAGGTTTCTGACGCGTGTTTAGTTGATGTGGCACAAACGAAAAGTTGGTAAAGGTCAGCTATGTCCTTTATTTTCGGCTATTTGGTTACAAAAGATAGTTATTGTCGAAGGACAGGAGGGTTATTTAATTATAAATCCTAAATGGTTCTTTAATCTGAAAAAATATACAAGGAACTTAATAATGAATTTCAATCAAATACAACCTATTAAGCGAACCCCACTTGTCATAGTTCTTTGACTTTAATTGTCCCACGCAATTTTTACGTCTGCTTTTCACGCGAATTTTAGATTCTAGAGAAATATAAGGGTTCCTTGTTAACTACGGAACGCTAAAAAACCATTAAATTAGGCGTAGGTAATAAAGGCGATTGTAGCTCTGTGTGCCTGCACGTTATGAAGCCCTTTACGAGCAAGTGCATGTGATGAAAAAATATGTAAGTATACAATTTTATGGTTTATTTCCCAGACATAAGTTCTATATAATAAGTACCTATTTGTAAGTAGCACTAGCTTAGCTTGTCTGGTAGTGTTATATTATGATTAAATTAAATATATGAATTTTATTCTGCAAGTAGGCCGTAATGGCAAGTCAAAATTCTACCAGCGTTTCTGAAAACGATAGACCACTGTTAAGAGGCTGACAAGACCTAATTTGGTGAAATTGATGTTATTTAAGCAGTTTTTTAAGAAAAACTATTTGTTCTAGCTTATCAAATAAAATACATATATTCACCATATTTCAAAGACCGTGGACGGGTTCGATACATAATTGGACGAAATCGGCTCGATAGAAAATAATTGCAAAGATTGGTCTTAAAATCACATTAAACGGTTCTGTCTTTATTCTTTTGACGTATGGGTCTGCAATTAAAAACATGAAGTCAAAATATTCATACCTAGACTGCTAGCGAGTCATATTTCCCAAATAATCCTCCCTTTTTTTATTTCAATATTTATGTAATATTATCTTCAAAAACCGGGCCGCTCAGTAACACTTGCTCTCGACTTACTCCGATACAAATAGACAGTGTGCGCGCTATCCAAAATCCTCAAGGGCATTTTGGTGTTGACAGCGTCTTAAGTAGAATCGCCGAAACAAACTCGGTAATTTTTTGGCAAAAAGAGCTTATTACAATGATAGTTCTTAACTGAATATAAATACAAAGAAAAAAAAAGACCGGGTTGCACTCCGGGAGTGCCGGCAGAAGTGAAAACTCAATAACATTGTAACAGTTTTTCGATCAGGTCACGTGACATCTTACGGTGTCACCCTAAAAATGAATTTGACGCAAATTTATAAACAATTATCAATTACTAGCTTCTGCCCGCGACTCCGTCCGCGTGGAACTCGTTTATATCGTAGCTCCATACAAACTTTCACCCTCCACTTCATCCCCTTGGGGGATGATTTCCGGGATAAAAACTATCCTTCCCCAGGACTCAAACTATCTCTATACCAAATTTCATCCAAATCAGTTCAGCGGTTTAAGCGTGAAGAGGTAACAGACAGACAGACAGACACACTTTCGCATTTATAATATTAGTACCTATGGATTTAGGCGGACGGCCCACGGGCGCGTTGGGTGCGACGGGCCGCTGGCTCCTGGCGGCGGCAAACACAATGCCAATTTGTTTTTGCCATTGCCAAATATTTTTCAAAGCTTTATCTCTTTAGGAATAACGTCTAAATTCGAACTATTCGAATTTGCACAGTAGACGGCGGTGGCGACCAAATTATAAATTTGTTTTTGCCGTTGTTAAGTATTTTTCTAAGCTTTATCTCTTTAGGAATAACGCCCAAATTCGAACTATTCGAATTTTCTCAATAGCAAAACGGTGAAGGACGCGTTGGTATTATTACAAATTTATTTGCAGAATATGCTATTGCAAAAAGTGTTTAACGGCTTTATACTCTTACGAATAGCGTTCAGTTTTGAATGAAGTTGAATCGGCTAGCAGCAAAAAGTGACCTCCTTCACATCTGACGTCACAAAACTCTGTCGCGTATTTAAAAAAAAATCCCCATCCCAAAAAGTGCTCAGCGCCGCTAAAGAAGTTTTCACTTCAAAAAAACATAAAGCGTCGTTCTAAAAGAACACATGTCCTAATAAGCTTTAAGAATAATGAAGCTATTTTGGGCTCTGGTTTGGGCCATGCATTTCTGTCAGTGAGATAGACCTCAATCCTGTAATTAATAAGCCTTTGACATCAATGTTTTTTTCAAGTAATTTTTAAGAGCTGGAAAGGGTAAACCCAAAATTTCATTTGGTAATTTATTATAAAAAATGGATACATTGACCCGAAAAAGACTTGTATACTTTACGAACACGAAACTTTTTGGTTGCTATTTTATTTTTATTTCGTGTATTAAAATTATGGGTAAGTATCAGAATTTTTACAGAATGAATCTATGTTCTTAATGACATAAACAATATTTTCATTAATGTATTGAGAAGCTGCTGTTAAAATGCTAATTTCTTTAAAGAAATTATAATTGAAGACCAAACTGAATTATAATAATAAACGTTATCATAATAATGATGAAGGTAACGTGCGGCACGACGCCGCTCTCGCGGGAATTCGTTACAAATTCCTCTTAACATTTTCTTTGTTCACTAAAAACGATAATCATCTTATTTATCGATACTTGACAGACTCTCCCCTTTGTAGGAAGGGTAAAATCGATTGATTTAATTAATATTCACTGGGCCGGTATTTACCAGTTTTGACAAAACAAATAAGAAAACCTTCGGCTTGCCTAGAGCGCAAGCTTTTTTTTTCAAATTTTCTATTTAGGTCAACAAAACAGGGTTTTTTATTGACATACGATACGGTGCATACGTAACATGTATAACGAAATGATAAACAAGTAAACTAACAGGACAAAAATATGATTGAATTTATTTTCATAGGAACTGGAACATGTTCCACTTACATAGTATGCTTCTTTTCTTTCTTTGGAACCCGGAGACTAGATTCAATGTGATCAAATGTGAATGGGAAGCAGGCAATCTAGGCTGCGCATTTTAGTCCTAAGTTAATGTTTAGTATTAAAATAATTGTAATTATATACACTAACATTAGTTTATTCAGGTGGTCCGACGACCATACAAATCGTCTTTTGACATTCGCAGGCTAACGGCGTGATATTAAAAAAAACTTATGTAACAAACTTTCATAAATTGCCTTTCCATTTGCGCGAAATTCCCCATTTCCTAGAATAAACTTGTATAAACTAAAATAATTTGAAAATAATCGTTTTCCCAAAGTATCACGTGACACACTAATTTCTCAAATTATTCTAGTTTAAGACGATTTGTATGGTCGTCGAACCACCTTAAATTTTTTTATTGTTACTACGTCCGAAATAAATATTTTGAATTGGAATGAAGGGGTCGTACATAGTACGATAATATGCTATAGTAAATAAATAATAATAAATATTTTGGGGACAATCTTACACAAATCGACCTACCTACGACGTCCCAAACTAAGCAAAGCTTGTACTATGGGTACTAGACGACGATATACATACTTATATAGATAAATCGATACTTAGATACATAACATCCATGACTCAGGAACAAGTATTCGTGCTCATCACACAAATAAATGCCCATACCGGGATTCGAACCCGGGACCTCCAGCTTCGTAGGCAGGGTCACTACCAACTGGGCTACAGAGGTGCTATAGCATTGAAGTATCTCAGGTCACTTCTCGCTTCGGTGGTAAAGGCATTGCTCATGTTCAAGTTAATAATGAACTTCCTGGACTTGCGTTGCCGCACCCGTATCGTGTTGCATACCAATAAAAGTCGTAGTCATAAGGCGGCCCTTACACCTGTAAGTTACTTACGTAAGTTCAGTACAAATATTGCTTACAGACGACTTACGTGAGCAGTATTTGTACTGAACTTACGTAAGAACTTACAAGTGTACAACAGGCCTAAGGAGGGATCCTTAACACTACCGGAGCCAGGTTCACAGAGGTTTATTATATTCTGTAAGTACTGTACAAGTCTGATATGCCTTATTTCTTTGATAAGTCTGTGGTTAAGCGTGTACAATTCGAAAGTTCATTTAAACTATTTTCATAATATTAACACTGATTTGATTAGGTCGTTCATTCTCATCTCCCGTGAAAACAGTGCATATACCAAATCGGGTGATAATAGCATAGTTGTCTCCGCACCGTGGTTTCCCGCAGATTTACGAGAACATTCTACGCGGTAATTTGCATAGTAGTAAATAACAGGTCTGTCGGTGCTGCGCCGCTTATTTAGACGTTATAAACTGATTACGCACTCGATAACGCCATGCCACAACATGTAAATGTCTACCGGCCGCGCTACGATAAAATAAATAATAATGCTGAAATCACTGTGCAATTTACGGAACGCAGATAAATCATAACAATTGTGCCTGTTATTTAAATTAGGAAAAAGTTAAATGTATATATTTCTAATATTTATGTATATATTTCACGCAATATTATTCCGCTACACGATAAATAACGTTATAAAGTAGCTGTAGCCCGCGAGCTAGCAACAGATTTTCGTGACCAATTTCCCCCCGTGCGTAACTTGTGAGAAGGTTCAGAATGTTATATCATCAAGCCTTGTGGAGTCAGCTGCAGCTACGTCGCTGGGTTGACGGGGCTTCATGATACAACATTTTGAAGCTTCTCACAAGTTATCGCCCATAGGGGCTAGCACAACTGACGCCGCGCCGCGACGCGAGTCGAGTAAGATCTACCCTCCTGTTTCTAATTTGCACGGTGCGAACAGAAGACGCTCAGTCGCGCGCGAAGCGACTAAGCAGCAAGTTGTGCTAGACGTACAGGCTATTAAATGCATCTTGACGTTAATACAATTAAACTTTCAATAAAAAGCGTTCAAGGCCGGCTGCGCCGAAATAGGACACTAGAAGGAGTGCAATAAATTGCTTGTTTCTTAATATTACGAGTAGTGCCTATGTGTTCACAAGCCCGAACCGTGTCTGCATACTAATATTATAAAGAGAAAAAGTCAGTGTGATTATAATATAGTTGTGTAAGTTTGTATGTTTTGGGTAACCTCTGGAACCGCTTATCCGATTTCAGAAATTATTTTTACTGCGTGTAGTGTAGAATAGACTTTCTGGATGGAAATAGGCTTTATTTTTACTGCGTGTAGTGTAGAATAGACTTTCTGGATGGCAATAGGCTTTATTTTATCCCGCGGGTTTTACTGCTTTCTTTGCAATACGCGGGCAGCTAGTAATATTATAAATGCGAAAGTTACTATTTTTGTCTGACTCGGTCGGTCGGTCTGTCTATTTCTTTTTTACGCTTATGCCGCTTAATCAATGCAGATGAAATATGATACCGTAACACGGTGGTGAGTAGGGACAAAACTGACATTCAAAGTATTCAAACCTCGATAACATTTTATTTTTAGATATGCAAACTGAATGTTGTATATAATAAGTGTACCGGACGCTTGTATTTTAGTTTTTTCATGATTTTGGGCAGTTCCATTTCAAACCTTTAACGATACCCCCGAAATCTCACCTCACCCCGTAGTCCCTCCTAGTTGGGGTGAGATGGGTTTTCATACAAAGGTGATTTTGGAAGATTGCGGAACGATTTTTTTTTATCATTAATATTACTATAGCTCCATTTTAAATTGGAATACATTATTTAGGGGTAGCAGTAGCCTTAAAATCCCATCTCACCCCCCTTTCATCCCTTCTCTCCCCGTTCATAAACCAACTCTCCTCGCGATCCCTACTCACCCCATTATATAGTTTGAGACCCTGGGAAGGGCATAAAATGGTTTTAAGTCCGGAAATCGTGAAGAAGGGGAAGGAGCAGTTTCTATAGGAGTGTAATAATGAATACTGCGCCTGTGCGAAGTCTAACAGCGTATTGGCCGTTAGAATTAATACAGGCGTAGAATTAATTCCTTAAGGCGATTAACGAGTAGACGCGGACGCAGTCACGGGCAAAAGCTAGTTATATTTATTAATTTACTAAGCATAAATACTTTCATGAGTGCCTCTAGCTAGAGTAGAGCTATATTGTTTTAATGTAACTGGGGGTATATCAGAGACTTACGTTTCACATTCCAATCTGATAGCAATGCCGTTAGCACGCCTACTTAAATTCCCCGTCGCCAACCAGTCATAACGAGCGCACGAAACAAATTATGATAAGACACGTAAATAATATTCGACTCGACTCCCAGGTACTATAATCAGCTTCATAACTACTCTAAGAAAGTCAAAACTTCTCATTAATACGAGTACACACATCAATCCACCCCGATTGCAAAAACATTTTTTTTTATTATTATTCTATTATTGTGTTTTTTACCTACACGGCGGCATCACTACATAGTATTAAAACAAGCTTCTGTCAAAAATGTCACTTCTACTTCTGTTTACTTTTCTGTATACCATCATCAACTACTCATTGAGACGATTCTAACGAGCCCAAACTCAACGGGGTTACGTCGGTTAAGTACTGAATTCTCATGGTCACCTTCTGTCTCCATCATCAGATCAGCTCGATAGTACCATAATATTGAATTGTCATCCAAACTATACTTATACCCAAAATTTCAGCTCAATCGATCACCGGGAAGTGGGTCAAATTTAACTTTGACTGATTTGATTACAGACAAACAGACAACGGGACAGGTGAAACTAAATAAAAGCTTGTAACAAAGTCGCTTCCCGCTGTCTGTCCCTGTATGCTTAGATCTTAAAAACTACGCAACGGATTTTGATGCGGTTCAAGAGGAAGGAAGGAGGAAGGTTTATATGTATAACCCTTGCGAAGCCGGGGCGGGTCGCTAGTACATAATAAACAGAATTCGTACAACAGAGACATTTTAAGCGGAATTCAGTTCTTCCAGCCCCAGAAGTATGGTAGAAACCTGTGTTTCGGGGGATAGAGTTCTTCGACGAGCAATGGTGTTACAAAAGAAAAACGTTATGACAATGTAATGACTTATTATACTTCTAGAATAACAAGCAATGCGAAATAAAATACAAGGTTGGAGAAATTAAATTCATAAAAAGAAACAATTCATTGAGGTATATAAATCAATGTAAAATATAAACATTAAAACATAATGCGTGATGCTGTAGTAAATTTTAAAGGAAAACATTCATTATAAATAAGTATTGCTCAGTGGGTTGATTTTTATTAATTCACTTGCTGCTAATCATTTAAAGAGGAAAATTATGGCCTTATAAGTTATAATCGTAACATTTTTTTGCAATTGTCATTGGGCTCACGACTTCTATTCATTTGGTGAAGCCCACGGATTGTAAAACATATTCTCAAACCATATTTAAACATTAACAAATTGATACACAACATTTAACAATTATGAAGGAACAGTCGGAAATAAATTGCTGTTATAATTTATTTTATTTCCTAGCAAATCTTATCAAATTACATTTCAAGTGTGCTCTTACCACAAAACGTTATTTGCGGAGTATCCTAAAAGGCATTGGCTAATTACCTTCATTAAATTAAAATTACCAGGCTAGTACCTAATATTATATTTTTCGCTTACCTACTATGAAACTATTAAGTTAAGAGGGTTTAAATATGTAACGAGGCCTCTAGATGTACTTACCTGCTAATTATAGCACGTTTTTGACGGACACGAACAAAGTTTACTGAAATAGCCTATCAAAATTATCCTCGATGAGGAATGCACACACAGCATTAAATGTTCAAAATTATACTAAAACTACCAGAAAAAATCTTGTTTTTGCCAGACTATCTGGATCAAAAAATGTGCAGTCTTGGTTGGACATCATTTCAACTTATATAATATATATGCTGCTCGTAGCAACGCGTTTACATACAGTGCCTACCAGCAGCCTATTAACAGCTATAGACCAACCTCGAGCCGAGTAACAGCAGCCGACAATGAAGCTTCGTTAGAAAATAATAACTGACCCGATCCCGATCTTTGTTTGCCGTGTTTGCATTCGCCTGAAGCACATTGTGGCACTCGTGGGAAAAATGTGCTTTTAGCGCAAAATCGCCAGAAGTTAAAAAAATATAGAGCTTTTAGTCCAAGCCAACGGAAAATGCTATTCAGCAAATTCATATTTTTTTCCATGCACTTTGAAATTAAAATGATGGCATGGCAGGCACGCACTTGTTCAACACATTGTGTATTGTCGTGAACATTATACGAGTACGTAGCTACTAGTTTGTCTACTCAACTCATTCAATTCAACACGCGACCGTTTGTTTGTAGCATGACGTAGAAACCCGTAGCTCGTAGCACGCTTATGCTATCATTCTAGGAGCTCATCTTAGTAGATATTTCGCATTTTAATAAGTCATCTACGTGTTCCGCATTCTGGCTCGAGCTAACCCGTCAAATTGAATGCAAACTAAACTATCAAATCAACTCATGAGACTAACTAAGCTATCACTGTTTTTAATCCACTCGTTATATTGAGTCGCGTCAAGTATTCAATTAACGGTTTTGTCAAGCCCCACAATGTTAAATAATCGCACTGTGCAAATATTATTGATCGTTTACGAAATTTTCTTTTTTATTATTAAGTCAAGCAATAAACTTTGGCTCGCTTGCAAATAGTGTCCGGCCTAAATTTGGCCTGAATGCGGTCGTACGATGCTTTGCCGGCCTGCATGTAAACATGGAAAACCGAGCGAATACACAATTATCAGTGATTGAGAATTTAAACTTGTTATGGCGAACTGAAAAATTGGTTTCACTTTGATTACTGTTCCTGCGCGGGGTTTAATTGAATGGCACATGAAACCTCATGATTGATGATTCGACTAGTGGCAGTGGACGGCGCAATAAACTTTACGCACAGGTGCGCGTTTTCAGCAAAAGGCGCGCTGCTTTTCATTATTGTTTTCAAATCTTTTTGCATGTTTGAAAGTTTGACTAAAATGAGATTTCGATGTCTATAATCCTTTTTTTCAGTGTTGATTTAGTTTCAGTGGCTTCACAAAATTTACCGCACGTCACAAAATGTTATTTAGCTAGCAAATAAAGAATAAATAAGACTGCCTGAGACTTGGTATTGGTACTATATCTCACAACTTTTTACGGTGAAAGAGTTTCGAGACTTGGCCTCTTTTTAACATGGAATGTTTTTATGGGATCTCACTTTTTTTGTAGGTCATTGTGTTATCAATATATACAAATAATGAATTCATTCCCATTCTCATTCTTGCTTTTTAATTTTTTGTCCCATTCCCTGCAAATGGAACTTAGTAATCCTATATATTTATATGGGATTAACAAAGTTATTTATGCAGTTGGTTTATCAAGAAAACTGGACTGAAATTACAACTTTTTTTAGTTTTCCCTTGATTTATACACTAAATGTATTCTACATTTGAAGCTTCTATGTCTGCTAGAAGTGCCTTAGACTTTTGATGATCGGTGAGTCAGTCAGTGAGTGACAAAATTAAGAAACTTTGACTAGTTATAGTTCTTAAACTACTGGTTCAAATTGAATGAAATTTGAAATATATCGTGTTTATACAATGCATGCTTGGTTACTGAAAGTTCAGGCTTCTAGTTTTACCCACAGCGAAGTTATAGGGGGGTCGAAAATGGCCTCAACTGCTTCGAGAAAAGGATTAATAATACGGCAGTGCCGCTGTTTTGCTCGACTTGGCGCGGGGCACTGCCGTACCCCCAGATAATCCTTTCGAGTACCCATTGACCGGTAAGTGTTTACGCGGAACAAAAGGTCTCTTTTTAATTAGAAATCAGACGGCCAATTCATATTTTCTAAACTATACCTAACCACTAGGTAAGTTCTACAACCATAACGCGAGTCCGAGTCCCTTTCTATTAAAGGTAATTGTTAAAAATATTAAAGTAATATGTATTTTTTTTTCATATTGCAATGTTTCAGATCGCACTATCACATTCTGCCAAATCTTGTGTATGTTCCCGCCATTGCCAACTTAATGAAATGTGTGTTATGTTATGATAAAAGTATTTTCCTGTATGTTGGTTGTTGTTGTTGTTGCTTTTGGCCTATTTTTGTGTCTCTATATGCTGAATGTCAACTTGAAAGCGCGAAGTACGAAGTTATACCGCCTTAATACTGACGCGCTTGATAATTAATGTTTATAAAAGGCCCGTTCTATACTGATTTAATACATACTGTTTATTGCTGATAAATATAAATACTGACAAACCACGGCTATCACAAGACGGCGCGTGAGCTCTCTCGATTTTTCTCGAACTATCCGTCTCTCTCTTACTAGACAACTTAGAAAGAGAACGTATAGTGCGAGAAAAATCAAGAGAGCTCGCACGCTGTCTTGTGATAGCCGTGCAGTATCGTGACAAATACTCAGCGTGTAATCTTGCAGAAACTCAGATAGACTTTATGGCTGAGCGCGAGAACAGCGCTATGCCATGCCATTTAAAAAAAAAAGGAAGAGATTGAGACTTTTGACGTTTGACGTTATTTTGTTGAAATTTGTTGATACATTTATTGATTACGCCTCAATACGAATTTAGCGCATATAAGTTTCCATATCAGAATCGATAATTTTTTTATGCTTTAATATGCTATTTGTGAAGGTCTATCACAACACCGGATTGAAATTATTACTGTTGGATAGTTATGGCAAGCCCGCCATGTTGACGGATATGGCGGCTACGATTCCAAGCAGAAGAAATGAATAATTTAATGAGGTCAAATGTTTCCGAAAATTAATTAATCGTCGCAGTCGGATAAAAACTATCCTAAGCGGAAGCTAGAGTAATAATATACTTAGAATTACGAAGCTACAACCGTTTTAGGTAATATTGCTTGTTAAGAGAGAGAAAACACTCGCAGTTAGTGACGTCACAATCTGCGTCTGCGAGCGACATAGTAACTAAATTAAAACCGTTTCATATGATATATTCCGCAAAACGCGGAAAAGGGACAGAATATACCCCCTCTTAAAATTTTGGATACTTATAACTTTGTAATTATCTGGCCAATCCTTAAATCTGTAAGTAAATATCGTTAGTTTATTATGCTATAAATGTTATAGGTACTAAATAAAACCTATAGTATATTTATAGGTTTATTACATGTGTTGAGTATCAACTACTGTCGTCGGCATTCGCACTTCTCATCGAATTAATTCGCACAGCTAGAGTGCACGCATTTAATGGTACTTAATAATGACATTAAGTACTGTGTTATGTACTACAATGGTTTGATTTAATGATTGCCGGTCGTTGGAATATATAAATGGGAATAGTATTTTCGTGTCCTGTCACAAATATTTGATATGTAATTGGCGCATCATTCTTTATTACTTAACAAATATGTGCACTTGTTCTTACAAGTGACCACATGTCGCTTGATTCAATTCCTTATAATAAGGTATTAAGAGCGTTTTTTGAACTCCAAAACGGTTGAGTACATAGTTTATCATGCCTAGAATCGAGCTGTATTCATAACTTTTTTTTTCACTCGCTCGCTTAATTCGGTGTTACCTAACGCACGGCAGTCCAATTCATATATATGCCAAATAAAATCTTGCGATATTTCAATTTCTTGATGTTTTCAAACAAATTCTAGTTGCGTTCAGATCATCTGTTTATTCGAACCAAAAGTAGTACTATTAAAGTATAGTATTTCTCTATTGCGAATATAATTTAATCAAAATAAATGATGATCAGATCAGATATAGTAAAATATAACGCCAAAAAACACTGTTTACTGCCGAAAATAGTAAATGATCAACAAAGTTTAATCTCCATTTTAATTTGAAATTAGAACCCAAATTATAAGATCTTACTATCCTATTAAAGAAAATGCTATCTTAATAATTCATTGCTAACCCAAAAAGAGGTAAATGATCACCAGAATTTAATCTCCATTTTAATGTGAAATTATAACCCAAATTATAATATCTTACTATCCTATTAAAGAAAATGCTATCCTAATAAATCATTGCTAACCCAAAAATTGTAAAATAATTTACTAAATTCGACGGAGCCCCGCTTTTGTTTCTGGGACTCAGTATCCCGCCCTCCGCCCGGGCTCCCGCCAGAACCTTCTGGCTCCGCAGGTCTGAGGCAAGAGCTGGATGAGGCCTTTGGCACCATTGCACATGCTATACCAGAATCGGCGTCTATTGACGAGCATTGGCGCGCATATGCCACTAGCCTGCATAGCTGTACGTTACAAGTTACTGGCAAACCAGACAAGAAACACCAGGACTGGTTCGATAATTCTGACGTGGAAATCCAGAAACTTGTTGATGAATTTAGACGCTCTCTGCGCACTTCTAATACAGCCGAACGGAAAAAGGCTCATCAAGATCTCAAACAAAAAGTTCGCACTTTAAAAGATTATAAGAGTGGATTATAAGTGGGCAGAAAAGGTAACTGAAATGCAAGTATATGCAGATACTAAACAATCAGGTAGATTTTTCGAGTGCCTTCAGACTATTTTCGGCCTGAGAACTCAGAAAATAGCACCGATCTACAATAGAGACCATCAGAGTTCTCGATTGACAGAACAGAGCGATATACTTGTTCGGTGGGCAGAACATTTCAGCGATGTTTTGAATCCTGAAACCCAGACTACAGACCTGCAATACATTGAAGCAATTGAAAATTTGCCCATCCTGGAAGGCCTTGCCTATCCTCCATCATTTAATGATTTTATCAATCAAAAATCAATAATATTAACAGGGCCTGGCCCTCTGTCGTTGCAGCAATGGAGAATCCATTCAAGTCTATCTTGGGCTCTCGTCTTTACTTCTTGGTATGTGTGGCTACAGCACCATTCCTTCATCTGTGTCATGTACGGTATTCTGGGCCTTCCTCTCCCTCTTGTTCTTTCTATTTTGCCTTCCAGGATAATAACGTTCAACCAATAATGTATAAACATTATTGCCTCTCATCGCGCTGCTAACGATTTTAAAAAGTTTTGGAAGGCGACTAGCAGACTCAACAATAGGCCTTCTTCCGGTGAGCATTGGTGACACTAGTGACCCAAAATCTATTGCGAACCTATTCTTGGAGCACTTTAAGGTGAAGTCGCCGCTGGGGCCCGCGCAGCAGGGGGTAGACGAGGGGGCCTGTCGTGACTCTGATCTGGTTCGGTTTTCGGCCAAACAGGTTTGTGACGTAATCACAAATATGACAAGAGGTAAGTCACCGGGTCACGTAAGCCTCAGCGTCGAGCACCTGCAGCACGCGGGTGTCCACCTCCCCCGGGTACTATCGATGTTCTACTCACTGTGCATGGCGCATTCTTATCTGCCCCAGGATATGATGCGGACACTGGTTGTCCCCATTGTAAAGGACAAGACGGGTAATGTAACTGATAAGTGCAATTATCGGCCCATTTCCCTGGCCACAGTATTGGCAAAGGTGCTCGACAGCCTGCTGGATACATGTCTTAATGACTATTTACACCTGCACGATGCACAGTTCGGGTTTAGACCCGGGCTATCTACCGAAAGTGCTATCCTTGGCTTGAAACACACGGTTCAGTACTATACAGAGCGTCGAACGCCAGTCTACGCCTGTTTCTTAGACCTCTCCAAGGCGTTCGACCTGGTGTCATACGATGTCCTGTGGGACAAGGTGAGGAGTAGTAATGTGCCGGCAGAGCTGTTGCGCAACTTCCAGTACTGGTATCAGAATCAGCTGAACGGGGTGAAATGGGCGGATAACATATCAGACACGTACAGGCTGGAATGTGGGGTGAGGCAGGGGGGTTAATACCCACCTAAGCTCTTCAACCTGTACGTGAATGATCTGATTGTCGGGCTTAGCGACAAACGCATCGGATGCAGTGTGGATGAAATTATCGTAAATAACATCAGCTACTCTGATGATATGGTGTTGCTCAGCCCGTCGATTAGGGCGCTCAGGGAGCTGCTGGGCTCATGTGAGGAGTACGCTTTGTCACACGGCTTGACGTACAATGTCAAAAAGAGCGAGTATCTAGGTCTTTAAGGCCATCGGAGGCAAGTTACCTGAGACAGTGCCTCCCATAAATCTAAATGGTGGCGACCTTAAACGAGTCTTCAAGTTTAAGTATCTCGGCCGCTATGTAACCGATGACCTTAAGGACCAGACAGATATAGAGCGGGAAAGGAGGGCGTTGGCGGTCAGATGCAATATGTTGGTTCGGCGGTTTGCGCGATGTAGTGAGCTGGTTAAAATAACTTTGTTTAAAGCCTACTGCCAGGTATACTACACTAGCAGCCTATGGACCAACTATACGCAGAAGGCCATCAACGCCTATCGAGTCCAGTACAACAACGGCTTCAGGATGTTGCTGGGACTACCGCGTTTCTGTAGCGCATCAGGTATGTTTGCGCTCGCGGGAGTGGACGACTTCTACGCCATCATTCGCAAGAAAACTGCCTCCTTGCTCTGCAGACTTTGCGCTAGTTCCAACTCCATCCTGAAGACCATAGCCGGGCGGTTTGACTCGCACATAATGCGCCACCGCGGCACAGGTGCACGTCAGCAGGCGGTGACGCCGTGCGCTAATATTTATTTTGTATTTTAATTGATTTTATTGCATTTTAGATAATTTAATTTAATTTATTTTTAATTTCAATAAATTTTAATTTCAATTCAATGTACTAATGGAACTAATCTAAATTAAAGTATAATATATTATCTCATTAAATTCCACACTAACATACTTCCTTAAGCTGACTGTTACTAATAAAATACCTATGGACCACTGAAGTTTGAAATAAATGATTTTTATTTTATTTATTTATTATATATAACCCCCTTAAAATGTAATACCATGTATAATGCAACTGTAAACTGCTTAGTACTAGCAAATCGATAAGAAAAATAAAAGTGCTGGAATACTAATCCTCTTCCTGGAATGTTCAATTGAAAACTGTATTCCCTCAATTCTCTTGTTAACTTCAACACGATCTACGATATTGAAGACCAATTTCGCCAAGCATGAGTAAGTATAGTATTTAATCTGAGATTGAACGTCAAAATTGTGTAAACTACTCTTGCAATAAACTCTATCCTCAATTGTTTGATCGAACTGAAGGCATTAATTGGCCCGGTTAAATAATAGGCTAAAGTGAAGGCTTTCAAATTCTGTTAATGGCTGAACATGACGGGCGTAAGTCCGTTGCTTCGTTGCTGTTCGTGGCATGTAGTATGTTTTCGGCTCCTCATTGAACGAGGGAGCGAAGCGAACGAAGATCTGCACTTCAGCTTGCGCCAAAATTATTTCGTCTGTCCGTTTGTCCAGCAAACTCCTCAAAATTAACAAAATTTTGTGTGCAGGTTCAATAATTTGTCGATTCAGATTTTAGAAAATAAACTTTAAAAAATTAGAACACAGACAGGCTTGTGATATCTACAGCTCGCAGAGCCACACCTCTGCTTATTTTCGCTGTTTTCTGTACGCTACTGCGTTGTAATAATATTGAGGTGTGCATTAATGATCATTTTATAGATAGAAGATATAAATATTTGCTGGGTACATATCGACCAGAGTTAATTTGTCTCAGATGTGACTCTCATAATAAGTACCTGCTCGAATAGTATCTATGTATATTTTGCGTAAAAAGAGCTCTGGCGGCCATATAAAATGTATGGCCACGACGCCAGAGCTCTTTTTACGTGTGTCGACCCGTACACTCTTACATTGACAAACCGGACTAAATTTCTGAAGCACTCGCGTTAAAACCAGCAACCACAAGTACCGTTAGGTAGATCCAAATGTAATTTTTTGTATGGTTTAATGTAATGACACATTATTTTGCCTAAAAGGGAGTCAATCGCGTATAATCAACTTATTTATGAACCTGGTTGTTGGTGGTATGGTTTTTGATGCTTGCATTTACTGATGACTTATTTATTTAAATGTATGGCATACATTAATTGGCCTTTATAGTTTGTCACTCTTGACTGACTGACTTGAAATTGCGTTAGTTTTAAGACTTTTAACACGTTCAAAGGCACCCGGCGCGCTTCATCGCTGCGAAAGTCCGACTGCATCTCGGCCAGTTTTATCCCTTATTTAATAATGGCTTCCGCCCGCGACTTCGTTTGTGTGGACACGGGATAAAGCTATCTTATATTTTAATCCAGGCTATACACTATCTTCGTGTAAAATTTCATCTAAATCGGTTGAGCCGTTTAAGCGTCATTGAATAACAAACATCCAAATATCTAAACATCTAAACATCCCAACATCCAACCATCCAAACTTTCGCATTTATAATATTAGTAGGATTATCCTTGACTTTATACTTATTTTATCAATTAAATTTTTTACTTTGTCAAATCGTGAATAAACCTAATTCATAAACTATTTAATCGTATGGCATACATTATTTTTGGCCTTTAAAGTTTATCACTCTTTAGTACCACCCAGGGGACACGCGCAGGGTTGTGGTAGGTAGCTTCTGCGGACGCGAGTAACAGTTGTCCCCCCTTTGTCAAGTGAGTGGGCAACTCCACTGTTAGAAGTTCTTAAGCCGCCCGAAGGCCTCGAACTCGGCTTAACGACTACTGTCATAGACATCAGCCGGGATCAATTGCTTAGCGTGCCTTCCAAAGCCCGGAAGCGCTCATTTATAGTAACCGCTCAAACAGGCGGTCACCCATCCAAAGACTGACCGCTGCCATCTTTGCATAACCTGCGTTATCGTTTCCGACTCGCAGGCGCCGCTAGGCTATGAGCGCTTCGATGACTGGATTCCACGAAGAAGAAATCTTAAAATCGTCATCCCTGTTGACATGACGAGTCCAGTCTTCGTGGAATCCAGTCCAGTAAATGCAAGCGTCAAAAGCCATCGTCCATTATATCACCGGACATTATTGGTGTTGTGTGTCGGCCGGGTGACAACCGTAGTGAACAAGTCGTTAATAAAAACCAAGTGCGCGCAGAAACACTTGCGCAGCAAGATGTTGACAACCGCTTAATCTGCCCCTTGACCTTGACCAAGGATGTTGTGACACATGCGAAACGTCGGGAGGCCTCATTGAGGTACAAAAATAAGTTAATTATACGCGATTAAGTCCCGTTTATTCATGTTTGAGATTTGTGAAAATTTAAATCAATATATTGGGTTAATGTCAGTTGAGTGTTGAGTTGTCCTCCTCAGTTCCTGATGCTCGTTCGAAAAGTTACACAATTACCCCTCTGATCTCTGATATAAGAAACCCCATAAAAAGTACAAATTCATTTAAATTGTCGGGTTTCAAGTTTCAAGTAGCATTAAATTTCAGCTCCTTACTAACTTCGTACGTATAAATTAAATCTCGCTTGAGTAAGATAAGCGGTTTAAGTCATGCACAACGGATTGAAATACAAAGTTAAGTGATAACTATTCGGGGGATGAGCTCGGGGAAGTTTGCTCGACGCGCGCCACCCGCAATAAATCACATTGGCCTCAAACAGGGACTGCATTTTATCCGTCACTTGTCTCCGCGAGACGCGACAAATTGATGATAACGGTTCAGCTACGTAGTTAGTTTGTTACGTCAGACATGTTTAGTAGTTAGTCGGGAAGTTTGGGCCCCGTTGGAGCAGCGTGGTGGTAGCAATCAAGTAATGGTTGGGAATGCATTTAAATATGGCGGAGAAACTGATTTACTCGTAAAGGGAATTGTTATGCACTTGCAAGTGCATAATGCCTATACTTGTATAAAAAAACAGTAAGTAAATAAACATATGCTGTCATGGAAGCTGAGTATACTGAATTGTTTCAAGTAAATACTGTGCTCGCGTTTGCTAATTGTAACTAATTATGGAAGGGAACCACATGAAATACACAGGACATGCTGTGGCGAGCCACATAATGTGAATTCTGTTACGCGATTGGCCCGTTGTGCTTACATAAAAAATTGCGTGTCATTATGTTTAGGGAAATTAGCTACAGATTAACGATATTTGGGTAAGGCCGTTATTTCTTGTTCCTGATTAAGCAGTTTAAATCGTCTTCATTTTAATCACTTCCAGTGTGTTACGCCAATTAGCCATATAAATGGATTCGTAACACACTAGAAGTGATTAAAATATAGACCATTTAAACTGCTTAATCAGGAACAAGAAATAACGGCCTTACCCATTTATACTAATATTGACTTCATATTTATTTTATTTGACTTCAGACATGACTCTTTAATTGTGTATTTTGTTTTTCTAAAATTGACATTTATTATTGTTAACTTTATATTTATCAATGTTATGAACTATTATTATTACTTATTCCTGGTTTTAAACGTGACAATCATTATTAAATATGTAGTTTTGACATACTTATAGTTTAGAAAATATTATGTTATTGTGTATAATGAATGACGATCCTTTTTGGGAGATAGAATAATATAATATTTTGTATTTGACAGTCAACTGACTCATTAAGTCTTTATTATTAAAATTGACGAACATGGTAGAAATTCTTGTAATCTTGACATTTATGCAAATTTATATTGTAATTTTTATCGTGTAATAAATAAATCTAATCTAATCTAATCTAATCAGTTCACGTAAAAAGAACGCTGGCGGCTAGACTTTATGTGTCATTCGGCGTTCTTTTTACGTGACACCAGGTATATCGTTAGTAAGATTACGCGAATATTAAAATTGAATCTCCAAAACTTTAAAAGACTAGTCCTGCTGGTTGGTTGCGTCAAGCATTTTAGATGCGTACGTCAGGTAGATCTAAATGTCACTTTTGAGAAAATTAGTGATGTAATGAAAGATGAATTGCCTTAAAACGTACGTTCGAAAAGTATATAAAATGACCCCTTGTACCTATCTAGCGAGAATTCCGGTAAAAAAAACAAAATACAAAGTAATTGTGATGTTACATTTTTAAAGTTACGGAGATTCAGTCTTGTCTTGAGGATACGCCAGTGAACTGGGGTTCTTGAATCTCTTATTTATTTGACGAAGATGATACGCGCGATGAGATCTAAGAGGTAAAGGTACATCTTCGCTCTCAGCGCATTATGTATCAGTGGCGGTGCGAGAAAAATTTCGCTGGGCAACCCGGAACAAATAAGTTATGAAAAAGTTTAGAGTATATACATATAACTATAGGCTTGCCTTAAAAGAAAATATAGGTAAGCCGATGGGAATCGGCTTGTATGGGCGCTCCGTCACTGTTATGGTATAATCCCTGAGACGGAGTTTAAAAATTTCACATTATATAAAAAAAGAACATACTTAAGCTTCCTTGACTGCTTTTATGAAATGTCAAAACTATTTATTAGTAATATGTATTTATTTATTTCACAGGAACGGTTAGATGCCTACCAAATACCCTGAAGATTGGCTGATGGATACCTTTAAACAAAAAAGGACATGTATGTGCCGACCTTACTTTATTTAAATACTTCCAAATAAATGTTGTTGATATATGTGCAGTAGATATAAGATAGTTTTGGTAGGCAAGGCCGCGAACTCCTCCGACCCGCCCTTATCTGGGAGCAGTCCCGCGAGACCGTCAATTTCCTCGCCTTCCGTCTCAGCTGCCAGCACATTAGGTCAAACTCAACAAACAGAAAAATCCTGCTCAATCGGCTTATTTGTCTCGTATTCAAATGTAGAACAGCAGTTAGGTGAAAATAGTCTTGGGAATCCATTGGGAATCAGGTGAATTTTTGACCTGTCAATATCAAAATACCTGTAACTAATGGCGTTCTTAAAAATCATATGCCACACTGTATAGTATACTAATATGTGTGCATATTTTGAAGACCTCCATTATTTATATGTATACAACGTGTTTTTTAACCGTCTTAGAGCCGAAGCCCAGTTTGTTGTGTAACGTATACATTACAAAGAACTTAAAAAAAGGTTTTTTTTATTATTTTTATTAATATTGATTTTGTTTCATATTAGTTTTAATCATCCAGCCGAGTGACCGCAGTGACCGCTAGCCGCCATATTTTGTAGATAGGTACGAATACGAACTCTAACCGGGTGAATGAACTTCGCACCGCGCGCCATACAGGATTTTTCAAACTTAATAAAAGCTTAACTATACATATATTTTTTTCACGAATGATTATTACTTTTTGGATACTTTAAGTGGGCTTCGGCTCTAAGACTGTTAAAAAAAACACGTTGTATATATTATATACTCATCGAAAATTATAGGGACTTAACTGATTCTGTAAATTTTTAGGTAGTGCCGTGCCCTATAAGAGCCCGGGTACGACAACCAAGAAGAAATGAATGGAGGATGGAAGGAAAGAAGGAATATGGGTAAGTAGAATGAAAATATTTTCGGACGTCATTAATTCAATTTACATTAAACATTCATAGAACTTCAAAAGCTTGAAGCGTATCTATTCTTAAACACGATCGAAATAATACTCATGTTAAAAATTAAAAAGACCTAAAAACTACTAAAATCGGTTACATAAAAAAAATAGTTGACAACAGCGTGTTGCATTTTAAAAGTTCGTTGAAACTTAAATTCAACAATTTCCCAACTTCAATATGCAGACAATGGCACTTGAGTATTCAAGAACATGTGTGCAACAACTTAACTTGTGACTGTGTAACTGAACAGTTTGTTTATAGTTTTACAATACAACCGGGTTCGATTCCCGAGCTGAGTACAGGTTTTTTTTAAATATATGAATGCAGTTTTTTTTCTTATTAAAATCGATGACATGGTTCCTAAGAACAGATCTTCCTATGTCTTATAGTTTCAGACTTTCCCATACTGACCAATTTGAATGAGACACCCTGTATAGTATCGTGTGTTGTGGTCTTTATACTTTGAATCTTTTCTGCGGAAAAACTATAAACAAACTGTTTAGCAAAATCTATTGAAGTGGATTTATTGTGTCTTGTCAGAATTAATCTTATTTTAAGATAAAGGCTAGAGTTCATCCCATAATTCAGAAGAAACTCCTACAAACCTCAAAATATACATAAAGGTACAAATACCTAGTTAAAATTATTCCGAAGTCGTGGGTTCGAGCACTTTGAACCCCGGCTTTTACCACTAGGATTTTTCAAATAACTTATCTACGAAATACCATTTTATATTTAACAGTGGCTTTTCGGTGAAGGAAAACATCGTGAAGAAACTGGTCTAATCCCAATAAGGTCTAGTTTTCCGGTTCCCCCTGTTTTGGCATACCGTTTTTTAGTAATCTACTATCCTATCCTACTATAATATTATAAATGCGAAAGTTTGCATGTTTGCATGTTTAGATGTTTGGATATTTAGATGTTTGGATGTTTGTTAAGCCGGGTCCGCTGCGCCGTGTTTTCGATGTTTTTAAACATCTAACATGTCATCCACCAGTTTCGGCAAACAAATAGGATATTGTTTTGATTGGCAAAACATGTTAGATGTTTAAAAACATCGAAAACACGGCGCAGCGGACCCGGCTTTACTTAATCACGCTTAAACGGCTCAACCGATTCGGATGAAATTTTGCACGAAGATAGTTTGTAGCCTGAATTAAAATATAGGATAGTTTTTATCCCGGGTCCACACAGACGAAGTCGCGGGCGGAAGCTAGTAATTCTATATGGCATAATCTATGTAGCCATACTTGACTTTGCGCATAAACTGTTATGGCAAAATCTAGATTCGCATAGTTTGATTACGCAGATTTACATTTGCATAGCCATACTTGACTTTGCGCATAAACTGTTATGGCAGAATGTAGATTCGCATAGTTTGATTACGCAGATTTACATTTATCCGAATATTATATGTACATAATTTTGATGCTCCGAATCATATCCACGCATAAATGAGCTTAAAATTATTTTGGCATACATTTTGTTTTGGCATAACATTATTTAGCTGAATTTAAAATACACATGTAATCATTTTACGGCTTTTGTTTTTTCACTAGTTAAATGTATTGTATGTTTAAAAAAAACGTTGTTATTCACAATTTTATATTTTATTATACATATTTGTGATCACCAACCTAACCGTAATTTTCCTGGTAACTATCAGTTTTTGTTAAGGTGACAGTTCTAACCCGATCTACTTTTCTGCTAGCAGTTATTTTTGTTAAGGTCGCTGTTCTAACATAACCTACTTTTCTGGCAGCAGCTCGTGTTTGTTAGGGTCGCAGTTCTAACCTAACCGACTTTTCGGGCAGCAGCTCGTTTTTGTTATGGTCGCAGTTCTAACTTAACCTACTTTTCTGTTAGCAGTTCGTTTTTGTTAAGGTCGCAGTTCTAACCTAATCTAACTTAGTGATCTGATGGCACATTGGCTTTCTGCATTCGCCGTAAAATAATTATGCTAAGCATGTAAGTATGCCAAGTAAGTTTCGGACAATCGATAATAAGCCGAATATAATTATGCTAAACAAAAGTATTCGTAAATATAATCGGTCTTAGCAATAGTATGCCAATTCAATTTCGTACTAACATATTTTTGGAATGTTAGAAATTATACCAACATTAGTCGAAAACAGAATATGCCAAGTTTGTTATTTTAGTTTTTCCTCTGGGTTGTAAGGTTAGATGGCAGCCGCATTCGTAAATCTAGTGACTTAGCCAAATTTCAGGATTAGGTGTCAAAGCGGCCCCTGGTCTCGTTTAGGGCACTACTGGGAAAACACGCTAGGATCGTAATAAAAATATTTATATAAAACTACCCACTTAATGGTTTTATTTGAATCGAGCCGTCAAGCAAAATTATATCTTATTCAATCGTTATAATATGGCAGCCTTTTTAAGTAGAGTCCCTCGTTAAGACACAAATTTTAAATAATTAATTAGGGCACAAAAAAAGACACGAAATTTAAGAGCTAACAGTGTAAGTACCTATTGTTATTTTTATGAGTAAATAGATATAAAGTGTTACCATGTCTCTAAAAATCCCATAAACTGATAAGTCTAAACTTATAGTATTTTATGCAACTGTTGTATAAGTAGGGTCTTAAAACGCGAGTGGCGTGAGTTTTAAGACCAAGTTATACCGACCGAATACCTTTTGTATGTCAACGATATGTGCAATACAGTTGGAGAGGAATATGTATACCAGTTTGCCGATGACACCTGCATAGTGGTAGCGGATGGGGACCTTAAGATTGTCGAACGAAAAATACAGGATATATTCGACACCCTGTGTAGATGGTCACATGATGTCGGTCTAATCCTAAACGCTGATAAAACTAAGGCTATGCATATCCATTCCTCACACAATAAGTCATCTTACATTCCAGTAATTAAAGCACATACTCACAGTTGCCTCCATTTGCAACGCAATAACTGCGACTGTCCTAGTATCGATTTTGTAAAGGAACATATGTACATTGGCTTATTGATTGACTTTAGATTTAACTGGCAACCGCACACTGAATATGTATGCAACAAACTTAGATCACTTCTAGGAAGATTAAATATACTGAAATATAGGATCCCATACAACACCTTAAGAATTTTATACCTAGCATTAGCCGATTCGGTTATACGATACGGTCTCAGCAGCTATGGACGATCGTACAAAACCAATCTAGCCAATATATTTAATCTGCAGAAAACAATATTAAAAAATATTATACCGAACAGTATAAATATAACTTACAGTAATGACTACTCTCACCTTTTCCAATATTGCAAGGTACTTCCCGTACAAAACATGGTCAAACTTTCCATACTCAAGGAAGAATATAAATACATTACCAAGTTAAATGAATACCACCGTAACATTAGGCTAAGGACTCTAAGGAGTTTATCCAATACGCACAGATATGCACTACCAAAAATTAAAAACGTTTACGGCATGAGAACTAATCATTACATCCTTCCAAAATTAATAAATAGCCTACCAAAACACATACAAGATTTATACCTACATCAACCAAAGATGTAAACAAGTATTATATGTCAAGCAACAACTATGATTACGCCTTGTAATAACCTAGTGATAGATCTGTTATTGTTAATTAGCGTTAGGTACAGTAAAGTGAAAGAAAGTATATTGGTTTAAACTTACACGATTCTCACACTATATTTTTACTAAACCTCAGAGAGGTAAATAAATAAGTTGATTATATATTATGTGCTTGAATCTCGTTTAGTAAAATAATAGTGTGAAGGTAATGTAAGTACTTACATGGCAAATAGTTAGTCCGAACTCTAGCTTTAAATAAGCCATTAATGGCTTTAGCACAACATAAAACATGAAACTCTGCGATAAAATTATTTGGAACTTTAAATAAAAAAAATAAAAAAAATACACCGTTGCATACAATACTTTTTCTACGACTAATTCTAAATAAATAGCATTTGACTTTTCAGGCAGTAGTTTTTCCGTTAGTTCTAAACTACTCACGCAATTTCTTCAGCGGTGCCATTATTTTCTTCTTCGTCCATTTTAAAAGGAACGTACACAGTTTTCTTCACTTCACAAACACGAATAAAATCTGAATAAGTTATAAATAACGAATAGTTATCATATTTCGTCTTTTCATTTTGAATTGGAACTTTGGTGGGAAAATAGAAATATGAAAAAATGTGAAAATATTTACCGAATTGGCTAAATAGAAAAATATTTCTTAGGTTTCCGTATGTTAATACAGTGTGTTACCGGCACGCGAGCATTTATTATACCTAACTGATAATACTATTACTATGTTCCCTTACCAATTGCTCGAAAAATGAGCAAATCATAATTGTGTGAATTAACTGCACAAGTTAACCTAAATCCGCTATCTTGATGACGTCGTAATATTTAAGCAAAATAATGAAGACCTGTCATTTACACTTGTTAATATCCTTACATTTTAAATGTTAATTTATACTACTTAAAAAAAAAACTACTTCCCTGTAACGCACTGTATAATAACATATTTCAATTAAGATAACGTTTGTGACGTTTTAATTCAAATATTAAAGTTGACGATTAGAAAGTATACTTTTTAAGTTGGCAAAAAGTTATGGACTGATTTCAATCATATATGATACTTATAAAATCGATACATCTAACCAGTTACGAATCTGTTAATTGCTTTCGTTAGGCATAAATCAATAAGGTTCATTGAATAAAATCAATGTGTAGCTTCGAGCTATGGAATACGAATCTTTAGAATTATCTGCAGCGACTATTAAGAAAAATTTCAAATTTATAACCGAATACGAAGCTGTAAGGATGAAAAAGGTTTCCCTCTAAAAAGGGTCTTTTTAATTTATATTTTTAGTAACCGGTACTCGATATTATCAAATTGTGATCAGAAAATAACGGCATCTAATGATTACAGGAAAAAAACAATTATACTGCGCACCACTGTGCATGATGCGATATTAGTATGACTAAGTAGAGTACCTACCTACTTAGTAATACTAATATCCTATGCTTTAGCAGGCTTTGGACATATACAAAATAAATTCAATAGACTGCGCATGCGCTGCAAACAATACTTAGTCGGAGGGAAATGTTGTTCAATAAGTTTGTTATTATATTTTTGTCTGTGCTTTGGACTACAAGTCTTACAACGTAGCGTTATGGAGAGTCACACATTAAAGAGGTGAAGCGTAAAATAAGCTTGATACCTTCTCTTCCACTTTACCTTTTCTAACCTGCAATAGAGATTATGTAAATAGCGTCATCGTCATCATTATCCTCAGCGGGGACGTCCACTGCGAGATCGCGACAACACAGACGCATATACTCGTAGTTCCTATTCGTCTCGGTACCGCCGCATACCGGGTAGAGTCAGTCCGACCCAAGTCGGGCCTAGCTGAGTTTCTTGCTGGACTCTTCTCAGCTAGGTTTTAGCGGACCAGCAATAAAACTCCCAGTTCGACACCACTCACACCCCAAATTCGGTTGATACCGTTCAACGAATCTCACTGGAGCGCAAACTCGTAGATAATTCCCGTGTTTAAACTGCCCCCGCGTGGTCGCGCCGGAGGCTTCCCCTGGATTTCCCCAGACTATCCTCCAACCACGCAATTCGACCGCTGTATTGGGTTCGCCCTATTATAGCAACAGTCAGGTATATAAAAAAAACATCATCCTCATATCAGCCGAAAGACGTGCACTGCTGGACATAGGCTTCCCACAAATAGTGCCATAACGACCGATCCTGCACCGCAACATAAACATTTAGGTGGTATAGAACCACCTAAATGTTTGATTTACTCAGGGTCCTTTATTTTCTATAACTAAAGTCCACAGACGAACGACGGACCGCACTAATAGCGATCGGTAATATTAATTACGAGTATTATGGCCGAGAGACGTTTAAATGTTTTAAGTCTGCCGGCCTCGGTGGCACGGAACTCGTCGATCAATCTCTGCGCTCCACTAAGTTTCGTTGTGACCGCAGCGGTTTGCCGATTACTATTTGCCCGATGCTAACTTGTCCACCGGCATTACGTCTTCAAGTGGTCCAGAGGGGTGATCACGTAACTTTTCAAACGCACGTAAGGATAACACCAACTGTCATTTTTCTATTCATACTCGTAAAGTGAATGCGTTACGTGATCGACCTGCAGGCTTTCTGTGAAGGTTTTTACCAGATTTTTTATATAATAAAAATTAATAACTTATTTGCTAGAAAGATAATCCATTACAAGAACTTCTAATTAGAGTTACATAATTTATTTGAATTGATTTATGTCCTTCTTCCTGGTTGTTTAGATTTTTTAATGAATGGTTAAATTGTCAACAGATACCTTTTTTCCATCGGTAAACACATAAAAATAAATACCTAATATACCTAAAATCTCAAAAAATGTGCTTTATACCGAGTACCTAATTGTTTTATACTACGAAGGTGACAAACAAGCATACGGCCTACCTGATGGTAAGCAGACACCGTCACCTATGGACACTTGTACACTAGCAAAATCCCAAGCGCGCTGCCAACACTCTATTGATTTGAGAATTCGTTGTGTTGACAGCTAGGAACAATTACAGCCCACACTGCTTCCTCGGACCTCTGGGTAAAAAATAATCTTGAAATATTTTGATTTTGAATGCTCATTCATTTCATTCTTTAATTTCATTTCTCACCATCGTCGTATCAGCCGAAAGACGTCCACTGCTGGACATAGGCCTCCCCCAAAGAACTTTTGAATACTCGTCTAACTAATCATACATTTAGGTGGCATTTGAATTGAAATTAGTAGGTAAGTAGGTGGGTTTAAAAGTTCAATCATAATCCCAAAATACTTAAACGTTTGAAAACTTTTAAGAGGTTTACAATGTGACGAATTGAGGCCACAGTCAACAAATTATCAAAGTACTGAGTCTGTACAAACATATTTCTCTCGCGTGCTGGTAGATAAAGTTTCCGAATTAATTTGCCAAATAACGTCGAAACACGAGATTTTAACTTGCCACCCAACTTTGCTTGTTAAATGTTAATTGTTATCAAACGGAATTTACAATACATTTGACTCGAGACGAGAATATTGATGTTTGGCTCACATTGAATACAATTGATAAGGGATGAGAATATAATTTATAAAATTACCTACATATTTATTAGGCAGTACTTCTAAAGTCTATTTCAGGTATGATATAGGTGGAACAATTCACCTTTACACACAATTCTAAGAAGCCTTTCTTAAGTTTTTTTACATATACAACGCAAATATCCTAAATATCAGGCTACTTTAACAAAAATACGATCGTAACATTGCGAGAATTGTAATTACTCTGAAATATGATGATGCTGATGTAAATATAAATTAATATTTACGAGAAATATCCATATTTAGTCGAAACCATTACATAGTATTTCATAAGTATACGGTTTTAAGTACCGCGTTTAGGTTTTTAGTTTACCAATAATGCTTTTGTAGGGTACGAGATTTAAAGAACTAATTGTGTAACTGAGATGTGCACAATACTATTTCTACCAATTAAAATTACCAATTAATTATGATTGGTAGAAATAGTATTGTGATTTATAAAACATTGATCCACAATTTAAATCCAGCTATTTGAAGGTATTATTTCATTGCGTTGTCAACTTATGCAACCTTGAAATATTTATTTTTCAGTTTTAACATTTCACGCGATCAATTAAACTTTACAAAAATACATAACCCACATAACTCATTTCGATTATGTTTACCAAGTTGAATATACGAGTATATTGGTTGGATAGCAAATTAATTAGGTTTGACTCTTCTTGAATTTGTGACGAATTTATAAGTAATTAAAGTTAGTTAAACACCGAGTTGAATGGAAAAACGTATTTATCTAGGAAAATCTCGTCAATCAATTCGTTTTTATAAAATTACTAAGTTACTGTTTGGGCCGATTTTTCTATCTTTGTATAGTTGAGTTTTTGTCATGTCCTACCAGTTCCCCAATCATTATAGACCACTGTTTAACTTTTTTGGGTAACGTTTTAATACATATATAATACATATAAAGGGATAGGCATCAATACTGTATAGTTATTTATTTAAATAACAACTTTTTTGTTTGAGAAGGATTATTGTGGCCTATTTTTATATAGCTTAATACTTAAAGCGCCGTAGGTTCATGGTCTTCTCTCCCTCTCACTGAGCATAAGCGTGAGCGAGATGGAAGGGCGTGCTCGGAAGCGCGGATATATCATGTTTTTTAATTTTAATTTTTTGGCCGTTTAAATAAATAAAAATGTAAGCACTGATTTCTCTCAAACATGATATTGCCGATTTAAGGAAGCAATTTTAATATTTATAGCTATTGTGCATAATTTGTTACGAATATTTTAAGTGTATTTTTGTGTGTTTTAGACCTATGTTCGTGATTTTTTTCTATGGAGCGAAATTTGCTTAATCATGTTTCGAAGTGCTGACTTCCCTGCAGAAAAGCCTCAAGATTACTATTCGTATTTTTTTGAAACCATTTTATTATAAACAGACGCATTATATTGTTTCAAAAACTCTGTTCGCTTAACTTCGCTGAACCTACGGCGCCTTAATAGACATAAAAAAAGTATTTTACAATGCATGTGCTCGAAAAGAGCGTTTTCCAAGCAAAGTGCCACTTTTACGCACTAGTGCTTTTTACTTTTCAATCTTTTTTTAATTTTCAAGTCGGTTGTCAGCCCGACACAATAAGTTTTTATTACCTACTCGAGAAAAGTTGTACAAATATTTCAATTACACGTCTTCTTTCATATAAAAGGTACATCAATACTAATAATGTATAAATGATTTATTAATCTTTACAATGCATGTGCTTGAAAAGAGCGTTTTCCAAGCACTAAAATCGTGCGGAAAGTGCCACTTTTTCGCACTAGTGCTTTTTACTTTTCAATTTTTTTTTAATTTTCAAGTCCGTCGTCAGCCCGACAAAGAGTTTTTATTACTCGAGAAGAGTTTTACAAATATTTCAATTACACGTTTTCTTTCATATAAAAGTTACATAAATACTAATAACGTATAAAATGATTTATTAATGTTTATGAATTTTGAGTTTGGTCAGTAAATACATTAATTTTTAATATTCACTTAATGTGTTTGGCTGAACGCATATCTTTCTTATGCCTTTTATAATACGACAGTATGGCGGCTTGCACATGCGCAATGCGCATAATTATGTTGACCGCGCATATATCTAAAAGCCCGCCATTGTTGTTTATTGTGAGTTTTGTGTTAGTTATTTTATGTAAATATGTTAAAAAGGTGGAGTGAATGTGAGTAATCAATAATAATGATTTATTGCGTTTCAATAGTGTCAGTATGTTTCTTAGAACTACGACGGTACAGCGTCTTTATGTTGTTTAATATAATATTGAGTTACTCAAAATTAATTGTGTTCCAAAACCACAATACAATGGTTTTAACTTTTAAGTGAATAAGCTTGACAGCAAAAGATGTGAAGAAGTTGTTAAATGCAATTCCAGATAATAAGTAGGTACCAGATAATCTACCTAGGTTCTTCAATTTTAACCTATCTATTTTAAACCGACATTTCAACATTTACTACATTTCCTCACACAAGGCATAGTAAAACGTTATATGATACACGCGCGTAAAGATGATTTCCGACTCGTGTCGAATTATACATTCGCTCGCTTCACTCGCTCATGTATAAAAATGACACTCGTCGGAAATCACCTACTTTCCACACTTGTATCATAAATAACTATTTTTCATCCGAATCATCAATTTGTACTTGAACACTACTTTTCCAAAATGCGACAACGGTAGAAAAATCGGCCCGTTTACCAGATTTGATATCTTAGTTTAATCAACATCAACATGTCTGTATGTCTCTTGGAGTTGTGCATAATTCAAATTTCTATACTTATGGCTGTTTATGCTTTCTTTTTTGCCTGAAACACAGGGTATTCTAGCTCAGGCACGTGTTATTTGCCTCTAATAGTAAGCTCCTAGTCTATAGTAAAACTGATGTACATTATGTTTTATCAATAAATTATTATTATTTACTTATTATTTTATTATGCTGCATATTGCCGCATATTTTGACACTCTCAAGAAAATCAAAACCTTAGCGTTCGACCTAGAAGCATGAAATTTGTTAAAAATAATGAACTGATAGGTTGGTACCTACTCGTATCAGTTCATTATTTTTAACAAAATACAGGGAAAAGTCAGAAAACCGTATTTGTTAATAACTTATAAAAATTAAAGTAAACCTTTTCAAGGAACGGTGGGTCTTAATTTTAAGGTCGGGCGACTGTATCATGTGGGGTATCATTAAGAAAAGACTTCATTAGGTTAAAAAATATATCTTTTATTATTTTAACATTTATAGATTTCAATTTTTAACAAAAAAAAACTTCCTACGATTATCTCCGAAGTTTATAAAGCAAAAAATACGACCCTTTACATACTTTAAAGTCGTTCCCCTCGGTGAGCGGCTCTGACTCGCACTTGGCCAGTTTCTTTTATCGATTTCATTTAGTACTTACTAATTTGTCACAGTATTTAACTTTAACGCTAAATATGTAACCACTATTTTGTAAAGATAGGTACATATATATTACCAAATAAATGTGTATTTAATGACCCGCTTCACCTTTTCAGTAACGAACCGACTCACTCCTCAGTCTTGTCCTAATGAAGACTTTGATAAACTAGATAAAGTGAATTCAATTTTTAAAACGGATTCATGAGGGCGCGTTTTCAGCAGGAAATGGAATGTCGTCGATTTATTTTAACCACCCTGGATTGTTCCAAACCATTAGCTTTCCCAATCCGAGGCGGGTATAAAGTGGTAATGATATCACCAGAGTGTGATTGCCTTCTGAATATTCGTTTCGATCTTTGGAAGTTTGAGTGCCCATGTACTGGAATTATCGGTTTTAAGATGAGCCTGTTAAGTAAATGGCACCCTTAATGACTATTCCGAAGTATCCTAAGGTTAATTTCACTAACAAGCGTTTGGAGCGAATCGTACATATGTACTAGGTATGTGCTCAAAAGGGCAAGACTCAATAGCTTCAACGTATTGCGAAGGGATGTGAAAACAGTTTAAGTAGAAAGGATAAGTGTGTTTTCGTAGCATGTGTAGAGAAATTCGACACCCGCTCGGCTATTTACGGGCGATGGTGCGATAAGCATTTCCTCTTTCAATACCATCAAAGCGACTTGCCGCCTATTCAGGGCTTCACCCGACAAATGTAACTCATAAAGGCTACTAGAGGATTGCAAAGCTGTTCACATTGGCCGTAGGCACATTTACAGACCGGCTCTCAAATTCAATTCTTATAGACGCCCGAATCGCAATTATATTCAACATTTTCATTCGCAACAGACAACATTATCCGACCCCTAGGGTTCTGATGAAGCCCATCAAAACATTTGTCGGCATAGCGACGCGAAACTTCAGCTATTATTCCGGTCGGTTTACTAAAACAAAAGTGTTCTTAATTCCTGATCTGGGATTTCATAGCATCGTTACTTTCCACGGGTCGTTTGCCAGCCCGACCTCATAGCGCAGTTTCTTTACAGAAATTAAAGTTTAGCGAGTTGCAACATCCAGTTAGAACGAGTATGTATCCGTAAAGTGGAGGTCTAATCCGCCGAATGTAATTCAATGGAATCAGTTTTATATTTGTCAGTGGTATACACACACGCTCCAAACTTGACGTAAGAAAGGAGCGAAAATTATAATTTAGAATATGATTCCAATTCAATGTGTTTATGGAAATAGGCTCCCCTGGTTGAGACAGCGGGTGCCATCCAATACTTATTACTGCTGCGGGCTTAAAATTTTACTTAGAATATTTTGTATAATTGTGAAAAAAAATTGGAGAGTAAGGGTTGAACAATAACAGGCCTGAGGGTGGGATGCGTTCAGGGGGAGGTGAAATACAGCCATAACGTATATCTAGTGTAGAATTCCACATTACGAGTACCAGTGGCTAATGAAGGCTAATTACCCTCCATCCACGCGAGTAGTTTGTACAAATTGCATGATAAGTTATTCAGCAGGACCAAACTCAGACTGTGCGATGCGATGACACAAGCGAGTATCCGACGACGTGCATTTAAAACTGAACTTTTATTTTGTAAAAAGTTTTCAAAAAATTTGCCTCGCATTGTAACGTTGTATGGAAATTTACTAATACAATTAGTTATAAAAATGATACTAGTGAAACGTCCCCCCTATTCCCTTTATGATTGAAACATACTTATGTGTATTTTTATCGCTTTACTCAATCTATTTATTGCCTTAAGTTTCGCGCGAATAAGACATGATACGCGCAAAAAGTAAAAGACTATTTTAATCGAGTAAATTTTTAAATACACACATACATGCAAAGCATTGAAAAGATGTGTTGCAGACTGCTTTAAAAGCATTAAGCTTATAAATTCATCTAGTATTTGGGCGTTGCATTGCAGTAAAATAATAGTTGAACATACGATCCCAAAGTCCAAACGCTGTTGCCGGAACTACTGTAAATAATTCAATGTACTGTTATCAATTCAACATGTAACGAGTAATACAAAAATCGCAACGGTTACGTGAAAAGCGGCGGAAGCATTTTCGCTCGTAAATCCAGAGGAGTGCTCTTCCGCTACCGGCCCTGATTAAATTCGCCGGCATTAGCGTTCATGGTAACAGATATATTCAATCGACTTCAGTCTTTATTCAATTGGCTGATTTATTGCTGTTATGGACTGTTTCGAAACGAGAACGACGAGAGTAATGTACGCGCTAACGTCATTCGTGGGTGACGATTTGCTGACAATTCTACTTATGATGAAGTTAAATTTTTGTAAACAATGAGCCATTTCGCACAAATGATACTTTCTTTTAAGTTATATCTTATAATACTGCTCCTCATCTAAACCTAATCTTGGTTGCTTCTTAAATAGATAGTGGTCCTCATGATATATATTAGTCTCATGAATTGGTATCTTAGGCATCTGACCTTCCAGCCCAGAAGGCAAATTAATTGGAATTAATTACGCTTCTGGTCAATTGTGTGGGCAACTTGACTTTGGATATTCTTAAGCCAGTGTAAGGCCTCTTATTTGAATTAACGACTGCTTTGGTGGATAAAGTAGTTAACGGTTTAACGTGTCTTCCAAAGAAAGGAAGACCTCTACTCGTTAGTAACCACTTAAAGCATTCACCCCATTACCCATTCTCGAACTGACCGCGGCTTATCGTGCATTATGGCCCGTGCAGTCTGGTCAAAAGGTGATTTGATTGAAGGCCTAAGGACGGCCACGTCTTACAGTGACGGCGGCAGCGGCGGCGGTGCTCCATTAGGTGGGATCGAGATAATGCCTTCGGATCTCTCGCTCTTACTGGCGTACCGCTACCGCCGTCGCTCGTGTCACTGGCATATGGCTCTAGAGGGCTCTGAAACAAAGCGCCCAAAAAAATATGAAACAATATATCTAAAACATTGATGTTTTTGGAACAGTAAATAAACCCAGGAGCTTTTTCTTTAGGTTAATTCGCTACTGCTTCGAAACCATAAATTATATATTTTTTTATTTTGTTTCGGGAAAATAATAAAAGTATCATTATCTAATTACTTACAAATGTAATTAGGAGACGTGTCGTGATATAAGTTTCAAAATTGCTCAAAGCGAGCTCTACTGCGATACTTATAAGTATCTGGATATGGATTTAAGACAAACGTTAATGAAACTTTCCTTAATTTCCAGAAAACATTCAGTAGTCGCCAGTGACATTAGCTGAACTATACAAAACATATTTACTTGCAGTTGCATTTTCATTTGCATATCTGACAAGCAAGGCGTGTAGGTGCATGGCTAGTTGAAATTGAAAGCAGGTCAGTAGTGAGAGCAAACACTAAGTACGGGCGTGACAAACTTTACCCCCGGCCTTTGTTCAAAGCAATTTCTTCTCCAGACGACACCTCCGGGCGGGACAGTTCGCGCGGAATTTACCGCCGGCAAGGTGATGAACCCACTAAATATTTATGATACGGGCATACCGATTCCAGAAAAAAAATAACGCATATTATACATATATAACAAACCAAAAGCAAAAGAACACAAATATATCAACCTCAAGGTATCGTCATTATTTACAATATTTTGTGCATCAGAAAATACGTGACACAATATATTTAATGTGAAATCATAATCCATACAAATTTAAATAGGTAATAATAATCATTTAACATGTCAAGTCAAGACTCATATACTCTTTAACTGAGTATAATGGATTTTCCAATAAAAGGCATTTAAGGCGGCGTCTAAATGCTTCGTCAGATGGTTCCTGTCTGATCAGCGGGCAGTCGCTCGTAGTAGGTAGGCCCAATGACACGCGTGTTCTTACCTGCAAGTGCCATGCGACGGGGAACTGTTCTCAAACACACATAACATTAACACTATGTATGTTTAACATTATGTAATTGCATACGACCGGGACATTTAATGTTATGGCTAACCAATTTTATGACTAACAATAATGATCACCTGCAAAAATCGGAACTCCAATTTATATTGTTAAATTTTATGACTCGACAATATGACTAGGAAAACTTATGGTGGAAAACGTTATGGACTGAAAAAATCGGATCTTAAATTTTATGGGAAACAATAGAGACCCGTGCAGTATAGCTGGCCCTAGTCATTGTAAGTAAGTATAGGTATGTATAGGATGGTCTGGGTCGAGTCTTCCATAAATGACGCTTTTGGTCCAGTTGTAGAAATATGCAGGTGCTGAATGTGACTCAGAGCTGACAGGATCACAATATTATCAAATATGCCAACATGTCCAAGAAAATATATAGTTTCTATAAGACCCTGTTCACGATCTAGAAAAGAATCTTTATTGACAAAATCAAGCTGGTAGTGCATAAAGGGTTTCATATTACGACCTTATATGGATCGTACACACACACACACACACACATCGTACATCCTATCATGGTTTTTGCCTCAAATTACTAACTCATACTACTCGTACATGTTAGTCAATAATTTTGTTTGTTATCAGAAAAAAAAAACTGATTTGTAAATATGGATTTAAACAAAATGTATGTATGCATCTATACTAAAATAAATATCCTACTAATATTATAAATGCGAAAGTTTAGATGTTTGGATGTTTAGATGTTTGGATGTTTGTTACTCAATCACGCTTAAACGACTAATCCGATTTGGATGAAATTTTGCACGAAGATAGTTTATAAGCTGGATTAAAATATAGGATAGTTTTTATCCCGGGTCCACGCAGAAAAAGTCGCGGGCGGAAACTAGTGCTAAAATAAATTCTAAAATTAAATTTAACTAAGTATAGTGACTCATGTTAAAACTCTTACGTACCCGAGAATACCGTTCTAGCGACGTGTACATTGTATCTATTGGCGACATGTTCTGGATTCATCGGGAGTCGTCCATCAGAGGTGCAGGAAGAGACTAACGTTTCGGTTTCCAATTTGATATCAATTTCACGTTCCCGTTATGTCACGTTAGCTCAGTGCGATTGGCAGCGATATCATGTTCAACAGTAGACGAACTAAAATTGCACTCCGGGAGTGCCGGCAGAAGTGAAAACTCAATAACATTGTAACAGTTTTTCGATCAGGTCACGTGACATCTTACGGTGTCACCCTAAAAATGAATTTGACGTAAATTTATAAACAATTATCAATTATTTAGGCGGACGGGCCGCGGGCGCGTTGGGTGCGAGGGGCCGCCGGCTCGCCCGTCGACGCGCCGACGCGCCCATGGGCGGCGGCAAACACAATAGCAATTTGTTTTTGCCATTGCAAATATTTTTCAAAGCTTTATCTCTTTAGGAATAACGTCTAAATTCGAACTATTCGAATTTGCAAGAACAGCAGATGGCGCTGCACGGTGGCGACCAAAATATCAATTAGTTTTTGCCGTTAGTAAATATTTTTCTAAGCTTTATCTCTTTAGGAATAACGCCCAAATTCGAACTATTCGAATTTTCTCAATAGCAAAACGGTGAAGGACGCGTTGGTATTATTACAAATTTATTTACAGAATATGCTATTGCAAAAAGTGATTAACGGCTTTATACTCTTACGAATAGCGTTCAGTTTTGAAAGAAGTCGAATCGGCTAGCAGCAAAAACTCTGTCGCGTATTTAACAATTTTTCCCCACCCCAAAAAGTGCTCAGCGCCGCTAAAGAAGTTTTCACTTCAAAAAAAGTTTCATCATTACAAAGTGAATTTATATAGATCCAATTAAAAACTCAAATATATACGAGTTGTCGGTGTTATGTTTGCGCGGCTCGGGCACTCGCGCGCTCGCGCCGGTCACCGCAAATCAACGTTAAAATCACATTTGGGCCTTGTTTAATGCGTTTTCGAACGCAATCAAAATACCTCCAGCCTATATACCTATATGCTTGCACCACTTTTAGGCATACACGGATTTCGACAGCTATTGCAGAAAATGGATTTATGACGGTTTTGTAAGTTTCTAGGGTTTCGCTCCTCAAAAGGTAAAAGGAACCCTTATAGGATCACTTCGTTGTCCGTCTGTCTCTGACGACCCTTTTTCTCAGGAACCCGTACGCAGTTGAAATTGATATCAAATCCTGAATTATTCTGCATCTGTGAAATAATTGAAAAAAAACTCATCTCAATCAAATGATAAATTTGTATCTCATGATAACTATGTTCTCCGGCAACAACTACAAAACGTTAGTCGCTAGCGTTTATTTTCCGAAGCGTAATTTAACGTTGGTCCCGTACTACGGTCGGTACCATGTGTCACAAATTAGACAGACGATATCGAGAAATACCGTATCGACTGTAGTAAACTATTTCACTTTCACTTGCAAATTAGCGCGTCATAACTTCAAGAACGTATAAAAATAATGGGTGAATAGACAACATAATTCGGAATACCCTTTTCACGAAACAAATTATTTAATTGAATATTTTTGTTTCGTGGTGCCAAGACTGTGAAACAAGTCTATAACTCGATACAGAGAGGGCGCTAGTCTTAGCGGGAATATAGTGGAAAAATTTACAACTTGCGTCACTGTCCTCGTAGCTCAGTTGGTAGAGCAGTCTAGCGTTAATAGAAAGGTCGCAGGTTCGAATCCTGTCGGGGGCTACAGACGAAGATGGTTTATTTTTCCATTATATTCTTTCTCTGTATCATATCGTTTATAATTCGGAATGTCACGTATTTTGTATTTAAACTGCAAATGAATGGCACAAATTCTGCCATATTGAGTTAGAATCAGTGGAAAAATCTACGTTATACTTAATGTCCTTAAGCTTAAGGTGTAGATTCCTTTAAATTTTTCCACCTACACGATTCGCGTATTCTGCTGTTGATAAATGCTTGTGAGATAAGGATGAATATTGAACAAAAAATGGTACTAATTGCAACGTAGTATCGATGTGGCTAAGACATCCGTCACGTTCTGACTAGTATTCGTATACGCTTCTATCGAGTAAACTATACGAACTATCGAGTTTACGATTGCGACTAAAGTAAACGTATAGGTATATATGTATATGTCTTTATTTGTATTAATCATACATTGTCAATAAGTGACTCATGGTACAAATATTTTTTTTAGTTCTATGAGTGACCCCTGGGGTGTATAGATTCTCCATACTAATAATTTACGCAGTCGCTAGCGACTAAAGTAAACGCGACTCACTGCAAACTCATACTAATGCTACTGTTTTGTATGAAAAATTCATTAAAAAGTTATATTTTAAACAAGCTTTATGTTAGTTTGAGATTACTACATTTGGGATTGACATTGGCTCCATTAAATACTAAATTTAGAAAATTATTCATGCTTTCATGAAAATCACGGGTGTTTGCGTACCTGAGCAGTTTAACTAACTAATTCATCATTTTACGGTCTGTTTTTGATTTCCGGTTGAAACCCGCATGCTTGAAGCCCTAGGCTATCATAACTACCACCGTACCTGAAACCTAATAATATTTCCAAATTAACTCTGTTCCTCCTAGTATTATCTAGTTCTCATTTGATTGTTACAATAGAAGTATACCTTTAAGGAATCTAACCATACACATTTATTTCTAAAACCAATTTACGTGTCAACAGAATGAAACACTATATTAATAAATTATTATAATTACCTACATAATTCAAATTAGACTATTCTCGATGATGTGGACTTTGCGTCAAACAATAGTACTGTTAAATAACTAATAATGACTGCAAGTATCAACTCACTTTCACAGATTTAAAGTAATAAGGTTGTTTCTAATCAACAATAGGTTGATTGTAATTTTTAATTAACAACGAAATATAGTTACTCATATCTGTATTACAAAGTTAAGAATAAATTACTCTGCCGCTACTATTTGGTATTCACGCACGAGCGGACAAAAGGTTTTATCTGTAGCTCCTGACGCGCAAAGTGGGGGCGAGTCGCTAGCGGCGAAGGCTCCAACTGAGGACAACAAAACCAAAACATGAAGTTACCTAAACTACACTAGTCATTCCCTAAATAGTTTTGTTCCACAACGATTTATTTGCAAGAAACAAACACAGTATCCCTAAAGTGTTACCTCCAGTTTGACCGAAAAACTTTGAGTTGAGTCCTAAACTTGGGAAATAAGATTGGGCCTCGCATCAGCGCGTAATGGCTTTGTTGTGTACGGCAGTTTGACGAGCTACTCGAATTTCCTCGCCGGATATTCTCGGCGAAGTTCGCAATGCACTTGTACATTGACACCCGGTTTAAAACAGCTTTGCCGGTCGCGGCGCTGTGATCGCGCAATGCAGGAGGCAATGACACTTAATATTCCGTTAGCCTCTTCAGCCAACAGGGATTTGTTAGATTTATCGTTGGCGTGAGTAAGCTGGTATTAGTGTCAAAATACTCATACTCATGCATTTTTTATAAAATATAAAATTTTACATGTCAAAAATAATTTGAATTATAGTTAATGTCAAATTAATTTGATTTTTCTAATTAGATCATAATATTGATAAATGACAAATTACAAAATGTCAACGTTATACAATGATACAAATTATTATTAACAAAATATATTATAAGTACTCACTAATATTATAGAAGGATTTGTCAGACAGCCATTTTTTTAGTTTATTAAGGAATGTTACATCGTTTTCTATTTCTTTCAATTCGGAGGGTAGTTAAAATAAATGAGATTGACTTTAAATTGTCTTGAATGACCTGGAACTAAGGTCAACTTAACGAAAGACCCGAAATAAACAAGATTATTTAAGGCATCTTGATCAAGCAAAATTTATATTTGTAACATACCATTTTGAAATAAATAGACGGTGGGCATGAATACAAATGTAGCAATTTTTGATAACCTTATCCGTGCCCAATGAATGAATGAATGAAATATTTTATTTCAGGTCTTCACCGACCCATATAAAAGGTGCCAATACCTGAGTGAGAACCACTAGCAGAAAACTATAACAAACAAGCTGGAGTAGGTATTTTTACGAGTTAACATTGTGCTTATATTATTTGGCCTGGAAATAGGCGAGTTAAGTGACCGGAGGGACGGTTTACGATGTACTAGTGGTGGGCAATATTAAGAAGTTGACCTATACACGCACACCAAAGTAGTTTGGTTCATTTGTTGGTGAATATAATTTAGAACAAGACCTTTGAAGAGGCGTGTGGAGCCGAAGTCAACACGACAATTTAATGAATGTAAGGAGTGCACCGAGCAGATGCCAGGGTGTTAGGCACTATTGTGTGTTGATGGGATGAATACTTTTACAGCTTTCTTTCAAGTTGAGTACAACTGCAGTATTCCTTCTATTAAATTGTAATAAGGTAAACAGGCACTGACATTAACCCTTTGCCGGGCATAAATGAAACTGGTTTTTAATAGAATTGAGCATAGAAACAGGTTCATTTATGGTGGAAATATAGTTCCATCTGCCTTATAAAGGGTTAACCTGCTGGATTAGATCAGATGGGTATGACGAATCTTTTTGAACGAACGCTAATGAGACAACTGATGGACATTTTCCTTTGGAAAAAAATACATTTAGATCTAACTTTCAATTGACCTGCATATTGGAATTACGTCGATTTGTGTGCACTATACACGGCCCATTACTAGACCTTATCTCAGTCAGCCAGTCAGTTAAGTCGTCGATGGTACCATAATTGGGAAAAGAAAAAAAAAAGTTTCGTTGTGACACAAAAATTATAGAATTAGTATGGTTAATTTTCGTGTCACAACGGAAAACTTTCATACAGAATTTAATTGCGTGAGTTAAGCTGGCCAAGAATTTGGTCCTTACCCAAATTCCAATCTGATCCCAATACATCGCTCGCACGTTCCTCAATACAACCCCGTACACTTGCGACACAATTTTACTTTTCTACTTAAAGCCGGGTCCACATTTGTGACAATTCGCCGAACCGAACACTGTGATGTCGCCGCGGACTTGTTACGTATAGTGTGGACGGGTGGAAGTTTGCGCGGATCGGACGCTGGTGGTAGCTCCGTGACCGTGACAAAGCCCGATGTCTGTAACGATAGTGTGGACGGCATTTGTTACGCGTACAAATGTTACGATGGTCCTCTACAACCGATGGATGCCATTTTGAAACTTCAACCAACGCAGTCATGTCGTCTCCAGAAGAATTAGCCGAAATGTATTTAAATATTGCTCTTGCAAGTGCATCATTTGTTTTACTTTGTGCTTTAAAAAACTCAACTCAACTTGTCAAGACGGGCATTCGCCCGATCCATCAATCCCATGTAGGTACTAGCGTGATGACACGCGTGCTTGTACGCGTGACAAAAATCGCAGTGTGGACCTCTCCCGCACACCGAGACAGTACCGAACATCCTTTGAAAAAGACCGACTTTGGATGGATCGGCCCGTGCCGCGTGTCATTTTACCGTAACAAAACCAAAACATCGTCCACATTTATCATAACCACATTGTGGCAGTACGTACAATGTTTGGGTGTACGGATATTTTGTTCGGAGAATTGAACGGATAACTGATCGTAACATTTGTACGTGTAACAAATTCCGTCCACACTATCGGTACAAACTCCCGGCTCTGTCACGGCCACGGTGTTCGGTTCGGCGGTTTGTCACAAATGTGGACCCGGCTTAATGCTGGTACGGTACGGTACCTGTAGCAATTACCCGTAGCATTCGCCTTTTAGATTTTAATTATAACGTGCTTGAGAAAATATACCCACGCAAAGTCAAGTTAATAAACATGACATCAATAATCTTATGACCTTTGAAATAAGACGTTTCAGGGCATTTTCAATAAAACGTGTACCCAATTAGCGTGAGTTGTTAAATAAAAATTAACTCAGTGTCAGTTTTGTGACAACAATTAAGCATACAAATGATGTGAAAATTTACTTTTATCACATTTAATTAACGTGTATATGCATATCATTTATAAATTAAACAGAAAAAGTGAATATTTTACAAACTGAATGATGAATTGTCGTCACAAAACTGATACTGAGTTAATTTTTAGGGTTCCGTAGTCAACAAGGAACCCTTATAGTTTCGCCATGTCCGTCCGTCTGTCTGTCCGTCTTCGGCTTAGCTCAGTAACCATTACTACTAGAAAACTGTAATTCGGCATGGGTATATAAATCAATCACGCCGACAAAACAATACAATAAAATCTTTAAAAAAAACATGTTTTTTCGTAAACAGAGCTAATAAAGTTCAAATATTTTGAACTTGTAATATTTACAATATGATGAAATGTCAGTGCTAGGCATCAAAATTAAAAAGCTACTTTGTCTCACGGAGTGAGCAAAATCGCATTTTTCACACTGTTTTCACGCAGTAAAATATGCTTGTTCGAGCTGCTGAGGTGAAAAAATAAATAACACCTCATATCTACTATTTGATTTCGGGGTCATTGACTCGGAATTACAAAGAATGACGAAGATAGTCAAACTGAACCCCTTTTCCCATGGGACCAACCACGAAATTGTAAAACAACTTAACTCTCCTTTTGTAATTTCGAGACAATGATCCCAAAATCAAATTTAGATATTAGGTTATTGTTTTGTGGTGGTAATAAAACGCATTTTGCACACTTAGATTTTTCTAGACCTTTAGTATAAGTATTAATAAGAAAGGATTAAAAAAAAAACCCCGTCTGTGTATTATATCTGTGTGTATCTGGGTATTAATGACCAATCCCTATTATTTTTCATATAACTTCTGTAAAGGGATAACCTCCTCCTGTTAAGGGTGTATTAAGGTTTTCATGATATACTGAGTTACAATAGCCTATATTATAATTATCCATGAACGTAATGGTTTGCATCTGTTAGCTACTCAGCATGGAGGTTATAATAGTACATTACTTACCAAGGGCTGTAAAAGAAAGAAAGCCCGAAATCGCAGCTATTTGTGACCCGAGCCGCAGGCGAGGGTTGTAAACATGCGATAGAATGCTTTCTTTTTTACTGCCCGTGGTGAGTACACAATTTTACGTCTTCATCTGGCTATAATGCGAGTTTTACCGTGCGCGTAGCGAGCGGTAAAACTCACATTATGGCGACATGTGACGTAAATTAAATTTGGTAATTCAAAACGTATATTATCAATTTAAATGCGAGAACATTGACAACATCAATTAAGTATTCAAACATTTAAAAATAAAAATTTGCGTAAGTATGGCGAATCGTTTTTTTTTTAATTTGTTTTTTAACCTAACGAATTGTAAGTACCCAGTATTTAATATGTCATGCACGTTTATCTAAAGAGATTTCAATCATTCCTTTTTATATTATAGCGATTCTAGGAAATGTATGTAAAGTATTTTATGTAAAGATATCTCCATGTTCTCCCACTGCTATAATTTGGAAAAAAATACATATATAGGTCGTTAGTAGGTGTATATTGGTGAAAAAAATGGAGTGGTCTCTAACCTGGAAGCAAATAAAAAAATATTTGAAAAGTTCAGTCAGCTTTTTTTAACTTTTTTTCTATGACATAATGAAAATATACTTTATGTCAAATCATCAATAAGTGTACAATATATGTGAAGCACACTAAAATCGGTTGGCTAGAAAAAAAAATATCGAAGAAAAATCATATTTCTTTTTTTTTTAAACAAAAACTACAAAGTTTAGGGTGCTCAAAATTTGCACATTAATCACTAATGTAGAGTCACGCCGTCCATAAAAATTACAAGCACAAACTCGATGGGGGCAGAATCACTTAGCTTATCCTGGCACTGATATTTGAGATAAAATAATAAAATATAATAATCAAATGTAGGAAGAAATAGATTATAAAAATCTTTAACATTGTTTTATTACGTAGATCCTCAATTATCTAGGTACAAATTAATATTATAAATGTAAAGGTTTGGTTGTTTGATTGTTACTCAATCACGCTACTTTAAAACCTGAATTGGATACTTTCTATCCCGAAAATCACCCCCTAACTAAATTGGAGATGGAAGTTGACATGTTTTTAACTTAAATTTAGATTATATCGCTCATAAGTTAACATCAATGTGTTCCTTAAGAGGAAACACTAAGGGCGAGATAATTGAGAAATAGGTATTTGTAAAATGTATTGCTGTCGCGCCAACCTCAAGCCTCCCCCCGCAGAGCGCGATAGAAACAACTGCAGCTTGGACCGAAAATACCTATTAAAAGTACATAAAATCAACGTTTCGTAGTCCCCTGATTTCTTCTCCAAAACTTGACCTATTTAACTATTTGTTTTATTAAAAATCAAAGAAAGGCTTTGGCCGTGTTCCTATTATTAACATTAAACGTCATACCAACACTATACTCCAATTTTTTACTCGGATCGACTTCCACTCGTTATAATGACAATATAAAAAAGATTGTGACCGCTTTCAGTAGTTGCTAACTTGGGAAATTAGATTTTTTCATCTGTAGGACACATTGATTTTGTAATCGATGCGTGATGTGACAAAATAGATGTAAAATCGATGTAGTTTCCATTGCTTTTAAATCGTGTTATAAAATTAACTTTTCTTTGATTCTCCCATATAAGATTCTTATCTAATAATAAGAAAATAAATAATATAATCATTCTTAATATTCAGATCATTTCATTTTGTCATTCTTATCTTTAAGAATGACAAAATGAAATGATCTGAATATTTTTCCATGAAAGTCAGATAAGAATAATTTACACCTTCTTAACGAAACAAATTATTTTATGAAATATTTTTGTTGCGTGTAAATTTAACGTGGAAGTTACCACGATCAAATATGAAACGATACGACACAGATAACAAATATGAGGGAAAAATAAACCATCATCGTCTGATGCCCAAGACAAAACTCGAACCTGAACTTGAACTTGAGCCCTCTGTATGCGATAGAAAGATGCTTCATCAGGCAATGTCTGGGTATAGTTCAGAGAAAGAGAACTATACCGCCAATACAGAGGGCACAAGTTCGAGTCTTGTCTTCCCCAAATTCAGATGGTATATTTTTCAATTATATTTGTTCTATGTGTCATATCGTTTAAGGACCACCTATTTATTTATTAGGGCAATCGCAGAAAGCCGACGGGGAGAAGTTTGGCCGACCTCATCTCTGTCGATAACACAACTGACGCAGGAAGTGGGTGAAACTTCCAACTAAGCTGAATTAGTTCGATCTGTCGAATTTATGGCGAGTAAATAGTCCGTGCCTAAATGACCAACAATATAGCAAAGCTGTCTAGGAGAATTATACCGTAATTTATTACAGAGATTTGTAAGTAAAGATAACGAGAACTTTTACCTTCAGAACCGTAGATAGCGACATTCCGAACGTTAGATATAAAAGAAGGACAAACAAAAACAAGTTTTTTATTAGTTAGGATTATTGTAATCAACTTGTAGTGATAACAATTGCGTTCGCGACAGTACCTATGCGCAGCTATCCCCTCCACGATTCGTTCACCGCTAGACTTACGTGCCGCTACCTGTAACGGCAGACACCATATTTAAATATGTAAAGCCCTACAGTAAATGACCACAGTTTAGCAATATTAGTGAGCTATTTCTATGTCTCACATAATATATAAAAGTGTCATATCTACATTTCTCAGGAAAATTAAGACGGACAATATCTTATTCGAGTAAAACTCAAAAATACACACATGTGACAAACTACACAAAAACTGATCAAAAAATTAATATCCTTATGTACCTATAACTGAATATAATAATAGTAAATGTTTATTAAGCAGAAACGTCCGCTAACGAAATTCGTAATTTCGCTCAATTGGATTGGATTGGCAAGAGCGATGGACGGATTCCAGAGGTTGTGGGTTCAAATCCCGCTCGTGGCGAATAATTTTCCAATTTTCCACTATGATCGATTTTTTTTATATAATAATATTAAATTTGTACTAGCAAGCCACAAGCCCTAGCACTCAACTTGCTGTCAGGAAGTGAGCCACAGGACACCTTCCGTGACTCTAATTGTCAGTGAATCCATTATTCCATTTCAATCACAGTTTATTGGTGTAAGTAGTATGAGGCAGATGGGGCTCTATTCTACATGTTTTAAGGACTGGTCGTTCAGTGATACCCCACTCGACATATTTCGTAAACTTTTTTTTTTTTTTTTTTTCAATTTTGGCGTCTTGTTGTCGCCATATTGAATTTTGATTACTGTCATGTCTTTAGTGACACACGCAAGAGTAAGATTGACGTAAGAATGATCAAAATCGGTTCACGCGTTTGGTCTCTGGAGTGCCACATAGGAACAAACATACATACATACATACATGTATAGGCTGATAAACACATTACCCTCCTTTGCGTCGCGCAGTCGTGTAACATTGACATTTTGAATGGATTAAAAAAAACTGTATAACTCGGTTAAGTATAAACATAATACAGGGTTATTGTTCAACCCGTAGCCATATACTATGAGCTACGGGTAGCCGATAAATAATTATCTGTGAAACAAGAATTCATTATTATTCGATATTCCAGATTTACCAGCCATTTAAAAAAACTCCTAACATCGTACACGCATTTGGTCTACATGTGTTTACAGCACATCACGTTAGTCGTAGAACCCACGCGCAGAGTAGCGTTGCACCGAAAAACGGCGTATGATATGATGTATGCCTGAACTGAATCCAATTGAATTTCTCTTTAAGGGGCTACCCGAGGTTTTCATCGATTTTTGACAAGTTTTGAATCGTATCTCCTACTTTTGCACTACAGATTGAATTATAAATTAAACGGCTATCGGTTCTTCAATCTTTTATCTCCATTTTGGTTCACCGGATTTTGAAACAAATTAATACTTAATTTTGTATGATTTTTTAAACATTGTCTAAAAAAACACTTATTTCGTATCTCTAATGACGTGAAAGATCTAACATGGAAATCTTCATATTTGGGTTCCTCTGTGACGTTTCTAAAAACTGGTCCAGGGTTTTCATTTTAACCACAACTCAAACTAACACAAAAGTTATGGCCAGAAAACCAGTTTTTTGCCTAAAATTGTTAAACTTTGATGCCAAATATCTCGAAAACAATGAACTTTGAAGTAAATATGGGATACTATATTGCTTAAAGCCGTTGTTGTTAATATAATACATACGCTACAAAAAACATTAGAAAACGAAGGGATTCAGATCGAAGGTCATTGGCGTATGGGATTAAGGCACCATACATCGTCGCGTAACTCCGTTGCATGATCACTGTTTTAAAAACATCGTAATAAAAGCAGTTGCCCAATTCTGTAGCTCCAGGAGAGCCGGCTCGGCTGAGAGTTACTTCAGTCAAAAAAGGTGAGAAAAGGTATATTATTTACCACAATTAAAATCGAGAAATAAAGTAATATATTTATATACACCAACTTTAATAATTGCTCCAAGTACAGTCCGTTCCTTTCGATGCGCAAACACCTTTTAATTTGTATGGTCCAACAAATACACTGTATAGGATTCCTGCTCACACATTTATGTACCTATATTAAAACTTTAAAACGTTCTTGGCTATGTATCGTAGTATCGGATGACACGTGGCTTGCCCAGAAATGTTAATTGTGTACATTGTACATGTACAGTCCAACACGAGTGAACACTCATCTGTCCATAAAATGTTTTTGTAAAGTTTTGTACCACACTAGTGGAGGAAGTTATGCATCGCTCCCATACATAACCCATTTTTTTAAAAGCTATGAGCTTCATCATTATATGTTCCTTGAGTAATTCTTAGCATTTCTAGTCCGGGAGGTAATAACAAACGTGAGGCTAGTCGAGGAGGGTGGGATACAGATGGCCAGACTAGAAATGCTTAGAATTGCTCAAGGAAGATAATGTGGTGGAGCTCATAGCTTAATAAGGTTTTTTTGGGTAAACTACATAGCTAGCTCTACTACACTACACCGTCACCATCGGGCAGGCTTTCCACGTGCAGTGCTACGGATATTATGTAACCCCGGTATTTAGAGTCTTCCCGTAAAACTGACTAGTACCCAAACGCCGAAATGCGTCATTTGCGTTGTCGTGAGAGCTTCTTTCGAAATCATCTTTTTTGTCTTGGCTCAGCGGCGCTCCTCCCCCAACTATGAAATGTCTTGGCACTGTGAATTGACCGGAATCTAATGGTAATCGTTGGTTCTCAGCAACGATGGTTAAGTTTCTGTCGGTATAACCGCGGGACACTTTGTTGTTGATACAGAGACATATCAGCCCGAGCACTGTCACCACTAAGCATGTAACACCATAACATTTTATAGTAATCGCGGTTCTAATATAACGCGTATAACGCGATTGCACCATTTTTGGTTCATCATCATCATATCAGCCGAACGACGTCCACTGCCGGACAGAGGCCTTGGTTACAAACGCAGAATTCTTAAAAAAACGTATTTTTTCTCTTTTGATATGTCTTTTTAATTTGTTGCTAAGACAACATCAAAAGTCATAGAGTAAGAGTAAAATTGCAATAAAAAGGAGATATGAAGGAGTCCGTAACAAAAAAAGTAGAGTGACCATGTCTTAGTTTTCTACGGATTCTTTTTATAATATATAAAAAAAAACTACTTAGTCTCTTTTATTTTAAAATAATGTGGCTCGATATGGCTGGGGGTCGAAAATAGCCCTAGATATATGAGAAATGATCATTTAGAATTGTAATATTAAACCACGATGACGATGTAGTATGTAAAGTAAAAGTCATAGTCACATGTTTATAGTACATAACTTACCAAGGGCTGTAAAAGAAAGAAAGCCCGAAATCGCAGGTATTTAAGACCCGAGCCGCAGGCGAGGGTTGTAAATATGCGATAGAGGGCTTTCTTTTTTACTGCCCGTGGTGAGTACACAATTTTACGTCTTCACCTGGCCATAATGCGAGTTTTACCGTACGCGCTGCGTGCGGTAAAACTCAAATTATGGCCAGGTGTGACGTAAAATATGATATCAACGTTGATAGCTTTCTGCTACCGTTTGTTTACGACTCGTTTTCATTTATTTCAAGTATTCACAATGTAGTAATCTAATTTCGTTATTGAATAACGAAATCCATTTGGTGGACACATGAAAATAATAGCCCGAAATAAAAGCACATCCGGTGCGGTGGCGGAACGGTGTAGGTAAGACGCGCTTTAGTACACATTTAGTGGATAACTCGTTCATAGTGCTGTCGAATGAGTTGCCGAATGTCATTGAACAAAATAAATATATATCGAAAACGGCAGAAGTGTGTGAGGTGAGGTGAGGTGAATTTATTTAAGTACTTTTACTTTAGCTTTAGCATAACTATGCAGCACGTCTAGCACACGACGGCCGCGACATACTCTCGATTTTTATCGCACTATACCTCGTGTTCTAAGTGCTCTAATACGTGAGAGACGGATAGTGCGAGAAAAATCAAGAGAGCTCGCGCGCCGTCACGTGCTAGCCGTGCTGGTATGTAGACGTAAAAAGACTAAACTAAATAACTTTCCGATCTACGAAATTGCTGATTTCAAATAACGGTAGGTAAACGACGTTGTACTCGTAATCGGTCAAATGTTCAATAGTCGTTTAAGAAATTTAATTCCGTCAAACACATTTCGAACCGATTGTAGCATTATCAGAATAATTAAAAACTTAGCCCACAGGTCTGGCAGATAGCGAATACAAACAGCCAACAGCCTACACTCGCAAAGTTTGCATGCAGTATGCAACGCGCCGCACCTGGCCACAAATCAGCGGTAAATCAGATTTCGAATGTCCATCTCCGTGATTGCCGAAACGAATTTCGACCCTTTACTCACGTGACCTCGATTCTCCTGCATGTATTCCTATTAAATATGAACTTTATTTGACAGCATTCAAGGTTCCTTTTACAAGTAGACATTTACCGTAATAAGAGTTCCAGGAAGTTAATGGTAGTTTTGGGTTGCATTTTGCGACGCTGTGCGGCTTATGCCCGAGCGACTGATAATGTAAACCTTCATAGCTTCATTGCTTATCTTTGAATGTCTTGCTTATGGTCATTAGATAAACTTCGATATTCTTACTAATTGCTACGTAATTCAAAACCTCAATTTACACTGATTACGTGTTCAGAAACCGAGACTTTGTGTTTTAATTGTAAATATTATCTTTCAGTTACCTACCCTACGTGTAGACTACACGCACGGCTCTGCATCTGAAACATAAAATAAACCATTAAATTAGTTTTATATAAATAAATATTAATAGTAAATGCATACGTACTTACCTTGATTGCTCTGCCGTTGCTTGTATACCTGTGTGTGTAAAATAAAGAAACTTACCTACGCATATACGACGCGTTTACATGTGTGCGTGACCCCACCAGTCAGTTAGCCTTTGACCGTCAATCGATACACGCATGTCAACGCTCGTGTTAGCACCTATCAAATATCGGAGTTTTATTAACCAAAGTACTTACCTGTCCTGCGCCTGCTTGTGTTCATTACATTTGGTCCATCGAGCCAGGATCACCAAGGAACTGGGAAATTAACAACGCCGCGCAGAATGTTCAGCACACCGCCACTACGCACAAATGTTAAATCGCGCAGTGAGCGCGCTCACCTACGTGAACAGCTGAAAACTGCAGCAGAAAATGTTGATGATGTGCTCTCAACTCGGACATGCCCTCCTGCGGTCGGGCAACTCGCAGAAGTAGAGAATGAAACGAAAAAGAACGATTCACCTTTGAAGAAAGTGGGTAGTGTGAAAACAGAGTTAAGTAGACGCGCTTCAGGGTCCTCGAAGAAAAGCTGTCGATCGTCGATAGAAGCACGTAAGAAGCAACTGGAACTAGAAGCTGCCGAGGCCAAAGCGAGGATTGATAAGGAGCTGATAGATAAAAAACTGGCAGCTGATTTCGCCGCACTTGATGACCGGTCCTCGAATAGGTCCCGCTGCAGTGATGAACAATCGAGCTCTCAGAAGGTGGAGCAGTGGCTGGAAAAGAGTGCACACGATCCAGTCAGCGACCCTCTCCTCCATGAACTCCCTTCAGCGTCAGCCGCCCCACCGCCGGCAAAGGAACTGTTGCAGCTAACGCAGGCTATCGCCAATCTCGCGACGGTAACAAATAAGGCTAATACTAAATTTTTGTCAAGATTAGCCACGTCAAAAGACCTAACCCCGTTTTTCGGCGAACCCTTAGAATGGCTGCAATTCAAAAGAAGCTACGAGGAATCAACAAGACTGTGTAACTACAGTGACAGCGAGAATCTAGCTAGGCTCAATCGATGCCTCCGTGGAGAAGCAAGAGATGCAGTTTCGTCATTACTCATAAGTGACACTACTCCGAAGACCATCTTAGAAGCACTAGAACTACGTTTCGGTCGTCCTGAATTGATTATATACAAATTAGCTTCGCAATTCAAGAAACTGCCTACCTTATCACAAAATTACCACAGTGAGATTGTGAGCTTCGCGGTTAAAGTAAAAAATTATGTCGCAGCCGCTCAGTCCATAAATCAAAGTGATTACCTAAGAAGTCCAGACTTGCTAAACACTGTGTTATCTAAGTGCCCAGCGATTTTACTTAACAAGTGGGCAGATTATATATACGAGAATAACGACAGCAGCAAGGCGAAACTACAAATATTATCTGAGTACCTGCATAAAGAAGCATCAAAAATTGCTACAGCTGGGATAAGTCATATTAACACGGCTCCTGAAAACAAAACATACAAAAAAAGCGAAGAAAGAAGAGTATACTCGCACGCAGTCTTGAACAGCGACAGTAATAGCGATGCAAAGTGTAAATTTTGTCGCACATACGTTCATACCATTTCAAGCTGCTCGAAATTCAAACGCGCGCTTCGTAAAGATAAGTGGCGATTCGTGAAAATAAACAAATTATGTCACAAGTGTTTGTTATCGGGGCACGGGAAAGAGACCTGTCCCGCCGCGCCATGCGACGTCGACGAGTGTGGGCTGCCCCACCACTATTTATTGCATTGGCCCCACAAGGAAAGTTCATCTTCCAGCAATAACACTGCCAATAATAATTCCAGCGCACCGCAATTAATTACAGTAAATGAGAACGAGCCTACCAAGAGTGAAACGGTGACAAACACAATAGCCGCACGAGATAACACTTCGGTTATGTTAAAAATAGTGCGCGTGAACTTACATGGACCTGCAGGTGTAGTTACTACGCACGCCCTACTTGATGACGGTGCAACAGTGTCATTAGTGTCCGCTGACCTTGCGAACAGTATCAACCTACAAGGTCAACCTGAAACATTACGAATGAGAGGCGCGTGGAACTCTGACATCATATGCAACAGTGAAATTGTAAACTTTAAATTGTCAAACACAAGAAATCAAATGTATGAGATGCGTGCACGGAAGATAAGCGAGTTAGATTTACCAAAACAAAAGTTATCTAAAGTGAACCTCGAAGACTACGAACATTTGCGAAACCTAAAAAACTATGTGACCTGTGATGATATTAAGCCCGAACTATTAATTGGACAGGATAATTTTCATTTAATTATGACCCTGAAGACCATTCATCGCAACATAAACGAACCGTGCGCTACCCTTACACCTCTAGGGTGGTGCTTGCACGGAATCGTACCCGCGTCCTCGCGCAACCTGCTTCTAACCACTGAACATGCATTAACTACAGCGCTGTTCGAGGCGCACGATCCGCTAACCAGTCTTATCAGCGGCTCGGGCGGCGACTCCGCCGCGCTTTGTGATTGCATTCCCGCGACGACGCACACATGCGCAGTCGCACACACGACGCCCGGCAACTCAAACCTGCAAGTCCTGCAACAATTAAACGACGCACACAGCGATAAGGCGCTACATGAATTAGTTCAGCGGTCATTTGCTATAGATGCAATTGGAGTGAGCTCTAAGCCTCGTATAAATAAGGACGAGATTCGCGCAACCGACATCGTGGAACAATCTGCTAAACTTGAGAACGGAAGACTGGTAGTGGGCCTGCCCTGGAAAAATGAATCGAAAATGCCAGACTCCTACTCGACTGCATTAAGAAGATTTTTATTAGTGGAAAGAAAAATGAACCTTAATGACAACTACGCTTCAAGATACCGCGAAAGAATTGAACACCTATTGGAGAACGACTACGCCCGCGAGTTAACCGACGACGAAATGTCAACACCGAGGGAGCGAAAATGGTACCTCCCAGTTTTTGGAGTGGATAATCCAAATAAACGTAGGTTAAGATTAGTGTTCGATGCTGCCTCTAAAGTCGACGGGAAATCCATGAATGATTTTTTGTTGCAAGGTCCTGACCTACTACAATCATTGTTAGGTATCCTTTTAAGATTTCGTGAGAAGCCTGTCGCTATTATGGGCGACATCAAAGATATGTTCCTCCGTATCAAAATAAACTCCGAAGACCAACACGCCCTCAGATTTTTGTGGCGCGAAAATCCAAAAGAGAAAATAAAAACCTATGTAATGACTTCACTAATATTCGGCGCGAACTGCTCACCATTTATCGCACAGCATATAAAAAATAAGAACGCGATCAGATTTAGAGACGAGATGCCTGAAGCCACTGAAGCTATCCTGAAGTCCCACTACATGGACGACTATATTGAAAGTCTGGACGACTGTGACACAGCGAGAAAAATGATTAAATCCGTATCTCGTATTCATCAACAAGGCGGATTTGAAATCAGAAACTGGATATGTAATAAACAAGAGGTTTTATCAGACATGCCAAAAGAAACCTTAAGCGATAAGGTAGTAAGGATCAAAACGGCCTGCGACGAGTTACCAGAGAGGACGCTGGGTTTGTTGTGGTTTCCCGCTAGTGACTCATTCGGGTTCGATCTTTCGCTCAAGCGCATACCTACAGAAATCATTGAACTCAAAAGAAGACCTACGAAAAGAGAACTCTTGCGCCTGTTCATGTCGATATTTGACGTTTTTGGTTTCCTGGCCCCATTTACGGTGAAAGCAAAAATTATGTTACAAAATACCTGGAAAACTAACATTGCCTGGGACGACAAGATATCTGAGACTGAAGATAAGATCTTTCGTAACTGGATGTTAGAATTAAATACTTTACAACAATTAAGATTACCAAGATGCTACTTCGCCGCTTCGGACCCCGGCAACAATGATTACGCAACGAATGCACGCGCGAGCCCTGGCCAGAAAGAGACAGGTATAGGATTACATATTTTTTGCGATGCTTCACCGGCAGCGTGCGCAGCTGTCGCTTATTATCGCAAGATGCAGTCCAATAGCCAAGTAAATGTGTCTTTCATTGCTTGCAAATCACGCGCCGCACCTGTAAACAAATGTATAACTGTACCGAAACTGGAATTACAATCAGCTGTTATGGGCTGCCGCCTCGCCGATACGATTGCGTGTGAAACCAGAGTTGTTATAAACGAAAGATATTTCTGGACTGACTCGCAAATTGTATTGCACCAAATAAAAAACGAAACGCGTAACTATAAAACCTTTATAAGTAACAGACTTGGCGAAATTGATGAATTGTCTCGATCGCAAGAATGGAACTACGTACCTACGCAATTAAATATCGCAGACAAGGCTACAAAAATAAATACCTACAAACTGAGCAACGATTGTGAATGGCTACGAGGCCCTCGTTTTTTATATATGCCGCGCGAAGAGTGGCCAACAATGAACCCTGAAACCATTGAAAAATATGATTATAACATGTTGCAAATCAATACAATTTGGACAAGTAAAAACAACTTAGCCCACACAGTGCCGGAACCGACTAGATTTTCCACCTGGCTTCGCTTGTGCCGATGTATGGCAAACGTCTTATTATTTATAGACAAGTGCAGAAAATCAGGATGCGCTGACCTTACCTCTGACGTATTGAAGCGCGCTGAAAACGTACTATTGCAATACTCACAGATACAGTCATTTCCTGAAGAGTACAACCAACTGAAAAATAACTATCCCATTTCAAACGACAGTCGACTGCGGAAACTGACACCAATTTTAAACGAACATGGATTAATGTGCGTTGGTGGTAGAATAGAAGCGGCTATGAATGTGAGCTCGAGTGTGAAGCGCCCAATAATCTTGGATGGACGTGATTATATAACAAAATTAATAGTGCAACATTTTCACGTAAGGGCTGCTCATGGTTGGAATGAAACTGTAGTTAATGACATACGTCAAAAATATTGGATTGTAAGTTTGCGACCAACAGTACGTACCGTCGCTGCGAAATGTCAGTACTGTCGTATCAGGAAAGCGCAACCTACTAACCCACGACTGGGAGACCTGCCAGCGGCGCGACTTGCCCACAACCAGAGACCCTACACCCACTGTGGAGTTGATCTGTTCGGGCCAATGGAGATAACTGTTGGCCGCGGCCGGCAAAAAAGGTATGGCGTCCTCTTCACATGCCTCACCATTCGTGCTATACACATAGAAGTTGTGCCCTCGCTATCAGCAGACTCATTTATAATGGCCTTGACGCGAATGGCATCACGCCGTGGCTGGCCGTACCGTATGTATTCCGATAACGCTACTAATCTTCGGGGAGCAAATGCGGAGCTGAAAAAATCATTTCAGGCAATAAAGAAAGCTGACGTGAAAGATAGATTAGTTAACCGCGGATTGGAATGGCACTTCATATCACCCGCTAGTCCCCATGTGGGTAAGGCCGTTATTTCTTGTTCCTGATTAAGCAGTTTAAATCGTCTACATTTTAATCACTTCCAGTGTGTTACGCCAATTAGCCATATAAATGGATTACTAATATTCGTAACACACTAGAAGTGATTAAAATGTAGACGATTTAAACTGCTTAATCAGGAACAAGAAATAACGGCCTTACCCATATGGGAGGAGCCTGGGAGCGTCTTGTTAAAAGCGTGAAGGCCACGCTGAAAGTAATCCTGAAAGAAAGAGCCCCGCGCGAAGAAGTACTTATAACGTTATTGGCGGAAGTGGAAAACATCGTAAATGGACGGCCCCTGGGCCATGTCTCCGTAGACCACGAATATCCTGAAAGTTTAACACCGAATCATTTCCTTATCGGTTCTTCTTCAAACCAACCAGCTCCAGGAATCTTTGATGACGATGAATTTTATAGTCGAAAGGGTTGGCGAATCACTGAACGACTTACCGACATGTTTTGGAAACGCTGGATGCGAGAAGTCCTGCCAACTCTCTTGCCACGCCAAAAATGGTTTGTGGAAGGCCATCAACTGAAAGAAGGAGACGTAGTCGTCATAATAGACCCGAATTCGCCAAGAAACTCTTGGCCCAAAGGACGAATAGAAAAGGTCCACCCCGGCGCCGACGGTCGCGTGCGCATTGTCGATGTCAAGACGAAGGCCGGGGTATTTACCAGACCGGTGGCGCGCCTAGCCTTACTCCCCACTGCAACTGATGATGATTGTCCTGAAAGGACAATGGGGGGGAGGATGTAGACTACACGCACGGCTCTGCATCTGAAACATAAAATAAACCATTAAATTAGTTTTATATAAATAAATATTAATAGTAAATGCATACGTACTTACCTTGATTGCTCTGCCGTTGCTTGTATACCTGTGTGTGTAAAATAAAGAAACTTACCTACGCATATACGACGCGTTTACATGTGTGCGTGACCCCACCAGTCAGTTAGCCTTTGACCGTCAATCGATACACGCATGTCAACGCTCGTGTTAGCACCTATCAAATATCGGAGTTTTATTAACCAAAGTACTTACCTGTCCTGCGCCTGCTTGTGTTCATTACACTACGCACGAGGTATAAATGTCATAAAAATACCAGTAAAAGTTTAGACGAATTAATTTTAGCGAGATTATCGTGAATATTTGACACACGCAAGAAAAACAGTACTTAGTTCTTACTTACAATGAATGCCTCTCCACAGTTTAAACTGGGATTCGGATATTTTTATTTCAACTATCTTATCCTTTTAGCAAGTCCAAAAGAACTGTCCTGCAGAGCAGACCTGCAGTAACTGGCAGCTTTGCATCGCGGAATAAACTTGGATTGTTTGCATTTCATTAACTCTAGTCAACAAGAGATCTAATTTATCTGATCGTACTTGTAACTTTTACAATATTCTATTTAAAAATTCATTCCTCAGTTACAATATTATGTGGACCTTGTTACACAAGATTGGAACAAAAACTTGTCAATTTTAAAGTATACAAAATGCGTGTCGATGGAAATAGAGAAGCTACTGGGGAGGAAATTATTTCCTGTGCTCCTATAGATATTACGAACGTGAAAAATAATATCTGATTGAGCGTTTGGATGTTAGATTGTTAGTTTTTTCGTGAATGAGATTCACGAAAATACTAACAAAAAACCTTATCAAAACTTTTGTTGTAATTATTTAATCTTGCAATACAGTGGAATAACATACTCGCAAGTAATACTTGTACGAAGACCCAGATAAAATAAGTTCTTTTAATACTAATGAAAGTTCAAGCTAGTTATGGAATTCTAAAACCTTTAACCTAGTCGAGCCGAGTCGAATTATCCTGCAAGTCTAGGAAATAGAGGTGCAGTTTAGTTGACAGGGTGTCGGAAAACTTTCGTCACTGGCATGAAAGTTGTCCGACAACGGGAGGTATGATTTAGCGTAAGTTATGCTTTGATGTGTTTGATGCTTTGATGTGTAAGTATAGGTAAGTATTAAATTCGAACAACTTCTAGTAACTTAAATTATTTGAGGTAGCAGCTGGCAGGGGAAATACAGTGAGCTCAATGATTTTGTGCACCAATTAGTTCAGGAGGGTATAGTGCGCGAGTGTTCGGTGGGTTTAAATACTTAATTTTATTGCCCCGTGAAGCATGAAAGCGAGCATGACATTAAAATTTAATGCAACAAATACATATTCGCCGCCAACGTATGATTTACTCGTATCTCAGTTCCACATAAATTATGGCAGTGGGTAATTGGTAGTTACGCCAGAAGACATAATCTAAAGTTAGGCAATTAACTCAAGGTAATATTTTCTAAATGAGCAACGATCTGTCTCCGAAGTACCGTAACGTTACTCCGCGACACAAATTATATAGTTACTGCGCATTAAGCCTAATTGTAGATAACTATTTAACTAGTTGGTAGGTTTCGATTGCTCTGATTGGCAAAACATACTGTAGAATAGTTTGATGTAACGCTTTAGATGCATTGTTTTAAATAGATTAAAGATTTGATTTAGGTAGGTATTATATTATATTTGCGGAAAATATAAGCTCAGAAAGGCTTTGGTCTATCTCTGGAATAATATTAAAATATGTGCAATACAATGGAACCAAGGGTGGATATTCTAGGAATCCTCTGCTCTCATAACATATTAAATATATTTTCCCAAACCCCAAACTAGGAACCCTTATGGTTTCTCTTTGTCTGTCCGTCCGTCCGCGGATAATCTCAGTAACCGTTAGCACTAGAAAGCTGAAATTTGGTACTTATATGTATATCAATCACGCCGACAAAGTGGTAAAATAAAAAGTGATTTTTATTTTTTTATTCAGGTACCTCCCCTATATGTAACGTGGGGAGTGTTTTTTTTTCATTTCAACCCTAACGTGTGATTGATTAGATACATATATATATACATTATATACATACATTACATTATATTATTGTTGGATTATTTAAAAATGAATAGGGGTTTGCTATAATCATTTTTTGATAATGTTAATATTTTCGAAGATAATCAATCCAGAAGTAAAAAAAAATGTGTCCCCCCCCCCCTCTAACTTTTGAACCATAAGTTTTAAAAATATGAAAAAAATCTCAAAAGTAGAACTTTATAAAAACTTTCTAGGAAAATTATTTTGACCTTGATAGGTTGAATAGTTTTTGATAAAAATTACAAAATAATTTCTGGACGAAAAACTACGGAACCCTACACGCTCTTGGCCGGTTTTTAATTTCCATTCCACAATTTGTGGCACAGGATCACGGCGTTCAAATTTAAGTTTGATTTCTTGGAGTTTTTTTTTAATTTATTTCATTGCTGTTTGAGAAAAGCACTATACATACCTCGGCGTGAAAAGAGGTTGCCAGCCTCATAACTATCCGACCTCGCTACGCTCGGCCGTCTATATGTACTCGGCCGGCAACCCCTTACTTCCCGGCCTCTGTAGTAATGTACTGTTTTTAAAGTTTTCTGAACGAGGGAGCAAATCGAATGAAGTTCTCCGTTTCAGCTGGGACCAAAATTGTTTTGTATGTCCGGATGTCAGACAGTTCTCCTCTACAGCAGGTCGATCACGTAACACATTGTACGTACGTTGGGTAGATCTAGGAGTCAATTCATCAAAATTTTAATGGAAAAATTAGACTATACTAACTCGCGTTGGAAACGTTACTTGATTAGATACCCCTCAGCACAATGTGGGATTTATCTTCAATTTTGTTCACTACCTTTTTATGATTTTAATCGCTGCTTAATACTATTTTAAAGTCCACAGTGAAACTCCTAGCCACCTATCACGTTTAATATTCAAGTAAAAAAAATATAAACACCAGATCAATGACGTCATCAAAACATGTTTGTGTTTTTATTTTCGTAATTAATGCCAATAATGCCCTAATTTTTTGTTTCCAATTACAGGAAACAATATTCAGTAACGTAAAGAAAATTCAAGACTGTATATAAAGTTAATAATCCGGACGATATTCACTATTTTATTATTTTTTATATTATATCTTAATTTTACCAAAGTTTATTAACGGTCGCATTTTATTTTAGCTCTAAAAGACGATTTCACGATTTTACCTTATAGGATTTGGGATTTATAGCGTTTCTAAGTTTTTGTTCCATTACCTTATAGGATTTGGGATTTATAGCGTTTCTAAGTTTTTGTTCCATTTCTATGGAAATAGGGTTATCATCACACACAAACAAAAATAATATCAGAGTTCAGAGGCGAGGGTTCTGTTCTGCTTACTTCATCATCATCATATTAGCCGAAAGACGTCCACTGCTGGACATAGGCCTCCCCCAAAGAGTGCCACAATAACCGCAGCGCGCGTTGTGTTGCTTACTTGACTGGCATGCATTCTTCATTACAGTAGAATTATTTGGGGTTTACCAGTGACAGATAGTTTGCCTTCATTTAATTTTCAACTTTAACCTCATACAAACCTCAAACAGTAATCGTACTGTATAGTCTTCTTTATTTTGGTATGGTATGAAAATCGTCGACAAGCCACTCCATGATATAAGAATAATTTTATTAGCACAGTGAATGTTCTGTTATTTTATAGTTTTAGTAATTGAAACATGAAACCGGCTCTTTATAAAAATAGTGAGGTGAAGAAATCAGTCGAGTATTTCGAATATATTTCTATTCACCGTCGAAATTTTGCTTGCGACTACTACTTTTCTATAAATGTGTATATATCAATTATAAGCAATAAACTCAAGCGCCCGCGAATGTTTCTATTTTTAAACATACTACAATTTTGCAACAAGTAGTGACACCAAACCCCAACTGAAACTAAAGGTTACCTACTTGAATATTCAAAAAATCATATCTCGCGAATCCTGCAATATTTTAATTTACTTTCTTTTTCTAGTATTAATGTTCTTATAAACTATTAAATAGTGGTAAAATAAAATGCGACCGATGTAAAATTATCGAGAAAAAAATAGATATCGTCCTCTAAGAGTAATCAATTCAAACTTTTAGTGAATCATATTGGTATATCAAAACTACCTTTATATTAAGATATAAGGATGATTATAAAAAGAGACGCGAAATGTGAGTAATTACAGTTTTCATATTTCTATGGATTTCTATGGCTGTTTCACGATTTATCGAAAATATCATAAACTATGGGGTTTAGAACTGTGGGAGTTTCAATGTTCGATATCATTTGATAAAGTTCATAATTTAAACATTTAAGTAGACTTTCGCAAAATGTAGTAAAAATCCCATTGAGCACAGTTCAGGTCGCATATTCTCAACCGATTGTCGTGAAATTTTGAGAGCAAGTTCAATATTTTTAAGGAATCTTTTTGTAAATAATGTTTTTCAAAATTAAAAAAAGACAGACTTCGAGTGCTCACAGAGCTACTCGTATTATATTTACTGTACTACCAAGCAAGGATTAGGCTTAAAAATACATACTATATTAAAATTATTTTGTTTCAACTATTTTACGTTAATTGAGTTCACCGGAGCAGCGTGAATCCCGCTCCGGTATGAATCCAAAGGGAATAAAGACTATTCAACCGTTCTATTTAAACTTTACCAAGAACTATTTATTTGCTGAACTAAATGCTAATGGGCTTTGACAATTAACTGCTTTTGTGCTCTAAGTGGTGTTATTTTGCTTGCTAAGCTAACAATTAGGTACTGTTTGTTAAATGTTCAGGTATATATGCTAGACATTAAGGAATGTTATATTAGTTTGTATAAAAAACAGAACATTACAAGTCTCAGAATATACTCGTATTGTACATAGAGAAATCAATGACGTCTGTTTATGTACAGGATACTGCTTACAATTCATAACAGCGGCTATGTATGAATGTCTGTAGTTTACATTCAGCTATAATATTGCAAAGTGCCTGTCAATGAGTTTGAAGAGCGGCCGGAAAGTTTTGGCCACCGGGAGAACCCCCGAATAATGCCCTGACATATTCCCTCGAGGAACATACATCCCCCAACTCGTCAGATATCCGATACGTCCACTTGAATTATAATGGAGGCACTTAAAAATAATACTACATTTCGTTGACTGTACGTATATCGCGGAAACTTTAATAAAAATTTGCTTTAAAGCTTCGAGTAAAGAATGGGCCTATTATATTAAGTAATACTAGAAAGAGGCTAGGTAACCTGGCCCGAAGCCGGAACGACGCGCTGTTGATAGCAAGCTACCCGCCGCGGCGCCAGATAACTGCTAGTTTAACGTAAATTTACGACCTTCACACCAATTTTATGCCATAACTGCTTTAAAACTAGGCTTGTATGCATTCTTTGGCAAAACTGAATTACTTATACACTCAAATTGGTAGGCATCATTGCAACGGCGAGGCGCCCCTAGAATCGATTCCCACAGGTATACTATTTTCAGACTATAAGCACCACCTTAACTCACAGCTTTAAAAAAGTTGTTATTCGCCTCGGTTTGCCTACAAATACTTTTGACGCAATGTCATCGTATGTCACCTATATTATGATTCATGAACAATACGATATGGTGTAGGTAATCATACAATATTAATGCTCTTCTAATCTTAATAATACTTATGTAGTATGTAGGCAAAGTATATATTCGGTATATCTATACTGCCGGAAGTTATATAACCTTCCTACGTTAGGTTGATACACTAAACTTGCATGTAGGTAGAACTGAGACTTGTCTCCCAGGGCGCTATTCCAGGTTCAGAACTTCATGTTTGGAGTAACCTCAAAGTTAATGATTGACTGACAAAGAAGCTTATAAACCAAAAAGGAAGTCCACCTACTTGAATAGTTATGTCAAACAATGAGATATAAAGAGCTCAAACAATAAGTCTTGTAAAATCGTCAAAATGATCTAAGACTGATTGTCTTGTAACGAAATGACCCTTTTCAGTTTCAGGTTTTTGTGTCAGTGGAGTGAATTGTTTGCTGATTTCTCGTCCCCGAGAATAAGCTAACCTAATTCTAAGGACAAAAACATTGAATAGAAAATGATTTAGGCGTTTTTTTTTATGGTGAGCGATGAAAGAGCCGAGAAAGACTGAATAATTTTCCAAGTACAAACTATATATTAAAAACAATGAATTGAAAATGTTTTTAGAGAATGAAAAACATGAGGTATCCCTAAGATTCACAAGAGCATTTTTTTCAGCAGGAAAAAACTCAAGTGGTGATTATACAAGGCTTAGGTTATTGTTGATACAAAGAACTTAATAGTGTTGAAATGTTCGTATCACAAATTGCAGTTTTTCTTAATTAAAGTCATATTGACGGTGACGTTTTTCAGTTTGCTTCAACGTTGGTATAATTATACCTCTGAAGCAGAAGTGCCGGTCTCTTCCGCGAGGTGAACTCAAGGATATTATCAGTATTTTTTCTCACGGTGCGCATTGAGGCGATGAAAGATAAAAATTACGGAGTGAGAGGTGCCGCGCGGCGTTTTTATCAGCGGGAAAACAAAGGGTTGTTTAATGACGGTATTAGTGGAAAGTTCACGATAAATTTGGGGTCGTTAGGGGCTTCTTTGTCACTGTTGTATTGTGTCGCAAGTCAAGTGCTAACAAATCGTTTCATTGGAATACCTACCGGCCGATGTGGGTGTGCGGGTGGGTTACAAAGTTAGTGAGTGTGGGCAAGGACGGAGGACAAAATGATTTCAGTACTTGTTGTTGTATTGGGTACATTTAAATAGCAATATAAAGTGATTTGATGTTAATTGATTTTTACCTGATGCAGATATATACGTGCCTACTAAAATGTATATACACCGTGTCTCTGACTTTGGGGCTATAAATGCAAATGTCAATTATGCTCCTTAAACGGAACTACTTTTGCTCTACAACTTTTCAAAAATACGTTCTTTTTATATTTTCATTATTCCATACAAATAAAATAAAATGTTCAATGTACATCATCCATTAGTTAGTTTTCATACTTGTCAGTGTCATGGATGTCAAATAATGAGGCCGTGTTTGCAATACATTGATGGTACAGTTAAAGTTCAAACACGAATAAATGATAGAAATAATAGTTATTTTACAAAGTTGCGGAACAAAAGTGGTTCAGTTTCAGGACCGTAATGGACATTTGCATTTAAAGCCCCTAAGTCAGAGACACGCTGTATGTGTGGTAAACTATATTGAGGATACTGCTTGCTGAACTATCCGAGTAAAGGTTTTCAAACCTTACTAATTCATTTTAAAAGCCTTCACCCAAAACCCCTACACTACAGGTCCCGATTCTGTATCTTGAGCGATTCCGGGATCTCATTACTACAGGTTTCCACCACGAAATGTAGTTGAAAGGTGCCGATATTCATTGTAAACGTGCGTCTAGGGCCTAGACGTGAATCCGAGACGTTTTAAGCAAAAACCTCTTAACATGAAAGTCTATCGATTCCGAATTTCAATTACATTTATTTAGAAGGATCTTTCTGCTTCGTGGGTTGCTTCAGGAAAGTTTAAGATATTGAATAGAAGTTCGTTTAAGATACTCGTAACTGACTATGTTGTAGCGGTACAATTTATTTTTGCTGAGTCCAGTCCAGAGAAAAGCAAAATGTAGTAAACTGCGACTTGAATGTAACTTTCCGAGTTATTTACGGTACATAGCGTGCATTAAAGTAATTGAACTAACTAACTAAAGGGCGCTAAAAAGCCTTTAAGAACTCAAGCAATTTAACAGGATTATACCGGATGGTATGCTTAAGAGATTAACGGATGAAGTAACCCCTCTACTTGCACGCGGTAGTTGCACTTCATTGTGACAAAAAAGAAACTCTTGGGTTAAATGATTAGTTCATTTACTGGCATGGGTGTAAGCACGTATGTATTTTTGTTACTCTGTGAACGTATTTATTGGTAAAGTATGCCCATGTACCTTCATTTGTATTGGGTCACGGGCTAAATGCAATGAAAAGGTGACGTTAGTGGTGGTACCTTGTACATTGAAACTCGATTTTGTGTTCATGCCATGTAACATAAGCATGCAGCACATTTAAGCATGAAAGTGACTAGAGATATTAAGTTGCCCGTTGTGGATGTTCTGTAGATTAATAAGAGAAAAAAAACCGGACAAGTGCGTGTCGGGCCACGTGCAGTGTAGGGGTTCCGTAGTTGCCTGTCTGTCTTTGGTACATCGACACGCGCGCGCCATATAAATATATCCCACACTGTCTATATATAGGATTAACGATACTGAAAATTATATTTCCCGTGGGGGAAACTGAGCTAAGCCGAAGACGGACGGACAGACGGACATGGCGAAACTATAAGGGTTCCTTGTTGACTACGGAACCCAAAAACAGACTGTATGTATGTATGTATGCAACATCGTTTATATAGGTACCAAATGTACCTTATGCGTTATTTGTTGGTGAGACTATAGTAGTTTATGCAACTGATACATAATCAGAGGGCTTAAAATACGAGTGTGGTTTTATGAAACGAGCGTGAGCGAGTTTCATAATAGGATCACACGAGTGTTTTAAGGCTAAATTATGTACAGTTGCATACACTACTTTATCTACACACATATCATAAGTACTCTAAGATGGGTTCAGAAGCCGTAGGAAAATGACCTGCATTGCTACTATAGTGCTACCTGTAAAATATCTTTGTTGCAATCGTGGCTGCATTGACGATATCCGGCGGAGTGTTCATATCGTTCTCGGAGTCACTACTACTAATATTTTCAACTAAAATGTGAATTACAAACAACTTTTCACAATTCTACTTTCGTAACAGCAAAAAACTAACAAAGAAATGACAAAAGTAATCACACTTCACACACTTCGGCACTTCGATCCTACGTCAAGATGTTTTTTTTTTAAATCATAGACAAACGAATGAAGTCCCTATTCTCATGTCACTCTTGGTCAAGTGTCGTGCGGTTTATATTAAAAAACATACTGAATTGACGTTTCGCATCGATAACTGTTTTAATATCTATGGATACTAGAATAGAGACCCACTTCAGTTTTGACAGCTGTTCCACATTTAAACTCATAACCTTACAAAAATCTGTACTGTAATAACATTACAGTACAGATTTTACCTACTACCACAGACAAGAAAGTTCTCATAGTAAAATTGGTTGTAATAATGCTGGTCATTTCCTACGGTTTCTGAACGCATTTTAGAGCACTAATGATATGTGCGTAGATAATAGTACATTACTGCAGAGACCAGTAAGTAAGCCATCCTGGACGAGTATGATTTAGCCGGCCGAGCCGAAGGCGAGGTCCGGCTATAATACGAGGCCAGGATGGCACTTATGGTCGAAGCGTGTATAGTGCTTTTCTCAAAAATAAAACAATGTTTGAATAAAAGTTAGAATAAAAAATATATAGGTACAGTCACCAGCATTAGTATATGCCATAACAAAGGCAGTAGAAGTAAAAACTTGAAAAATTTTAACTTTCCAAAAAAAAAAAAACAAAAAAAAAACAACAAAAAAGACCAAAAAAAAAAAAAAAAGTTTGTCTTACATCAAACTATATCCCCCCCACCCAAGCCTCGTCCCGAATCTCTCCCCATCCTACCTCCTACGCATCTGACGTCATAAATGTTCTATATTTAAATATTATGATATGTAATGGGATTTCATACTTACTTACTGGACACTCTTGTTCTATACTATTTAAATATTATGATATGTAATGGGATTTCATACTTACTTACTGGACACTTCTAAAAATTGTCCAGGATGAATCACTTTCGGATACTATCTGCACAGATGTTATGGGAACATTTCATACTATTTTTGAGAAAAATATATTGCAAACAATATCGCCGTAGAAGCCAAGGGAGTATAAAGAAGGCAGGCTCGCTGTACCATATCTGATCTCCTTCAATTTAACGCCACGTTTCTCGTATATCTATGAAATAATCCCATTGAGTAATTACACCGTCGGAAAAGTCTTTGACCAGTTTAATCAATGGCTACGTATATGAAGAGCTAAAGAGCATCACTCGGAACATAAAGCCTTAACCAGCGCGTCGGAGCACAATCCATTAGCACGGGGCTGTTATTAGGTGCTTTGCCGACCCACACGGGACTGACATTTGCTCCCGCCACAGTCTGGGTAAAAAGCCCCGCATCGTTTTACACCTAGGGACTTGCACTGAGCAGAAAAACCTAAGGCTTACTAACTAGGCTACGCGTCGCGATAACATGGGATGTGTTTAAAATGATAACACTGTTTCGTCTATAATAAACTGTGTTTGTATCCGCCATATGATTTTGACGTGTGTGTATAAAGACGTTAGTTTTGGCAATGTTTTAAATTTATAATGCAGTCCCGAACTAAATACTTTATCTTGTGGATATCAAATGCAAACCATACATTGACATTGATTTCATACATAAGTAATTGTTTAGATTGTCATGAGCGTATTTAGGTCCCTACCGCTGATTTCTGCTATTGTTCAGTCATAGTCGTAACTCCATTAATTGTCTGCGACCTTTAATATTACCTAATCACGAGATACCATTCAATAGAGGCGACTTTTTCGTGAATCCGCTTTACCTGCCTATTTGAAGTTGTACAGATAAAATAGAACGTTGCATGTATTATCGTCTTGGCAGACGGTTAGTATACGCCGATACGGTAGGTGTACGAGTGATATTTCCGACCCTGCCACAGCCGCCCAGCGGCCGCTCATTGCTCCACTTGCTATTGAGTGCTAAGTTTGCCACGACCTACATAGCGTAAAATAGTAATAAACTCTCTTTGATACCTTCAACCGATTTTCCATTAACTTTCATTACTAACGCGAGATAAACACGAATTTACATCGTCAGTAATTATTATAATATCGCAATATAAATAAATAATATTAGTTTTCCAGAAAATTGTATGACAGCTATGGACCTAAGCACAGTATTTCGCGACCGAAGCTATTTGATTTTCCATACTGCGATTAGTACAAATAGCAAACTGTGACGTCATACTTCTATGTCAATTAGTATGAATCGTTTCGGCTGCCGCCAGCGAGGTCCGTCTATGTTTTTTCTTTTTGGTATTTATGTTCTTGAATTTTTGTTGTTCTCATAGAAACATTTGTTCCACTCCAAAACTTCTTCGTATGGCATCATAAAAAGTGTTTAGGACACAAGCCTATTATGTGTAGGCATGTTATCTACTTACTTTGCAAGTATGTGCGTAAAGGTACCTAGGTTAACATCAGTTAAATTTTGTTACCCATTCAATGAGGTTTGCAAAGTGATATAATCGAAATGTTGAATTATTTAAATCGCAACGTTTTATTATGTAGGAAATATTGTGGCATTTTCAATTACCTATTCATAACTCGAAACAAAGTTTTTTACCGAATAGAAACAAAGGAAGCGGGGCCTTACTGTAAATGAAACAACCGCGTCTAGTGGTTGCGTTGCAAATCAAATTACAACTTTTACATTACGTCCGTTCCTAGATTCATTCAACACATAAACTTGTGAGGCCTTTTGCACTTAAAACTTGCTCCGGGGAAAACTGCGAGGCCACATTATATCGCTGAACGTATTGTTATTGTTTCTGAAGGGAACTTTATCCGCGGCCGAAGATTACATCCAGCCCAAGTGGCTGCGGCCGCGTTTTGTATCCACTATTGTACAATTACGCCTGACAAGCGTCTGTCACCGCGGGTCACGTGGGATTCTATTCGCTATTCTCAAACAAATAAAGAGGCAATTTGGCTGTCTACGCTTTAGTTCTGTCTCAATGAGTGAAAATGAGAAGCAAGTACGCAATATTGCAGCCAAATACCGGGGATGCTATTCACTGCATCGGCTACAGTCAAGCACAAATAAGTAAGATAGAAATCGAGAAACTTGTGTAGATAGAATTTGAGAGTTAGCACACTTCGCAAACGTTAAACAAGCAACATCTAAGGGTTGGTCAGAGACTTGCGTTTTGAATATTACTTTGATATCTATGTGTTTTGTGCGCTAATTCTGCCTCGTTAGCTCGCGTGTGGTCTTTAGTAGACCACTGATACGAATATTAATATTTTTTGCACTTTTAAAATGTAATTTGGTTAATTTCGTTACGTATATTTTTATATTCCTTTTTGGCCGGACTACAAGTACCGAGCGTAATCAGACTTTAGCCGCCTCTTTGTTCTACGAAAATCTATTTTGGCCGAGGCTAGTGCCTCTTACTATTTAATATTACAACAAACATCAATCTTTTTTGGAGGTATTTTGCCATTCAGTTACCTTCGTACACATCCCCCTGCCACTCAGTTATATATGTGGTTTGGCGGACATTTACAATGAAAACAAAGTCCAGCAATTAAACAAATGTGTAGTAAACGCAAGTATCAAGTTTTGAAAAATCAAACATCTCTTTTAATACACTCCCCTTAAAATACTACATGTATATTTTCTTTTTCGCGAGGGAATTCAAAACGACCGTTAATGTTACTCAGGCAGTATGAATATTCTATCTGAAAACCTTTTAAGAGATAACATGACTGCAGAATGCTTTTGATTGTACTTATTTTTAGGTTAGGTAATTAACGCACCACCGCGTCCGAGCGGTACAGGAGGTCCATTTGACTAGACTTATTGATAATGATATGATATTGGTATGGCAATTGTTGTGCGCGCTCGTTCTGACACGTTAGGCTTTGCGCGCGAGGAAGCGAGCGGTCGGCAAATGTCATACCATTATCATATTTTACGTTAAGTCACACATGTCACAGATGTATATCCAATAATAGCCAAGCTCAGGGCAAGAGACTTCTAAGCCTGAAATATAAGTAAAGTTCGACAGTTTATACCCTCGTTTGAATAACATTTATTATACTTCCCTGCATATCTTCTTACAAAACACAAAGAAAGCCAAAAGTGGAAAATAAAATGTAAGGCTTTATATAACTCGGGGAAACGGAAAGTTTTCCAATTGATAATAATTTCCATTGTGATGCAACACAAAGGGGAACAGGAAAGTATGAAGTTCTGAAATAAATTCTTAATTTAAGAACTGACTGAACGCTATCTGAAAGGAAAGTCGGGATTAGAAGAACAAAGACCAGGTTCGGTGCTATGTGGACTTTACTTTTTTGTTTACTTATGTTTAGCTTTTAGCTGTTCTCATTAATTGTGGAGAGCAAACTTTCGTCACCGGTTATCAATAAATGTACCTATTGCTTTTAATGTAAGGAAAACTGTTTGTAGTAACAAAACATTATTTAAACAGGTGAAAAATCGGAAAGAATAAAAATCCAGTCAATATTAATTAAGCGAAATGAATAACAAGATTAAATATTCAGCAGAAAGAAAGTGCCTTTCGACAAACTCTTGGGAGTTGCAGGCCCGCAGACAGGGCCGGATTGTGGCTTCAGAATTTGGTCAATACTTAAAAGAAAAAAAAAACTTTCTCATTAAGAACTCAATACTTTTTTAACATTGCAGCTTATCAAACTTGCAAAAGTATTTTAAATTTTAGATTTCCTTAAATGTTGAATCAGGATCTTAAGATCTGGAACATAAACAAACACGACAAAATTACCTACAGTAGCATATTAACGTATATACGTAGAATTAACCTGCCGACGGGAAGCCCTCTTCCGGTTTAGTGCAATCCTGCCAAAGGCTCAGTGACGTAATGATTTACCGTTACAAGAGGATGCAAATTGATATCCGTCCACCCGTCTCGCTGACATCCGCTGTTGCTATAGATCTGCTTAAATGCATTTGCTATGCCTTACCGTTTCCAACAACTGTTGCATGAAAGCATCAAGTAATAAGACTAAATGAGTTAGTTTTTCGGCTTTATAATGATTTGACAAAGAGGAGACAAGACGTCCACTGCTGGAAATAGGCCTCCCCCAAAGAGTGCCAAAATGATCGGTCTTACGCCACGTCCAACAGACTCCCCTCACCTTTACATGATGGTCATCACCCAAACTCAATCTTTATTCAAGTAGGCCTAGTATAACGAGCACTTTCAAATCGCCCGTTAGAAACATAATCTTTAGCTAATTGCTTTGAGCAATTTATTAGTTAAATTATTATTCCTCAATTTTTTTGGTTAGTCTATCTTGTTTGGGGTCTTCTACCCACGCTGCGCCTTCCGGTACGTGGTGCAACCCCGGCGAGGGCAAATATTTGTGTGACTAATTTCGTAATTTTCCATTTCCCATACCAATTGTTTTTTTGTAACCGTAAATCTTTCACGATTATTTTATCATAAAACCAACTTAATCTAAGTTAATAACATCTATGCGATATTTTTATTGTCAAGTTTTCATGGACATTTAACAGAGTATCTACTTAATCCGTCATTACTTACCTACTAAAAGACCTAAAGTAGGTACATGAATTATAAATCCTTTCAACAAATCACCTCTGCATGGAGAGTGTAAATAAAACAGAAACAGAAATGGACAGTGGTAAAAGGGTTGTATTCTGCGGTGAGGGTAATTAACATACCGCCGATGAAAACCTTTTCTCTTCGATTTACAAGGGACGTGGGCAGAAACCTGCGTAAAGGTTATGTTTTAAGTCTAACAGGCAGAATTACTTAAAGTGCTCGCGTGGGGACCGGAACCCTTAGTTTAAAACTTGTTTTAAACCAGGTTATTTTTTTATAAGTAGGCAATTACTTTTAAAGCGCCTGTAGACGGCACTCGTGTCTAAATTAACTGCAAATTTCTACGACAAAAATGTCTGTAACAAGCAGCACCCTTAGAAGCCCTACACTCAGAGGTCTGGTATATCTACGAACTAAAAAGGAAAATTCAGTAACAAAACCTCTGCACTGGTGACCCGGCATCGCCGCGCCCGGTGCAGGGGGCCACGGGGTAGGGGGGCTCCGGCGCGGGTGGGCGGCATACGCGCCGGCAATTTTCTATACAAATCCCATTGCTATTTACGCGACTATAAGGTATTCTTAAAAACCCGCTATTCCTTAAACAACATTCACGTGATTATTTTTTAAAGACTCATTCATGTAGGGGGAAGGGGGGGGGGGGTAATTGTTACAAGGGGCACATAGATTCGATGGACTTTAAAATTTAAAGAAACATAGTTGAAGGTTTATTCACTCATACAAGGAAGGTGCGAAGCAACTAATAGGCTTAGAGTTTCACCAACGACCAAACAAAACCCCACGAGCATGCACAAATATGTTATTAGAGGTTCGAACGAAAATTTTATTGAATAGGGAATGGGATATTTTCTTGGTAAAATTAGTAGAAATATGATAATGAATAATATGGAGTGAGTAAACTCGTTCAGCTATCGATTAAAATACCTATTTAATGATAAACGCAATGGCATATTTTTCAATATTTTTTTGTGCTAAATATTACTTGAGGCACATTGATATTATACATTGATACGAATTATCTTTTTGTATAACTAATTTAATATCCAAGTTAACAAGTAACTGATTCCCTTATAATGTGCCCGGATAACCACTTGATACATCTTAATTGCTTTTATATTATAGTAATTGTTGTAGCCTATCTTATGGCCATTACAATAAAAACCTACGTAATCATTTATGATTATTCGCTTTTTACGGCCCAGAAATTGCATATAGTCTGGCAAAAAAGTCTAGAACATAACAGGGGCACCACTATGACAACTCATATTGCAACACGAATAGTACGACCTGGAGATTTTGATACTTCACTTTTTACTAGGACATTATTCAAATTTGGTTCCTAATTTAGGAAAATGACAATCAAATACATATTGGTGTAGACAAACAAACTCACAAACATTACCTCTGTACAATGTTTATGTAAACAGAATGCTAGTAATTCAAATACAAGTTTTGTTTACCAATTTTATTAAATAGTACAATATACAATTTCTTATTCCTCCAAATATTCCACTTTGGTTATAATTACTCTTAATTAAAACACTTCAAATTCATCAAACATATTGCAAGTACCAAGTTGGTTTTATTTAAACTTAACCTCTAAAATGCACTATGTAAACAAGACGAAAATTATACATTTACTGTAATTGTAGCGTTAGGAATAAATCAAATTTATACAACCATAAATATGTAATTCATAATTTTCCACTTATTAGTAGTCTACAATTGTTAAGACCTGTGTCATTCCAGCAGTTCATATTTATAAACAATTCCGACTAAATGATTCCGGCTTGATATTCCGCAAGACATCGCTTTTATACATTGTAAATTTCCTGAACGGAACCGCGTCTGGTCTTGCTCATTGTATGGAATTTTTGTTGCATTTTAATGTAAATCCGCAAAATTTTATAAATACGGTAAAATAACAACACAGATACGTTATACGTTACTACGTTTACTTTTTTGCCAAGCTGTAGGTATATATGTACATAGTATGTTTCTGTTCAATACATTTGTTATATTACTATCAGAATAGGTACACAACAAACGCATTTAGCCTGTCCATTCAGTCACAGAGCAACAGCTCGATTCTCTCCTGGTTAAAATAAAACGTGCATTCAGTTTGGACTAACTAATAGTATTACGGTATCAGCGGCGATGCCGGCGATAGTATAGCGAACGTCATCCATCAAGCTATCTGTAAAGCGGCATTCGCAGTGGATGGGTGATAAAAATACCAATTGTAATGGAGCTTCAATTACCTACGTTGTTTTATTCTTCAATCTTATTTATTAGTCGGACGCGCGTCGGACACACACAAACACACACCCACACACACAACTCACACACACAGATACACGCATTTCAATTTGTTTTATAAGAATAGAGAATACCTACCCGAACAAACTTGTACCGTTAATTTTTTTCAAACTGTCACCTCGATACAGCCTAAGCCTAGTGTGGGACCATGGGCTAACTTAAATATGTTGTTCAGTTTTTTTTTAATTAAATAAACTATTTTTTGTGTTTTTATAACAACCTAACGTGAGTCATCATCATATTTGAAATCGTAACAAACATACTCTACCCTTCATGTTATCAAAGATTTCGAATAAAAGAACTGGCCCAATAGCTCGAACTTGTCAGTGATGACGACACATATGCGTTACGGGCCTACGAGGGATTTTTGAATCCAAAAGGAAAATCCTGCTACGCGTAAAGGCGTAGCGCACGGAGTGTTATTTGGCTATTCCATTCAGTTTAATTTACGAAAGGCGAAATCCTTCCTTTGATCACATTTTTTATGTCTCTCATTCTGATTTTCAAAGACAGATATGAAAGCGATGATATCCCTATGACATGACAGGGATAATATAGTCATGTCGAATACTGGCTCTGGACCGCGATTGGTTTTAACTATATACGAGTACATGTAGTAATTCTTACCAGTGATGTACTTGTCCATGTAAAGGCAAACTAGCGGTGAAAGAGTAAATATAAGCCATAAATATAAGCTAATTAGTTATTTTTTGTTTACGACTGCAAGTGATTTCTGATACATAGAAAAAACTTACATAATTGTTTGCACTAAAGTTCAAAGACGGACTATATTAAGCCAGGATCCAATCTTCCTGTCTAAATTCTAGAACATTTCGCCAGTTTTCCTGTAGCTAACTCTAATTTACACAAATATGCTCTAAGTAATCTTCTGGTAGCAGTCTATACGTAGGGTCAAGTTGTGTTATCACCACTGTGAAACACCACGCAAGTGAACTTACTAAACACGAAAACAAACACTACTAGTTTATACACGCATCACTACGTACCCATTATGCGGGTAGCAATCAGTTAGTAACACAAAGTACTGCAGTGATTCTACGCGTGTGGTAAGGTCCCTACACACTATCAGTATTAGATAGCATGGTGAAATGAAGTGTTATTAGGTAGCTCCGTCAATTACTAGGGATCGAAATTTTGAATAAATATTTTACCTAAACTTGGGCGGCCGCGTTGGAAGCGGCCTCAATTTTATTATGTTATTAAAATTTCGGAATTTCTAAATAAACAAATGACGCCGCCAGTGTTTTTCTATATGGCGTTATTTTCCATGTATAGGTATAGATCGACTAAATGTTATTTAATATACCATTCATATCACTGAAGAAGTTTGATCTAAAGTTTATCCTAAATATAAAATTAGTAACATAAGTACTTAAACTAGAAATTACTTGCATAAATAAAATCAAAGTTTTAAGATGGCGACTCCAAGTTTATGTAAATACCAATCCAAATTTCCGATTTCTAGTAATAAAGCAAATTAAGTCAGAAATTTAAATGAATAAGTTTATACGTTACTTTGTTTGCTTCAATAACACGCGTAATCGGGGGAATCGGTGGGCAGGCTACCTGAAGGAAGAATTAAAGCTAGTCTGAGGCAAGATATCACCTCAGATTAACTATTATAGTTATAATTACTTTATACCCAAAATATACACCAACTACCTGCCCGCGCGGCTTTGCGCGCAAAACACAGGAAAACTCGTGGGATAAAATATAGCCTCCATCCAAAAAGTCCGAGTATAGATATAATAAAACTTTATGCGCCATAAAATAATAAGTGTTACAATAGCACATGCGTATAAATAAAATAATAATCGCGTATTTTTAATATTACCTCAAATTGTAACCAGAGGTAGGTGTGAAGAGATATTGCAAAATAAATCTTAACTACCTACTTTTTTCCCATATAAAATAATTCAGCACGCAATGGATCACTACTTTGTCTTACTGACGTGACGTCACAAATGTCACAAGTGACCGCTTCTTCCACGTGTCAAATGAGTGTAAACAATATATTGTTGCTCGATAAATTAATAAAAAAAAAATTTCTTTGGTAGTTAAGACTAACTTAAAGTTTTTTTGCGATATCGGTTCATAGCCCTAACACCTGCCTCTGGTTACAATTTGAGGTAATATTAAAAGTACACGCAGTATGTTAGATTTTTCTATGTATCAGAAATCACTTACGGTTTTTGACAATGGATTAACTAATTAGCTTATCTTTTTGGTTCTTTACTCTTACGCCACTGGTCAGACTCTATACAAGTAAATGAGTGAAAACTATTATTAAAACATCATATCCAAAGTGAATAAAAGAAAAAGGAATTTTGTTTAAGTACTTATTGCAGAACAACACATGAGTGTATTATTATATACTTGCTACCCGCTACTTCGTCCGCATGGATCGTATCGTGTGATGTAAATTGCTAGTTATTTCAACTTAAAATGAACAGTAACGTAATAATGACGTGTATTAATCGTTAATTTAAACACGTTTTATCTTACCCGACTAATGAGTAATGTGGTAATATTGTTGATTAACATTTTTGCTCCATTGTATTATAATACACAAGTTTGTGTTATTGGAAAACCCTTGTTTGTAACATAATTTCAGTTTTAAGCTTGTACATATTTACTTTTGAAAAAGTTGCGTTACAGGCACCCACCTGCAGCAGGTTGCTATCAGATTTTGCCCGATGGACAAGGTAAACTCCCAACTGTTTGCTTTTAATTAACCCATGGTCAACAGCAGGCTTTAGGTGCTGCATACACTTTTCATGAAACAATTCTACTGCACTTACTGTATCCGCATGTTTGCGACTGGCTGAATTTATTCATGCTCTTTGTAATGCAAGGCACTATGAATAAAGTAGATTGTTAAATTTTTATGTGTAACTTGTCATATTTCCACTAACATTGGCTATTTTCAGCATTGATATTCGTTGTCTACTTGATATAGGAGGGTTTATATTGAATTGTAATTTCAGGAATCTAATATGAATGAAATGTGGAGAGTAAACAAACAATTAAGACATTTACAGGGCATTGTTAAATTATATCTCTTGAGAATACTGAGTTCCAAGCTATGGAGGTTTTTTCAATATTATTAAAGCATAAAACGGAAAGGTATACGGACCAATATCTTTCTTACTGTTTATAGGTTAAGTTTATAATATAGGTTATTATATAATATAATATATTTATAACTATTTGTGTTGTGTATATTCCCACATTAAATATCGCTCTCTTCTCTTATTAAATTATATGCATACCTACTTAGATGCAAGAAAATCTTTGATAACGCTAAGGCTGGGCTAAAAAAAAGAACATTTCAGATACTAGAACTCTCATATTTTGACTTCTGAATAATCACTCTAAAGCAATAATACTATTAATACTACACTACATTATTCTGAAGAGTCATTCTAATGAATGACTCTTCTTCAAAATACCCACCAAAATATGTATTCGGACTAATATCCGAATACATATTTTGGTGGGTATTTTGGAGAAGTAGGGCTTAATAATATTGTGATGTCATTGCATACATTGTCATAATTACAGATAAATTAAAAGATGTTAGTTTTTTATCCACGTTGTTTAATGCAAATTGTCAAGGTAAAAGAATTTTTCGAGTTTTGTTGGATTTGAACAATTTTATAAATGTATAAGTACAAGGTTTCCATTAACTGGTACGGCTATTATCTCTCGTTTAATATGGACGGTAAATCCCCCTGGACACGAGACCGCGAAGTGGTCGCGCCGCCCCGCCGTTTTATGAAGATCCAACTTTCCACTGAAAAAGTTAAATGGTGTGGAATAAAGCATCGGTAATAGAAAATGGATGACACTCCTCATTTCCCTGCGTTCTCTTGTTCGATTTAGACCAGGCGAGTAACAGACGTGATTTTACTGAGTTAGGACCTCAACTCTTTTTAGTCTTCGAGTTACGCTATGGTACGTCAAATATACCAAATCTAATACAAATATATAAATCAAGTACTAGTTTACATCAAATACCACTATAAATTAACCCTGTGGCTATAGTTGTAATTCAACGTATTCCTGTTATGGGGATATAGGGAAGGTCGATTGCAACTACATTTTTTTTATCATTATGAAAGTGGCTGATTTGTCAGTTTTAAGGAAAAATAAGTAAATTATCTCGGAAATGGTTCGCTTTTTCACAACGCGTTATGAATTCCAAAAAGTTGTAATCGACCTACATAAACACATTGAATTATAAATAATAAATACTCCTACATTTGTGTTAATAATTCTGTAGGTATGTAATATTGTACATACTTTGTACATCAATATTTGGGATGTTTTATGATTCATTTGACAGTCGTGATTTTAATCTAAATTTTCTCTCTATCTCGCTCTCTCGATTTATGTACAGCGCTAATCATGAAACTCACGCGGCTGAGGGCTACGGACGATTTTTGCTATATGGTTAAGCTGCTACAGACTTCGGCGTAGCGCTACGAGCGTAGCAATGAATGAGTTAGCACATTCACTGCCAATAATCGCTACGCGCTACGCTCGTAGCTAATCCAATCCAGTGGTTTTATGTAGCGGAAAGCGGCAACGGCATAGTCGCCCGCTAAGCGGTGAAAGTGTTCGCTGAGTGCGCAAGAGCTCTATTAAACTAAACGTGTCGAATTGGAATCTTATTTCATTTACCTAACTGCCAGGATTGCAATTCAAATATGATTTCAATTAAATACTATTATTGGAATTGACCCCCAGGATCAGCGAACTCAGCATTTACTCGCGACGCTAAAATAAGGTCTCAAAACGTACAGTAGGGTCAAAAAACCGCGACCATTAAATACTAAACGTTTGAATATCTTCTAGCTAACTTCGTGTCTTGAAAAGCCCCATTTGTTGATTAGATATTTATTGATTAACCTAACTAATTATTAAGAAACAGTAAGTAATTATAATCGATATAAATAAAATTAAGCTAGCCTAAAAAAATAATAAATACAAGTAGTAAGTAATAAAACTAAAAATTGAATGGACGCTGGCAGCATTTCCTAGCTGAATAGTAATGCTTATAAGCGTTGAGCGAGGTAGCAGCCAGCTCTCCTATCCCAGGTGACGTCCACCAACCGTTTGAGGGTGATTCCGTTTGACTATGTTGCTTGGTCTGATACTTTGCGCTGTAGCTAGAAGATTGACGTGCACCGAGACAATGTAGTGACGCAGAGTGAATATATGATTCGGATATTTTTATAACGAACATCGAACAGAAATATTGACGAGATTTCGAATATCTCGTCATTATCTCGCATAATAAAAAATATTATATCTTATAAAAAGGTATTTCGTTATTTTTGGGAGCAAGTACTACATAAAAATCATGTATACTTCGCACTAAATGAAACGTGGTTATGTCTGGAGTAATTTCTTTTGAATCATAATGTTAGTTAGCAAGCACTTATCAACAAGTAAAATGAACATGCACTAATTATTGAAATCTCGCTCGAGATTTTGACTGTGGCTCTCGAAAATTCGCTCTGAGTCTTGTTAAATCGAGATCTCGCAAGACCGAGATTGCATTCCATAGGCACAGCCGTGTTTAGTTGCAGTGTGATGCGACTCCGAGAAACTACTGGCGCGTACACGAATACTGGCATACGGATACAGCTGCGGCCGCGAACGCCCTCCGGAAATTAACATTTTCTAAAGCGCTTGCAAATGAAGGCGCATACGTTCTCATCGAAATGACTTTTCAAACGCTTTGTTACATACAAAATTCTTGTGCTACCTATTTCAACAATGTTAAGAGTACGGGTTACACGCATTTCAATTTGCATCTCGCTATAAAATATGTGCATATTTGTCAATAAAACAGTATACTTCGATTTTTTAAATTAATTTATCATATGTTTTTCAAATTTTTAGGGTTCCGTAGTCGACTAGGAACCCTTATAGTTTCGCTTTGTCTGTCCGTCCTTCCGCGGATAATCTCAGTAACCGTTAGCACTAGAAAGCTGAAATTTGGTACTAATATGTATATCAATCACGCCGACAAAGTGAAAAAATAAAAAGTGTTTTATTTTATTTTATTAGGGTACCTCCCCTATACGTAACGTGGGGAGTGTTTTTTTTTTTCATTTCAACCCTAACGTGTGATATATTGTTAGATAGGTATTTAAAAATGAATAGGGGTTTGCAAAAATCATTTTTTGGTAATGTTAATATTTTCGGAGATAATCGCTCCAGAAGTTAAAAAAAATGTGTCTCCCCCCTCTAACTTTTGAACCACAAGTTTTAAAAATATGAAAAAAATCTCAAAAGTAGAACTTTACAAAAACTTTCTAGAAAAATTATTTAATTTAATAATCGAGTGTCATGATAGTAGCAATTATGAAACCGAAATTAATCTTACTCTTACTAAGATTAGACTGGCTAAATGTTAACAATTTAAAGATAAATTTGGATAAAAAAAAATTATGCATTTTAAGCAAAGTTCACTAACAAAACCAATCAATTGCAACTATCAAGGACAATTGAATCTGCTTATTCAAATTTTTTGAAGTGAAAACTTCTTTAGCGGCGCTGTGCACTTTTTGTGATGGGGAAAAAAAAACAAACTCGCAATAGGTCACGTGACCGTAAGATGTCACGTGACCGTAAGATTCGACAGATTGAAAATTCGTAAGACGGAAACGTCGTGACCTGATCGAAAAACTGTTACAATGTCATTGAGTTTTCACTTCTGCGGGCACTCCCGGAGTGCAACCCGGTCGTTTTTAGGAGTAACTATCGGTAGGTAATAGCTTGTCATGGAACTTACACACTGACGAACTCTGTACTAAACTTAACAAGTATTCATATGCTACAGAAACAAACCAGTCAGCCTACCATGGATACGTTGGATCAGACGTTGGACCTCTTCGTATACAGAGGCAGTAAATGCAGCAAAAAATGTATCAGAGCCATGTGTGCTTTGGAACAGACAGTCAGTTGTGTTCTGACAATGCCATGCCTATATATTTTTGAAGTGACCATATTTGTTAAAACAGAGTCTGCATTATTCGCAAAGGTATCAGATGTATTTAAGCGTAGCACCTATCGCACTCATAACCTTTGTTCTGTACCTTCACGTACCGCACTGATGCAAAAGAGTGTTTTTTGTTTAAAAGTGTTGCCTTTACAGGAATTTAAAAATAAGCTTTATAAATTACTTATTAGTAAGTCTTACTATTCAATATCGGATTTTTTAATAGACGACATAACTTCATTTTGTAATATTTGAAATATAATATTTTGTTATTTACCTATATGATAATAATTTATTAATACCTAATTCCAAATGTACCGCCAAGCAACCGTTGTCATTTGCTAATGACTGTTCGTACGCCTCATGGCCAGAACATAGTGATTCTAGACTAATTCTTGTAACAACAATGTACTTGTATCTATCTTTTACCTACAAATAAATGTGCAAAAAAATTAAAGGATGACTCCATAGAATATGCACATTTATTCTATATCGGTCGGTAATATTTTGTAAGATGTTTCTCTCGTGTCGTGGTGCAATAAATAGTATTTATTAATATTATTATTATCGGTCCCAGGGTTTCAAAATTATTGAATTCGGAAATATAAATATTTCGAATTGAGATCTATACGTAATGTTTGACATCACGATACCGTAAATAATGTTGATATTCCAGTTTAGTAAAAGAAGCCAGGCAGACAGTTAACTTAAAAAAAAAGTTTTTCTTTTCGTGTTTTGTTTGTTGGCACCTTGGAACTGATTGCTGATTGGCTTGATAATCCATCGTTTAATTTGTTGCTCCTATTACAGGCCACACCATGTACAAAGTCCTTAATATATTGATTGATTGACGACCGGTTAGCCTAGTGGGTAGTGACGCTGCCTACGAAGCTGAGGATCCTGGGTTCGAATCTGCGGTAAGGATAAAATATTTGTGTGACTAGCATGAATATTTGTGTCTGAGTTTAAGTATATTCTGATCATATTATATCTGTATTTAAGTATTTATATCTGTTAAATATATCGTCGACTTGTGCCCATAACACAAGCCTGCCTTATTCAGTTTACTATGCGGGGCTAGTTCGATCTGAGTAAGATTGTACCCCTAATATTTATTTAATAATGTTTTAACTATACTCCGTACCCTTATAAAGATAATCTTTTAGCATTAAGTACAAGTGCTTTTTATGGTCTCTCAATTGAAAAACCGGATGAAATTTCGAGATAAAGCCATCACAAAGGGAAGGGCAGCACCATCCTCGGCAAGAAAAAGATAATTCATGGTTCGCGTTTTCTGTTTGCTTAACACTCGATCCGGGAGCTCAATAAAGCGATCGCGCTGAAATACGGTTATTCGCTGATACCTATTCATAATGCAAAAGAAGCACATTCAGATTTTCATTGAATCGAAGACGGTCCCACTGCGCAGTGGGGGAAATGAATACTTATTGCGAAAATGAAGCGGACGATTAATGAAGGATGCCACCAAGCGATTCAAATGCGAATTAATTCCTTTGGAAAAATATTCAATAAACGCTGCCGAGTTGTTTGAGAATCATAGACAAACGAGAGTCAAAGAGAAACTCGCTGAGCTCATTCTGCGGAATATAACGATTCTTGGAAATATTTCCTGCTAAACGAGAAAGGATTAATTCTCATATTATATGAAAGGTACCTATTCAATAGTAGATTGTTAACCAAGGGTTGAAAGTGACCAATTAGACCCGAGATATTTCTCTTTCTCGAACGAAGTGTGAGCGCCAATAGTTCAAGGGTGAAATGGATTTTAAACATTCTACTTTTCATTTCAACTGTGAGGAAAGTAAAATACTCCACGTAAATTTTATAAAAGGCGGTTTAGTAAGAGTAATCAGTGAAAATACACATACTGCCAACTTTAGAAAAGTTTAAAAAACGTATCTTATAGTTTTAATTGTTTTTTTTTGGGTTTGTATATTTCTATAAATAAATGTTCTGAATTATATGTATTGTGAACATGAAATAAATAAATAATGAGATATACCTAAATAAAATAATTAGACATACATATATCCAACCTCCAACCTTATCGCTCTGGCCACTTGCCACGGCCTACTAGATCAGATTGTAATCGAGTAGGCAGCGACGGCGACGCGAGTAATCTAGAGGGCCACGCAGAAACGTCAAGAAAAGAAAGTGTCATGGCAGAATGGCGGGCAGCGAAATTTACAGGAATGATTTTGAATGTTGATTTTCTGTAACTAACCTTAATAACAACGGAAGACCTTTCCCATCTAAGTATAGTAATAAGATATATAGATTTAGTAGTAAGCTGAAAACAAACTTTAGTCTTATTTTTAACATGCAGTTACCACCTGTATGAAAGAGCGTTTCCTCCTAATACAAGTGTTCAACTTAAAAGGGGGAAACGAACACTAAATGTCAAAAACCTTGTTGAAAATAAATAATTTTGAATTTTTAGTTTTTTTTTTTGAATTTTGTAATTACATTAAAAATATAGGTACTGTAAAAGGATTTTAATATTGACTTGTAGATTATAATAAACTCGTCGATTAATTAATAGCCGAGTGTAGATATAGGTACCTATGCAAAGCTTTTATCAATACATATAATAAAATCGTAACTGATCGCTGTCTGTACATGGGTTAAAAAAAAAACTTTCTGGGGGGCCTTTATAAACGCAATAGAGCCCAAAAAAATGATTTTTGAATTTCCTGTCTGTTTGTCTGTTTGTCTTTTTGTCTGTTTATCTGTTTGTCTGTTTGTCTGTGCGTTTGTGCACGCTAATCTCAGAAGCGGCTGAACCGATTTGGATGCGGTTTTCAGTAATATATTATGCTAGACTTCCCTTAACATTTAGTGTTTATTTTATTCAAATCGGTTGATAAATAAAAAAGTAATGTCAATTTAAGTCACGTAGTATATAAGTAACGCATAAACTGGTAGTAATACTGATGGGGTGAAGGGGGGATTTGTGGGGGGCATTTTTTTTTTGCAAAATTAAAATTATTCAAGTTTTCACTTCTACCGGCACCTCCGGAGTGCAACCCGGTCTTTTTTTTTTATAAACAACTGGTTTCTGTTTTTCTCTGATTGATTAATGTTTTTTTGTTGTTTATAAAGGAACTGCATTACAATGCCTCGAAAAAGATATTATATTTGCTATGAAATCATAGGTCATCTAAACTTGTTTGATAGGTTGAGTTGAATACTTATCTCGAATTATCATAGTTCACCAACGTCAAAGAATGTGGGTATAAAATTTGGACAAAACTGTTTTACGCGGAGAATTGAGTTTTTTTTATGTACAATAAATGTAATTTATGTATAATGTAAAGCTCCCGTGACTTTCTGAAATATTAATGGGGCTTTCTTTTCTACGAAAACCTCAGTCTTCGCTTCGATTCTTCTTCGCTTGCCTCCTTGTTTACCTTCAGGATTTCGGCCCTCAAGTTTCCCCGGGGGATAGTGAATGTATGTGGGGGCCAAGACACAGGGAGATAATGAGTATCCGTCCATGGGGCGCATTTAGAGCGTTTTCTGAAGGAATGCGTCGAGTCTTTTATTCCAACGAAAAGCACGGCCTTTGGCCTCGCTTGCCTTGCCACTCACCTACGGGACTTACATACCTCGCCTCGCAACTCACCTACACGGGATAGTATGTGTCCGTGAGGGCTCGCTTGCCTCGCCGCTCATCTTCGGTACTTTGGCCACAGGTTTCGCTTGCAAGATACCTAGGGATTGTAAGTATCCGTTGGGTCTTGCCGTTGGGTTTTCGGCCCTCGAGCTCGCCTAGGGAGCGCTCTCTAAAAGCATGCTATAGTGCTCAGCCTTCGGCTTCACTTACCTCCCCTTTTACCTTCGGGAATTTGGGCCCCAGGTTTCGCTTGCAAGACACCCGAAGATAATGAGTGTCCATAGGGGCTCGCATTAAGAGCGCACTTTAAAAGGATGCTTTGGGCCTTTCATACCAACGTAAAGCTCGGCCTTTGGCCTCGCTGCCACCTGGGGATAGTAAGTGGCCTTCAGCCCCGAGCGCTTAAGAGAGCTTGATTTGGACCTTTGATTGTTACGAAAAGCTCGACCTTCGGCCTCGCTTGCCTGGCCACTCACCTTCGGGACTTGGTCTCCAGTTTCGCAGGACAGTGTCCGTGGGGGCTCACCCACTGGCCTTCAGCCCCCGAGCTCGCATTGCGACCGATCTCTAAAAGCGAACTTAGGGCCTTTCATTCCTACGAAAAGCTCAGCTTTCGGCTCCGCTTGCCTCCCCGTATACCTTCAGGAATTCGGCCCTCATCAGGTTTCGCTTGCAAGTAACTCGGAGATAACGCGTATCCGTGGGGGGTCGGCCTCGGGCCTTAGGCCCTCGGGCTCGCATTGAGACCGCTCTCTGAAGGATTGCTTTAGGCCTTTAATTCCCATGAAAAGCTCGGCCTTCGGCCTCGCTTGCCTCACCGCACACCTTCGGGACTTTGACCTCAGGTCTCACTTGCAAGACACCTGAGGATAGTGAGTGTCCGTCGGGCTCGCCCTAGGGCCTTCGGACCTGAGGCTCGCATAGGGAGCCCTCTCTAAAATGATACTTTGGGCATCTATATAATATTATTGACGAACAAGTTATTTTTTTTTTTTTTGATTCGAAGTGAACTGACTGATTAAATGAAATCTTTATTTTCAAATTTGTCAGATGTATGGTTAAACGTAAGATAAACATAAAAATATCATCTACTTAAATCATAATTTATACGCGTACGAAGTCGCGAGCAGATGCTAGTTTAAATAATATGACGTAACTCAATTATCGTCGCGTCCGTGGCTGATCTTAACAATTAAAAAAAATAGTTTTTACCCTAGGGTAGAAAACGCGATTTTCCACCCGGCTATATATATAACCATGAAAAGTCAACTTTCAGAACAGGACAGATGAAAAATATATTTCTCTCTGTTCGTATTTATAGTTGCCAATCATATTCATTTAATACAAAACTTAAATTTAATACAAAATTCATAAATAGAACGGTAATATTTCACAATTAAAAACACATTTCTTCATTCACTGCATAAGATTAATACATTCCAGCATTACAATCATTTAGTACTATAAATACTAGCACTATAAATACTAACTGCCAGAGGCAGTGGCTAATCTTAGCTTGCTCTATCTTAATCACCTAATTGTCTTATGTATCTTGGTGGGAATCGAGTTCTATCGACGCTTCGCCTCTGCTGAACACTTAGCTAAAAAGCCTTTGATGCTTCATCATCATCACAATTTAACCCTTGAATGCATGATTTATTTATTTTTGGTAGAAAAAAATGTTTTTGTTTAGTTCATTGGATGTATGATCTAGGAAAAATAAATGAAAAAGTGCGCAGATTTTAGTGTTGCCCGTTATTATTTCCCAAGACTACTACTTGACGTTTGGTATAAAGGTGCGTTCAAGAACGTAAGCCTTTTTTAAAATCTGTGAGCTGTCTAATGCTTTGTAGACATTTGGCAACACTATGCATTCAAGGGTTAAGCTTGGCTCTTGTCGGTGGAGTAGAGTAGACGCTAGTCCTTCATTCAAAATCATACTCCTTTATTTGGGGATGCTAGTACTTTGGTTTCTCTATTGGCCTTCCGTATATGAGGGGAGAATGATAATCGAGTGGCGACCGCACGTGGAGGAAAGGCGCAGCGGTAGCGGTAACGGCACTAGGTAGAATGATGAATAAATGGTGGCGCAGTACCAGTACTTTTGGCACTCTTTGGGCGCGGCTTGTGTCCAGCACTGGATGTCTTTCGGCTGATATGATGATGATGATGATCACAGTACACAGCTACGCCGTCCACCGCATCTTAGGCCCTCTGGCAGTCCTAGCTGATTTCTAACGGGTATGCCTATTTCATGGTGGCATATGTCTAATGCCTGTTGTAGGAACTTTTGGGGTAGTTTAATCCTGTCTGCTCCCAGATCCAAACCTCCACCCACGTCTTAATAACCCTGTCGCTGCTGGTTGGGGACTGTTTACATATTCGCTGCTGACCAGTGACCACCATATCTGGCGGCCGTGTCCCAAAGTTACAATCCACCATCTGTGATGCCATTGCGCGTTGGTTGCTTGCAACTCAGCCCCTATCGTGCTTACGGTTCAATTTAAATTACGTATAGTAATGTCTCGTAATTTAACTTTATAGGATAGCATCAGCAGGTAGATTGGATTTAAATTTGAATTTCCTATGTTTTACAGTTGACAAGAAAACAGCTAGCTAGCTATGGCCAACGGACGAGAGTAATCCTATAAGGCTACCGTTTTTTCCTTTTGGGATAGTGAAGTCAATAAGACCAAACCTATGACGATAAAATATTTGCACTTTTTTTTAATGTCGGGGTTAGATAGAAGGTAGGTATTACACACGAATAAAAGTAGCAGTGATCTTTTTAGAATTTAGTAACCGATTAAATCTTAAAATAGGAGTCCCGTCACTTGACCTAGTAACTTTTTTCGCAATGTTCCATTGGACCTAATGTTTCACTAGACCTAATGCATTTTTATTCGAAACATTGAACGTTTCTGGTTTTCTTTGAGTATCATCAAATATAAGTCATTAGTTTAGGTTAGTTTTGCAATAATAAGTTTATTAGGTATCATGAAACTTTAGGTCAATTGAAGCATTTAGGTCTAAAGTAGTTAGGTCTAACAAGGGAGAACCCTTAAAATAGTCTACTTAGTGCTTATCTTGTGAAAATGTTTGATTTTATATAACAGGTACGATTATATACGAGCATTTATAAAACTCACGCTTGCTCGCTCACAATATGAAGGTTTCATCTATTATGTTCCATTGTTGCCAACGCCTTGCTACCGACAATGCTGTTAAATTCATTCTTTACTTAGATTATATAGATATATCTAAACAAAGTTTTGTAAGTACCTAAATTTTTGGTTTGATAGGAGGATTACAGTTACAAAATCGAAATATCTGCCAATACTATTGAATTTTATTAGCTATGCGCTTTTGTTGTTAGATTATTTTAGAGTTATACACTCTACTTTTCACTTAGACTGCGAGAAATTAGTGAAAACAAAGGTTGTCCATCCACAATCAATAATAAATTCCACAGCGAAAAGATTGTTCAATTTGGCGGCATGATTTTTTTAATAAACTGTTGACACAGATACAAAATATTGACACCACGAATAAACGCTGCTTACCGTATTAGCCGGGTCCAAACGGCCGAACGCGGCGGAGAGCATACGCTGCATAAGATAAAGCGAGATAGACAGCAGTCTATCCCGCTCAATCTAATAGTTTAAGTATGTCATGTTTGCAGGCCACCCCGCTTGAACGTTTGGACGAGGCTATAGACGGTCAAAGCCGTTTATTTTTTTAATGATTGTGAATTCGGGAATAAAAAACGCCTACTACTTAAAATTTATTCTGTTTCCTGATTGGTTGATTTTAATATATATAGCTGTATTCTGAATAATTGATAGCAAATACAAATGGGTTTTTAAACAGCTGCGATTGGTAGATTTAATACGTTCTCAGAGCATATAATACTATAGAGCGGACATGCCGCCGACGGCTATGTCGCACATGTTAGGCGTTAGCTCACGGTGAACCATCGGCGTAGTATGTACGCCGATGGTTCACCGTCCGTTGTCCACCGAGAAAGTTCCGTTTTTTTTCAAAATGCCGAGCTGTGCAATAATTACCTGCAAACATCGCAGTGATTTGATTAATTTCCACACCAATGGGGTCACTTTTCACCGGTAAATACTATAAATACTATTTATTGCATTTAAAACCACGAATTCAAGAACTTGCGACAGGCATATTCAATACAAATCGCGCGGCATGTCCGATCTCCTTATTTCCTATATCTGTAAATACGTTGAAGTGTTTTGATTGGTCAAATTAAAATGTTTTAAAATCATAAATATGTTTACATATTTTCCCTAGGGGCTAAATGTACTACTTTAGCCCCGCTATAAGCCTAATATGACACACTTTTCGAGCATGAGAAGTGAAAAAGCGTTTATATAAGCGATATAATATACTGGCTTACAAACAATTTTTATATTCGAATTTAAACTTTCGTGAGTCATGTCTAAAATACTACTAATAAATTCACCGATAAACTCACGTATTAAATGTCACGACAGGCGACATGTTTCGAACAGTCATCCTGATTTTTTCTAATAAGTTTCTACTTCGATGTTAAATCAAACTCAAAACTGGAGGAATGGGAAAATATACTCAAAACTAAAATATGTCGGTGTCTTTTACTCATTGTTTTCTAGTTTTAAACACTTCACTAAATTACTAATTGTTGGAATAAATTTAATTGACAGGAAAAACTAAAATCCAACTAAGGTAAAGGTAGTTACCTCCCTTATTATATCTACATGGGTACATCATATCTTAAATCGGTAGGTTTGCTTTTAGAACAAAACATTAAAAACTTCTCAACTTCAATAGAGCTTTATTGCACTAATACTTAGCGAACTGCATTTTCAACTCACGGGAGAATAAAAATGCATAAATTATTCGTATTCTTTTTGTTTAATTCCGCCAGTTTGCACGCCGGCCGGGTCCGTGCACAAATAATAAGGAGTTAGCACGTACAACTCGTCTTATCGCGGGTAGGGTTGCCATTACACCAAATCCCTAACCGAGGTCAAAGAGCTTTAAAATCCTGCACTTAACCGCGCATAACCGAGACAAGTTACAGTTTTTATCTAAAGAACTGGTTATATTTTTCACGACATAACGTTTTACCTTGGTAGTAGGTTACTTACATTTGATATAGTTTAATGTTGTATAATACATTTTATTTTAAGGTTGGGCAAGATGTGGATAAAGGACAGCAGCAGCAATAGGTTACAATTAGCTTGGAGATCTTTTCAAGTACCGACTAGTGTATGGCTAATAAGCACTTCAGCAGCCTAATGACGATCGGTCAGCTACTGCCTCACCAGTCAGGGAGGAAGACATTGGCGTATGGGATTGGTACCTAAAGCAGAAGAAACTATTTTATTCATATTCATATTCATTTATTCATTGTTGTCACATATGGCACATATATACAAGTATATCATGGAGACAGATGGTAGGTCTTAATCTAAGTCAGTTCCACATGGACACCCTGCAAGGGCACCACAAATATACTTAAGCCTAGGTATACAAAAATAAAAATTATTATTATTATGAAACTAGATTACGGTAGGTATGTCATATTTCAAAAAATAAAGTAAATTTAAATATTGCTATTCAGTCGATATTTTTTTTTTTTTTTTAAGGATTAGAATAAAATAAAATAAAAACATTGTAAAACCAAATGATGGCATTCGGTCAATATTATTTTACATTTATTTGAGGTTATTATCTGTCAAATATTCTTCAATAGTATAATAGGATTTTTGAATTAATATGTCTTTTAGCTTCCTAATAAAAACATCGTCTTTTCGCTCATCGTGTAACTGTGAAGGTATTTTGTTGTAAATTTTAATACACCTGCAATAAGGGCTATTCTTAAATATGGCTAGTTTGGATATTGGTGGAACTAATTTATGTTTTGTTCGCGTATTAAATTTACATACATCTTTCTTGTATGTAAATAAGCCAATATGTTTCCGAACAAACATGGCTACTTCTAAAATGTATACTGAGGGAAATGTGAGTATCTTATGCTGGATAAAAAATGGTTTGCAACTGGTTCTGTACTTGGCATTTACAAGGATACGTATACATTTTTTCTGCATAACGAATAAGTCGCTCGCGTTAGTACTCGCTCCCCACAACACTACTCCGTACCGAAGCCAAGCATGTGCGTATGCATAATAGGCAGTTAAGGCCGTGTTGAAGTCAGAGTTTGTCTTGAGCACTGTAAGAGCGTAAATGAACCGCGATAATTTAGTTTTAATTTTTTGGATATGAGCCTTCCAATTTACGCTACTGTCCACTGTTATACCCAAGAGATTGAAGTGTTCAACTTGGTCTATTTTTATATTGTTCAAGATTAAGTTTATATCTAGAGGGTCCTTTTGGCAAGGTTTGAATTGGATCACTTTGGTTTTTTTCATGTTAATTTCAAGATTATGTGCGGTAAGCCATTGCATAATAGAGTCTAGATATCCCGAGAGTCGCATATTGCACTCGTTGCTATTTTCACAGCTGAGCAAGACAGACACGTCGTCGGCGAACATAACACACGTTGTGTCAAGTATCTTCGGCAGGTCATTTATATAAGCGACAAAGAGCACACAGCCAATTACACTACCTTGTGGTATAGATGACGTCACGCGTCGCGTTTCCGATTCAACGCATTGCAACTCACCCGTGCGTTCATCATAGAAATCAATTTGCACGTATTGTTTCCGGTTTTCTAAGTATGATTTGCACCACTGGTGAGCATTTCCTCTTATGCCCATACCATACAACTTGGTCAAAAGAATGTCGTGGGACACTCTGTCGTAGGCCTTGGTTTGACTGTTAAAGAACGGAGTGTATCATTAATGGAGTGCAATATATACGGGTTGACCATTTTTTATTAGCATGAGAGGTCGTTAGCATTTTCTCAGTGGAGGCCGTAATGGTAAGATCTCTTCTAACTTTCCCTGTTATGATCAAGCCCAATCAAATTATTTCTTAACTTTAACTGATTTACAGTACCATAACGGACAATCCGTAACGCATATATTATCCCAAGTTTTCCGTCACTACAAATAGAGAGATTACTAATCACCTACGAATAGAGGCACACATTCAGTGTGAAAGATTTCGTAGCGCTACTCCACCGAGACCACCTACGAACAAGAGCGCTCACCTAAGGGGCACGGGTTCTAGGCTGTTATTCTTTACGTGCGAGTGCGCGTCGCCTCCCCGTCACGTTTAACTAAAACTGGACCTCTACCTACGCTTAGTTACTACAAATCGCGGCGTCAAGATATATTTGTGAGTGAGCATTGAGGTGAGCTTAAAACATTTTACAGAATAGCGGAGCTGGCACCTCGCAACGCCGTAACGCGTAGCAGTGTTTTTCGCTCTGTAGCGGAAATCGCAAGTAGAGGCGTGGTGATCATATCCGAGTCATTGACCATGACTGTTGTGTCCCACTGCTGTTCAAAAACCTCCCCTATTAAAGTCCTGAGTAGTCTCTGACCAATTCTTTACAAAGGAGTCAAGCTCGCGTGCCGCCATCGCCAATGAGGTCTCCGTTTCGAGCTGTCGAGCTGCCAGTCAGTTGCAATCTTGGCCAAAAGCCCGCTTGGCATGCAGCTGACATGAGCAGCCATGGATGGGTTAAACTTTATAGTGTTAATAAAGGTTTGGATAAAACAGTACGTTTCAAAATAATTTTAGATAGAATGTGTCGTTTAAATCTGTAAATAGTCATCCCTAGCTCGGCCACGTTTTCGTTTGATGCCTGCGTTATTGCCACCCGGAGCGCGCTGCGCGCTGCATCACATCACATCATTGCACTCCACATTCCATTTTAATTGGAAATCTCAAATCAAAAACACACATATCCCGATAAATTCATTTGAGTGTATCTCATCGACGGTGTTGTTATGGTAGATTGTAATTGGATTGTAGTTTCAGTATTGGAAAAAACTACTTTACTCTTAAACTACTCTCTCTCTTGAACTAGTACTTTATTCTTAGTCTTAATAAGTCGGTTATTACTTACTATATATTATTCTTTATCGTATTTTGGCGTGACACAAACAAATTCTCTACATGGAATTTTCGGACTAAACAATCGATGTAATCAGATACTTTTATTTTTATTATAAGTTTATTAATAGTTACAATATAAATTAAAGCTAAAGCTTATCATAAATACAAATGAACAATAAAAATAAAAATTGACTAAAACCAAAAATGAAAGCATAAAAAGGGAAGTTATAAAAAGAACACCGTCTCTAGGAGGTCAGACTGCGGCATGGACCCCATTACGCTGGCAGCATTACCTCTCTGAATCGCAATCGCGCCAGCTCTGGGGTTTCCAGTTGCTTGGACCAGCCGCGAAGACAAAGCCTTGAAGAACTTACTCATATCTGACGATCAGGGACCCAAGGTTTCCACAGCAAGCGCCGCAAAATCGTAATCCTTTAACAAGGAGGAGTATTTGCGGCGCTTGTTCACTTGGGCCTGGTCGGCAGCAGCGCCGGCCTGTGAACGGGTGCCCTGGATGTCGGACTGGGCAAAGGTGTCAACGCAAGTTACATCCCACACCAGGGCTCTGCTTAGTTTCCATGCCACCAATGTAGCCCCGTCTGGACGCTAGTCATCGTCACGCGCCAAACCAACAGGTTCGAGAATTGCTGATACGGAGGCGGTGGCAAGTGAATGACGGATCAAATCATTTAAAGTCCCATGGCGGTACAGGCGGCAGGCGCTTCTATGGCAAGATAGACCATGTCTACCCAGCTGGTCCACGGCCCTCCAACAGTTACACGTATGAGCGACACAAATTCTGGCTGCAAGTCTGAGGCATACCGATATTCTCAGGCAGCTTGGATCCAGAACTGTGCCTACATTACGCGACGGGAGGGCATGCAGCCAGTGGCCCGACTCGCTCGCCGAAACAGACAAAATACGAGCACGATCTGCGTCGTCCGGACTATTGGCAAGAAGTGAAGCATGTGAAGCTTGAGACGTTGAGTATCCCAAGCTCTCCGAATATGCATTGAGTCGGGGACGTATGGACCTGGAAACGAGTCACACCAGGCTCTCCTGGCCTCCGCCAGGCTCGCTGTCTCCGTTCAAGTATCTGTGGATGATTTAAGATAATACTGACAAGAGACAGCGAGCCGTAGTTGGAGGACAGGAAAGCCGGTAATGCCACGCTGGACGAGGAACGGACGCCCAGACCACCGAATCTTATTGGGAGAAACGCTTGGGACCAAGAACTAAATCAAAACTTATGTTTAAAACTTTAGACAGAGTGGTTTGCAGGGAATTGTCGATGGCAGATAAGATCGATGGAAATTTCCGGATTGGACAGCTGCGAAGTAAATTATTATATTTATTAGATGCAGGTCCTTGTAGAACTGATTAGGCGTCTCCACCAAGGCAGCCGTCATCCAGGTACCAAAGATTTGAAAATGATTTGAAGTTACAAATTATGGGATGTGCAGTACGATTACTGTTAGTTAACCACTGACAGAAAGTTTGCCTTCATTTAATTTTCAACTTTAATGTCATACAAATAAAGTAATTTTCAGAATACTGTTACCCACGTATACCGATTTAGAAATAACTATTTAATTCGTATGAGGTTAAAGTTGAAAATTAAATGAAGGCAAACTATCTGTCAGTGGTAAACCCCAAATAATTCTACTGTAATGCCAAACTAAAAATAGCCGGCCCAAGCGGATCTCCTTGTTGGCAACCCATGCTAGAAAGAATAATATTGTTGCCGAAGAGTAATTTTGTAGGAGCCCCGTAGCATTGCCATAAATAATTGTAAATGTCTGGTAATTCTTTTTTCACCACTGTGAATCACCATCAATTTTTATGAATATCTCATAGCCAGGACGACTGAGGAAGGTGCGCGAGGCATGAACCGCTGCTTCGCAGCCGCCTCTAACTCAGAAACCCAGCTGACGGGGCTTGAAAATATTGGTCAGTGTTTGGTGGAATTTCCGGCAGCAGAGCTTCGATGCCAAGCACCTGAAAGTGCAGCCGACCGCAATTGGGCGGATGCCGCCGTCTTTCTTGGCAAGAGCAATGAGGTTGGCACTATAAAGGAGAGGCACGACTTCGGCGTTAACGCGCCCCGAGAGCATTCAATTTATTAGAGCAGTTATCTGAATGAGCAGAGCCGCTCAGGTGTCCCCCGATGGTACAGTGGTCAGGTCTTTTAGGTGTTGCGGAGATAATCCACGGACACAGATGCGACAGTCATCTGGATCTGGTGGGTCTGGAAGTTGAGACGAAGCCGGGGGGACTGGGTGTTTTGCTCGTAAGGGCGCATAAGTCTCGGCGGAGTGCGACTCCAGGTCGTCGTTACAGACTAAAAGCCTGGCCGCACCACTCACATTCCCCTCAGACAGTTTACTCTCAATAGATTTTATTTTATTATTGGTGAGTGATTAACTGATTACTATGACGGTGTAATAGTGAGCGGTTCGGGCGGGGATAAAGTTTTACATTTGGTTTGATTGGTAAGAGAATCTTTGTTATTTTTATCTGGAGAACTGTATAGGAGAATGTGATTAAACGCTCCCAGGCAGCGGGGGATTTCTCAGCGACGACATTAGCGGTGCAGTCACTGAGGCAGCTGGCCACAGATATGCGGTTGCCTCGCGGTATTCTTTTCATAATTGGGGTGTTTGCCTTTAGCCTTTAGTGGTGGAACTATTTGAGGTCGGTGTTAGGACTATGACGAGAGAAGGAGGCGTAGGTTGAGAAGCGCTGGGCAGCGGGGGATCGACATCCATAAGGGTGCCATGCCGACGAGCAGTATGGATCGTTAGTCCCCGCTCTGCGCCTTGTACTCTTTATTGTCTCCGCAGATACGGCACTCCATTAGTTCCACCGAGGTCAGGCAAGGCTGTGACGGCATTCAGGGTGAGATAAATACAATACATTTAGAAGAACAGAACAAAAAACTAAAAAGTCAGGTTAGAACTGGCAGAGACATATCTACCTCCGGTAAAGGTAATCGTTCAATAACTTCACAGTCACTTTATAGTCCATATTGCATTAAAGATACTCGCTTAAACGAAAAACAATAAAAACATAATATCAAAATAAATAAACTGACACTGACAACGATTGACAGAATAGTTGTGCTGTACAGAACAATTCGCTGGGGCTGGGTTTCGGCGTCGCCAGGGAGACAAGGGCTAGCGGGCCAACGCACGGCCACTAGCATGGCGAGTGGTACGTCGGCCGGCTGGTTGTCCCGGGTTACCAAAACTGCTGATTATTTATAAAAAACGAAACAGTCGAAGAGCTCGAGGCACGTTTACGTTCCCAACAAACGAGAATGAGCACTGTGAGAAGCAGAGAAACCGAATAACAACGAGATAAACGAATTGAAAAACCGGCCAAGTGCGAGTCAGACTCACGCACGAAGGGTTCCGTACCATTATCTAAAACGGCAAAAAAATCACGTTCCCTTACAAACATGATTCAATTTAGTATAACTTGCCCAGTTATTGAAGGGTGGCCCGTAATCACCACCTTATACTAAAAATCAATTCTATTTATTTTTATTTATTTTTATTTCCACACTTACAACTATTATAGGTGAATACAGTTCACTTTTAGTATCAGGTGGCCAGGTATTGAACGGTGGCCAGTTATTGGCGAGTTACCCTATGTTATTGTAATATTACAATTACCAATTATCCAAATCGCGGAAAAACAGGTAAGAAGTACGTCGCGCACGTCCTGTGTGATGAAAAGAAAGAAAGAAAGAAAAAATTTATTCGTGGTAATAAAAAAAAGACTAACTGTGGACACTTACGTACATACACATTTGCCTCGAAATGGCCACAACTCAGCGTAATACTGGCAGGGCCAGCGCTGGTCTTCCGTTTTCGCCATGACAGGGTGAAATTAAGTATTGAAACCTTTTGCGTTGCAGGAACATAGGAAGCTTGGAATCATTGTATACTAAAGGTCTCAACAGATACAAGGACGACAAGAAAATTGGCATGAGAGCAAGGGAGAGGTGCTGCAGGCGCAAGTAAAGTAAACATGTAAAGACTATATACTAAATTATTTACTAAACGTGTCACTTTTAATATGCCAGCAGCAGTTATAAGTATACCAAAAAACGCGATCAAAATTACTTACATAAATATATGTATTTGTATTTTTTTGCACTAAGGATATAGTGCATGTTGTTACGGGAAAATACTTCACTTTCGGATACCAGCGCCATATTTTAGTATGGGGATAGGTGTGTCCCCTGGATGACCTGGATCCCAAAACTACCGGGAGACAATCTCTAAGCAGTCGGTCTCCCCCGTAATGACGTCATCAAAATCACCGCGGCTTGTGTATAAATTACACCCAAATTATGAAACGTGTATACACATATATGGGATATTAAATGGAAGCTGCATAAATTGTATATTTAATTTTTACATTCTATTTCAATACATACGCTAGTTTTAGCAAACGTATAATAAAAAAAACAATTTCAGACATTGCGGCAAAACTAGAAAAGATACACGAAAGTAATGTAAAACACGAATGATACAGCTTTACATTTCAGTTTATTATTTTAAGGCAAGAGCAAAATTGGGAAAATTATGCTCAGAAAACCAACAACGCAAAGCGACTTTTCCCGACAAGATTCAATCTATCGCAATTACTACTTTCCAGCAACCAGCACCAACTTTTAATATGTTGTTAAACATGTTATGTGCACCGTAAAACTGCATAGAGACATTCTCTAAAGTGTCTAGGCCGACAGTAATGACGAAATCTTCATTGCCGCGGGAGTTTTTTGATAAGTGGGTATTTTACCCGAACCATGTATTTATATACACTTAAAACTAATTATTTGTGGCTAAATAAACAGATTTTTTAAATTGAGCAATTTTTGAAACATAAATGTCACGATCCCTTACAGACGCGTACCTACCAAATCATTGAACTCCCGACACATGCGAACGATTGGATTAATATAAAGTATTATTTCGATATACAGCCAGAGTAAAAGTATTTGGAGAACGAATCCTGTAATTTATGTTAATATTCAGAAGCGACAATAGATAAGGGGAATCAACATGAGAATGGATAATTTTATATAAATAAAGAAGATCAGATCGCTTACGCCTTACTTCTAATGATGTGACATTAAACTTTGCATACGCTGACTATAGACTGAGTTAGACCGTGGCGGGAAGCGGTGCAGTGGGAGAATCGCCTAAAAGTTGGTGCTGGTTTCTGGAAAAAAGTAATTTTGATAAATTAAATCTTGTAGGGAAAAGTCGCTTTGCGTCGTTGGTTTTTTGAGCATAATTTTCCCAATAAGGAAGATGCAATATTTTCATTTTGGCTTTCATTTGAAATAATTGCATGTAGGTAGGATAGACCACGAAAGTATTCAAAAATTAAAATACTACAATTTATAGTCAAAAATTCCTGTTACAAACTGACAATTTAAACTTTCGTGCTTTAACGGATCTACAGTTCCTTTGACGTCACTCATGTTTGTCATTCGCTATATTTGGTTGTGCGGGGTTCGTCCCTAGATGTCAAAGAGTTGCCTAAGTTTTGACTTTTGACAGGAGTGACGTCACCAGACGCTGACTGTTGGATAAAAACACGTACCGTTTCACATTACTTAAAATCGTAATTATTGTTTGAAATTAGTACAAATAAACTAAAGTAAAAACGTTTCAGTAGCTGTTATATTATGTTATTTTTTAATTTTGGTCACAAAGTAATGGTAAATATTATGCCTGCATCTTCCATGTGCTCTTATCTTTAAATAATAAACTGAAATGTAAAGCTGAATTACTAGATATCATGTGTGTTTTACATTACTTTCGTGTATTTTTTCTAGTTTTGCCGTAGTCTGAAAGTCCTAAGGTTTTTTTTTGTTTTTTTTTTTTATATTTTTGATAATCGTCCTTAAACTAGCGAATTTATTGAAATATAAAGTACAAATGAAGTAGGTATAGATAATTTATTCAGCTTTCAATTGATATCGAACATGAGTCTGATGCACGTTGCATGGTTAGGATGTAATTTAGACTTTTCCAAACGCGGTCGCGGTCATTTTGATGGCGTCATTAATAATTACTGGGGAGACCGACTCCTTAGAGATTGTCTCTCGGCAGTTTTGGAATCCAGAAGACAATGCCTAACAACATACTAAAAGATGGCGCTGGTATCCGAAAGTTAAAGATACTCAAATCGTAACTTCCTTATTTACAAAATTACAAACATGCCATAAGTATGGCATTATTTCCTGTGTTGGTTCTCGTTGCCAGAAATGCCACGTTAGGATAAGTCAATATGAAATACTGTGGCGTTAGATACACAATCAAAGTTTTTATTATATCTGACCATTTATTTATCATCATCATCATCATCATCTTCTCCTAGCCGTATTCGGCCTCAGCGACTGCTAATCACTGCTGAGAGCGTCGCTGATGAGCCCTCAGGTGACTGACATAGCCAATTTTTGCGACGAAAGTGCGACCACATTCGCCACACATCAGCACCCCTCCGACATAATTATAATGTATGACCGCAGGTGGTCTGGCCTTTACCTCATCGCGCTTTGTGTCGAGCATCGCGCGCCGTCTGACTTCGAAATCGTTCACCTGTGTGAACACCATTTGCCTCCACTGTGATCGGCCCTTAGCTAATGCCTCCCATTCGGACGGCTGCATATTAGTCCTCTTCATGTGACGTTTCAGCACATCCTTATACCGCAAAAACTGGCCGCCCTGCTTCCTCTTGCCATTCTGCAGTTCGCAGTAAAAGATGCGTTTCGCCACTCTGTCATCAGACATACGGGCGACATGCCCGCACCAACGCAGCTGTCGTCTCATAAGATAGGCCTCTATACCAGCAACCTTAGCCCGCCTGAGAACTACCGTGTTCCTGACACGGTCGGACCAGTGAATGCCCATGATGTCGCGGAGGCATCTCAGATGGAAACTATCTAATGAGCGAATATGCTTGCGGTAGAGGCACCACGTATATTATTAATTTCGTTTATTTATAATGATAACTTAATTAGTGAAATATTTGAATAATGTCTTAAGGATAGGAAAAACTACGAGCTAATTTTATAAAAGTTAAGTTTAAGAGTGAAAGTGTCGCTTGACCGGCGAATCGGGGCCTGTCTAATCTGAAAACCAATCACGTTCGAGCGTCGCACAGTTAAGCCGAGTCCGTCTGATTGAAGACGAAAGAACGTTTGTACCATACACGGTACCATTTTTAGGGTTCCATAAGGATACCAACAGTATCCTATTATTATTACTATGCGTACACCGTTCTTTCAACCTGTAAATGGTAGTATTTAAATGGTATATTAATCAGTAATCACATATTTAAATTAATAATTCACAAAATAGGGTCATTTCGCTGGTTACGCGACCACCTGAAGGAGAAGGTTTTTTCTATTGAAGATAACATCAATTCTACAGACCCTATTGAGACAATTAGTTGTACATGCATTTTTTTGTTGTTTTATAATAGAAATCTACTAAAACACCGAGAAAATATCCTTTCAGTTCACCAACTCAGCTAAGTGGTCGCCAACCGGCACATGAAATTAGGTGGTCGCTAACCGGCGAAATGACCTTCCCGTTGTAGAGCAGATGCACGAGACGTATAGTTATGAAATAAGTTATGTCTGATATGCGAAACATATTATTATTGTGAATCACTATTTCTGATACATAATATGTTTCGTATATTGGACATAACTTATTCCATAACTATAAATGCTTAGTGTAAACCAATCTGCGAATTGAATACGTAGTGTATACACCTATTTCGATATGGTATAATAAAAACTGCTCAAATGTCGGTTGAAGAACTGTCGCATACTGTTGTATTTACAACAAATTGCATAGATTTTTAATAGAATTCATACACATAGACCTAATTGACATAATAATTACAGGATACATGGACCTAGAATACATACTACTAGGCTGTACGTGATGCCACAGTGAGGGACGGAAAGGCTCCTATGCAGCTAAATTAAGAACTGCTCTTAAAATTACTGATGACTTGCCATAAACAACCTACTTAATTTGGTCGGGTAATGGTTTATGTGCCACAACTTCATACTAAATCAGTTGTGGCAAATAAAAAAAAGTGGAACTATGACAAGGACAATGAATTATATTTCCCTTTATGTCACACTTATCGAGATTTGTATGCTACCAGCTCGCTCGCACGTGGTATTATTATTACCATAGCTTGTCCAGAGTATTATAGGTTCATGACTGGATAGTTATTGACCAAATGTCAAAAAGACGGATACAAATGACTGTTGAGCGTTTGTGGATACGGCCATTAAAATCACCTTTTGCTCAAAATGTAAAAATAACGGATATTGGTTTAATGCATATTGGCGTGAGTTCAGACCGTTTATAGCGGATATTTATATAGCAATACGTAAGAAAAGGAAGAGGGTAGTAGAGAAGTGATAAATACTTCCAATTATTCTAATGCGAGATATATAGCGGATATTTTTATAGCAATACGTAAGAAAAGGAAGAGGGTAGTAGAGAAGTGATAAATACTTCCAATTATTCTAATGCGAGATATATATAAATTAATATTTTTATCAAAATCCTTCCCCAATCTAAATTAGCAGCAAACTTATTTCGTAAAACAACCGTTACTTTTTGATACAACATGTGGTTAACGCTCAGATTAAAAAATGTACATACGAATCCTAACTGCTTTTCCGTAGACTCGCACTTGACAGAATTTATTATCTGCTTTCGTTTCATTTGTACGTGAATTTAATACAGCAACCCCAAATAAAAAAGAATACGTAACAACAGGATGAAACAAAATAAGCCTTTTCTTCTTTAACATCATGATTCACATTCGGGATTTTTAAACATTTCTCCTGTAGCCTGTATTTTTCTCCATTTGATCTTCCTGACTTCATTTTAATTGCGGAAATCCTTTAAAACCGGATCTTTTGAGCTCATATTTCCTTTGTTTTTCTTCCTCCGATGCGGGATGGTCGAATTAAAGGTAGGGTTAATCAGCTTAATTCTGAATACAGAAACTTTGTGTACTACTGTAAATAAATGAAGGCAATAGATAGTTACCCTCGTGACAAGCTTAATCATTTATTCAGTTAATAGGACGTAAATGGACCATTTTACAAGCAACGTAACTGCCGACTGACTAATGACAGAGTGTTTTTTGTTTGGTTAAATGTTCACATAATTGTATGAGAAGTAATTAAATCATTGTTCTTAGGATCTTTAAGAAACGTTACTTAAAGAAAGTAACGAGATACTACACTGATTGTGTGCTGTGTGAAGCAAAACACGTAATAAGAAATAGGTATTTAAAGAAGGATAACTTCTCTGTCGAAGGGGTTTAAACATCATTTACCGAGAAGATTTAACTAAGTATTTCTGTACCTATAAGAAATAAGTTTGTGCATTATCTAATGTAATCCTTTAATGTAATAGCCGATATCTTTATGCCAATAACGAATTAAGTAATTGATCTTACGTTGAACTATTCCTGCCGTATTCGGCAGCATGCAAACTTAACACATGCCAGTAATTACATCGGCTAATAATTTAGACCCGTATCCTCATTTTCTTCTTAATGGAATACTGCACGCGAACCAAATGTGAAAATAAGTTTTAATTACTAAGACATTTGCTCACTGTTTGGTTGCTAGTTGTCTGTTAAAACTCTACGTGTTGTTCCCTTATACGGGCTCCGGTTTCGTCCTCGCTTAAATGCTGCAGCAGGTTAATTGTGTAAGTTTATAAGCGGACGTCTGCGGCGCTACCACGAACTTCGAAAGTCGAAGTTCGGGTATTTCCATCTCTATCGCACTCCCTTACTCGAGTGACAGGGATGCATGTATTACGAACTTCGACTTTCGAAGTTCGTGGTAGCGCCGCTGTGCACTTCAAGTGTCTTTTCCCAACTGCGAGAGGGTAATCGTGTAACTTTTCAAACGTGAATTAGGACCTAATCAGCTGTCACTTTTTGAACGATAAAAATGCATTTAGGCCATATTGTCCTACCGCTCATTCGAAAAATTATGCATTATATCGTTTCATACGTCATCATCACGTTTGAAGCGCATGTCCGTTTCAAAACTTGTCCGTACGTACGTTCCGTATATGTTCGACTAGTTAGTTATTCGGGAGCGGTATAGAGAACGTCGTTAACAAAACAATTCACATGTTTACACGATTATTATAATTGAGCGTCAAAGTAGCTTATACCCACTCGACACCGGCCCGGGAGATGTGAACCTCTTGCTTGAGTATTTGACAGCTGACGTTGAAGTGACGTGAACAAGCAGACTTAATTTCTTATGCAAAGATAGCTTTATGTATGACTAAACTGCGCGGCCCGGCTTCGCATGGATTACCCGTTTTCCCGTAGGAATGTAGCATTTTCCCGCGGTAAAAACTAGCCTATGTTCTTCAAGGATAATGTCGGCTTCTTACGACCGGTTAGCCTAGTGGGTAGTGACGCTGCCTACGAAGCTGAAGGTCCTGGGTTCGAATCCCGGTAAGGGCAAATATTTGTGTGATGAGCATGAATATTTGTTTCAGAGTCATGGAAGTTTTCTATGTATTGAAGTATTTATATCTATTATATATATCGTTGACTAGTACCCATAACACAAGCCTTAATGAGCTTACTATCGGACTAGGTCGATTTGTGTAAGATAGTCCCCTAATATTTCTTTATTTATTTATTCTGATGGATTTTTCAAATCGGTCCAGTAGTTTCGGAGCCTATTTCAATACAACAAAGAATCAAATCTTTCCTCTTTATAATATTAGTGTAGATGAGTACCTTTTGTTCAGTATTAGTGACTAATAAAGTGTGTCAGGTGCACTTCGTGCAAGAATTACACGAACATTTTAGAGTAGCTAAGTGATATTAAGATTCAAATAACATTTAAAGTATTCTTTTGAAAATGTGCAAAAATTATAATAATTAATAACTGGTTCTGAATTCTGACAGTTCTTCTTGATAATATGCGTAGGTAAGCTGTGGGCGTAGCATGATTGCCGTTTTATCAAGTACCGTTGTCGATAAAACACCCGTCACTCTCGCACTCGCATACTTGTAGGAACGTTATGGATGTCTTATCTACAGCGATAAGTGATAAAATGGCAACGATGCTACGCCCGCTGTTTTTGATTATACCTCCATTTTTCTGGGGTTCCATACCAGAAAAATTGAAAACGGACCCTTATAGTTGTCCGTCTGTCAAAACCATTTTTACAAGGAACGCGTATCAAGTTGAAATTAAAGCCGCATGTGGCCGCATATTTGGCACTCCCAAATAAACCTATAGGGTACTTCCTGTTGACCTATGATCATTAAATTTGGCAAGAAGCAAGGACAAACCGACAAAATGGCCGTTTATGGTTAAAGTTTGTATGGAACCCTCGGTGCGCGAGTTAGACTTTACGGTTTTTTTTTCTATTGCCTACGCTTCTTCCTATACAAACGATTTCTCGAGGATTTCATTTCATTTAAACAAAAGAGACAAATTTTCTTCCGCTAGGCTTAATTTATTTCCAATAAAGGTTGAACCTGAACAATCTATTCAACATGGCACGTTCACTCAGCACGGAAGAAGTCTGGGTCTTTTTTTAAAAGTTCTCATAAAATCTGATTCGCAGAGCATAACTAAGCGTTGTTTTATTAGGTCTTATTCGTAAATTATTTAATGGTTTTCTTACTTCATAAGGATGGATTAATAAGCTAGGCAAATAGGACAACAAATTAAGTGTTGATATTAGATAAAACGTTTGTGATATTCACCACTGTAAACAAAACGTTGTGTTGTACGCCTTGTACTAGAGTATGGCTCGTCTGCAGTCTGCACATGAAATGTTTAAACGCGATTCTCTGTAAATTCTTAGCACAAACATTTTGTAGTTTTATTCAGCGTAGTGCCCTAGTTGGTAAATGCTTTCACAACATCTGTCTGTATGTTTTAATCAAGAAGTTATGTTTCCATGGTAATCCCAACTCTGTGATTCGATTAATCCTATGAAATGTGGCGAGAAAGTTATATTTGTAATATAAATGGAATTGCATTGAGCTGTGTTCGTGTAAGTAAACAGTTCCATACAAAACTTTATTAATGCTTTTAAGAGCCATTGTAGAAAAACCTTGAGAGGAACCTATAATTATACAAAAGGGCACGTGAGTTATTTCTGAAATACGAAATCGAGCATTGTTGTTAAAATAAATCTGGCTTGACGAATAGGTACCTACATAACTATCTTATAACGCTCGAGGCGCAGGTTGAACACATTTTGAAACACAATTTTATAGTATTAATTACAGCAAACTGTCGCAGAGGATGGGAAAAACTAATTCGTGGATTTTGACAAACAGAGCAAAGCATATACGAATCCACAAATTAATACTCCCGCCGAGGCATATAGTTCTCATCTCATTGTTTTTTTCCAACAATGCGAGGAAATCAAATATCATACAAATAACCCTATATACGTATCACTACTACCTGTGCCTAATATCAGTGATACGTATATAAGCTGATGATGGGGATTATAATGATGATGAGGAGGACTCTGCTACTAAAATTTTATTGATGGGTTCTGGAGAGAGAGATTTGAGATCACACATTAAAGAGCTAGGCTCTAGTCGATGGAGTAATTTCTTATTAAATTTGATCTTAAACGGTAATATACTAATATGTATACTTACTACATATATTTTCGCATTCTTCGTTTTCATGCAATGTAGTCCAGAACGTTTGTATGAAAAGTGCACCATAATACCGTTAATTAAATGAAAAGGATCTTCAACGTTTCATTTATTGTTAGTATAAAACAACTAATAAAACAACAGTGACATAAAGTTTATATTTCATCTCAGTTTTAGTTATTTCAGGCAAGTTGTTGGTTAGCCGGTTGGCATTCGTGCGTGTCCAATATAATTTCATTAAGTGTTGGGGGGTTAATGGCGTCGCAAAATTGTAACGATTTAGTCAAATAACGGACGGTTTGCCGTTAATTTCCACACGCCTCGGTGCCATATAAAATTGAAATCGTGATGTTAACGAGTTACAAAACATCATATCGCTTTCTCTAATCTTTTTAGAAGTTCGTAATGTATTTACGGACTGGGTAAAAACTGAAGTACCTATTAAAATGTCGAATATTGGGTCAGGACTTTCAAAGTATGCAGAAAGGATTAAGTAATAAATAAATAATAATAATAAATAAATATTAACGGACATCTTACACACATCGACCTAGTCCTAGTAAGCTCAATAAGGCTTGTGTTATGGTTACTAGACGACGATATATTGGTACTTTTATCGTATCTCAAACTTTTTTATGCTCATAATGAGGGTTCAATAATAACACTGGGATATTCTGAAGAAAAACAATGATTTTTAACTTTCTAAACAAAGAAGGGACGTTGTGCCCCAAAAACAGATCACGTACGGCCTAATCCCGTGTCTGATTCAAAGTGAATGCTCCCATTTGTGCTTCACTGAATGCATCCGGACCCTCGAATCGTGACGGCCCTTCGCTTCTCACCTGTCCTGGAGTGAGCTACATTTTCGTAGGTTATTTCCCCCAGTGATATGTTGTGGACACCTAAACAGTCCTTTCGAATCAAAGTATTTAGGTATTCAAATGATTGTACTGCGTGCTATAAAAATACGAAAACAACGGTTAACATGCTATAAAATAATATAGCAACAATGTCTGCTAAGTTAATCTAAGTTATTTGTAGACGGCTTTATCGATTTAGTCACATTCAACGACAAATTAATATCTTACTGTAAACGAGTAATTATGAAATACAACTTATGATAAGATTCTCGACCGACCGAGTAATAAACGGAATATTGTAATGTCAATTTATATCACGAGTGCATTCAAACAACTTCTCCAAATTTAATGCTGTAATTATTTTTGCTTGTGATTACCCTCTTGGGAGGAATTGAGTCTAGTTCCATTTATTACTTTGAAAGTAATTTGCTGCTTACGCAGGAGAGACTTTGAGCCTTTTATATCGAAAAGGTAGGTTCTATTTATACTTATCCTAAAAAGTTAGCTATTATGAAATTAACCGATACAGAAATCTAATGTTGTACTCAGCGGGCAAAGTGCTCAAAATGATCTACCTGTCTTTAGTACCGAGTAAATAAGTATCGTGTACAATTATTTTGGATGTGTTATTTTGCGAAACTATTTCTGCTGCTGACTGTACACAAGACATGGACATTCACACAAAGTAATGGAATCATCTTACCAATGGGGAACATTCATGTTTTATTTATGCACTCCTAATCGATAGCTAACACAAACATATTACAAAATTAAAAGTATTCGTATTGAGAAATGTCTATTATTATATAAAATATTGTTACTTTATAAAAAATCTGTTAAAAAAGGCCCCTACCGCGGCGAATCTCGATTCCTTATGTATGACAGCTGTCGTCTCATTACAATTTTATTCGCTAAATATTCGCCGCGATACGTACAACGGCCGCCTATTCACTCACTTGCTTGTGGCAACCACAGTTGCCAATTTCGCGCACCCCTAATCTGATGGTGGCAACTGTAGTTGCCAAGCGAAGTATGGGCTTCTTTGATAAAGAAATATATTTTCAAGCAATTTAGGCTACCTTTTTTAAAATCCGAAATCAAGTGAGCGGCTAAGGGCCTTATACTGTCTTCATTCAATGTTGCCAGAGGGGTAATCGCGTAACGTTTTCAACGCGCGTTAGGACAGTTTATTATGTCAAATTTTATATGGATAAACGACAGTTAAGGCCTGCGCAAACCGGCGGAGATCACTTTAAATTGATCAATGTATATTCTTTTCTATTTTCATTAGATTAAGGTGTAAATTTGAATGCTCTGAGAAATCCCCCGTGATGCTCCGAGGTCGGTCTCAGAGCATTCAAATTTACACCTTAACGAAATGAAAATAGAAAAGAATATACATTGATAAATTTAAAGTTATCTCCGCTACGCGATCAACCTGCAGAATTACATAGGTACATGAAAATTATAGATGCCGTCAAAAAATCCGTCTAACGACCACTGGTATTTATTTACGTACCATTTCGACTCTTGATATTAAAAAAAGCGGCCAAGTGCGCGTCGGACCACGCACAACAAAGGGTTAAAAAAAAATTAAACTGTTTATTTCAATAAAAAAGCTTACAGATTTGCCCTTATACTTAGCCTAATCTCCATTGTGATAGATTGTATGCTAAGCTTAATTTTATTACATCTATAAATATATTTTATTGTATTTATTTATATTTATTTATCTTTCTTCTTCATTCATATAATAATAAATGCATTTGTAACTTAAAGATTAAGACAGTGATTTTTAACATTATTTTAATCTTGTGTGGCTTACCCTCTTCTACATTATCTATTATGTGTCTAGGAAGACTATTTAAGATTTGTGGCAGATAGCTCGACCAGACTCTTTTTCCATAATAATTGGTATATTGAAATGTTTACTATTTATAAGTACTCTAAGGTTGTTTGACCTGTCATATCTATTCAGACTTTCCAAATTATGTCTATATTCTAATATTATCGCTAGTTTCACTTTATCATACACATTCATTATTCTACAATGTTGGAATAAGTCATCATAGTTATGTTTATATTTATATTTGATCTTGAGTGGTACAATGGCTTTTAGGAGTCTTAATTGTATACTATATATTCGTTGCAGGTGAGTTTTGTGGGTTCTGCCATAGCTAGATAAACCATAGCTTATCACAGAGTCAGCCATGGCCATGTATTAAATGGAGTGTATTATAGGGCATTTTGTTTTTTAGAATTGTTAGGTTACTGAGTACAGCTCTTAGCCTCTTACATACATGGTCAATGTGCTGACTCCAATTAAATCTATTATCTATTATTAGTCCAAGGTATGTATGCTGCGGCGCTACCACGAACTTCGAAAGTCGAAGTTCGGGTATTTCCATCTCTATCGCACTCCCTCAATCGAGTGACAGGGATGCATGTATTACGAACTTCGACTTTCGAAGTTCGTGGTAGCGCCGCTGTTCTACTACATATCCAGGGGCTCACAGTCGCAGCTCGAGCCTGACCTATGCAAACAAAGGTGTTTGTGTGCTGTAATCTTGGGTACTATGTTGGTTTTGATGTAAGGTGACCGTATATGCAATATTTTAGTTTTTTGGTAGTTGATAGTTAGTCCTGCATCGTGGGACCACTTGCATAACACATCAAATTCGAGCTGCATCCTGCGTTGTGCCTCTAGGACATCAGTATCAGCTGTTGTTATCGTCAGCAAATTGGTACACAGAGGCCTCCCTGAAAATGTTGCACATATCATTGACATAGATCAAGTATTCGGTTGACTCGATTATTGAGCCCTGCGCTGTGCCTCGACGAGATTGCAGCAGCTCACTTTGCTCTCCTGCGATGCTGACCGTATTGTATCTATTTGTGTGATAGTGTTTTATCAAGTTCAGGGCCGGCCACTTTGCTGTAGCTTGTTGTATAATTTACTAAGATTTAAGGTATCAAATGCTTTGCTGAAATCAATCATGACTGCTAAAACGTGTTTTTTCTCATTAAGGTGCATATTAATCTCGTCTGTAAACTGTGCTAGTAGCTGGGTAGTGATTTTTCCCTTTTGAAAACCGAATTGTTTTTTATGTAATATTCCATTGCCCGACAGAAAGTCGTTTATTGTTTTACCTAGGTGTTTTTCTAGAATTTTGTCAAGTACTGGCAATATAGTAATAGGCCTATAATTGTTTGTGTCAGTATAACTCCCTTTTTTATATATTGGTCTAATTAACCCAATCTTTAGCTTGTCCGGGTATACAGAGTTACCAATACATTGGTTAGCAAGGTGGGTAATAACGGATGATATTTCTTTGCTTTCAGACTTTACGTCACTAGCCCTAATTTTGCCATAGCCTGCACTCTTTTTTTCATTTAGGTTATTAATGATTTTACACATACCTATTTCATTTAGTTTTCTAATTTTTAGTGTCAGATTTGGGGTATTTTGATAAGTATTTTGGTCGAGCAGTGGCTTATCACACAAGGTTCCGTACCTATTAAAAAGGTCGTATCGTTACTGAAATCTTATGGCACTTACATCCTTTTTTTTAAGGAAGGCAGTTTTTTAGAAATATCTCGAAAACCTACGAGTACAATGGAAAAAAATACACCTATCCTTAACATTTTATTCAAATGCACCTTATAGTTTTCGAGTAAAATGCCTGTGACATACGGACGGACAGACAGACAGACATCACGAATCTATAAGGGTTCCGTTTTTTGCCATTTGGTTACGGAACCCTAAAAACAGGTACTTATAACATGTAGAAGAACGACAGCTGTTAAGTTAGACTGACAGCGCGAACTTTCCATACTAAGGTTTTTCGGACTATCTAATAAAACAACTTACTTGAAAAATAACGGACCAACCAAGAACTGCGGCCAAGCGCGTGTCGGACCACGCGCAACGAAGGGTTCCGTGCCTATTAAAAGGGTCGTATCGTTACTAAAATCTTATGGCACTTACGTCCTTTTCTTTAAGGAAGGCAGTTTTTTAGAAATATCTCGAAAACCTTAAACAATTTTCGCTGAAGGAATTGAATAAGACTATGATTATACTGTCTATGATTTTTTTCATATTTGATTAAAAATTAGAGGGGGGGACACAATTTTAGTGACTTTCGGGGCGATTATCTCCCACTCTATTCACTTAATCAAAAAAATTGCTGACTAACCTTATATTTATTTTGAAAGGCCTATCGATTGATGTGCCACGCGGGCACCAAATGAAAAAAAAATGACTTTCAGGTTTATGTATGGAGTGCACCCCCTAAAAAAATTTTTTTTTACTATTTTGATTACAAAACTATTTAGCAGCTAACAAAATACACCTACCCTCAAAAAAAAAATTCAAATACTCCATATAGTTTTCGAGTAAAATGCCTGTGACATACGGACGGACAGACAGACATGACGAATCCATAAGGGTTCCGTTTTTTGCCATTTGGCTACGGAACCCTAAAAACCCTACTCAAATCGGTTCATCCGTTTGCTAGCTACGGTGTTACAGACAGGCACCTATACAATGTTAAACTGAGCATGCCCAACGCAAATGAGGGTTATAATTCCCTCATTTCAGTCAGGGGTTTATGAATTGGAACAGTCAGAGATGGACATAATAAATTCCAAATCTTATCAATGTACCTATATATTTTGCAAGCAATTATCATCGACAAAGGGCCTGTTTCACAATCTCCAGTTAAAACATATCCGTCAGATAAATGTTGGCTGTCACTTTTCTTTTATATGACGGGAGAAAAGGATAGCAATAATTTTAACTGGTAGATAACTTTATCCGGCGATTGTGAAACAGGCCCTTAATGTTATACATTTTATTGGTCGTTTAAGTGGCCGAGGATGAATCCAAATGCATTTATGTAAGAATTTAAGTTAAAACCTTATTTGGTTACCGCTCTAACCCCAATGAAACGAATAGGTACTAATCTTATTTTACTAACTGCGCCCGCCCTGAGCGCCGAATTTATATTTTTCCATATAAAAATTTACATTTAGAACTACCTAACGTCGTACGTACAATGCGTTACGTGATCAACCTATTGAACACTGACAATTGTGTGTTATTTTCTATTTAACTGACGAGATCTAATTGATAACGTAAAGGGTAGAAATGAAATCCTATTTATAAATGTCACACCTAACACGAGAAAAGAAGAATATAATTTAAAAATTAAACTTTTATGCCAAAGGAATTGTATAGATGTCCCGGACAAATGAAGTTTTCTCTCGTCTGATCCGCTCGGGGCGCACGACAGTCTGACAAAACATATAAATCAGTTCTCGCTTGGAAATACAGTTTAAGCTTCTTTGGTTTTGGGGCAAATACCTATTTGTATTATTGTATCCGAACAAAAAGCAGTGAATGTAAGAGAAGACAGTAGGTATCATTATCTCTATTCTATTTACGTGTATTACCTAAGTAACTCGACGTAGTTATAATTTTGTTAAGGTTTTTATTTTTACTCATCCCTTAATTTCCTCAAGTTCAATTTTACAACATATTGGTGGCTACTATTAATGTATACTTATGGATTTACACTATGGATTTAATCTAAAAAAAGTCAGCTAATCCTATAGTAAAAGTTGCCTCAAAGAAGAAGTCGACCCTATTTGTTAATTCATCTTTTACGACGTTTCCACGTCTTATTGCTTCTAACCGATCCGACCGACACATTATCAATAATTACAATCACATATTGCTAGACCTACTAATATCAACGAACGATGATATCCAGTAGTAAGTTAATCACTGAATGTAATCGTCGCCAATAGAGCTGATAGGGACGGGGAAGTCGTAGGTAGTTCATTACGTTAATCTCGGCTGGAGTGTTTGCCTCTTATGAGCAAGTGTTCATTAACGCCCGGGGTGGAATGTTACGTCGAGCACCTATCTATTACAGCGTTCATGAAGTATATTATATACCGACCGCCCGACATGTAAATCGTATTATTTATAGCATGCACGTTAATAAAGTTTGATGTTAATTTATATCGGGAATGGGAAGGGTGAAGATATATTACTTTCGTTGGGGCTAAAGGTTGCATATTTCCTTAAAACAAGTAAAAAGGCTCATTAGGTATTACGGTTTTATCGTGTATGGTCGACCTGTGTTACTTGTTATAATGCTGCCAGCCTTGCTGTTCATCCTGGGGTTGAATGACTAAGGAAGTAAGTAGGTATGTGCCTCTGTGGGCTGTAGTTCCACTAACTAAAAGCACATATTACTGTGATGAGCAAGAGAAAATAAGAACTACTTACACATTCACACGTACGCATTTTAAATGCAGGCAAAACTTATAGGTACTGTGACGTCCAACCTTTTGGGTCTCTCAGGGTATACTCGTATAAATAAAACAACCATTGAATGCTATTAGCTCAGGCGCACAGACGTGACCTCGCTCACCGACAGCTAGCCGGCGACTGCCTAGTGGCTGTCGGTTCGCCTGAACACAGCTGCTACCCTCGCGTATATATTTGTGGTGGCAGTCCGTCACATCTCTCCTTTCTTTTACAAATTACATAATATTTTACAAAATTACAGTTTTACTTTAACGGTTTAGTTTACAAGTTTACACCGAGACATTAATATTTAAGTGGTGCATTTTATTCCATACATTCATAAGAATATCCTTATTTATCTAGAACAGAATTTAGGAATACCTCATCAAATTGACGAAAGCCATGTGACTAAGTTTAACTTATCTCTCTCTCTCTTTTTCCAATTATTTTTTGTTAACACTAAAATTACCTTTATTACATTTACCTCTAGGAGGTTGTATGTCACAATCATCTGAAGCTCGGAATAAATTATACACCGCTTATGATTATGATTTATAAACAGGTGAAAGTGAATTTTCCTGCAATATTATTTAACTAAAATTACATTGTGAATTGTCAACCTTATACTAGTAATATGGATACCCAAAATATTGGTAACATATGTAGTAAAACTTGCCACTGTAATAATCTATAGGATTAGGCGGTTTTTTGGACCATTATAAGATATAATTTATTTATTTCTCGTCTTAGCTTATTAGTATTCATTGAGGTAATGTATTGAAAAGTCATCGCGATCCAACGAATTAAAATCCGATCCGGTCAATTTCTTACAACTTTCATTTTTACCGTTTCAGATTTGTTTTTTTTTTTTTTTTTTTTTTTATGCAAGATTTTCATTACTTACTTATTACTTAAAATTTTAAACATCATTAGGGGTACAATACCCCATACTAGATATCATAGTCATAGTATATACTGAAGTATTATGGTTTAGTATTGATCTCAGATTAGTTTATTTCCTCAGTGTTAAGTGAGACTTAGTTGCTACATTCGCAGATTAAAATTGAAAATTAGATGAAGGTGTATTTCCTGTTTATTATATTATTCATTATTTAACTGCTGAAATGTAGCAATTCAGGCAAAGTTATCTCGTATTTTAAAATCTCACTTCTATACAATCGTTACAAAAGTTTATATGGAAATATACAACCTCTATAAAAATATTTAGTTTGGTGGCCCTTTTCCGGTAACCTATTACACCGCCAAGTTTTTAACCTTTATTATTTGATTTATTTATTTTCACAAGAACGGTTAATACCAATTACACTTGTGCAAAATATTCTTTGATTTGATGTATCTACTCGTATTACTTCGTAGTATGCAACTTGAAGAGGTCGATATTTTATTCCACAGAGGCGTCCTAAATACCTTTTTGGCCATACATTATACACTTGTTAGCGTTTTGAAATATAGATAGTACTAGTACTTGATGAGAAGAAACCCCAGTCTGTTCTCAGTTTCCAATTTTGGGTTTATGTAAATTTTCACCAAATATACGTTATTCTATTATAAACCACGGACGATTATCAATTTACTAACTACCAGCTACATGGCACAAGTGTAGCTAAAGCAATACTTATTATAAGAATATTAACTTGTTCTCATTTAATTATTCCCGGCATTTCTTGGCAAATCACCGTATTAAGATGAGGTATTCAGTTAAAGAACTAAAATTTGAAGATAAATGATTAACTTTTATATATTTGCTCTTGTCTAACAGCCAAAAGAAATGTCATATGTATTTCTAATTTGATTTGCATGGCATTATTTAATTACGTTGACTGCTAGCACATAAATATGTTTATAAAAAAATATTTAAAGCCAATTTTACCGTCCTTGCTCCAATACATATTTTCCAGATTGCCCTTGGCAATCTAACCATCAATAAAAAAGGTATCTGAATATTTTTATTTTACTTCATTATTTTCTTGAGACCTCATCTCAATCAGCAATTATTTTGCTATACCCACCTTATGGGATTGGTTTATAAAATTAGCACATGCTAATTTTTTTTTTTTTTTTTGTTTATTATTATTCTCTTTATTAAATTTTCTTCTTAAGCTAGGTTTTTACAATAATTATATAAAAAGTAAAATATAAAACTATACATACAAGAAATAAAATCATTATAAAAACCTAACCTAGGGTACCGCCGGCAGCGAGGCGGGGCCTAAGCTGCCGGTGGTCAGGGCGACAGAGACAGGAACCTCCTGACTATCCGCGCAGTATCCAGGAGTACCGCCTTCTGTATCTGACCCTTGATCCAGCCATCTAGCGAGAGTCTCTTGAGGTGATGGTCGAGACTCTTCGCTATTAAACCGTTCGCCGAAACGACTATCGGGACGATGATCGTCGAATCAACATCCCACATGGCGGTTACCTCGTGAGCCAGGTCTAGGTACTTGCTGGCTTTGTCCTTCTCGGCCTTCAAGAGGTTCTCGTCATGGGGGATGGTGATGTCGACGAGCACTGCCTGGCGTTTCGATCGATCAGTCAGCACGATATCAGGCCTATTGGCAAGAATAGTCCTGTCCGTGATGACAGATCGATCCCAATAGAGCGTGGCACGACCATTTTCGAGAACTGGCGCAGGTGTGTACTTATAGTAAGGCACTTCGGAGACCACAAGACCGTATAGCAGAGCAAGTTGCTGGTGAATAATTCTGGCTACAAGGTTATGTCTGTGCAAGTACTCGCCGTTAGCAAGATGACCACAACCGGAGATAATATGCCTGAGTGACTCCCCGGGACGGCGGCATGCCCGACAAATGTCGACCGTACCGTCCTTCAGGATATATCTCCGGTAATTGTTCGTCATGATAACTTCGTCCGCAATTGCACAGACAAAACCTTCGGTTTCCCCGAAGAGATCCCCGAAACGTAGCCAGTTCACCGACGCGAGCAGATCTACATCGGGCTCTGTGAGGGCCTTGTAGAACCGCCCGTGTAGCTCCTTGCTCCTCCACACCGCCTTGCGGTCCTCGGCGCTCATTACTTTAAGTCTGCGCCAATTCTCGTTTGCCAAGGAAAGCGGGGTGAAGTTTCCGTCTACTGCTACTACGTCGCGATGCATCCCACACTCGTTGTTGAGGAAATAATCCCTGAGACTGCACACCTCGCGGTTGTGGAGGTCTTTGGCATTTAAAAAGCCGCGACCTCCACACTTCCGCGAGATGTACAGTCTCATAACAGACGAGCGTGGGTGTAGCATGCGATGCGCAGTAAGCAGTACTCGGACTCTTCGGTCCAGGGCATCCAGCTCAGTCTGAGTCCACCTTAGTACGCCAAAGGAGTAAGTAAGCAAGGGCATCACCCAGGCGTTGAAGGCGCGCGCCCTGTTGCCGCCCGACAAAAGACTATTAAGTACTTTGGTCAGGCGACAAAAGAAGCGCTCCTTCACCGCCCGCTTTACGCCCTCACTCTCAATACCCAATGACTGTGACATACCAAGATACTTATAGGTTTCTGCTTCGGAGATAGATTTGAGGGACATTGTCTCAGAAAGTTGCAAATTTGTTGAATTTACAACTTTCCCCCGCTGTACATGCATGACCGCACACTTATCGACACCAAATTCCATTTTGATGGCGCTACTGAATACTTCTGTTGTTTTCAGTAGTTCCAACAGGTCATGTCCATTCGGTGCAAATAGCTTCAGGTCATCCATATAGAGCAGATGAGAGATGACCTCACCCCCTCTCCGAAGCCGGCAACCTAGTCCTGAATCCTTCAGCAGGGTGCTAAGCGGATTCAGCGCTAGGCAGAACCACAAAGGACTCAGACTGTCGCCCTGGAATATCCCACGTTCAATCCTTATAGAGTCCTGCGGACTAGAAGGGCAATCTCCTCCCCCCGGTTGACAAAGGACTGTGGTCCACTGCCCCATGCAAGTGCCTAAGAAGGATCTCAGAACTGCATCAACTTTATACAACTCTAAGATCCTCCTCAGCCATGAATGAGGCACCGAATCATAGGCCTTCTTGTAGTCAATCCAGGCGGCCGAGAGAGCCCCTTTGTTCCGCCGGACGCGTTGGCAAATGGTCATGTCTATGAGGAGGAGCTCTTTAGTACCACGAGACCCAACCCTACATCCATTTTGAGCAGGGGCCAAAACGTTGTTTGCAACGATGTGTGCGTTAATTTTTGCTCTCAAAATGGATGTAAGGAGCTTGTACAGCGTAGGCAAGCACGTGATGGGTCTGTAGTTTTTCGCTTCCATGGTACTACCGGACTTATAGAGCAGGGAGGTGATACCAGTTGTCAAGAAAGATGGCAAGGCACCGAGCTCAAGGGCTTGCTGGAACTGCGTTGCCAAACGCAGGTGTGAGCATCGAAACCATTTCAGCCAGAAGTTGTGTAATCCATCTGGTCCAGGGCTTTTCCAGTTCGGGGCCAAACGGATGGCACAACTAACGTCCTCGGGGCTGATGGTAACAGTCCCCATGGGTTCGATGAACTCACATTCACGTTCGACAACACTCATCCACTCGCCTTCGGTGTGTTCGACTGGCACTGACCAGATACTACGCCAAAAGTCAACCATGGCAGTAGCATCCGGCTGCTGTCCGTCGGACACACGAAGATCGGCTCCCTCCCACTTTCGGTATACCTTCCTTTGATCGCTCTGGAAAAGGCAATTCTGCTGGTATCGGTCCACTCGCTCTCTGTAGCGGCGAATACGGCCTGCCCATGCATAGACTTTCTGCTTCAGAAAGTCAATGCGCTCCGTGACACAGGCCATGTAGTCGCGGGGCCTGATACCAGTTCCCGCGAAGGCCTGGTTCACAAAGCGCATGACTCGGGGGCGGTTGTTGCCCCCCCTGAAGCAGATCAGCTTTGCAATGAGAGTCCTAAACGTATTGATACGACGCTCAATCCGTACTTGCCATGCAGGGACACCCCCGGCGGTCCTAGGTGCACGGTCAGCGTCCGGAAACTTGACGCGAGCAACACGGCACGCCGCGATGGCCCCGCAGTACATGATTGAGTGTGTATCAAGTAAGTCTTCACTAGCCCGTCTACGTCACGGGTCTAGCAGACCGTTTAGAGCTCCCATTAACGCTAGATTGCGTCTATTTACGGGCAGGCGTGGTAGTCGTGGCCTAGAGTTGTTTGTGGAACGATACCCCGTAATCGCATCTTCCAAAGCCCTCCTCAGTTGCTCATTGGTCTGGGTACTCACGCTCTGATTCGCACATTCCTCCTCGTCGGCACTGGGATCAACCCGCGGTGCCCCCGATGCCAGGTCGGGAGCAGGCATCGGAGCCGGCAACAAGGCGGGCGGATCCCGCGCCGAGGTAGAGGCCGCACGAGCAGAGAGTGCTTCCAGGCGTAGCCGATCAAGCGTGGCGTCATCCAACCGCTTGTGCCGCTGGATGACGCGCACCTGATCCGATAGACGCTGCGCAGACACGGTGATGGCTGGTTCAAGCACCTGGAACAGAGGCAGCATCCGGACACGGTACGCGGACAGATTAGTTCCCCCCTCTGTCGCCCCATAGTAGGCGCGCATGCAGTTTTCGTTAATGGATTGCGTCCACTGCATGCGGCGCACTATACCACCGGCAGCGGGAGCCGTGGGCGGAGCAGGATGCCCCGCAGGCCCCAAGCGTGCCAGCAGCGGTGGTCGTCCTCGTCGCGCAGGTGGTCGCGGCGGCGGGGACGTTGGCCCGCGCTCGTCGCTCGACTCGCTGGTGTCGGCCGCTGTTGCGAATTCATCGCCCGACGACGATGGCGATGGCGAGGAGCTGGACGGCGCGGGTGGAGGTGGTGGGCGTGCGCGTTGTCCCGCTCTTGAGCGTGTCCTAGTTATCATATTTGTATTCGTATCGTTTCAGTTTTCTCGGATATGCCTTTGACAGCTGCTTGTCAGTTCCCTCGATACTCAGTCTGCTCCATAGCAAAAAGTGGTGCCGTATTTTAAATATATTGCACATTGTGGGAAACTATCATGTGCATTTGCATAGGTATAAAATGTTCACAAAAGCACAGAAACATTAAAAACGAATTTATAAAATATTGATAAAAATTGACACGTCTGTCATGACAGCGGTTTTTTTTTTTTTTTTTTTTTTTTTTTTTTTTTTTTTTTTTTTTTTTTTTATTATTATTATTTTCCCACATTATGGACTTGCTTATAAACTAGCATACAACTTCTAAAATTTTACCCACATTATGGGTTAGCAACTGACGCTTTGTACTAACTCACATCATGAGCAGAATCAATTATTTATTCATTTTCTTTGACTATTTATATGACATGCATTCCATGTCATAATTGTGTATTAACTCATATCATGAGCAAAATCAACTTTTTATTTACTATATATGTGACATGCATTCCATGTCATAACCACATTTTGGTCTATTTATTTGCTATTTATGTGACATGCATTTCATGTCATAACCACATTTTGGTCTATTTATTTACTATTTGTGACATGCATCCCATGTCATAACCACATTTTGGTCTATTTATTTACTATTTATGTGACATGCATTCCATGTCATAACCACATTTTGGTCTATTTATTTGCTATTTGTGACATGCATCCCATGTCATAACCACATTTTGGTCTATTTATTTACTATTTGTGACATGCATCCCATGTCATAACCACATTTTGGTCTATTTATTTCACTTTATGTTAATAGCATAACCAGATATACATCATATATCACTAGTTATGTGGAACTCGGGGAGATTTCGCTCCTTAGCATTTGACTTCATGTTAATTGCATAAACTGAAAACAATTTCTAATTTCCAGTTTATGAGAAACTCACGGAGTTTTCACTCCTTAATATGTTACGTCTAGTTTAATTTGCATAAACTGAAAACAATGTCTACTTTCCAGTTTATGAGGAACTCGAGGAGTTTTCGCTCCTTAGCACTTGGTGGGGGTGTGGTGATATCTGGGATTTTTTGAAGCGACGACAAAGTTTAAATCATCGTAACGAAACAAATTATTTTATTGATTATTATTGTTCCGTGTTATTTTTAACGAAGAAGGAGCCTTTTAGGATGGAGCGAGCGCATAGCTCGCCCATTACAATGGTCCTAGAAGGCCTGATGAGCCTTTCAAAAGAATACAAAGAGGTCGCTATTCGTAGCGGGAATATACTTTAATAATTGACTTTAGTCTCGTAGCTTAGTGCTCAAAGCAGTCTAGCGTTAATAGAGAGATCGCAGGTCCGAGTCCTGTCGGGGGCTACAGACGAATATGATTTATTTTTCCATTATATTCTTTCTCTCTGTATCATATCATATAATTTAAGGTTTTTATTGTTAGTACCAACCAAAACTCAGTGCGTTGGTTTACTACTACTATTACACTTCATTTTGCCAGTAGGTACCAGTTGATCAGTCAACTTACTACTGTAGAATTTGTTTATCTTGTAAGTACCAACTGCAACATAGGTACCTAGGTGTACGTATGCCATACAGTTTACTTCTTATATTGATTTTATTTGTTAGTACCAGTTGATCAGTCAACTTACTACTGTATAATTTGTTTATCTTGTAAGTACCAACTGTAGCATAGGTAGGTGTACGTATGTCATACAGTTTACTTCTTATATTGATTTTATTTGTTAGTACCAGTTGATCAGTCAACTTACTACTGTATAATTTGTTTATCTTGTAAGTACCAACTGTAGCATAGGTAGGTGTACGTATGTCATACAGTTTACTTCTCATATTGATTTTATTTGTTAGTACCTGTCTATACAGACTTACTACTCAATCAGTTACATTACAGGCACATCTTTTGCCTACACCATGTACTTTGTTATTGACTTACTTTATTTGTTAGTACCAGTCTATACAGACTTACTACTCAATCAGTTACAGGTACATATTTTGCCCACAGCATGTACTTTATTATTGACTTACTACTCGGATTCATTAGGAGTTCATTGGGTTATCGGTTACTGCAGGGTTCACGTGTCAACCCATACAGGTATCTAAAATAACAAATCTTGAGATTTGTAACAATAACTCCACTGTTCTCTTTTCACGACAATGCCAACACCTTCTCAACTCTAGACACAATTCCATTGTCATCTAGTGCAATCCAAATTAATCAGGCTATTGAAAGCACAAAATAGCCCTGCAACTTTCTTACAACCTTTTTACACGGAACAAACAATAAGTTTCTATAACACTTTTCGTGTAGGTAGTGTAGTAGTAGGCTACTTAAATTGTATAAAGTTATTATTATTCGTGTAATCAGACATTTTATCACTTTATGCGCCTTAGTTGCACTTGGTTTATATAATACACATTTGTACAATTTATTTTATATGCATATCGACTACCGTAGGTTCAAAGGGCGTAAGGGACAAATTGGCGAAAATCAGTTATGAATGCAGTTATATTCAGTTTTTTTTTCTCTATCGATTGGTGTAAATAACGTCTCGATAGCTTTAAAAAAGTGTCCGTTACGACAATGAAAAAAGTTGCACCAGAACCCGTTTTTGCAATACATTTTGCTGTATCCACTAAAATAAAAAATATCTGTGGCACATTTTGACGTAACTCTCACTTTATGTACGTTACAGCATTTTGCGCATATACAAATCATTGATGCAATTTGTCGTAACGCCCACTTTATGTACGTTACAGCATTTTGCACATATACAATCATTGATGCATTTTGTCGTAACGCTCACTTTATGTACGTTACAGCATTTTGCGCATATACAATCATTGATGCATTTTGTCGTAACGCTCACTTGATATATGTTAAAGCATTTTGCACATATACAATCATTGATGCATTTTGTCGTAACGCTCACTTGATGTACGTTACAGCATTTTGCACATATACCTTAATTGATGCATTTTGTCGTATTTCTCATTTTATGTTCGATACGATACATCCTTTTACATCCCCGAATTCACACAGGACTGTCCGTTACGCCAAAACAGTCTTATTTTATCTAATAGTCGAAGTCTGACACCCTAATTTGCCATGGAATTTTACTAGCGTTGTGATCATAGAGTTTACTAACTCTAACGCTAGTCTCAACATATAACAATTAAAGGGACAACACCATTGCTAAAATCGAAGAAAAAGGAATGACGAAATACCGCTACGAAAATAAAAACTTCGAGCATGCGTCAACGAGAAATGGGGATAGATCTGGAAATACCAGAGGAAAAAATGAGAAGAACAAGGTCTTCCTTGTTCTTCTCATTTTTTCCAAGCAGCAAGCAGCTCAAGCAGGCGCCTACGAGTAATAAGGATTGAAAATCCGGAAAGGTTAAAGGAATAGGAACAAAAGACCAAGACTAAAGAAGAATTCGACCATAAATCATTAAGAAGCACTAAAGAGCAGTCTAAATTCGTTAAGGGACGTGGGAAAGTTTCTAAGGGAAAGGTAGAGTCCAAGCGTGCAAGCGGGCGTCTACAAGTACTAGGGATCTAACTGAAAAGGACAATGGGAAAGGAAGAGGGAGTATTTGGAATTTTCTATGGATAAGCAGCCGGATATTAAACTTCTGTACAAAGAATAATTGAAAATTGCTTACCAAAAATATTTGGATTTAAAAAAAATGTGACAACGGTACGATGCCGAAACGTTTTCATTTAGCATATATGTATGTATGTATGTATGTAAATACTTTATTGTACCCAAGACACAGGTAAAAATACAGACAAAACAAAGTTAATTCGGTACAAAGGCGAACTTATCCCTGTAAGGGATCTCTTCCAGTTAACCTTTGGGCAATTGAGTGTCGCGTGTGATATGTCGCTGCCTTATTGAGGGGCTACCCGAAGTCTTCATCGACTCTTGACAAGTTTTGAATCGTATCTCCTACTTTTGCACTACAGATAGAATTATAAATCAAACGGCTATCGGTTCTTCAATCTTTTATCTCCATTTCCGTCCACCGGATTTTGAAACAAATGAATATTTAATTTTGTATGATTTTTTAAAACATTGTCTAAAGAAACACTTATTTAGTATCTATATTGACGTGAAAGATCTAACATGTACGAAATCTACATATTTGGGTTCGTCTGTGACGTCTCTAAAAACTGGTCCAGGGTTTTCATTTTAAACCAATTAACACAAAAGTTATGGCCAGAAAACCAGTTATGTAGCCTAAAATTGTTCAACTTTGATGCCAAATATCTCGAAAACAATGAACTTTGAACTAAATATGAGATACTATATTGCTTACAGCCAAAACATTAGAAAACTAAGGGATTCAGATCGAAGGTCATTGGCGTATGGGAGCCCCTTAAAAAAAATTATAGCGACTTTAGCAGACACAGACGAGGAGGATGATGATGAGCTCGGTGACAATCAAAAATCAAATGACATCAAAAATCATTTATTTGCTTAACAATACACATGTTTACTTTACATATAAAATGAGATGCCTGATGGCGGACCCCAAACTAGGCTGTGCCTGAATCTTGGGGCCCTGGAGTGCAATTCGTAAAACAATATGAAGTTATTCAAGAAATCAGAATGAACTCAAAAGAAGAAAGTAATAACAAGCATTATACCTACATATACCGCCATAGCGTTACCAATAGAGTAATGTTCTCTAGAACTTCGCAAATCTTATTGTAAATTCGCCGATGCATATAGTCAGACCCCGTATCATGGTCGGCCTTATCACACGATAAGTGACAAGATAGAGCGTCCGTCACTGGCTGACACCGTTCGATAGAACGAGACGACGCTCCTATCTTGTCACTTATCGCGTGATAAGGCCGACCATGATACGGGGTCAGGTGAGCGTTTTGCGAATAATGTTCTATAATTAGGGAGAGGGGCTTTAAATGCACGTTTGGTCAGGAGCTGCGGAAAAATTGATAATTTTGTAACTATTGCATGGGCTCGTGAAGTAGCTTTTAAGACATAAAGAACGAATTGAACGACACAATGAATGATTAATACCGAGTATTGATTTCCTGTTTAAGTAGTCTATTTATTTCACGTTAAGTTGTCGTGACTATTTTTGTTTGTTTTCTTTTATTCATTAAGCAGCATTTAACATTACAATTGGAGAGTTTTGATCTCACTGAGTTTATTCATACAAATTTCCTGTAATCCTCAATGCAATATCAGCAAATCCCCAGTGCAAGTAACTAGTTACATAGCTGAGACATGGCTATTTTTGACGCCAAATTGACATTTAGAAAGATTTTTTTGTACGATACGACCTTTTGTCATATTTGTTAAACGGCAACATTGTGAAGTAAGGGACAGGTGTATTCAAAAATGGTTTTTTTTTTTGGCGTAAGGGACGCCCAACTTTTTAATTAAGAACCGCGTCTTCAATCTAGTTACATGATATAAAAGAGCTTAAAAAGATGTAAATAAATCACTAACGAGCATATTATTGTGTAAAGGAACAAAAAAGTTTCGATTTTTTTTCTCGAAACGAAACCGTTTTTTGGCTCTCCTGAAAAATGACCATTTGTCCCTTACGCCCTTTGAACCTACGGTAGTCGATATGGTAGATATTTGTGCTCACTGGCACCTTATATGCACTTGGCATATGATATATATTTGTACAATTAGGCGGCTTTGTGCGCATATACACACATTCCTACACCTACACCGAGGTATATTCTTGTTTAGTGCGTACCTATTTAGTGTACCTATATAATACTCGTACGCTACTTGAATAAATTAATCGCGGTTTAGATCTATCCAAAGAACCCTACTCACACTTTTTATTATAGTGCTAGTCCATTTTTATTTTTATTTTTTATTGAAAGAAGGTGCTTATATGTTTATCGGTCAATCAACTTTTCTTGTCCCTTAGCTTTTCTTCATGGTCAGTTACCACAACATGTGATTTGGTAAATTCTGTAAGTTCTTATAGCCAGATAACCTCATTTCCTAGACACACAGTCTATTTGAACATATATGTTGCATCCTGCAAAACGTATTTTAGCAGAAAACATGGTTGTCTAGGGTACAAATACAATTTTCATACAAATCGGGGACATTTTACCTTCCTGGCAACTGGTGCAATTGAGGGCAAATGAATATCTATTCTCTTATTAATACAGATGTCATTTAGTTTCACGCTATAATTAATTGAGTAAGGCAGACAGGCAGGTTAGACAGCAAATATTAGAGACGAAGAGGACACTAAAAAGTTGATTCACCTCTATGCTTTAATAAATACCTTCTGCTGTGGCGTCAAAATACTACGAGTACCTACCCAAGTACTTAAACAAAAACATTTTCGTGAAGTCTCGGTAGTAAGTTGAGGTATCGGTTTTATTCCTACCTCACTGCGAGATTAAGTTTAGGTCTGCACCTGCAAGGCGCATAATATATCTACGCACAATTTCCATCTATAGGCACCAATGCTAAAGTACTTCTCGTATACTCATTTATTCTGTATTTTCTGCCACTCTGTATATTACCATTTTGATATAGTAAATCAACCAATATTATCATTCCTAGTGCTCATATTATCTTATTATAAACAGAATACAGCGTATTTCAGTGGATACTTATAATGTATTTTGGTACCCACTCGTTAATTATACCTACATGTAGCACTACATAGGTTACAACGACCTTTTAGATAATTAGGTACACTGAATAGTTGTTATGCCTTGATAACCTTTATTTTATTGACACACACGGGCTCGTATTTCCTCTTCCTTTCTTTTTAGCGTTTTTAATAAACCCAAGGAAAGAGTTAAATATGATTTGTCACTTACTAGAGGACTCGTCGCCATTGTGACGTCCAACCTTTTGGGTCTCTCAGGGTATACTCGTATAAATAAAACAACCATTGAATGCTATTAGCTCAGGCGCACAGACGTGACCTCGCTCACCGACAGCTAGCCGGCGACTGCCTAGTGGCTGTCGGTTCGCCTGAACACAGCTGCTACCCTCGCGTATATATTTGTGGTGGCAGTCCGTCACAGGTACCGTCAATGATGTAACATAAAAAAGAGGTGGATACGTTGTCTATATGAAATTCCGTGTTTAAAAATGGCCACCAAATCTGACAGCTGAGACACGTTTAAACGTACCATTGACGGCGCGACACTGAGGCAAGGTCATACAGTTGACTGAGTTTTAGTGTGCCACTTTTGGAGGGATTTTAACCTATCTACCTACTTACCTCTTTTTACAAGCTTTTATTTAATTTGCCCTGTTAGTATGTATGTTAGTATGGGACAAATCTTGCAAGTTAAATTTGACCCACTTCCCGGTGACCGATTGAGCTGAAATTTTGGGTATAAGTAAGTATAGTTTGGATGACTATTCCATATTATGGTACCATCGAGCTGATCTGATGATGGAGACAGAAGGTGGCCATGGGAATTCAGTACTTAACCGACGCAACCCCGTTGAGTTTGGGTTCGTTAGAATCGTCGCAATGAGTAGTTGATGATGGTATACAGAAAAGTACAGTCGGCAATAAAAGCTTGTACCAAAAATGAAATTTTTGACAGAAACTTATTTATGTTACATCATTGTAAAATGAAACCCTCAAGTGCGAGTCCCGAATTGTTTTCTGGGCATCTGGTTGGCCATTTACACTCTTTATGTTTGAAAAGTAGTTTTATGCGAAAGGAGGTTGCCGAATCCTGTACCAACGTTTCATTTGTGCCACAACCAAACAGGCGTCATAAAACTTGTTTTTATTTTCTACCCAATCTGTCTTTATTATAGCTACATATGAACATGGAAATGTGACATCAAGTAAACAAGTAACTACAATGACGACCTCCGGCGCCTCCATTGCAAACAACGTCTCATGTACGCTTTTTATTAATCTTCAAGCAACCTATTGACAGTCATAATATTCACACCCTTTTCCAACCCACCTCACCAGTCAACCAATATGTATAACAATTCCGAGAGTTATAACAGCTGTGCGCTATGCGTGTTCGGAAATCAGACTTTCACTGGTTTTGCATTGATGTGAATGGTCGGTAAACTCTTCTGTATAAGGACCGCCTATAGCAGTGAAAGCCTCCTCCAAAGCTTTCCAGGTTTCCCTGTCCTTAGCTTTTCTTCCCCAATAACATCCCGCTGTCTTTTTGATATCATCACTCCATCTTGAGAGTGGTCTTCCTTTTCTTCTTGTGCTGTCCATGGGGTACCATTCCGTTACGACCTTAGTCCACCATTTGTCTTTCGTTCTTTGTGTGCCCTGCACACTTCCATTTGAGTCGTAGCGCTTGTTTTATTGCGTCTGTGGCTTTGGTTACTTTTCTGATTGACTTGTTTTTTACTCTATCTCTAAGTTTTAGTCCTAGATAACTTCTCTCCATTCCTCCCTGACATACTTTAAGTTTTGACAAGGTGTTTTTGGTTAGGGGCCAGGTTTGGCATGCATAAGTGGGACATGTGAGTAGGCAGATGTTCATGGCTTTAGTTTTCAATTTAGTAGGCATTTTACTTTTGAAAATTTCCTTCAGAGACCAATACTTACTCCATGTGAGTTTTATTCTTCTTTCAACTTCTTTTTTCAGTGCTTGATTTGAAGGAAATTAAATGGCTTAAATAAATGTAGTCTTCGACATGCTCTAGTGGTGAAGAATCTAGCATGATCTGTATAGGCTGTCTGTTTGTCATTACTTTGGTTTTGTCTTCATTTACATGCATTCCCACTTGTTTGCTTTGAGTTGCTAGTGACTGTAGCATTATTTCTAGTTCTTTGGGGTCTTCAGAGAGCAGTACTAGATGGCATCTGCAAATCTTAAATTACTCAATTACCATTTATTTTTAGTCCTTTGTGCTCCCAGTGTACGGTCCGAAATACATGTTCTAAGACCGCTATAAACAGTGTTGGGGACAGTGGGTCCCCTTGCCTTACTCCTTTTTCTATATTGAATACTGGTCCGAGGTCTTCCATTTTTATACTAGCTGTGTTTTTCTGTATATCTGTTTTAATATATCCAAGTAGACCTTGTTTACACCTTGCACTAATAGCGCTTTTCATATGAAATATAGAGTCAAAAGCTTTGCTATAGTCGATACAGCTTATGTACAGTGGTTTATTGTATTCATTGTATTTGTCTATAATGATCTTTAGTGTGTATATGTGGTCCACCGTAGAGAAGCCACGTATGAATCCGGCTTGTTCGACTGGCTGGTTTTCATTAATTATTTTTGTTAGTCAACTCAGTAATGTTGCTGAAAATACTTTTGTGTAGACACGGCATGAGGCTGATAGGTCTGTAGTTGGATATTGATGTGGCATCCCCCTTCTTGAAGAGTAACGTAATCTCTGAGTGTGTCCCTGTTGTGGTATTGCTTCGGTCTTAATTATAACATTCAATATTTGTGTGAGAGGGGTGGTCAGTGCATATTTTCCAGCAATAATCATCTCGTTGGTTACACCATCTGTGCCGGGGCTTTTTCCAGCTTTGAGATTATTTATTGACAGTTCTATTTCGTCTTAATTGAAACTCGGTATTGGGTCCTTTTTAACATTTTATTTCAAGTTGTTGTCAGTGTTTACGGGGTCTGATTTAAATAAATCATAATTCTTGTATAGGCGTATGTAAAAATCTGTAGCCGTTTGCATTAGACTCTCTGGTTCTGATGGTGGATTCCTTTTTGTCTTGCAACTGGCTGATTAGTTGTTTTGATCTTGAGAGATGTTCGTAGGCTTTTTTACCGCCCCTCTAGTTTTCAAGTGTTCTTCTATAACTCTATATATGTGTTGTTACAGGTTGCTTTTTACTTTTTTGTGTATTTTTCTGTATAGGGTACTAAGTCTATATATTCCTTTTTTCATTTTATTGTTTTTGCTCTTCAATAAGTGTTGCTCTTCCTTGAGTTGGATTATTTCTGGTGTAATAATGGGCTGGTTTACATAATTTTGTTTTGTAGAACGGCATACTGAAGCACTTTATGTTATAATTTTTTCCATGTCAGCACATTGCACTTGAACAGGCTGGTTTCCATTATGTTCATATTTTGCAAGTTCTAGGTTATACTTTTTAGGTAGATTATGTGATTTTTTGAATATGGTGTTCGTAAGTTTTAGTTCATGGTTCATACAGAAATTAATGAATGTTTCACCTCTTTTATTTCTCTTTCCATGTCCATAACCTCTCATAACAATATTTTCGTCCTTTTTTGGCTCACCTATTTTTGCATTAATGTCTCCGAGGAATATTTTTCTAGTAGTGTTTGTCCTAATAATGTGTTCAAGAGAATCATAGAAGCATTTTATTTCCTGTTCATTTGCTTTTGTTATTGGTGCATATGTTGTATAATTGTGAAGCAAGTATCGTGGATTTCCACTTCTACCATAGCAACTCTGTCAGAGATACCATCAAAGTTTTTCACTTTTATGTGGCTTTGTTTATTGATAAGAAATCCTACTCCATGTTGGCCTCTTTTGGTTCCATATGAGTATAGCCAGTAGTGACCTCTGTCTTCTATGATGTACCCTTCTCTTCTTGTTTCTGATAAGCCAATAATATCCCAATTTATTTTGGAAATTGCATATTCCAGTTCTTTTATTCTTGGTTCACTTGCTAATGATCTGACATTAAACGTTGCAACATTGAAAACATAAGATTTTTTATTTCTGTCAGTCTTCGTTGTAGAGCAAAGTTTTGGAGGGTTTTTGTCGAGCTCTCCCGCGGTGACAAGCCGTGGTGGGAGATCTTTTGGTATTTTATTTGTTATGTTCACTGTATTTGTTTTTTCATGTTTTTCGGTGGTGATGATATCTGTTGGTGGTTGCTATACATTTTGTTTGTCAAGTCTCAAGGAAGAGCAGCACTTGAGGTAGAATCCAACCTTTTCCGTGCCTGGAGGAATTCACTAATTTTAATAGTCTTTTGTGTTTTTTGGCTATTTCTCTCTTCTCCAGGGTTTCGTGGCGGTGTTGTATCAGTGTTTGGCCTCTTCCTTTTCTCTGGTTTGTTCTCCTTTTCTACCGGTGTGTCATAGTTATTATACGCATGCCTTTGTTTCTTTCTTACTGTACTAGAGTTTGAAGCTCCTTTCTTTTTTCCTGCACCTCCTTGGGGTAATCTTTAGTAATGTAGATTTTGTTTGGCAATTTTTTCTTGTTGCGTAAAATTTCTTTCTTCTTCCATGTTGTCAACAGTATGAAACGAATAAGTAGGTCTTTTCTTTTGTTCTGTTTCTCGATGCTTCGTTTATTTCCAGGTCGTTTATTTCTATATTCATAGTTTCTTCGTATTTTTCTCGGTTTCATTTACTCCATGCAATATTTAATTGTTCTTTCTGACTAAATACCTTCTCTACTTTCTGTACTTTGCCGTTCAAAATGTTCATTGTAGTCCGTAATTCAGTATTTTCGTCTATTTTTAGTATCAGTAGTTTTTCTTCGAAAGTCACCGATAGTTTGTTCGTGATCTCTTTGGTTTGTTTTTCCATTTCTTACTTGATTTTTTCAAACCATAATTGCATTTGCATCTCCATGTTTTCGCTTTTTTGGAGCCGAACGCAATACAAGTGACAGTTGAGTTTCATTAGGCAGTTTCGCTGTCAAGTAGTTATTTAAATCCATTTGACACGCCATTATACTGCTTATTGATGGATACATAAATTATTGAATGGCTTATTTATCCGCGTGGGTTTTAAGTCACATTCATTAGTAACTAAGTACCTACGTTGGTAAATATCATTTGACATGTCAAAATTGTTTGTAAACAAAAACATAACCTCAAAATAACGTAATTAATTTCGAATACTTATCTACGTATTCCCTGCGTAAAAAAAAAAGACTTTCCACTACGGAAGTGTAGTTTACTGTCCTCGAAATACACTAGGTTTCGATGTGACACAAATAGTTTTGTATTGGAACAGCAAACATACGACGGATGCGTGGCAATGTCCTTTTAGTTTTTCTGAATTGTCCTTTTCATGTAATTTAAATTGATTGAAAACCTATGGAGCAGTTTCAATTGACCTGTGTGAGAAAATCTGCCGTTGAGTGCGAATGTATTATAATATATATTACGTTCGATTCTGTTACCGACTACGAGTTTGTTCTTTTTGACGTGCAAAGCAAAAGGATTCCTTAAAGGCACTAAATATTAAGTCAGACAACGTAATAATCACCGTCGCCCCGCTTATTCACAAAGCGCTCCAACATTTCTCCAGTCACGCCAGAATGGCTCCATAACAACTCTGTAAGTAAGATAACAGTCGTCACGTGACACCGCTGGATGGCATGTGACAAATTTACATTCAAGTCGCGAACGGCAAGCAGTGTAGTCGAGACAGGACGCAGGTGCTACGTCCCGGCCAACACATGAAATATAGAACCGACGGAAGTCGCCATGATATATGACAATAGTGACGGCTCCGCGCCGACACGGCCGCGGCTACAGCTGTGCACGCTAGTAGAGTAGGCGGGAGAGTAGCTCGCCTTATCCAATATTACAGGGTGTCTTTCATTAAAAGTGATCTTACTTGCTTAACTAAATTGATATCACTTAAATGTGGACCGAGTCCATCTTAGTTGATGTGTAGGTGCGCTACCCATATATAGTCAGAAAAAAATCGCTCTCTAGCGATGAGTTGACATTTCACTTATATTGTTTTAATTTCCGAATTGTTTCTTGAAAGTAGGATTGTTCGTAAGAGTCTAGGCCTAAAACAACGAACCTGGAAAGTCCTAAAGCGCGCATTATGCCGAGTGGTCCTTTTAGCGTCGTTTGCAGTATTGTGTATCTTTTGTTTATTTGAGTCTGAATGTGTTAAATGGGGATAAATACATTATCTTTGTATAGTACATCTAAATAGAAGGCCTGGGGACTGCACCTAATGACATTGAACAGACTCCGTTGGCATGGGCAACTTGAGAGGGTACCTTGGCCGTCCGGAAGGTCGACACCCTGTCGGGCGCCCAAGGTATATGTCGAAAGAGGGTCCGGCCCATTGTTGAAATAAACTACACATACTTTATAGAAATTCACTTTTATTGATTCAGCTTTATTTCACAATAATAATTTTATAAGATTAATGAAACTGAGTTGCACCAGCGATTGGCCGACGCCACAGTCAGTAGGTAGAAGAATGCCCCACCCAAGCCGGCTACCTGTCTTTTATACCGGAGGGTAAACAAGTCTAGTGCTGGGGCGGAGGGGATGGCGTGGCGTGGCGTGATTGTCGGCCCATCGCAGGTGCTTACGCTCGTAATAATAGGTACGATGACGTTGCGCCGTCATATATACCACTGGAGCGACATGGTCGAGGCGGCAGGGCGAACTTCAAATTAGCAATTGGCAAGAGTTCGCTCAGAACTGAGAATAGGGGCACAATAATTTGATATGTATAATTAAACATACTCTATAAATTATGATTATTTAAGTACTTAATGTATAAATTGTTAGTAAAATTATTGACGATGCCGATACAATTAGCTGAATTATCCTTTTTACTAGATAAAATCCACGTAGGTATATTATGACCTTTTGTAATAATTTAAGTTTTAAGTATATTTTGTATAAGTATATTTTATAGAACATTAATGTTTCTATTGTTATAGCTGATGACGATGCAAAAGTGGTTCAAAGAATCCTATTTGAATAAATGAATTCTTTCTTTCTTTCTTTATTTCTATGCATGCTTTCATTTAATGCATGAATTGGGTGTAATTTTCACTTTTCCAAACGCGGCCGCGGTGATTTTCATGACGTCATTACGGGGGAGACCTACCTACTGCTTACAGATTGTCTCCCGGTAGTTTTGGGATCCAGGGGGAATACCTAACATCATACTTAAAGATGACGCTGGTATTCGAAAGTGAAGTATTTTCCCGCATGTACATGCAACACAGCCGCAACGCCGCCGTTGAAATCTGTTACGCGTCATCCCTGAATTAAGTATACGAAAATGATACTAAAATTGACCTAGTAGCTATAAATAGGTAGACAGTAATATAGCTGAGACCGGGCTTCAGGACACGGCCCTTTCCCCCCCTCTTTTTGGGTACTAGCCAGGGGTTGATCTACGAGATCAACCTAGGACGCGAAATCAGCCTAATTTGGCACAAGGAACAATCGTGCCAAGCGGCGTCGCCCGAGACAAAAGTGCATACTCACTGCCATTTAGTTCCCCCACTAAAATCAATTACAGTGGTTCGAAAGTCGAAACCCACCGATAAGGCCTTACGTCACCTACTTATACTTACAAGTTAGCGTGCTAGCTCAGTAAGGTTCTTATTTTTACCATACTTATGTCATAAGTGTAACAATATGGGTGCATACAACTTACTCCTAAATATGTCCTATAACTCTTATGTCAGCGGATTAAGGTTTTGGTACTTATTTATGAGAGGATGTTATCGATACAAATTTTTGCACGTGACTTCTTCTTCTTTTTGACTTCTTCACAGTCACAGGCAGGGCACGTAGGGCATACAGTTTCATGACCTAGGATCGTGAAATCGTGATGATCAATATCTATTATCGTATATTGCATAACATTGGCGCTGTTTAAGGCTGCACATTCAGTATAGATAGATATGGTTAGCTCTGTTTTCATACTTTTAACACCTAGTTTGCTTAACAGCTTTACTACTTGAATGGAAATTTGCAAACTCGGCTTGGTACGTCTCTGGTGGATACGCAGCTGTGGGTGTGTGTCTTTAGGCTGTAAGGTCAGTTTTACCGTTTACTATTCTGGTACCCGTCAGTCAGACTACTCTTAAGAGTGACTATCAACCAGAGATGTGCGTTAAGAGGAAATTCAAGGGCCGTTTTTCCATAGAAACGTAGTCCCGTTTTCTCCCTGGATAATGGCAGTAGAGCATTTTTTTTTTATAAATCTGCGGCTACTATTTACATGTTCCTATGTTTTCCTTTTTGTCATAAATTTATTCTTAAAAGAGATATTAACCTTCAAAAACCTAAGAAAAATGCCGCCGTGTTCAAACATCCAGAAAACAATTGTGACTAGATTATTTAAAAAAAGGAAAACAGGAACACGGCCACGGCAAAAACGTTGATTTTATGTACTTTTAATAGGTATTTTCGATCCAAGCTGCAGTTGTCTCTATCGCGCTCTGGCGGTCAGGCTTGGGGTTGACGCGACAGCAATACTTTTTACAAATACGGTTTCTCAATTATCTTATGTTTCCTCTTAATGTGTTTTCATATATTTGACACCTCTCATGATTGGCAGTTACCTATGTGTCAAATATACGAAAACACAACTTCGTCATCTACGGTGGTGCATATATCTACCTTTAGGTTGAATGTTTACCCGAGTATTTAGAAATTTGTTTGTGTCACATTCTAAGACAAACGCAAATGAAAATGGAAACTTAATTTTAAGGGTTGCTGTGCACGCGATATTTTTACGCAATATCGATGCTGCCGCGACGTGGTCTCGTGACTGGAAATATCGCGTGTGTAGCAGCCCTAAATGTCTTTTATAACTTGATATGTTTGATTAGAGTTTAGGGTCGTTATTCATTACCTTTACTTTACTTGAGACAGAATTATTTGAGCAATTTGTTCTAATTTTAACATTAAAGTAGCGAGTAGAGTGTTTGTTAAAATTATATTAACAACAAGTGGATTAATTTTGAAGTACCTAGGTACTTCCATTCCCCTAATAGTTACTGTCTCTATTCAAGGTAACGTCGCGGACTTTAATTCATAAATGTGTAGGTACTGTATTATTATGAAATCCCACAGAATAAGCATGTTTCTACTCAGAGCTTTACTAGTTCTTACTTAGGTACTCCTTCTCATCTTAGTGTTAGGTTGCATTACGAAGGAGTCCGAGGATACCTCAGCTAGCTAATCCTAAGAATTGACGAGGGCACTAGTTTTTCGGACGCGACCGCCATCTGCTCTTCTAACCCAGAAGCGAGATAGGTCCTATAGTCATAGATTCTACGACAAACTCAAGAGCGCAATAGCTTTGTTGCAACCGTGTGTCCCACGACATCTCGTTTTTATGGCATAAGGAAAATAAAACAAGTGACAAAATATTACAGTAACAATATATTTAGTATATACAATGTAGCATTATAACGCGGGCAGCAGCAGCAGGAGCGGCGCAAAGCGCGCTGCGCAAGCGCCGCTGCGCTTAAGTGCTTCCAGCTCGCTGACGTCGGGCATCTCGTCCTCGCTCACCTCGTTGTACTGCGCCTCCTCGAACTTGCCCGAGAGCGCTGAGGACAACAAGATGATATAGAGGTTGGTCAACCGTGTCGGCTATCAAACATTCATGATCATACTCTCGTCACTTTCTTTAGGGTATGCCCGCCTGTTGATTTACCTGCCTTCCTGTACCTTTGTTTATTCTTTAGTAGGAGGTACCTGCTTTGTTTATCAGGTGTGCAATAAGGAATATTTGTATTATATTGTGAAAAGTAAGGCGAAATGTAGAATAAGTTATAAATTACTCCACCGACTAGAGCCTAGCTCTTAAATAAGACGAAGAAGAAGATTGTTTCTATGCGTACATAGTTCGCTTGATAGTTCAATCCACGAAAAAATGGGACACTTCTTCGTGGATTTTCGTTGCTTTACCGTTACGAACAAAACACAAATTAGTGCCTTAGCAATACGAGGGACTGAAGAGCTTCCTCGTGATTTTTTTAATAGCCACTTTTAGATAAATAATAATAATAATAGTCGTTTCGGCGAATGGTTTAATAGCGAAGAGTCTCGACCATCATCTCAAGAGGCTCTCGCTAGATGGCTGGATCAAGGGTCAGATACAGAAGGCGGTACGGTACTCCTGGATACTGCGCGGATAGTCAGGAGGTTCCTGTCTCTGTCGCCCTGACCGCCGGTGGCTTAGGCCCCGCCTCGCTGCCGGCTGCACCCTAGGTTAGGTTTTTATAATGATTTTTTGTTTTGTATGTATAGTTTTATATTTTACTTTTTATATATAATTATTGTACAAACCTAACTTAAGATGAAACATAAATAAAGAGATAATAATAAATTTTATTCATAAACCTTATTGATAATGTTAACAATGTGCTTGCGTATTAAGACATAGTACATACCATATTACGTGCGTCTGAACTAGGGTGATCCTGTGTCTCAGACGAAGATAATAATTACAAACTAATTGGTGCAATTTGTGCACAAGGAAGGTATATAATAGTATCGTACATTTATAAACAATTGGAATATAGAACATAGTAACTTATAGTTTCGGCATGTCCGTCTGCCCGTCTGTCAGTCTGTCCGTCTGTCCGTCTGTCCGTTTGTCCGTCTGCGGCTTAGCTCAGTAACTCTTACTACTAGAAAACGAATTCGGCATGGGTATATAAATCAATCACGCTGACAAAACAGTAGAATAAAATCTTGAAAAAGATGTTATTTTTTTCTCAATAAACCCAGTTTGGGGTAATCGTTGGATAGCTTGCTCAAAAATATTATGGGTTAATAAAACCATTCTTCAATTCAGTGATTTGTTTAGGAGATATTGGGCTTTAAAGCCCTCATTTTTGTTTGAATTGAAATCGACTGAATTTTTAAATAATTTACGAGTTTCAATAAAAAAATGGTCCTCTCTAATACAACTGTTGCAAAATACTGTTATTTCATGCCTCAGATTGGCTTGATTGGCAAATAAATATAACCGACTCCATATTTCTGGTGAAAAAGAAACAAGTGAGTCGGTGAACGTAAGTAAGAAATACGTTAAACTCTTACACGAATTGATTTGAGATAATCTCGCAAATACATTGGCTGCACGTGCAATTTGAATGCCCGATTGTCATTTGATCATTAGTATTTAAAAAGTGTTTTATATTGCCCCACTGCCCCAATTGAAGAGGCTAATAATAAAACTGGCCAATATCCGGAGGTTTAAATTTCCCCTTCCTTATTTTCATTATCTTGACTTTAATACCGGCGATGCAGAAATTAAAGGTTTAGTCACATTCACCGCCAAGAATCGCTACGCGCTAAGCTCGTAGCCAATCCCGTGGTTTTTTTGCTAAGCTGCGGGATGAGCCTACGGCGTAGGCGCCCGCTAGGCGGGTTCCTGGCAGTTAAAGTGTTAATAAAGGTCAGGCTATAATACACATTTCTATGCACTGCTTAGAAGATTAGAACAATTCTTGCACATCAATGGTTTTGTTTATATTATTATAATATTTGGATTAGTAACGTAGGAATTATGCTGGTTATCAAAGGTTTAAAATACTTCACTACTTCAGGGATCAGCGATAAAGTTATACTTAATCCAGATCGTAAGCGAAGAACGTTAAACAAAATAAAATTATAATATCAACACTGGAGCCCTAAGGCAAACAAAGTTGTTTTTAAACATTTACATTTGAATCAGGAACAGAACGGAAACAGCCGTTTTATTTACACATCTATCTGTTTCTAAACGTACCTACCAGAGGGCCTACCGCTAAACGAAAGTATCTCCGTCTATGTCGCACTTGCTAGTTCGAGTGACAGAGAGGGGAGATACAAGAACGATGTTCGTTTTCGTTTCGCGGTAGCCCCTCTGGAACCTTTTCCTGGAATCTATATTGGAATACCGGTAAATCCATGTTTTAAGAATAAGAATAATTAGAATAAGAATAATTTATTGGAAAAAACCTTATTGCTAATTACATTGTGCTTGCACTGTTACATGTTAAGTATATAACCAATGATGTACTTAATATAAAAAAGCGGCCAAGTGCGTGTCGGACCACGCACAACGAGGGTTCCGTGCCTATTAAAAAGGTCGTATCGTTACTGAAATCTTATGACACTTACGTCCTTTTCTTTAAGGAAGGCAGTTTTTTAGAAATATCTCAAAAACCTTAAAACCGATCTTGTTCAAAACAATTTTCGCTGAAAGAATTTAATAAGCCCTATGAGCACGATTGTTTTCATATTTTTAAAATACAGGGTTCAAAAATTAGAGGGGGGGGGGGGGACACAAGTTTAGTGACTTTCGATTATCTCCGACTCTATTCACTTAATCAAAAAAAATGCTTAGAATCCTTATATTTATTTTGAAAGGCCTATCGATTGATATGCCACACGTGGGCTTGCAATCAAAAAATATTTCTGACTTTCAGTTTTATGTATGGAGTGCACCCCTAAAAGTTTTTTTTTTTAATAATTTAATTACAAAATTATGTAGCGGTTAACAAAATACACCTATCCTCAAAATTAAATTCAAATACACCTTATATTTTTTGAGTAAAATGCCTGTGACATACCTACGGACGGACAGACAGACAGATAGACAGACAGACAGACAGACAGACATGACGAATCTATAAGGGTTCCGTTTTTTGCCATTTGGCTACGGAACCCTAAAAAGAGGTAGATAGGTCATAAGCGCTCCAAAAGTGGCACACTAAAACTGAGTCAATTGCACCAACTTGCCTCAAGATTAAGTTGGATTTATTTATTAATGGTGCAAAGCTAAGGGTTGCGGAAAAATATAATGCACGTTAGGAATTATAGATTTGCCAAAGAATAGGGAAAAAAGACCATAAATTATGTAGTCAGAATAGTTTTAAAATTTACTAGCTTTACTTCGACGAGCTATTCGATACTTACAATACAATTTGATTGTGCCGTCGGTGTCGCCGAGCGAGTTCTTCGATATGCAACTGTAGGTGCCGAACGTAGAGCGGACTACTTTCTTGATCTTCAGCCGCATGTCCACTTCATACCCTCTCTCCACAGCGGTTATTTCGAATCTTTTGTCCGCTGTAAAATTGGAAAACCACACTTTGAAGAATTTGTAAGAATTTGACTTAGTATTCAAAAGTTTAGGACAATTTTATCGGTTCAATCCACAAAAACTTTTTCCCCGAGGTTCCCAAAGTACTTTGCATACTCAGGATACTTTTCGTTAAACAACCTCTTTGCTTAAAAACGGCGCGGGCAGAATAAACGGAAGCGAGAAAAATACTGTGATTATGATACATAAGTAAATAAATAAATATTAGGGGACAATCTTACACAAATCGACCTAGTCCCATAGTAAGCTCAATAAGGCTTGTGTTATGGGTACTAGACGACGATATATTTAATAGATAGAAATACTTAAATACATAGAAAACATCCCTGACTCAGAAACAAATATTCATGCTCATCACACAAATATTTGCCCTTACCGGGATTCGAACCCAGGACCTTCAGCTTCGTAGGCAGCGTCACTACCCACTAGACTAACCGGTCGTCAAACACATACTTATGCATACAACTTAACAAAACCTTTACAAAATATGTACCGACACATGTTTCATGTCGAAAATAGGCCATTTAGTAGCTATTGCTCCACCTTAATTTAGAAACAGTTTCATTCATGGTACATAGGTACCACATACATATATAGGTACATTACATATAGATGTAATTCCCAGATTCTTGACGACCCAAATAAAAGCAACCTTAATTTTTAATTTGACATGTTTATTTGGTAACTTGTTGACATATACTGTAAGTATTTCCTTAATCGTATGATAATTTAAATGTTACTTATTTGATTTTGTTTAAAAACCCACGATCACAACATAGATTCTTAAAAATTTACTTTGTGTAATTAAGGCGCCGTAGGTTCATGGTCTTCTCTCCCTCTCACTGAGCATAAGCGTGAGCTATATGGAAGTGCGTGCTCGGAAACGCGGATATCGTGTTATTTAATTTTAATTTTTTGGCCGTTTAAATAAATAAAAAAGTAATCACTGATTTCTCTTAAACATGATATTGCCGATTTTTAGAAGCAATTTTAATATTTTTAGCTTTTGTGCATAATTTGTTACGAATATTTTAAGTGTATTTTAGACCTATCGAGCGAAAATTGCTTAGTCATGTTTCGAATCACTGATCTCGCTGCAGAAAAGCCTCAAATTACAATTCGTATTTTTTTTAAACCATATTATTATAAATTATATTGTTTCAAAAACTCTGTTCGCTTAACTTCGCTGAACCTACGGCGCCTTAAGTGCAGCCGTATGTTGTGAAATACCTAAATGAATGTGAATCTGAATCACTGTGTCTATAAACAGCCGACTTTTCTTCTGTAAACATTTCTAAAGAACTGTACAGATATGTTCAGGAAATGAATACATCAATTTGGTGTTAGGCTATTTCAAAGATTCTGCTAAAGAAGAATTACTTATTTACCTTACCTGTCGTAGATGATATTTATTATTTCAGTAATATTGATCAAAGTCGAGTAATCTCAAATACATACTGTATTATTCACTGGGCATTCAATCTTCATGTTCATGCCATGGATGTAATTGCGTTTATACAAGTGTACATACGGTAGAACGCGCAGATTAGGAAATTCTATTGTGTCTTCTTACACTGTGATATGATTTGGTCGTTTATCGTCCAATAGTTGATAGATCTGGGGAACGCTTCAGAGTGGCAGTCTAGATGGACCGTGTCGCCCTCCTTTGCTCCAACCAGCTGGTTCTGTATTGTCATAATAGGGGGAACTGTAACAAATAATAAACGTTAGCATTTTGACCAATTTAATTACCTAGGTATCAATAGGGGTGTAGACTCGAAAATTAGTATTACTCCAAAAGAAAGAAGGCAAAAAAATATGCGTAGTGACGAAAATCCCATTCAGATATCTCAAAGAATTACGAAGCTACAACCGTTTTAATATTGCTTGTTAGAGAGAGAAAACGCAAACAGTGTGTGACGTCGACGTCACATTACAGGATGCTGCCGGGGGGCCGCGTCGACGGCGGTGCCGACCACACGATGCGGCGCGGCACGGTGCCGTCTTCTGTGACGTCACATTCTTCCAGCCAGCGTCATCGTTTCATAATTATGTAAGTAGTTGCGTTTTGCGAAAAAGGGACAGAACATACCCCTTCTTAAAACTTTGGACACTTATAACTTCGTGACTATTTAACCTTTTGCGTTGATTATTTCTCCATTTGACTACATTTTTAATCCTTTTTCGAGAAAATATGACATTATTGATTATTTTATTTAGTATCTACACCCCTATTGACATAAAACTGCAATGAATCTGGCCTGTGGAAAACTTTTTCCACTTTACTTGTATACACGTGCTCTATTCAAACACAATTCATGAATTGTTCTTGAATAAATAAACTATGAACTTACGATAGTGTGAATAGTGAGAAGGTAATAATTAAATTCAAATAATATTGCTTTGCAAAGTTTATATATGGAATAATTAACGTTCTTTTCATAATGAATGTTGAAGGTTGTGAGTTGAGTCCATTGATAACACATCAACTTATCACCGGTGGCAAACGGCATGGTAGTAAAAGTTGTGTCGTTCAATGTTATCACGCAACAGCCAGGGAATGGAAAGCATCGCGCCAGCTGCTAAAAATAGTGAACATGATATGCCCGCCCCGTTCATTTTAAGTGTTTTATTTGTATCGAATTCGAAGAAAAGGTTTGGATCACAATGTTTTCTGTATACAACCTTTACATTTTTGTTTACTTATTTCTTAAACTAAGACGGGTATGTACCTACAATCTTGACCACACTAAAAGAAAAATCTAGAAACAAGTTCATTATGAGACTAGGTAACTTAACCATGGTCAAAATGTGATGGCTTTGAGGAAATGTGAAGATATTACTTTCGTGGAAGTGAAGTCCTACCTCGTTAACTTAATACGAGTATTAATGTTGCGAACTCTTTGCCAGCGGCGGCAGAAAATGATGTTAATTTTGAATCTTGTTTTTCTACATTTTTCACATTTGATCTCAATGCTTATTCATAGTTAGGAGTTCCTGTCATAAGTACATCATCCTGTTAGCGTCATTTCTGGTTGTGCCTCAAAAAGAGCCCGGGGTCCGCTTTGACACCTAATCCCCAGATTTGGCATAGGCAAATAGTTGTACGAAAGCGACTGCCATCTGACCTTCCATAACCCAGGGGGAAAACTAGACCTTATTGGGATTAGACCGGTATAATATAAATACTGAATTAAATTGTGATATTTTTTCTGTACAATTCAACTACGAGCAAATGGTAAATCATTCTTTCATTTTATTACGCAGGATATCAGCCCACTCTCCCATCGTTTTCAATAACAAACGAACTGTAAGTTGGATTATTATTTTGTCTACACCAGCCAAAGTAAAACGGGCTTAAAGCGATGTCAGTACCGAATTGAGTAATCTGTTGTCCAGCCACTGTAGGCGGGTGCTGACCAGCGGTAAATTTAACTTCAATACAGAACACCGTGAACATTCTAACTAAGGAAAGTTTACGAGAATGGGTGTAGTTCAAAACAGACTTTTTAATTAAATTTAAGGGCTAACTCAACTTTGATATTTATACCTATTCACTGTGCACCTCTGCTTATGAATGTCTATTAAGTCAATATAGATTTACAGTGCACCTCTGCTGATGAACCTCTTCTTATCACTACGGACTCACAGTGCACGACAAGCATGACCCGCTTGCTGACGGAGGGCGGCACGCCGTTGCTCGCGATGCAGAGGTATGCGCCCATGTGCAACCTCGACACTTTCACTAGGTGCAGCACAGCTCCACTTACTGATGAATCTGGGTACAAGCATACTCTATGAGTCTATGATTTTCTAGGTAAGTTTACCATAGGAATTAAGAGACTGAGAATCAAGGAAGACATCTGGGATATCACTTGACAACTTTTTATAGCATCTTAGGACTGAATAGTTTTGAGTACAGATGTAGTGCATAATTGTTTTCCTTCGTATTTTCACGGAAACGTACGAACGTGTCTTGCTATTTCAGTCGATCACAGTACAAAAAGTACTGAGGTTGATTGAAGTAGCATCACAAATACGAGCGTTTCCGAGAAAATACGATGGAAAACAATAGGGAAGATGCAATATTTTCATTTTTGCTTTCATTTGGAAGAATCGCATGTAGAATAAGTACTATAATTTACAAAAATTCCTGTTAAAAACTGACAATTTAAACTTTCGCGCATAAACGGATCTACAGTTCCCGTGACGTCACTCATGTGTGTCACTCGCCATATTGTTTGTCCGTGGGTTTCCCTAGATGTCATAGAGTTGCCTAAGTTTGGACTTTTGACAGAAGTGACGTCACCAGACGCTAATTGTTGGATTTAAAACACGTTCCGTTTCACATTACTTCAAATTAATTATTGTTTGAAATTAGTATAAACTAAAGTAAAAACGTTTCAGCAGGTATTATTTTAAGTTTTTTCAACATGTTGGTCACAAAATAATGGTAAATATTATAGCTGCATCTTCCCTATTATGCACTACATTTGTATTTAGGTACCTATTTTTTAGAGTGAGTTTAGGTTGTCAATCAACGACAGACTTCACATACGGTACAATAAGTACTTTTGTTAATACATACTTTGGCTTTAAATATTGCGTGTTAGTTGTCTTTTGGTTTTTGATGTCCAATTAACATTTTCTATAGCATTATATAACATGTTACTTACTTAATGCATTAATTGCTGGGGCTGCGATTAATTTGAAAGAAAGAGAAAGAGATTATTATTATTGTTTACTATATGTACAATTTGGTCTTAAAAATATGTAGGAGTTACCGTTTAGTATGGAAACCGATTTCGGGCATACTTTAATAACTTAAAAAAAATACATTAAGTAATCGTAATAATAATGGTTTCGATTAAATACTGTAAAGTTGGATGTATTCGTTTAAATCACAAAAATACATAAATTTGCTGATTGGCATTTACCTAATTTGATTTCGGATTAACATTTTTAGGCTAACGGCTAGCTGAAATGAAAATGAAAAGTAATTTCCAATTCTCCAAAGGTTGGGATCCCCTTTTAAGCAATCTCATACCGGTATCTGGTATAGCTGGTTGAAAACTATAATAGGTTATGTTTTTGATCGCCGACAGGGATTTTTGTTATATTTACCTACTTATATCTCAAATTGTTACGCTGTTCTGAGCTACTGAATCTACAGAGACGTCCCAAAAAGTTGTAACTGTTTATGATTTGTACCCTTTTGGTTTAATCTACACAATTTACTGATAAGCACAGATACATAGATCACGCAAATGCATCTACTTCGCGTGTCCGAATTCGGTCTCCGAGTTGGCCGTCCGACTAACATTCCGCGCGCGTCTGTTGTGGTAGCCGGTTGTCCGTGAATATTAAGAAAATGCCTTATTGCAGAATCGATTTTGCGCGGACAACGGGGAATTCACATCACTAATTGCCCTTGTGACGTCGCAGTAGGTGGTTTTCATACAGATTGAGTGTTTAAGTTATCTAGTATATATCTGTGGATTTAAGCCAGTCGCCATAAGTTTTAAGCGTATTATTTATATTTTCTTGAAGATTAGATTCAAAAATTTCTCCAGATACTAGTACCTATAGTTGCGTCGTTAGCAAACATTACGTAAAGTTCGTCTATTATGACCTTTAAATATAGTAAAAATATCAGAGGGCCAAGGACGCCCTTGGGTTACTCCAACTTTAAACAGTAGATTGCTCTCTATATTTTAAGTAACTTTCAACCTGTAATACCTATCTTATCATACCAAAAGGCGGACTTAATGCCGTAAGCATTGTCTACGAGTCAAAGTTTGGGAAAAGCAGATAGATTGTAGGTGGCGCAACTTCAGATATATACACAGAGTGGGTATACATAATAAATGACAAATATATACATACAAATACACGAATAAATTACATAGAAATATATACTTATACATAAAAAACAAATGTAAATATCTAAAAATGATACTGTGCACAAATGTATTCAAATAATTGTAGCATCGCAAGTAACTTGAAGTTTGAAGCCTCTTTGAAATCCGAACTGGTTTGGATGTATAACGTTTTACGAATTTACGTATTGAATAATTCTGTTAAGTATACTCCATTCAAATATTTGTGTGCTCCCGACAGTGAATATTGTAAGCATTTAAGGTACCTACTCGTAAACATCGCAATGTTTGATACGACTAATAGTTGGTACCAGTTCATCTCTATTGTTCTGAAATAAGATTGTAATAATCAAGTATTGGGACAATTTCAGCCCTGTGATGTTAACCTAAGATATTAGAAAATCCATACTCACATCGCCTAAGATACATATAATTGTATAAAGTCCGGTCAATAAAGAATACATTCTGAAATGGCAACATTTCTCGCGCCGTTTCGTTACTATACTAGGTTGGAGCGATGAACAGGTTTATAAATAACATATTTTAGTCGAACGAATACACATTTACCAATTACAAATAAAGGTAGGTATCTAATAATGTTCCGACGTTTGTAGCGCAAAATATTTAAGTTAAATTGAACTTCGCTAGCGAAAACCGCAAAGACTTTGTTCTCGAAAACTGAAATGCTCGGACTTAATTTGAAACGGAATGTCATCAAACAACAAGTTAATCTGAATCCGCAGACTTCAATAAGAAGGCGGGAGTTGGAGTGAAGTCCTTAAACTATGCAGCGCAGTAAAATGAGACCGAGGCGAGGCACAGTGTTCACGCGCCGGGGCGTTCCCTAACGAGACAGCCGGGGAAGGATAACTCTTCCATTTCGGCTCTTTTTACACTACGCTAAATTATTTCATTTTAATTACTAAAATAAAAGTGGCGCGCGACTTACGGGTGATCCCCGGAGTGCCGTTATTTATTCGGGATTTAATCACCGTCGTTTGAACTAAAGTTGTACGTTTAGGTATATTATGCTAGGAAACTCGTTAAGCCAACTGTAACCCTCCATACTTTGACTCGTTCGCTTGTTAATGTTAGCCCGATCGAAATAAAAAATCATATCGTCAAAACGAATGAAGAATTCAGAATAACTACAATTTCAGATTAATGAAAGACTAATCTTTATCCGAAAGAACTGTGAAAATATTATTTGTAGTTTTCAACCAGTAGCAACATTAAAAATTAGAACACAATTTTTTAAGAATTATTTTGACATAGTATTTAGGAGTGTTCAACTAGAAATTCAAACGTCTCGATTAATGATATATATTGAATATTTTTCTGATTTCGCCGGCTTTCTTTTTACGAGCCATATCTACTCGCCGTAAGGATTCCATCCTTTTTAATATTGGTTAATAGGTTGTAACACCGTTTTTTTTATTAGCAGCCACCACATCTTTATTTCGTTTATTTAGTCTTATTTTTACATTGGCCACACTCACAAGTAACCGCTCTCAGACGTTTTTTTCCTAAATTTACAGATATCTCGTCAGTCCGTCGTCTTTAAACTCTGGGAGTGTAATTTATATTTTCAGGATAAATTTCCGCATTTTTCAGTAGGTACAAACATAGTTTTCGTAATTATGAAGTTCATTTTTTTTTCATCCCTTTGGCTGTTCGCGAACGAAACGTTAGTCTGCGCTCGCGCGGCGAGTGTAAAAAAAAAAAACTCGGGTTGTCATTAGCGAGATGGAAGATTTATAGATCGGTCGATTTTGAGTTCGCGGGACAAAATCAATGTGCATCCGAAGTTGCAGAAGGCTTTATTAAAAACCTAAGGGTTGGGAGCGGGCTTCGTTCCGTTCGGCATATAAAATTTGGAATATAGTTTGGTCCGAGCATAATTTTGTGCACCGAAATGTCGGTGAGGCGTAGCGCCATGTCGACGCTGTAAATCCTTGTAAGTACGAAATATAGTGCATAAATATTGTTTCGCTAGCCAGTGTTATGTCGTGTTTGACTTATGCCTTGTTTTGTTTCAGCGATCTCGCAGATCCCACCGTTGGCATCCCGTGGTTAAAGGGCCGGTGCTTGTATTGCATCCTAGAAAGAGTATGTATCGAGAGCCCACTCGATCAACACTCAATAGATACGAATGTTTACAGCACATTTTCTAACCTTGTTACTTTTGTTTCAGTGACTTGCTAGCTTTTAACCTCAAAATGAATGCCTGAGAGCATGTCCATTTTCGAACTTCGCGTCTTACTGCCCTCAATGGTAGGTATCTAAATTTGTACCTGACGAGTAGGTCTGGTTAAATGTTATTTAGTTGATATTAGAATTAATTGGAGAATTCTCGAATTCCAGGGCCTCCTACCTATGGCTGAACGTGGGTCGAGCCATCTTCAACGACGTCAGAGACTCTTGAGCCGTTAGAGGCGTCTCCATCACCGTGAGGTTTGCGGACCTGCGTGAGTACGTGGCTACGCGTGGTAGTAATACATTTATGAACAATTTGTACCGTGAGTGACCTTGGGTGAGTCGTTTACTTGTTTGGGTAATAGGGCGTCTCCTCCATACACACACATTCATAAATCTTGTGACACTGATCAACGTAGAAACTTTATTAACATAAAATTCTTAATAGTAGTACAACCAATTTTCTTTGGACGACACTGAGGACGCTCGGGTGTCGGTCCCCTAATGTAAGAAATAAGAACCCTAAGGTTAATAATAAATAAGAGTATGAAGTTAGGACCGATGTGGTCCAGTGTTACACCTTATATAGTGGAATAAAAAATGTAAACCGGACTACTTTGTTTCATTTGTCATTGCCATACATCCCATTTGAAGTCAAGCCTTACGACTCTCCCTTAGGCGCCCAACATTTTCTTTAAGTAAGGTTTGACTCGCAGGCTATAACCGAACCTCCCTCAGAGATGTCTCATGCCCTCAGCAGCTAGCAAAGTGTTACATTGGCGCCCAACGTGGGGCCTGGGGAAGTATTGGCAATAGCAAGTGATTTGCTTTAGTGAAATTTAAATTACCCTTAGCAAGTGTGTGTGTATGACTCAAGGAGTTCAATATTGTGCTGTATTTTACTGTGCGGTGTGTTTATTACCGGACTAGACTGCCCATGTGTGCATATTAGTATAAACTGACTTAACCCTGTCGGCCACCCGTGTTCTTCTGTAATTTGAACGCGCTAGGTGTGCTCTAGACAGCTTATTAGGGGTGAACAGATTAAATAGTGCTAATGTTACATAGTGTGTAGGCTTATTTACCTACTGGTGTTGCTCGTGGTCTAACCCAATTTGTAGACGCTAGGTGCGTCCTATATGGTGAAATTATATTGTCTATATTGGAATATTATACCTACCTGTACTGAAATTTTATATCAAAATGGTTGTACCTATTAAAATCGAATACCTTCTGAAGGATGAAATCCAACATGAACTCAACACATTACACATACCATTCGAATCTCAGGATTCTTGCGATTCCCTTAGGAAACTGTTGCGTCAGACCCGGTCGTTGGTCCGGCGGGGCAGTCTGAAACCCACCGTTCCGGCTCCACCAGATGACATGGCTCAGGAACTCACCGTGTGTAAGCTGAAGGTGCAGGAGCTGAAGACAGCGGCCTCCAACAGTGCAGATTTGTCAGTGTTACAGCGGGACAGATTAGTGGGTCGGGCAACTTACTTTCTTGGACGTGTTGCCCAGGTCACTGATCATGCTGAGGAAGTTGTTGAGCTTAAAGGGTTGTTAGTTGGTATGCTGTCTCAACTTAGTAATGGGGATAGTTCTTCGGAATCTGAGACGGAGGTGTTCAGCTCACCGGCCGTACGGGAACCTCCTACGGCGTGTCGTGCGGAGCCTAGGCACAATGTAGCTAGTCTTAATTTGCGGTTTAAAGGTGACACCTGTGTACGCGCCTTTATAACTCGTTTAAATGAGCTTCGTTTAGCCCGGGATATCCCGGAAGCTGTCATTTTCAATGGATTTCCGGAAATTGTCGACGGACCAGCACTTTTCTGGTTCCGATCCAATAAAGACTCTTTCTCAAACTATAAGGAGCTGCTGGCCGCTTTAAGGGCGGATTTTGATATACCAGACTTCGATTTCAAGCTGATGAATGAGATAAGGGCACGCACACAGGCGCGTTATGAATCTATTGTGGTGTATCTTTCCTTTATGGGCGGTTTATTCTCGCGTCTCTCCAGGCCGGTGTCTGAACCGGAACGATTGGATATTTTATTGCGTAATATTCGTCCCGAATATAGTCGTGAGCTGGCGCTTATTGATATAAACTCGATCACAGAACTAAAGACGGTGTGTATGCGTCTCGAATTGGCGGGGGCACGCGCCTCAAATTTTGCTGAACCTAGTACTTCGGGTCAAACGGTTGCTCCGGACATGCAAGTACGATCGCGAAACATGTCGCGCGGACAAGCTGTTAACTCCATGAATAGGAGTGAGTCAGCCGCGTTTTGCTATCGGTGTAAAGGTAATGACCATAATACTAACCGTTGCCCGCGATCTCGCGAGGTTGTATGTTTTCGGTGCGGGCATGCTGGCGTGCGCACGCCCGAGTGCCCTAGGTGCAGCGCATCTGTGTCGCAGTCAAAAAACTAGTAAGGCCAGTCTCACGGACACCGCTGACTGCCTCCAGTTCAGTCCCCGTCGAGACTTACTTTTTACCTGATACGAACGATCCCCGTCCTTACCTAACTGTTCAAGTTTTCGATGTCAACGTCTCTGGCCTGTTGGACTGCGGCGCATCATGCTCGGTGCTTGGCCAAAACGCGCATTTGAAGTTTCTAGAATTAAATATCGAGATGCACGAATTTAAGCACCCCCGCGTACTGCGAGTCGCGAACGGTAACAGTTTTACCTGTAGGTATTATATGAAGGTGCCTATCCAATATAAAGGCATGGTTCAACTTATTCTGTTTCACATTCTACCGGAAATTACGCTTCCAATACACTTTGGCATTAATTTCTGGAAAGCTTTTGATGTGGCCCCTGATGTCTTGGCTTGCTTGCCGGTTGGTGTTCACTCTCTAGCGGTAAACAGTATCGAGGAAGACGGGTTGCGTCATTATGACTCTTTAATTACCTCTCAAAAAACAGAGATTGATAAAATTAAAACTTTATTTGATAACATAAATACTGACAAGGTCGGACTGGGTCGCACCTCCTTGACCCAACATGTGATTAACACCAGTGATGCTGCTCCCATAAAACAAAAGTACTACCGGCTGAGTCCTGCAAAACTTAAGTACCTAGATGAGGAACTTGATCGCATGTTGGCTAAGGGCGTGGTGGAACCCTCTCACTCGGAGTGGAATAGTCCTGTGACCCTAGTACCTAAACCTAATGGGGAAATGCGCCTGTGTTTGGACAGTCGTCGCCTGAACGCCGTTTCCAAAACTGATGCCTACCCTCTCCCTTATATTAACTACATTATTGACAATTTGCGGGATGCTAAATATTTGACCTCGCTGGATTTAAGTGCGGCATATCACCAAATTCCGTTACATCCAGATTCGAAAGAAAAGACGGCGTTTACGGTTCCGCGCCGTGGTTTGTTTCATTACAATGTAATGTGCTTTGGTTTGGTAGGGGCTTCTGCCACCATGCAGCGCCTGATGGACAGTTTATTTTCGGCAGAATTTGATAATAAAGTCTTCGCGTACATTGATGATATCGTTATATGTACATCATCCTTCGATGAACATATCAAAATTTTGAACCGGGTCTATGAGAAACTTAAAAACGCGAACCTAACAATCAATGTGAAAAAGTCACAATTCTGCCGAAGCGAACTGAAGTATCTAGGGTACGTGGTGGATCATTTCGGCCTGAGGACGGACCCATCGAAAGTGGAGGTCATCATGAACTTTCCTACTCCTAACGACCCGAAGGCTTTAAAAAGGTTTCTTGGAATGGCCGGCTGGTACCGCCGTTTCATAAAAAACTTCTCAGATGTCGCTCGACCTCTAACTCGTCTCACAAGTAAAAAGGTCAAGTTCGTATGGTCACCCGAGGCAGAAGATTCGTTTAATACTCTAAAGACTGCTTTGATCTCAGCGCCGATTCTGAGGTGTCCTGACTTCACCAAACCGTTCTACATACATACGGATGCTAGCTCTTTCGCCATTGGAGGGGTTTTGACCCAGAGGGTAGACGGGGTTGACCATCCAATAGCATACTGCAGCCGGACTTTGAGTGCCCAGGAGGCTAATTATTCTTGTACAGAGCGTGAACTTCTGTCCGTGCTTCACTCTTTGGAGCAATATCGTGCTTACGTGGAGGGTTCAAAGTGCATCATAGTTACGGACCATGCTTCACTTCAGTGGTTTTACAAACTAAAAAACCCCACGGGTAGATTGAATCGCTGGGCATGTCGGCTCAGTCAATTTGATTTCGATATTATACACAGGAAGGGCAAAGAACATGTGCTACCGGATACTCTTTCCCGGATTACTATTAACTCTATTTCGTTTCACCCGGAGACCATAACAGACCCGTGGTATTTAAAACTTTTTAAAGATTGCACCGACAACCCACGTTTATTTCCCAACTTCACAGTTACTGACGGATGGCTGTATCGTATGTCTAAAAATAAATATAATCTCACTGCTCAGTTTGAGTGGAAGCGAGTCGTGCCTCTGGAGCTACGCGAGGAAATTTTAAAACAATATCACGATGACCCTACTTCCGGTCATTTCGGTGTCGCTAAGACTCACAAACGTATAAGTGCGGGTTACTTTTGGCCGTCATTATTTCGTGATGTTGAGAAATACGTGGCCGGGTGTGAGGTGTGCAACTGCTACAAACCTTGTAATACAGCGAGGGCTGGCTTGATGGGGGGTCCTCGGGTTGTTTCTAAGCCTTGGGAGGCTATATCCTGTGATATCCTAGGGCCTTTTCCCCCATCGTATGCAAGGAACCAATACATATTTGTGTGCTGCGACTATTTTAGTAAATATACCCTGATGTTCCCTCTTAGAAATACCACAGCGAAGGCTATTGTTAAATGTTTGGAGAAGGGAGTGTTTTTGCTACACGGGGTGTGTAAATACATTTACGTCGACAATGGCCCCCAATTTATTTCAGGCCTGTTCCGAGACTTACTGGCTAAGTATCAGGTCCCACATATCTTCTATAATCCACGGTACCATCCTCAGGTTAATTTTACTGAAAGACGGAATCGAGACATTGTTCGTGCCGTATCCTCTTACGTGCGTACTGATCATCGTACTTGGGATCAGAACATACCAGAGATTCAATGTGCATTAAACACTGCCGTCCATGTAAGTACGAAGTTTACCCCGTTCTTTCTAAACCATGGCAGAGAAATGGTACTAGACGGGTCTTTACATAATCTTGAGGGGCCCGTGGAGGAGGCTGCTGTTGAGTTAAGACAGGAACCTTTTGCACCGAACCTTACCAAGTTGAATGGAATCTATAAATCAGTTCAAGGTCACCTTAAAAAGGCGTACGTTCACAATGTTAAATACTATAATTTACGGAAAAGAGACATTCAATTTGAGGAAGGGCAAATAGTTTATAAACGGTGTTTTCCATTGTCCAACGCAGCTAAGTTCTTTAGCGCAAAGCTTTCACCCAAATATGAAAAGTGCGTAGTAGACAAGAAACACTCTCCTTTGGTTTACTCCTTGAAGTCGATGAGTGGTAAGTCGTTAGGTAAATTCCATATAAAAGACATACTTGAACGGGGTGTACCCGGGCCTTCAAATAACCGGGCCACATAACGCACCGATTATGTGTCACGTGTGGTTCCCTGTTAGTACCTATCCTTAATTTAATCTTTAATTACGCTAGTGGTGCACCCTTATACTGTGCTGCCGTAATTTAAATAATACACTATTCTTTGTTTTAGTTTAAATCTAAACTTGTTAGTTTCCAGCCGCCGCGCTGACAACCCTTGTTAAGCTAATTGTTTACATTATTAAATAGGTAAGTGTATATAGGTCGGTCATTCACCCGGGCTAATGTAGGTTAGAGCAGTCAGCTGTTGCGCCGGCGGCCATCTTGTGCACCGCGCCTTGACCTCTGGATAATATATAATAATAATATAACTAAGTTGGGACAGTTCTTTCTCTGAGAGGTGACTGTAACCGTTATTAGTAAACACCATTAGTTTGGGAAAGGATAAGTTATAGAATTTTGTTTTGCTTCATATGAAATAAGAATAGGTATGTAGATGTGTAGCAATCGAATCTATGATAGGTTGCATTTCGTCCGGACTTGCAGGTGTTCATCGTAGGTATAAGATTGGTCCTGACTGTTGGTTATATTAAGGAATGGATTTCAGAATGAAAAGCATAATTGCATATGTTCGGACTGCATGGTTTTATTTGGTTGTAGAACATTTGTCCTGACGGCAGGTTTATATGGTTCGAGTATTGGCTAGTAAGAAGGTCGTAATAGTTTAAGTTAGTTTCCCGGGATTTAGCATAAGTCTAGGTATACTTATAAATGTAAGTTAGTACTCTTAAGTTTCCGTCGCTTACATGCAGGGTGTAAGCGGCATGAGATAAAAACCGTGTGAGAAGTTTTTATCTGTGACGTGACTTAGGAAGGGACACTGGTCTCCCAGAGAGTTTCCGTTTCCTGGAGCCGGTTTTAACTTTAACCAGGACTCTTTGCGGTAGGTTGTGTATCACACCCCGCTATATTATTTGAGACTTAAGTCGCACTTGGCGTTGCGCACCTTTTATAGGGTTTTGGCTGCGTATCGCGCCCCCTGTATTTTCACTTGGACTGACGTTGTGTAGTTGTAGGTAGCAAGCTCGCTACTACAAAGTTGGCGGTGGGTCAACCCCGCTTTAGTATTTGATTTAAGTCGCACTTGGCGTTGCGCACCTTTTATAGGGTTTTGGCTGCGTATCGCGCCCCCTGTATTTTCACTTGGACTGACGTTGTGTAGTTGTAGGTAACAAGCTCGCTACTACAAAGTTGGCGGTGGGTCAACCCCGCTTTAGTATTTGAGACTTAAATAGCACTGTGCTGTGCGCCCTTACTTTCGTCTGGACTAGTAGGTATTTAATTGAACAGTTGTCCCGACAGTTGGCTCAATAAGGTGTGTTTGTGGATAGGCATAGTTTATAAGATCCGGATCGTTAGGTTAATATTTGTAGTTTCTAATTGTATCAATAATTTCGCAATAACTTAGTTATGTCGGTCTTGCGGTTAACAACTAATTGTGTTATCGGTTAAGATTAGTCCGGGATGAATTAGGTAGCATGGTTTTATAAGTTGATAGGTTGGTTTCGGTCGTTTATGGTATAGTCATAAACGATTTGAGATAAAAACAATTTCAAAGTTTTTATCTGTAACGTATGAAAAGGACACTCTGCACCGAATCAGAGTGGGCCTCGTTTATAGTTGGTGATTGTAGGAGTGACGATTTTGTTAGGTTGTTTAATGCGGTTGTCTGTGTGTCACGGCCCGCAAATTTTCTTTCAGGTTACTGCGCCCTGCTTCGCGCATGATATGTATAAGGGATCTCTGGCTGCGTGTCGCGCCTCCCTAACTTTTAGTTTTAGATGAGTTTTCCAAGTGAGTAGAAGGAACCGTCTAGTGTTAGATTTCGGTTGTCACTTGTCGCTTGTGTAGCTGATAGGTAGGTTGTATGCATGCTGAGTTAGTGTGTAGGATAAACGCTTGAGTAGGGAATTAGGATTTTAAACGCTTGTTGGGGGTATCAACAAGCGTACTGGGTTAGTTACTCAATAAGAGGATCCCACAGATGGCACCCGTGGTAAAAGGGCCAGTGCCTGGTGAGCACGCAATCTTGTTAGGAGAACGCTTGCATAGTGAGGTATGATTTCAAACATTTGTTGGGGGTTTCAACTTGTGTATGGGGTTAATTTCAGAGTAGAGGAGTGTAAGGTCGAAGTCTTCGACAAATAATTTTATTTCTGAATTTTAACAAATTCAGAAATAAAATTATTTCGCCAACAGAAGGGATACTGTAACACCGTTTTTTTTATTAGCAGCCACCACATCTTTATTTCGTTTATTTAGTCTTATTTTTACATTGGCCACACTCACAAGTAACCGCTCTCAGACGTTTTTTTCCTAAATTTACAGATATCTCGTCAGTCCGTCGTCTTTAAACTCTGGGAGTGTAATTTATATTTTCAGGATAAATTTCCGCATTTTTCAGTAGGTACAAACATAGTTTTCGTAATTATGAAGTTCATTTTTTTTTCATCCCTTTGGCTGTTCGCGAACGAAACGTTAGTCTGCGCTCGCGCGGCGAGTGTAAAAAAAAAAAACTCGGGTTGTCATTAGCGAGATGGAAGATTTATAGATCGGTCGATTTTGAGTTCGCGGGACAAAATCAATGTGCATCCGAAGTTGCAGAAGGCTTTATTAAAAACCTAAGGGTTGGGAGCGGGCTTCGTTCCGTTCGGCATATAAAATTTGGAATATAGTTTGGTCCGAGCATAATTTTGTGCACCGAAATGTCGGTGAGGCGTAGCGCCATGTCGACGCTGTAAATCCTTGTAAGTACGAAATATAGTGCATAAATATTGTTTCGCTAGCCAGTGTTATGTCGTGTTTGACTTATGCCTTGTTTTGTTTCAGCGATCTCGCAGATCCCACCGTTGGCATCCCGTGGTTAAAGGGCCGGTGCTTGTATTGCATCCTAGAAAGAGTATGTATCGAGAGCCCACTCGATCAACACTCAATAGATACGAATGTTTACAGCACATTTTCTAACCTTGTTACTTTTGTTTCAGTGACTTGCTAGCTTTTAACCTCAAAATGAATGCCTGAGAGCATGTCCATTTTCGAACTTCGCGTCTTACTGCCCTCAATGGTAGGTATCTAAATTTGTACCTGACGAGTAGGTCTGGTTAAATGTTATTTAGTTGATATTAGAATTAATTGGAGAATTCTCGAATTCCAGGGCCTCCTACCTATGGCTGAACGTGGGTCGAGCCATCTTCAACGACGTCAGAGACTCTTGAGCCGTTAGAGGCGTCTCCATCACCGTGAGGTTTGCGGACCTGCGTGAGTACGTGGCTACGCGTGGTAGTAATACATTTATGAACAATTTGTACCGTGAGTGACCTTGGGTGAGTCGTTTACTTGTTTGGGTAATAGGGCGTCTCCTCCATACACACACATTCATAAATCTTGTGACACTGATCAACGTAGAAACTTTATTAACATAAAATTCTTAATAGTAGTACAACCAATTTTCTTTGGACGACACTGAGGACGCTCGGGTGTCGGTCCCCTAATGTAAGAAATAAGAACCCTAAGGTTAATAATAAATAAGAGTATGAAGTTAGGACCGATGTGGTCCAGTGTTACACCTTATATAGTGGAATAAAAAATGTAAACCGGACTACTTTGTTTCATTTGTCATTGCCATACATCCCATTTGAAGTCAAGCCTTACGACTCTCCCTTAGGCGCCCAACATTTTCTTTAAGTAAGGTTTGACTCGCAGGCTATAACCGAACCTCCCTCAGAGATGTCTCATGCCCTCAGCAGCTAGCAAAGTGTTACAAGGTAACTTATAATAGTTGTTATTGTATTTAAGTTATTTAAATAAATTTTAATACATGGAAATACCATAATTTCTAATTATGTTTTCATACAAGGTTACCCTACTTACAACCTTATATGAAAAAAACTGTCGGTTTTTTTGCAGCCGCCAAGGATATTTTTTCATAATTTAGAGGACCTCTTAATACGTATAGATTGGTATATAAAAATAAACGCGTTTAACAATATCGGAGCCGAAACATTTAACTTTTGAGTTTTGTTTATAACTTTTCAGTATGACATGTGGAACATTTTGCAACAAAACATGTTTGTTTTGAATAGATCTATCATAATCATACCACTTTTAAAAGTGGCCGCTCACCTAAACAAAATGACAACACCCAATGCCCTTTATTTAAAAACAGCATATTCAAGGATCGAGAGAGAGGAATTCACGGGTTCAAATTGGGATAGTGCTAAGTAACCGTTATCTACTTCAGCTAATTAAAAAAATGTCATACGGGATATCAAGAAACAAAGAATTTGTAAGCTATAATGCAAGTAGAATGTCTCACTTTGTGTGTCACTGAAGTTGGTGGCGGGTAGCAGGTCGCCAGCCTCGCGCCGCCACACCACATTCGGCGTGGGCACACCGTGCGCCGCACAGCGCAGCGTCACATTCGCACCCTCCCTCGCCACCTGGTCGCTGCTCGTCGGGTAGTCCAAGATGTCCGGCGGCACTAAACACACTCAATAATTAATATAAAACCCCTCGACCACTGCGACAAAAGATTTACTTTGACTCCAAGTTAGTTACTTATAAATCCAATACTGTTCAACTTAGCGTAACTAAATTGATATTGAAATTACACGCACGAACTATTAAGAGAGTTGATAGACCTCTAAGTATTTTAGGTAGTGCTGTTTCAGGAAACATATAGGTTAATATACACAACGCGGAAACGACATTCACTAAAAATACGTCGCCACGGGGAATGTTACGAGTAAGTACCTAATGTTAAAGTTACGTACCTACGACGTCTAAATAGGCGGTTTGGCTCTTCATGGGGTCAGTGTTGAGCTGACACATGTACCAGCCGCGGTCGGCCTGGCGCACGTCATGGATGTGGAGGAACCACACTCGCCTGTCGCTGTGGTTCACAGCGATCCGGTGGTTCTTCGTAATCACGTGGCCCGCGATCGTCAGGATAGTCTGCGTGTCCACGCGTAGCCACGCCACCTAACAACCAACAAAACTCTTTGAAGGATCGATCAAACCGAAGCATAAACTAGGCAGCGAAATGTATGAGAATACTAGCTTCTGCCCGCGACTCCGTCCGCGTGGAACTCGTTTATATCGCAGCTCCATACAAACTTTTACCCCCCCATATCACCCCCTTAGGGGATGATTACGGGGATAAAAACTATCCTATGTTACTCTCCATTCATTCAACTATCTCCACTTAAAAAATCACGTCAATTCGCCGCTCCGTTTTGCCGTGAAAGACGGACAAACATACAAACACACACAATGCAAATCATTTATAATATTAGTATGGATATGGATTGTGACGCGCAAGATGCGTCGCGCGTCGTCGCGGTCACACAACGCTTAGCTCCAGTGTCCGGTATGGCAGGTTCTTAATACATGACCAACCTAAGCTTCAATGAAACCTAACAAGGTCCCCGTTTCGGCGCGTCATTGTTGTCACGTCAAGGTTGAGGTCAAATCAAAGATAACATTACCTTAACTACTGTGATTTAGTTCAGTTGTTTAAATTAATATTGAATCTCAGATGAAGTAAAATGCTAAACGCGTTTTATTTAGTAGGCAACATAGGTAAATAACATAATTCCGAAAAGCCAAATCTTTCTTAATTTGATTTTTCGTAAACCATATGCCGCCGAAGGAATAGTAATCTAACTAAGGCATATAAAATTATTCCCTTGTAATGTGTTGCATATTTCTATCACTAGAAAAAAGTTTTTGGCTTTATTACTAAAACTACGGGACATTCTACTTGAAAACTCGTAGGTATATGTAAGGTAGAGTAAATATAGCATTCAATAAAATATATAACCTACTTATTTCTTTATAATTTTAATCCATTGACGTCCATTTAACTAATTTTTGCCAATGGTGAAATAATATTACTTACTTAGATGTTTAAATTAAACATGGATATTAGCATTTTCAAATAATACTCCAAAAAAATACTCTCACTCTAATGAAGTACTAACCCTGTAAGATCCAAGGTCATTGACGACACAAGTGAAGACTGCCTCTCTACCTAATGACACAGTCAAGTTGTTCAAGCTATCTTCAAAGCGGGGAACTTCTGTAACAATAACAAAGAAATTTATATTTTCACTTTATTCATTGATGAACTCGATTAACTCAAATAGGTAGGTACTTATACTTAATAGGTAGGTAAGCGGATTGAACGAAAGTACTCTGTTGTTGTAAATACGAGTACTTGAATGAAGAATAAACTGTTTAAAAGAAGTCTAGGCTTTATTTGGTGATCTTTACCTTTACTGTATGTACGGTCGCCGTCAAATATATGTGTATACACTTTTGTATTTTATTCCTTTAAATAGGGCGAAACTCGGATAGGGTTATTTCGCCGGTTAGCTAATATCACCTAATTGCATGTGCCAGGCGCCAGCACATGATGCGACCACTATTAGATGTGTTGGTGAACTGAAAGGATATTTTCTGTCACTCACTTCAACTGCAACAAGTTGCCTGTTTGCAGTGAATTGTCTACCGTTCTACCTTACCGTTTAATGCCCAAATAATACAGTAAAAGAATTTCATACACTTTCTAGGCCTATATGCAGACTGCGTTTATTATGGTGGTTCGACGACCATACAAAACGTCTTTTGACATTCGCAGGCATGTCAAAAAACGTTTTGTATGGTCGTCGAACCACCTCACCACCTTAAAAACAAATTTGTTAATAAAATTAAAACGGCTAACAGACAGACAAAAGTTAAATATGGAATATATTAGGTAAATAACGTTTATTAGGATGGTAACGAAATTAGGACAACAAATTGCAAACGGTCCGATCTCTGTTTGCCTGCTAATTACAAACTGAAGAAATATTTACATTCAATTTAACAGTAAAATCAGTAACAGGCTGCTATAACAAAAGCCGATGCGATAACAAATGCTTTTTAGGGAGAAAATATAAACGATTTACTCGAATAGATCACGGATTTGTCAGGCTGTGTATTTTGTATCAGCTTAAATTTATTTTCCATTAAGTCCTTTACTTCGTATTTTATTTACATTCGCGTTTCATATATGAAATACAACCTGTTTGTGGTAATTGCGAAGATGCTTTTGATTCCAGTTACATACACTTCCTTAGCGCTTGAAAAGTCGCACAGCGTGCTGCGTGAATAATAGTCTGTATAAAAGAAACCTGTTCAACGCGTCATAAGTTTGTATCGCTTAAAAACTCTTCCGGGGTTTAACGATACGATTCAGTTTTATTAAATTACTTCGCCCGCGCGGAACTCGTTTATTTCTTAGCTCCATACAAACTTTCGCTCCCCTTCTTACCCCCTTAGGGAATAAAAACTATCCTATCTCCTTTGCCGGAATTCAAAGTATCTCCATACCAATTTTCATTTATATTTAATATCAGTATGGATTGTATGTATCGGTATGAAAAGGGTCCGTATGGCGGAGTTACATCATTTTATAGATTAGACTAGGTACTCAGAACGCCTTTTTTTTACAAAAATAGACTCTGCCACGAATTTGGTTTCTGTGACCCAGCTTCACCACAATAGATGCATGTAGGCTTTTTCAGTATTATTTTGCATTTTTAGGGTTCCGTAGTCGACTAGGAACCCTTATATAGTTTCGCTTTGTCAGTCCGTCCGTCCGCGGATAATGTCAGTAACCGTTAGCACTAGAAAGACTGACATTTGGTACTAATATATATATCAATCACGCCGAAAAAGTGGTAAAATAAAAAGTGTTTTTTTTATTTTTATTAGGGTACCTCCCCTATACGTAACGTGGGGAGTGTTTTTTTTTTTCATTTCAACCCTAACGTGTGATATATTGTTGGATAGGTATTTAAAAATGAATAGGGGTTTGCTCAAATAATTTTTTGATAATGTTAATATTTTCGGAGATAATCGTTCCAGAAGTAAATAAAATGTCTCCCCCCCCCTCTATCTTTTGAACCATAAGTTTTAAAATAATGAAAAAAATCTCAAAAGTCTGTAAAAACTTTCTAGGAAAATTATTTTGAACTAGATAGGTTGAATAGTTTTTGAAAAAAATTACAAAAACTACGGAACCCTACACTGAGCGTGGCCCGACACGCTCTTGGCCGGTTTTTTTCTTATGACACGGCCAAAAGGTACCTTTTCTACTAAACTTTTGGTCATAACTAAATTAATTGTCATTTACATATACTAAAAATAGAACTAACTGTGTCAACAAATGTTTATAGTTTTCGAAACGGCGATTAAATAGAACATCTTTACCCACTTTTACAAACATTAAACGACGTTCCTCAGACTACCGTTACCCGTAGTCTGAGGAACGTCACATATCCCAACTACTAGCGTTAACATAACCTGTATACAATACAATACAATACAAATACTCTTTATTGCACACCTCACACAAACAAAGCAGTTAAAAAGAGAAACAATACAATAACATGTAGGTAGAGGTAGACAACAGGCGGTCTTATCGCTGAAGAGCGATCTCTTACAGACAACCTTTGGGTATCGGAGAAAGAGATAAAACTAGAGTATGTGCAGAGATTATAATAAGCCAAGAATCAAAATAATTATATTAATACACGTACATAAATAGCTCTATATATATAAACATACATACACAATCATACATATATACAAATAACATAAATAAAAATATATAAATATAATACAAAAACAGTCAGCCAATAATAATAATAGTAAGACAATCAGGGTTAGGGGAGAGACAAATAAAGTTCTTTAAGAAGAGATTTGAAGTTACCGATAGATTTAGCTTGTGACAGTCGAATAGCCTTAAAAGTGAACGAACTACTGTAAAATTTCGAAGATGACGAAGGCAAGGCAATAGCAAATTTTTAGAAGATCTAACAGAATTAAAATCACTAAAACGCTCTTTGAGATAGCGGGAAGTTGCAGGGTTAAAAAGGACACTAAACAGAAGCGAAATAATGTGAGAGTTACGACGATAACGGATAGGGAGCCACTTGAGTTTGGAACGGAAACTAGAAACGTGGTCATATTTGCGTAACCCAAATATGAACCGAATGCAGACATTTTGGAGACGCTCAAGCTTATTAAGCTACTCCTCAGAAAGGTCGAGATAGGATACATCAGCGTAATCAAGAATAGGAAGAAGTAAAGTTTGAGCAAGCGCAATTTTAGTTGCAGTAGGCAGAAAATTACGAAACCGGCTGAGAGACCCCACTGCAGCAAATATCTTCCTGCTCACTTCACTCACTTGAGGCAACCAAGACAAAGGGCGATCCATAATGATCCCAAGATTTTTCACTTGCATCGAATAATCAATCTGAATCCCATCAAAAAGTATTGGAGGGAGATTTACAAAATCAACTCTAGAAATCAGATTGCTGCTGCCAATAATAATGACTTGGGTCTTCGCTGGGTTCACACTCAGACCATATCGTTAACTCCATTTCAGAATGCGTACCAAGTCCTCATTAGTTCTTTCTATGGCAGAAGGGAGATCACCAAGCACGGACTGTGTATAAATCTGAAGATCATCGGCATAAAGGTGATAATGAGAGGAGATATTATGTGTGATGGAATTGATTTAGATAGAAAATAAGAGAGGAGATAGCACACCGCCCTGCGGAACGCCCGCCAGACTACTACACCAAGAAGTACAAGAAGAATCCACCTTTATTCTTTGCCGACGACCATTTAAATAACTACGAAACCAGTCAATTTCTGCAGGAGATAAGTTAAGAGAGCGTAAAATAGCGAGCATAAAATCGACAGTGTTGAAAGCATTGCTGAAATCCAACAAAGTTATAACTGTAAGCTTTCTGTCGTTCATCCCCAATCGGATGTCATCAGTGATCTTAACAAGGGCTGTACTAGTACTATGCCCTGAACGGAAACCCGATTGAAATTGGTTTAAAAGATCATATCTGTTCAAGAAGGAAGTTAATTGCTGATGCACTAGTCGTTCCAATACTTTGGATAGAAAAGGAAGAATGGAAATGGAACGATAATCAGAAAAGGAACTGGGGTTTGACTTTTTGGGTAAAGGGATAATATCAGCATCCTTCCATTGAGAAGGAAGCATGCCAGATATCATCCTTATATCGGTTTTATCCAAGTATTAAAGTATTAATAGCACCCTTATACTTATAACTAAGAAAGAGCCCCAGGGTTTTACAGGTAAAGGTTTTAGAAAGCCTATAGAGCAGTGTTATCTGATACCCATAGTGTTGAACAACCGTCTACAAACACAGTAATACCGGTTAAAGTATGAGCTGAGAGTGAATTAACACTCTTGCTCTCACCTAGAGTGTTAATTCATTCTCTGCTAATACTTTAACAGTTATTACTGTGTTTTAAGAGGGTTGGTCAACACTATGGGGTCATAGAAGCCCCTCGGCTAAAAATGATTTATCACTTAAAACTTTATTAGACCTATTAAACAGTTTCAAGTGAGCATCTTACATCTTACAATAAAATTATGGGACAAATATAGCTTATCGACAAATGGCGAAGATAGGTATTAATATATTTGACAGGAGTTACTAATTGAAGTGATTTGTGTTTGTGAATTTAAGTGAAAACCATCTGCTTTTGTGATTTTACTGTAAGTTGTGTTTTGTTTCCCATTTCAATTTGAACGCGCCCAGGATTTATTTAAAATTTCTAATAAAACATATGAAGAATAAAACAGACACCTAAAGATTTTATCATTTTCTATTCTTGCTTCTTGGCCAGTGGCATGTTAAATTAAGTGGCATTCATAGAATGGCAAGAGTAACATAAATAATGAAGTATTTTGTTGCCAAATATTGAATAACCCAATCAATTTGTAGGTTAGAGTTCACAAAAACAATGGTGAACTTACATTAAAGCTTTAGTCGTCAGTTAAGTCATCTATAACGCTTTTTGAGGTACAAGTCTTTGCCTTCATAACGGTGTTATGTACACTCAACACACTTACTATAACCAATAATTAATATAATTAATTGTTTGACTCCAACTTTGTAATAGTTTCATTTGATTAAGAACTTAATAAGAATTTCACCAGTTCGTAACAAAGTTCTTAAAAAAATATTAACAAAAGATTTTGTCTCTGACAGTAGCGATCGATATTTTTTTCGTCTAACACCATTACTCTTACAGTCTTTAAAGTGTGCATAGTCTAAGTTGGCTCAGTTCGGGTTGCACGGGGAGGTTCCACAACGCTTCGGGAGCTCAAATACCGCGAGCCATCCGGTTGCCTCTTGGACACTGCAACTACGCGTCATTGCTCTGAATATTACCATTTGGTATGTGCGTTTCGCGAAGGTGAAATTATGAATAGGTAAAAGACAAAGCAATTCCGTCACTGACAGCTGATGCTTTCGCTCATACAAAAAAAAAAACAATCACGTTAAATGTTTGTAAATTATATCAACTGTAGGATAAAAACTAAGCAGAAGCCGGAAATATGTATCTATCAAAAACTCTACCGTTCATGGTAAGCCGCCAACGACGAAATAAATCAACAATAGATCAATTAATGTAACGACTAGGTAAATTCTGTTTAATTGACGCTTATTAAATAAATCAATTGAAAAGGATTATGTCAGGAATAATATGTTATAAATATCGTTCGAGCTATTCACAGCGCTCGTGCGTTAGTATAAACTTCCTCTGCCTAATGCTGGCAAAAAAACCGCTAAAAAGGATAGGACTTGTACAACTCTATAACACCTATCCAAAATCCTTTTTATATGCAAATAAATGAATTATGAATTATGAATCATACCTACTGTCCGAACTACCCACATAAAAAAAACAAATGTCATTTGTCAGTTGACCCCGTGTGATCTAAAGATAAAAACTTTGGGATGTATTAATTACATGATGAATGTGTCAAATTAGTGAATTCTATACATTTTGTAGACAAGATATTTCATTATTTTTGGAGATAGACTAACTACTGAAACTGAACGTACAACGTACTAACACCTTGGATGGAAAAAATAATAGCCTAGGCTTACCGAATACTACAAAACAAACCAGTCAAGGCTAAAAATACCCAAATCGTATATTCAGTCTCGTCGGTCTGGAATAATGGAAGTGTTCGCTCCTCGGAGTGCGCCAGTAGGTACATATTCGAAGCCGCGCAGCCAGGGCTGCCCCCCTATTCTGTAACTTGTTTTAAGCTCACCTCAACGCTCACCGACAAGTATATCTTGACACCGCGATGCGTACTAACTACGCGTTGGTAGAGGTCTAGTTTCGTGACGGGTGATCGGCGGGGTGAGCCGTATTAGCGTTTAGCGAATAACACCCCTGGTATTGACACCGCCAACAACTCGCCTGATATCAACCATTCTATGTCTGACCTCTGATTACGCGTAGCTGTTACGAATCTCGGCGTCAGGGTGTACTAGCAACGAATGCTTAGGCTAGTCGAAATAGACTGTGAATCGCATAGCTGAGAACGTTATTGCTGACGCGGTATCGTGTTCACGCACGTACAGTCCTAAGCATTTATTGTGCCTAAAGCAAATTTGCTTGCCGGTCGCAATATCCAAGTGAACGGACCCAGGGGTGCCGTAATGAACGTTTTTCTCTGTATTCCGAGAAGTCAATTTACTTAAGGTGTAATAAAGGCTAACGGTTTAGTAGCCTCTGCTGCGATGCCCTCTCTTAGCACTAAAATTTTACTGTCGCATAATGTAATCAAATTGTGCATGTGTGGGGCGCAGTTGAGTTAAATATGTCTTTACGACATAATCCTAAGGTTTACAGGGAATCGATACCGAAGGCAATAATTCTACCCATTAGGCGAAATAAATTGTTTTGATAGTCGTTTATTTTACGATCGGAACAATGCTTCTGTAGGATATAAAGTTACCGCGCGCGTATAAAAACCGCATAAGATTTAGATAGCCGGGAAGCTAATAAATTTCATAACAACTTTTAACCCACATAATGCACAAGTGAATGATTTATAACACAGAAGGAGAAGGAAGCTACAAAAGATGATGTTTATCCTTTTATGTCTAAACCTCTTGGGACAATTTATGTCGGAATATTACCTCTCCTTAGCGTCTCTAAAAGAAAGTTTAAAATGTTTTATGTCGGTGCTCAAACCATGTCCGGTCATCCGTGACGTAACACTTTTATTACGTCGCCATTTATTATTTCTTTACATATATGTAGGTACCTACACCTTGTATGTTATGGTATAATGTACTTATTTGTTTATTTATTTATTGACAAATACATTTACGTGACATTACAGTAAATAACCAAAGCGTCACGAAACTAAAAACAACAAATAATACTATTTAGGCGACGAAACGGCTTATATACTATGTATATAGTTTGTTCGTTAATATTACATACATAAAGCGTGTTTGAGCCCTTATTTACATGTAAGTGTATCTTTGATAAGTAAATTTATAGCACTTGTTCGTTTCCGAAAAATGTTAAACATGGACTACCGGCAAGCAAACCCGCTTAATGATGCGGTTTCTCCTTCCCGGACAGTTTTGCTACAAAGCGGAAAACATCGGCTACGCTCATAGCGCTACGAAAACGTTCACAGTGAATAAGGCCTAACCTAAAATACCTATATCTCCTATCAGACATATTAGTGGTGAAAACGAGTGTGAAATGGGTGTCCAAAATAATATACATAACTGATTTGTATAAAAATAATACAAGGTATTTCTAAAAGCTTAACTAACACAGCGCTTATAAAAAAAAATCGTCCAAGTGCGTGTTGGGCCACGCGCAGTGTAGGGTTCCGTAGTTGCCTGTCTTTCTTAGTTACATCGACATTCGACACGCGCGCGCCAACTAAATGGTTGCGTCGGCCGAATTTGTACGAAAGTTGGCCTTTCCAAGTACATTTAAAGTTGGTCGTGATAGTTTTCCTTTCAAATTAATTATATTATGTAGGGGGGCGACACATTTAAAGACCCAATATCTCGCAAACGAATCACTAACTTGATAAATCTTTTTGAACAAGCTATTCAACGAGGGATCCCCTTCATTGGCATATTTTTTTTTAGACTAATATAGTTTCGCATAATTGATTTGGCATAATTTTTATTGGCATAATAATACCGTCGCATAATAATACTTTGGCCTACTACTCTGTTTGGCATACTACGCTAATAGCATAATTTCAGTTGAACTAATCTGTATTGGCCGAATACATATTACGCATACTATTGTTTGGGCTAATAATTATTTGGTATATCTGTCATTATCTATAATTTCTTATCCATTATTTCAGTTTTCTAAATGACTAAAACTCAATTTCGTTGTTACAATGCATTTATTAATATTGTGAAAACATTTATTATAATATTGACTTAGATGAATGATAGTTGCTAAACCACGTTGCTATTGGTTCTGGAAGGACTCGGGGGACGGGGGGGCCCCCCGCAGTAAAACAAAACAAATAATCGTAACAATGGTATCATTAGTAGGTTAGGTTAGGTTCTGCTTGCGTCCCTTAGAGCGGAAATAGGCACCCCGCGAAGCGGGGTGACGTCGACACGCTGGCGCTTAGGTTAGGTTTACATTACTGTTATGCATTTTGATATGATGCCAATTGATTATTATGCCTATTTGTGCTTATGCTTTTTGACATTAGTCTTCATGAAGATTATGCTTTCAGTATTTATGCTTTTTAATATTATGCGTATATAATTATGCGTAATGAGCATTATGCACATCACTATTCCGGCGAAAAGCAATTATGCGTAACAATAATAGTACAAATGACTTTATGCCTTCCAATAGAGAATCATTCAACGATACCCCAACTATGGGTTTAACGAGTGTAAAAAATGACATCCCCACTTTTTAGGTGTAGGGGAGGCTGGCGAGGTACCCCAAAAGTTTTTTTTTTATTCTTCTGTTTTGTCGGCGTGATTGATTTATATACCCATGCCGAATTACAGTTTTCTAGTAGTAATGGTTACTGATTATGATGGAAAACCTGGCCATAGGTCTTGTCTTCAGTACTAATTCGAAATCAATTGATTACGCCAGTAGGTATGTGACATCACATGATGACGCTGGGCACCGAGAGTTGAATGCCTGGCACACACGTTACGAGAAATCGTTACGATTGCACTGTACCGTTTAAACACTTTAAACTGCACCGATAATCGAAACGTGTCTGTGACAAAAATCGTAAAAACTGTACAGTTTTTGTCACACACACGTTTCGATAATCGGTATAGTTTAAACGATACAGTGCGATCGTAACGATTTCTCGGTAACTTGTGTGCCAGGCATAAGCATGTTAGCTGCAAAAATACTATTGTTGCCCGCCGCTCACCACTGGCGTTGAAAACCCACCACGTGTATTTGATTTCAAGCATTTTTTTGGAATCCTCTTGTCTTCTATTATAATTATTATTTCGAATTTCGATAGTCGAAAACTGATATCCATAAAATGTATAGACATAAACATCAATAATTTTTGTTAAGAGGCTGACAACACAAAATAAAGAATTAACAGAAGGGCCGTTCCCGCCGTCCTTGAAAATACATACCTAAACTGGCCCGACTCACTAGGGTTGCTTCTGTATTGATTCCGAATTTTAAAAAGGAGTAGGTACCTAATATAAGTTTATAGACACACATACATCGATTCGTTTATACATACATCTTATCATGCGTAGGTATCTTGGTAAATAAATTGATGCATGACCCGCTGCGAGTTGTGACATGTGGCCGGCGGCGGTCGAGAGCGCCAACAAAGAATACCTATACCTAATTAGGTACCTACTTAACTAAACCATAGTACCTACCTAAATACTGGCGTTTTACCAGCGAACGATAAGATGAATGTGTAATGGTTTATCTTCGTTATCAAAGCGGCTAGTTCCAAAAATTACCTACCTAACTAGGCCTACCTACCAACATGAGAAAACAGTTTAACTTACCTTTCAATAACGTTTGGAAATTTGAAAAAACTGTAGGCACAGTTTTTTGTTGTATTTAAACAACCAAATACACTGCAACTGTAATAAGATCGTTTATTCATTTTGCCGTACGTGATACAAAGTGCCTACGTAGGTAGCGGCGCCGGCGGGGACGTCAATTGATCAACGCGCACAGCCCGACTAAGCTCTGTCCAAGTCCCGTCTAAGTATGCCTGTAAATGTAACGTCTGTGTGCGTGCGGCGAAAATGACGCTTTGTACTGAGCGGACTCTCTGCTCCGGCGCGCGCCGCCGCTATTTACTTTGTGCTGACAAGACCTAATTTTGTTGAAATTTGCTCCAGGCAAAATACGGTTTTGAAAACATTAATTTATAATAGCGTTTTTTTTGTTGATTTCATTTTAAAATGTTTTTTCTAAGAACCTAAACTGTATTCAAGAATCCGACATACTTTCCACCCGGAAGTAATTATGTAGATTTAAATGAAGCAGGCATTGTCTTTTTTTGTATGATTTAACTTGAATATTATAAAGCAAATGTAAAAGAACCAAAATAAAGACAAAAATATTTATTAATATATAATAATAATATTAGGCCTAGGCTAAGGGAGAATGTAAATAAAATATAAAATAGCCTATTTAATCAACATATTTATATATGAATCAGTCTTTAACTTCAATTAGTATACAATCAATGTGAAAAATGGCGGTAATTCCCATAAGGAGACACATACAGTGACCGGTTTTTTAAAACCCTACTAATAGGCCTTATTATCATATGGTTGTATAAAAAGCCCTAAGACCTTAACGTACTTGAATAATTAAAACAAACTTGTTGTCGAGATCAATAATTTATATTCTTCTATTGAGATATAATATGGGTACGGATATTTAGTACAATATTACATCAAAATATTCCTCTATATTAACTAGCAACCTAATTAACATGTATAGAAATAATAAGTCTCGAACTTTAACCAACATAGAAAATAACAAAATATAGCAATTCCTGCTATAAAAAAATTTAAAAAATGTTTTTTTTTTAGGATTTCTCCTATTTCCTCCTCTCCTATTTTACTGTAGGCCATATTATACTATAGGTAATAAGAACTGCAGACACTAGGGCATCTTCTGACCACAATGCTCGTTTGGGAGGCATCGTGATCGAAACTGAAAATATAACAAATGAGTAAGTAATTAATGTAATTATGCTCTCTAAGTTATAACTTTAAATACCGAAATTCGATATATGAAGTAGGAGGTTAATAATGCCTAAAAGAAATCCCAAGCCATAGAGGGCAATAAGGCCTATAGGTAAATATTGTAGGCCTTATTCACCAATGACCACGTGTATAATGTGTGACACCACAATACGTTATTGAAATTTGTATCACATTACAACGATCACAATAGATCAGCGATGGTCGCAGTGATATAAGGGCTCTCTAGTCCGGAAGCCACTACCAGAATAATTACATTACAAGCGTTAGTTAGGGAGAAAAACTGAGTACAAATTGACATTATTCATGTATTATTACATTTATTACAATAAATACTCACGTCTGTTTCGGCCCGATTTTTGTACCACGTGCCACGTGCTCACCTGCCGAAATGTATGATGCAATCCCGGTGGCGGGGAGCGCGGAACCGAGCCAGTTCGAACGTGTAGTTCCTTGTTTGTCTGCTTGGCATCAGGGATGCGTAGCCTTGAGCGCGAGCACCCGTATTTAATACGATTTTCGTTACTTAGGCCTTATTAGCCGACAGACCTTATTACCCGCAGGTACCTTAGTTAGTTTATCATTTTTTTGATGTCTGAAATTTTGTCGGATTCTGTCACTGGGTAACTATTTAATCTCTCACTTATATAATAAATCTCTTAATTAAAAAAATAATCAGCCAGTATCAAACTAAGCATTGTTGTGTCCCACGTGATCTCAGCTTCCCATGAACGGAAAAACATGTAACTTTTTTATAAGTAAATTATTACTCTTGCTTCCGTTGAGGATAGTTTTTATCCGACTGTGACGATTAATTAATTTTTGGAAATATTTGACCTCATTAAATTATTAATTTCTTCTGCTTGAAATCGTAGCCGCCATATCTGTCATCTTTCAGTGACGTCAAAATGGCGGGCTTGCCATAATTATCCAACAGTAATAATTTCGATCCGGTGTTGTGATAGACCTTCACAAAACGCATATTAAATTCGAATGCATAAAAAAATTATCGATTCTGATATGGAAACTTATATGCGCTAAATTCGTATTGAGGCGTAATTTCAATAAATGTAACAACAAATTTCAACAAAATAACGACAAGCGTCAAAAGTCTGACTCTTCCTTTTTTTATGGCATGGCATAGCGCTGTTCTTGCATTCAGCCATAAAGTCTATTTGAGTTTCTGCAAGATTACACGCTGATTATTTGTCAAGATCTGCACGGCTATCACAAGACGGCGCGCGAGCTCTCGATTTTTCTCTCACTATACGTCTCTTTCTAAGATGTCTAATAAGAGAGAGATGGATAGTTCGAGAAAACTCCAGAGAGCTTGCGCGCCGTCTTGTGATAGCCGTGCAGTATCGTGACAAATACTCAGCTGATAGCCGTGCTGGTTTGTCAGTATTTATATTTATCAGCAATAAACAGTATGTATTATATCAGTACAGAACGGGACTTTTATAAACATTAATTAACAAGCGTGTCAGTATTAAGGCGGTGTTATACCTTCGTACTTCGCGCCTTCAAGTTGACATCCAGCTAATATTATAGAGACACAGAAATTGGCCAACATACAGGAGAATACTTTTATCATTAATATTTTGAATAATTACTTTAATAGAAAAGAAAGGGTCTCGGACTCGCGTTATGATTGTAGAACTTACTTAGTGGTTAGGATAGTTTGGAAAATATAAATTGGCGGTCTGTTGTCTAATTAAATAGAGATTTTTGGTTCCGCGTAAACTCTTACCGGTTAATGGGTACTCGAAAGGATTATATCTATTACTAATTCCTAAACACATCTTTACCTGAGAGTCGGAGTGACTCAAAATCATTTCGGTCATCACGTTTTTATTTATTTAATATAAAACAGTGTTCAAAATATGTAGAGAAGAAGATCATTAGGTAAACATTTAATGCTGCAGCCTGTGTCCTACCATTTGGATCTATTGCCACCTCTGTTAAAGAAAACGCGTTTTGTCCCTTTCTTACTAAGGGCCGATTTTTCAATCTCTAGATAAAGTTATCCGTCAGTTAAAATTATCACCATCTTTTTTTAGGTCATATGAAAGAAAAGGACAGAGCTAACATTTATCTGACAGATAGTTCTATCTGGGAATTGAAAAATCGGCCCTAATTTAAATATCAGAGGGACAGATAAAGACAAACGAATTTTAACGGCATTTCAGCTAAAATAGGTTTATTCATAATTCATAATTTATTGCATAATAATCATGTCGTATATTGGGCCTTAAAATAATAATTAGGATCGAGACATGAACCCTGTAAGGGCACAGCAATTTACAGTTAGGTACAAGCTAATATAACATGCTATATAAATAATACAGAAGGCCATTAACACAACCCAATAAATAAAAATTTCTCAAACATGCTCAGAAATGTACGCGTTAATATCACGAAATGAAGATGTGAAGTTTCTTGTTTACGGCTCCCTACATTACTTCTTGGCCTTACGCCAAGAAGTAATGTATGAAAACCCTAAGTAAAACCATTATTGTCCGCTACTCTAACTTTTTAAATTTGCTTACTAATATTAAACTGACAAAGGAAAATTTACATACTGCCAACCACCACTAGACACTGTAAGCATACTTGCTTCATAAAAAAAATAAAAATAATCTATGGTACTATACTTTATGTGCGGTTAAACATGGTGCTCGAACGGCTTGTTCAAATGGCATGTTAAAAAATAAAAAAAAGGCGCAAATTACCTATTATTTAATTGATTATCTAGTATTTATTTTAAGTTTAATATTTCCTCACATCGTTTGAGAAAAGTACTATACAATCCTCGGCCGGAACAGGGATTGCTGGACTCGTTGTATTTGGCCTCGTCTACGACTCGGCCGTCTACCCTAATCTCGTCCAGCAATCCCTTACTTCACGGCCTCTGCAGTAATCTACTATTACTAAATACTATTTCAATTGATCATCACATATGAACTATTGAATAGTAGCATTTATCAAGTAATAATTCTTTTAATTTCCGTTTAAATACTTCACCTTTCGATTCCTCCGTTATATGCTCTGGTATTTTATTTGCTACTGTTATACATCGGTAATAAGGTCAATTTTTATACATAGCCAATTTAGTAGCTGGTAATTCTAATTTATTACAGTTTTTCCGTCTTTGCGATCTGACTACCCTTTTCGTAAATAAGTGCGGATTATTCCTGACAAAAAGTGCTGCTTCCAAAATGTACAGTGAGGGTAACGTGAGAATTCTTAGCTGGGTATAATGTGGACGGCAGCTTAGAGCATACACAAAACTAGATAATTTTGACTTGATATTTTGTACATGCGATTTCCAATTTAGACTCGAATCTATTTTTATGCGTAACAATTTAAAATCGTTTACTTCTTCGATTTTATCTGTATTTATTTTTAGTGTAATTTCTAAAGGTTTCTTTTGTATGGGTTTGAATTGAATTATTTTGGTTTTTTTAAGGTTGATTTCTAGATTATGTTCTGCGAGCCACTTAGTGATACTTATGTATACTTGCCGTAAGCGTTCAGAGCATTCCGCGCTGTTGCTACAATTTAAAAGTATCGACACATCATCCGCAAACATTATGCAAGTTGAGTCTGTTATTTTCGGCAAATCGTTGATGTATGCAAGAAAAAGGATACACCCTGTTACACTTTCCTGGGGAATTGAACATGTAGTGGTACGCATTTCCGAGCTTATTTCTTTAATTTCACCCGTCCTTTTGTCAAGCCAATCAATGTGTACATATAACTTACGATTTTGAAGGTATGATTTAAACCATTGGTAAGCCTGCCCGCGGATACTCATGCCATACAATTTATGGAGTAGGATATTATGAGACACCCTGTCATAGGCTTTGGACATGTCCAGGAGTAACCCTACGCCATATTTCTTGGAATTTAGTTGGTTAAGGATTTCTTGAATGTAGTGGTAAACCGCAAGTGTCGTAGAATGTTGCTTTCTGAAACCAAATTGTTTTTTATCTAGAATGTTAAATTTTTCGAAAAAATTATAAACTCGATTTGCCATTGCTTTCTCAAATAGCTTAGAAATGGCGGGAAGGAGTGCAATGGGCCTATATTGGTTTGGGTCTTTAGCATTTCCGCTAGGTTTTAAAATAGGTTTAAAATTTGGATACTTTAAGCGACTCAGGGAATACACCCTCTCTAAATGATTGGTTTATAAGCAGTTTTATTGGTTTATAAGCAGTTTTATTCAACGTTTTACTTGATAGACTAAATTAGAACTGCATGTGGCATGTGTCCTGTGTCCAAGAGGATGAGATGCGTTAACTTCCACCACATTACCATGCAAACGAAGTCGCAGGTACAGCCAGTTGATAATATATCTGTTACACAGAAAAGATAAGCTATTATATATTATTTCCATTTTATTTTTTCCATACAAGTTGTCAGTCCATTGACTGGACTAATTGATGTTATTAAAGCAGTTTTTTAAGAAAAACTATTTGTTCTAGCACATCAAAAAAAAATGACAATATTCACCATATTTCAAAGACCGTGGACGGGCTCGATAAATAATAGGACGAAATCGGCTCGGTAGAAAATAATTGCAAAGATTGGTCTTAAAATCATCTTAAACGGTTCTATATCTTTATTTTTTGGCGTATGGGTCTGCAATTAAAACATGAAGTCAACATATTCATACCTAAACCGCTAACGAGTCACATTTCACAAATAATCCACACTTTTTTTATTTCAATATTTATGTATTTATGCTTATCTTCAAAAACTGGGCCGCCGCCCAGTGACACTGGCTCTCGTTTACTCCGATACAAATAGACAGTGTGCGCGCTATCCCAAATCCTCAAGGGCATTTTGGTGTTGACAGCGTCTTAAGTATAACGCTCAATAGTTGTAACAATAATTTATGAAAAATGATATCGTAATAGGTTTTGGCTCGTATATGGGGCGAAGTGTTCAAAGCGCCAATATATTACCAACAGCTATGAATTTCAAACATCGGAATCGTTCTATAGGTTGTTTAAAATGTATGACCTCAACGATTTTCTGTAATAGTTGAGAAGACCAGAATAATATCGATGTATCCATGATGGAACACATGTTAGTTTACTGTCATATTGTTCTCGTGCTGTGTTCTACAAGTCTATTGAAACGTTACGGAGCTCCAGGAACTCGGTCGGTCTGTCAACTTATCACGAGGCGGAACGTTTTGAGAGAGAGACATAATAATAGTATAGATCAGTAACGAGAAGTTTATCTGACTTGACGTATAGGTATATGATATTTATTTATTTACCCGTGTGGTGTCGGGTTAGAATTTAGAATAGAACCACCCCCTTTCTTCCCGTGGGTGTCGTAAGAGTCGACTAAGGGAACAGGGTTTGAAGTGTGTTGTGGGCGATGGGCTAGCAACCTATCACTACGATATCACATTTTGTCGATCTTTTATACCCACATTTATGCTAACAGTGGCACTGGTCACAAGTCTCATGTGACTACCCCTTTTAGGGCGTGTATGTATGTATGTATTTATTATTTATGAGTGTCTGGCAATAAGGCCTATATTTACAGATATTACCTTACAGACTAACACGCACATACATGCATACATACATACAGTGTTGCACGCACTCGTTCTGCCTAATTCATACTTAATACCGAATAATCGGACGAGTAGTTTCGGTAATGACCGGTGATGACCGAACTACTCAACCAATTAAAAAAAAATCTTTCTCCAGTGTTTACCTGGAATGGGCATTCAGGATGAACTAGTATGTATATGTTACATTTACATACAGTGTGTTATAATGAAGGACCAGTAGGTTCCTCTCCATTAGGTTTTTGTTTAAAAACCGATAGATAATTGAAATCATAAACTAATGTTTTTGTGACTTTGATACTTCAAAGGAATACGCCAGTTCAACGATTTTAAATAGGCTGGTGGATAAATCTGATTTTTTTTCTTTTTTCATACAAATCGGTTTACTGTCGGTGAACCTACTTCATACTGAAAAAAAAAACCATTTGGACTAGAGTCACTCTGAACAAGAAAAAAAATTGACATAAAAAAGTATAGACACAATCACATTTTCACCAAATTCACTTTTGATGGGATGACTTTTCGTCCAATTTCAAAATGTTAATTTCGTGTTGACGATTTTCCATTTGTGCTGAATGACAGAAAATGAATCTCGAAATTAAGCTATATTTTCAAGTTAAAATTAGCTAATGTTATTACGGTTTTTCTGAAAAAACATTGCTATTTTCTGTACCTATATAGAATATGAACGTTTGATATTCCCAAGTCATTATTGTTTTGATAATACGAATTTTAATTCATTCGCATGTTATTACACGGGCGAAGAGCACAGCATATCAAGCAGAGAATCGAATCATATGGGTTTAATTACTATTAATCCTGCTTAATGTTTGTCACTATTAGCTACGTTATACTTAATGTAGCTAATAGTGACAAACATTAACATTGATTTTGATTACTATCGCCATAACTTCAAAGTTAAGACTTACTTGATTGATTAATGGTGCGGAACACGTACTACATCGAGATATCGTGATCGTACCGATTCCGTCACGATTAATCTCAATTTATTAAGGCAATACCCCTCAAAGGGCGTTGCATCGCAAACAATTTCCGTGACTCCGTGGGGAATTATATGGGAGGGCAATATTTTCTCTTTACAATGACAGTACAACAAGGCAACGCTTTCAGGCAATGACTTGTACCGGGGGTGAAATAAATATTTGCGTATCGCAGCGGCGCCGCCCGCGCCCGCGCCGTCTGCCGGTGCCGCCAGGACTCACGCGACCTCCCAGCTCAATAGTAAGAAGTTTATTCTGCCTTAAATACCCCTCTAAACGTACGATCGATGCTTTTTCTGCAAATTACGGGCACACACCACGCCCAGATCCAATCTACTCTGTAATTTTAAACCTGCTTCATGTGAAATAGTGATAGAACGAACAAAATAGCGGGAAATTAGTGGAGCGTTATCAGAATAACAGTTACGGAGGAAAAGTAGTAAACGGGGAGGGAACGTAATGCTACTAACTACACGTTTTAATTTTTGTTTTCAAGCGCTTGCAATAACTACTTGAGCAAGTGTTTTCCTTCAAGAAAGTTGTTCAGATAAGACGTGACGTAAAGCAGACAATTTAAAATATTGAGTAAGTAACAAATTTGCGAGCGATTGGCGTGATTCGCAACTTTTCGCGCAAGTTAGCCGCAAGTTGGTGAAACTTTTCAGCCGTGTTTCCGAACCTTATCGCCCGTAGAAGTAACAAGCCCAGATAAATGAAGTTTAGTTGCTCTTAATTTAATGGCTGGCCGGAAGTTTTGGGGACGTGACCGGATGAGAGGGGCCGCTCCTTTCGTACAATTATTATCCAATTATTAATAAGATCAAGACATGTGGGAGACTTGGCCACTTCTTGAGTAATAAGTTGATGAAAAACAATTAATATCATACCTACAGCCATGGTGAAAAGCACATTTGTTTTTCCACATTTTACATGAAAGAAAGTCCTGTTAGTTACACCATTTATAACTCAAAAACGGGTGGGCCGCTTTACACGATTTTTGATTTGATGGATTTGACTTTTTCTCCAATTATATAACTATTTAGGGTTGCGTCCCACGAGATATAACAACAATATATATAATTTCATATTAATAACGTTCACAAGATATAATGAACGTTAGCTATAAAAACAAAACCAATACTTTTATAAGGAATAACGGTCAATTGACATAATATTCATATTACATAACGTTTTTTTCAATAATACTCAAGTTGACTAATTTTATTTCGTATAACATACATAACGTATAACGATCATAAGTTCATAACACACAGTATAATTTCATATAAGGATTGCAAAACAGAAAATTAGGTTAGGGCTGCTAAAAAAAGGGGGGAAGGGGGGGCGGTGCCAATCACAAAGGGACTCGGGAGGCGAAGTCCCCCGCAGTTAAAAAAACAAAAAATACTCTTAACAATGGCGTCCGTTAGAGCGAAAATAGACACCCCGCGAAGCGGGGTGACGTCGACACGCTGGCGGTTAGGTTAGGCTAAAATAATTGACGTGTTTGATTTCAAAAAAAATAATTTCAATCTTTCAATTCCTTAGGTGTTATGAATATTATACGCTTTAATCGATATATCAATTCATATTATATCTAAAGTACGTTATACTTTACGAAAATATATATTTTGACATTATACCTTTCGTTCATTATGTGCAATGAACGTTATACTAAACAAGCTTATACACAGTGAGAGTATATATTATGACCGTTATATGATAAGTTGTTATACCTCGTATTACTTACCCACTATTTAGGTATTAAAACATAGAAAAAAATACGAAAAAGATGACGAACGAAGAGAACTTTTCTCATACATTTTGTAAGGCGATACGAAGTTCGCGGGGTCAGCTAATGTCTATTTTATAAATCTATGTCGATAAAAAAGGATGATGTACTGTACCACCGTTTGAGATTCAGAAATATTATAATTGTATAAAAATAATTAACTGTTTGTATTCTTTAAATATTTTATATAATTTTCGTTATAAAGAATCATTATAACTTTATTTTCATCGTAATCAGATTTTAAACTTTTTCGCTTTGGATAATATCCATTTCAGCGAACGAATAATCTTGACGTTCTTATTTTATAATTACAATCATTTAAAAATTGCTTTATAGAAGACTCGATATTTAATTAGCTTAATTAAATATCGAGTCTACTAGCCGAAGTGCAGATCGTGCAAGTTGCTCCCGTCAAACCGGGCTTTGCAAATGACATAACGTGTCGAGAATACAGTGCATGCTCAATTATTTTCTGCATAAAATAATTAAATCAGTTATTTTACGAAATGTATGTAAATATGCTGCTTAGGATCGACACTAATCGTCATCAAAATATTCGCCCGTATCAAATTTACACACTGTAAATATTCTAAAGAGGTAAACTCTGTGAAGTTATAGCTTTGTTATTTTTAAGTATGTATCTAAACTAACTATGTACCTACCGGATGAGTGGTTCCAGAGATTAAGACTCCCTAGTCCGCCAGAACGAATAACGGTATTAAATTAACGATGCAGACTCTCTTAAGTAGCAGTTTTACTGTGCCTATTTGTTTATCCGAAAATACTGGGGTGTCCCATAAGTAAAGAGACAATATAAATTTATTTTTTTAAATAAGACAACACATTAAATTAAATTAGTTACATGTAATAATAATTAAAATTTATAATAAAATTACACATTTTATATCAAATTTGCACCAACGACGCCTTTGTACCCTATTTTTCTCAAATTTATTGCTGCTCGCCGCATGACAGCTTTTCCTGACCTTGCTGCCACTTTTTTTGCCAATCTGGTCCACCGATGTTTGAAAGCTGTCAATGATTTGGGCTTATCTGTTCGCTTTTTATATTCTTTCTTGCACAATGCCCAAAACATTTCAATTCCTCGAGCTTGGGGTACATTTGGAGCATTATTACGCTTGAGTATATATTCAATCCCTGTGGACTCCAAGTACTGGGTGACTTCTGACGCGTAGTGACAAGTCGCCATGTCCGGCCAAAACACAACGTCTTCCTTGCGATGATGTTTGTTTATAAACGGAATCAATCGTTTAATTATGCACTCTTTGAGATAAACTTTTGAGTTCATGGATCCAGTACAAATATAAGGTTCAGATATATTGCCGTTTTGGTCAATCGCTTGCCAAACGAGATATTTGTTAAAAAAATTTGCCTTTGGCAAGACCCTTTCCGTGTAATCCACAGCCTCTCGAGTGGTAGTGTGGAAATATTGCTTGCCAGGCACATCGCTCGGGTCCACCGGTACATATGTCTCATCATCAATAATAAGCACTTTTTTCAATGTTTTCGCGTAGACTTTACGACATCCTTTTTTAGCACGCACCTCCTGGTCTTTGATGTATTTGGGAGCAGATAACTTTGCATAGGCTTTCATGTTTAGGTCCTGTATTTTAATTCTAGATACACTAGACTTGGATATTTTTAATTTATCCGCCACAGCTCTGACCGATACCGAAGGAGTCTGTATAAACGCCCTTTTTATTTTACCTAAGTTTCGAGCCGTCGAAACTACACGCGGTCTTCCCGGTAGGCTTTTGAAATTTTGCTCTTCTGTTTCTTCAAAACGTTTTATTATTCGATATAAGCTCGTTCTTCTCGCCCCCTCTTGTGTAAAATGGTGTATTGTGTCTATTTTGCCGTGAGACTCATAATAATGAGAATTGTTCATGTTCAGCTCGTTTCATTTTTGAAAATTGTATAAAACCAATACGCAAATACCGAATAATTTGACAGATTTGCTTATGATAGTCGCCATGACAGTTATTTTTCTTTTTTTGAAAAATCTGTTTTCGGCCAGTGCGACATTAAAAAGTTGTCTCTTTACTTCTGGGACACCCTTTACCTACATCAGAAAAGCAAAACCACGAATTCATCAATAATAAAAGAATAGCTCTCACGTTTCCTTTGTTTTGGCATTGAACGGTTGAAGATATTTTGTTTCCCCTTGTTTCACTTACTGAAGTTACGGGCTGCTAAACCGTTGTACCTGTGAGTGAGTGAGACGAGGCATGTGCACTAGAGGCTCTCGCCACTAAGCCGGCTCAGGCGAATGAGATGGTTGAAAATAACAATTCTCAGATAGACTTGTCAGTGTTTCACTACAGGATAACAGGCTCTTCCTATGTAAGAATGTGAGGGATGTGTGACATGAGGACATACAGAAGTACAGACGACGATAAAAATATGTTTACACTATTTTGATTTTCACTTTCACTATTTTCACACATTATTGTTACTAACGGGACTTAATCGCGTATTTAATCCAATTTATTTAGGAAAACCTGGTGAAAAATTTGTACTTAACAATAACAATTATGTTTACACCGTGTTTTATTATAAGGCAAAAAATATATACCTACACATTGACATCGCCTGTACAAGAACCTATTTTACGCCCGTAAAGGTGTCATTCAAACGTCACTTACAAATGCAAGGAGATGTTTTAACTCAAATACGTTGTTAGAAAAAAATAAAACTAAATATATGTATTTATAAATAAATTTAAATGTAAAACACTAAGAAAACATGTTTAACTGAATTATTTCAAAGTTATTTTTTTTTTATGTTGAAATCTAGTGGCTGCGTAAAATATTTTTAACAGTGATATGAGTTCATGGTTGTATGCCGGAAGGCGCCTCGCGTGAAAGGCAACAAATTGACGATTGCCATTTTATGGGTTTTTATTGCGATTAGTATCTATTAATTTTGCTGTATTTGTTTCTTCACAAATGTTATGGAAAACATTGTGTCTGACACGGGCGGTAATCATTTTACAAACTTGATTGTGATTCTACAAAATTAATTATTAATTACGTGTATGAATTTTCAGAAGATAAGCTTTAATAGGTCGTTATTGGTGGTGCGGGTTCGGGGAGGCTTTAATCAGTAGGTATTATTGACAGGTCTCATTAACGAAGTTCAAGTACTAGTTACGTCGGTACCGAGAAACAAATTAGCGAGTCTCGGTAGGGTTGTTAAGCTCACTAGTGGCTTTAGACAAAGTTGATAACTTCAAGAGGGTACTAATTTAAAAGTGGTTTATTTTTTCTTAAATAAAATTTCACAATTTCTTAAACGTTATTATAACTTTTTACTTAATTTTATGTGCATATTAGACCAAATTTTACTGCACGTTATATAAAAAAGCAGGTTGCATTCGTAGTAAGTAGGTCAGTTTCCTTTTTGGCCATTTCTTAGGACGTCGCTATCTGTTTAGGTCAGTTTTTAATTTCGTTAGATTCGCATTAGGTTAGATTTTTATTTTTGTATATTTCGGAGGTCAGAAGGCCAGTTAACTTCCAATGCTTGTGAGTAGTCGTATTTCGTACCTTACTCTGATATTTGTGGTAGTAGTTAGTACACCAAATTTAAGTACTGCCCCTATTAATCTCCCTAGTTTATGTTTAGTATACCTACATCACAGTAGTTTGTTTTTTAGCGTATATTTGCAGGTACGGTAAGAAAATTAATTGTTCATTTAATTCTGAGTATTTCTTGTATTTCAATGAGCCATCTTAATTTACATTAAATACAGCAAACAACAGGCAAACTGTCGACACTTGTTCGTCGTCGCCGTGATTCGTCATTGTTGCAACAAAACAATGTCCTTCATAACACCTCTCGTAACTTTTTTTCGTTTCTTGTTTCCTATCCTATATACAGAGTGTACCAAAAATGGGATGTGAATAGATCAAGGGCATAACAGGTGACACTGAATTGTGATAAAAAAAAGTAAGATATTTTTTTTTACGTCTTTTTTTTACATTTGTATGAAGCGTTGACCGACTGGGGCGACCTGCTCCATACAAATGTACAAAAAGAATCGCGCCAAAAGGGACCTGTACAATTGATCTGATTTTTCTCATCTTTCTCACGTTTCTTTTCTAAATTATATTTCATAGCCATGATGTGTACATATACAGGGAGGAACATTTCCTTGGACTAAGCTGAAAGGACAGTGTTATATAAGTGACGTACAAACGATCTATTATAAATGTTAAGCTGGATTTAAAAGAAAAAAAAAACTTAAAAATCGAAATATTTTATCTTAGCGACAACCCTAATACTATACATAGTTATTATTTGCATTTGAAATTGACACATGTCACAAGTCACAAGAATCTTGCTGACTTCATTGAATCTGCTGGATAGGGTTGAAACATACAGTTTTTTTCACCAAAGTTTAACAAGTTGTATCTCGGTAACCGTTAGAAATATTAATATGGTTACTAGGTGAGAAGTAAAGCACTAAACCTGATCTATATCCCATTTGCTTAAAAGTCCATCGATCTGTTCCACCCAGTATACCTTCGGACTGTGGTCTAGTCATAAGCGTCTACTTGTATGTACCTAAGTATTTCTTTGTTTATTTGGATTACCAAGGATATTTATTTATTTCCAAAGGTAGGTAAAACAGACACCTTTTGAAATAAATAAATATCCTTACGCTCGCTCGCTGAAAATACTAACTCAAATATATTACCTCTATACTACTTACGAGTACTATTAGTCTATACGTATGGTCCTATTCAGTATTATTCTAACGTCAAAAGCATCAAGGGTTTGTAAGATGTAGATACCTTACAAGAACAGTGTTTTGAATAAAGTGGCTATATTGTGGCAAATAGTGCCATCATACAGGGATATCTTGTCATTTAAACCTTCTTCTAGACAAATTTGGGACGATGTCTCCCCTCCGGGCCGTGTTTCGCGTGATCAAATGCGAGAGCTTTAGACTTTAAGGGCGATTATGATAATATATAAAAACAGCTTTTGTTTTATCTCGTTACAAAAACGTCAGCAAACCTTTTCATATAAACAGGCGGTAGGTAAATATAATAAGTTAAATTGGAAGCAACGTGACTACCGAATCTGATGATTCTGTACAACAATGACGATGCCTATTCGAAATAGAATGCACTCAAAAAGTCAAAGTCACAGCAATAACCATTGAACGGATTCTTTTGAGATTTTCCAGTAATGTAGGTAGCTTAAAATACATACATCTGTGCAGGTCGATCACATAACGCATTGTACGCGCGTCAGGTACATCTAAATGTCACTTTTTATATGGAAAAATTACAGTTAAATTGTCCTTACGCGCGTTTGGAACGTTACGTGACTACCCCCCAAGACATAGGCTACATGCAATTTATAAAAATATTCCTAAGTATCTTAAAAGAGATGCTAAATTCAACGATTGATAGTTGAGTTTTGCCGAATTACAACAGTCGTCGCTGATCATCATCATCCTATTAGCCGATAAACGTCCATTTATTATTCCAATTCGACACCACACGGTAAAAACCTACATGTTACCTACATATTTTATCCGAATCATTAATAAATATCAGACTTTTATCCAGTTTCAGTTTTTCAGTTATTCCGTTTTCTGCTGGACATAGGCCTCTCCCAAAGAGTGCCACGATGATCGGTCCTCGGTCTCGGTCCGCCGCCGGTCGTCGGTCGCAAGTACAAAATATTTACATGATTTACTGGTTGGAATCAATTACCAAATAAGAAATGACAAGCCTGCTTTAATAAAAGCTAACTAGGTTGGTGTTCAACTCGACAACGAAACGGCTTAATGATATATGAATCAATAGTTATAAATTCATAGTTTACAGAATTTGTCCTTTCCTTTGGCAAGAACCAAGGTTTTACAAACATTACAAGTATAATAATCATTCTGTCACTATATTGCATAAACCAGCAGCGTAAAGAAACACCCATAAGGAACGGGCGCTCACGTTACATAGAATGCTAAAATAAAGGTAAGTTTAGGTACCTACAAATCATGCGAGTACGGTTCGCAACTCTCATTTACGAGTCCAACTCGCACTTGACGGTTTTTTAATGATAAGTGAAAACATTTGCGTAGATTATAGAATAGAAAATTGAAAAAACACATTAGGCAGGTATATTGAGGGCAAAATAAATCGTTCTCCGGTTGGCTAGCACGCCGCGAGCCAAGCCCCGGGACAATCCGATGACAAACATTTATGTGGAGATTGTGGAACATTTTCATAAGTAGAAGAACGGATACAAATGGCACAAGATTTGTAACCATGCCAACTGGGAAGTCGATCACATTCATTTTTCAAGGCGCAAAAATTTAGATTTAGATTGTGGTAGGTTTGTAAAAAAACGACTCTAACGTAAACCTGTACCTAATAGATCGGATCACGTAACGTTTCTACCGCGCGTTAGGACAGTCCCACCCACTGTCATTTTTCCATATAAAAATGGACATTTAGATATACATAACGTACGTACAATGCGTTACGTGATCGACCTGCAGGTTACAATCGTTAAGTGAGCCCTGGCGATTTTTCCGTAAATAAAGAGATAATAAAAACCTTATAACTGACATCGAAAATACGTTAACAATGAGCAAAACCTCCTTGTTTAATAAAACATGTGACAGTCACAATGAGAATAATGTACCGTAAAATGGGGTGAGTAGGGATCGCGAGGAGAGTTGGGTTATGAATGGGAAGAGAAGGGATGAAGGGGGGTGAGATGGGATTTTAAGGCTACTGCTACCTAAATAATGTATTCCAATTAAAAATGGAGCTATAGTAATATTCATAATAAAAAAAATCTAGCCAACAATCTTCCAAAATCACCTTTGTATGAAAACCCATCTCACCCCAACTACGAGGGACTACGGGGTGAGGTGGGATTTCGTTTATATCATTAAAGTTATGAAGTGGAACGAATGGAATTTTGGGAGGTGATTCGGTGGGTCATCCTGATCAAAATTGGATAATAAGTTGTACCCAAACGCAAAAAAAATCCGTCCGTTCCATACATTTTGGCGGCTGAGCTCACGCCGTTTGTATGAAACAGCGGGTTTTTTTCTCGCGATTCGGATACAACTTATTATCCAATTTTGATCAGGATGACCCACCGAATCACCTCCCAAAATTTGAACGGTGAATACTATTTCACCCTGTATATGTATGTATATCGTCGTCTAGTTCCCATAGTACAAGCTTCGCTTAGTTTGGGACTAAGTCGATTTGTGTAAGATTGTCCCCAAAATATTTATTTATTTATATTTAGTTTTGTCCCTACTCACCCCGTTTTACGGTAAATAATATTCTATATTTGTTTCTTTAGGCAAATCACATTTATAGGTACCTAAATTTAGAGCCTTGTATAAGGATGAACCGCTGGGTGACGAGTTAATCTTCAAGAAGATTGTACCCAGGTGTACGTGAGAAACAGTAAAAGTAGTGTCGTAATAAAACGGAGGAAGTTTTCCAGGATTAAGTTGAACGGGTTATGTTCGGTAGGCGTAAAGGTGGCTTGGGGCAGGTTTACATTGTGCTGCGAGTGACAATATGATTACAGAGTTATTTGTCTCGTCACTTCACTGCCTCTACGTGAAAGCCATAAATAGTATTAGTTAAATGAGCAGGGTAAGGTTGCTACTATTGGGCTGTTGTTTTTCAATACTTAAGTCAATTCTCATTCATCATCATATCAGCCGAAAGACGTCCACTGCTGGACATAGGCCTCCCCCAAAGAGTGCCAAAGAGACCGGAATTTGCAAATTCTCATTATAATAAATATAAATAGACGTATTCGAATTTATAGATCAAATGAAATAATGATTCGTGTGTCGTGCCAAGCCACTGCCTTTAATCTGCCACGACACACGGTTTTGTTCCGCTAGTGCAAAATTAATAGTATCTTCATCTTTACCTATCTCTCTATGGACCATTGTTATGTACCTAACCTGACTGGTGCTTACTGACCGCCACACTTGGAACACTAAAGAATGCTTAAATATAGTAACCTATTACTTCAAGGAGAAAAAAGTTGTGAAATATCAATTGATGCCATAGCACTCAATAAAAACGATATAATATTTTAGTGCCCTCATCATTGGACTACTGACTGACTAAGGAATGATGAGTGATAAAATAATGATAAATAAAGCAATCAATGAAAATTCGATTAATTTCCTTTCCTTTAAACCGTGCTTCGGCAACTGCAAGCGTTTCAAACCCACAGATTGATATTTTCACTAATCTCCATTTGATTATCAAATTAGTCTACTTTGGTTCTTTAACATTTAGAGACAAATTATACACATATTTTTTTTTCTTTATTATGCACATTATTTATGCACATTAAATGTTTCTTTCAATATAGAAAATTATTAAATTACGACATTTCTTGCTCAAAATTGAACATGATTTCAGAATTTAAAAATTGTGACAACAAATAAAATAACCTAAAATGTAGATTTTTTTCGAATAAGGATTAAAAATATTGTCAAATGGAGAAACAGTAAAGTAAGGGATTAAATAATCACAAAGTTATAAGCGTCCAAAGTTTTAAGAGGGGTTATATACTGTCTCTTTTCCGCAAACTGCACCTTCATATGAAACGCTTGTCTTTTACTATGCGACGTCACGATCTGCGAGCGTTTTCTCTTTCTAACACAAGCAATATCAAAACGGTTGTAGCTTCGTAATTCTTTGAGGGTATCGGAATGGCATATTCTTTTGTCTTCTTTTTTTGGAGTTATAATACATTTTGAGTCTACGGCCGTATTGAAGAGTCACAAGAGCAATTTCTGCTTACGTCTCTGTCTACATCCTGTATAGTAAAGTAGGTATTAGCAAATAAGAACGCGTGGCACGACGCGGGTATTTAATTGCGATATCTAAATTTAATATACCTACTTGCAATATAACGCACATTCATGCTCGGGTCTGTTAGACAGGGATTAATACCAATTATCGTTGTATTTGAGTATGAGTAACTGTTTTGTATACCCAAAGACTTCTTTTTAATTAACTGAAAAGTAATACTCTTAAGTGTCGTGCACCGCGATTATTTAATTGAATATAGGGTAATTCCGGGGTAGACGGCCATAAGGGGGAGATGGCCCATCGAATTATTTCATGGAACCAGTGACTTAATTTCGTAAGTTTTTGTTTATTTCGCTTCGCTTTGTGCGTGGGAGCACGGGTGCAATTAACAATTAGGCCAAATAAACCACAAAGTAAGTAAAATCGTCTTTGATTGTTTAGACCAGTGTCAATATTTTTTGGAGAGGTCATGTTTTACCCGGTTATGATGTTAGTTTCTCAAAATAATGCTGTTTTTTGTATTTTTTGCAAAGTATACGAGTGTCTCATTGTTCTAAGGTCAGATTTTGGCAAGTTGTGTCACGACTTGTTTTTATTATACGTGTGGTCATCTCTCCTGCAAGAAAAGGAGAGATGGCCACTGGCTAGTTTTAGTCGGTATACCATATGATGCTGAATGTGTGTCAAAGAAGAGTAGTATATAAAAGGAGAGGATAAAACAATCCAGGAAAGCTAACAAGAAAAAAATATCCAAAACTGCCAGCTTGGTGTGTCAACGAAAGAAACTACGGCGGCTGTGGGGATAATTGCCTATTATAATAGTTAATTTATTCGAAGACTGGTTTCAGTGTTGTTTTGGTTATTTAAGAATTGCACCGAATTTGAGGACACGTGCTTAAGAATAAAAAAAATAACGAAAAACATACAAACTGAGAGAGTTAAGTTATGGCCATCTTTCCTGTAAAGGTATGGTCATCACACCCGTACACCTTGGGAGAGATGGCCAATCGTGTTTTTTTTTCAACAGTTTTTTTGGAGGTGATTTATATAGATATTATACTTTTTTTCTTTAATAATCCAAAGTTAATTAACCAAAGTTTAATAAAACATAAAAAATGTATTCGTGATGCGTAAGCTTTTATTTTAACAGTGTTCCAAAACAACTATGGCTAACTACCCCGGACTTAACCTATGTCTGCATTGTTAACCTTTACAGAGTTTAACCTTTTTGTGCTAAACTTTAAACACAAGACAAGAAGGTGCAAGTATAAACTAAAATGCATTGACGTAACGTGATTCACAATGTTTATAATCAGCAATAACGTTATTTAACGATATGAAAATATCTTGGATACGTTTTACAATCTATTTTTAAGGAATCTAATAATTCCTTGACCTGAGAAGGACGAGTAGGTATTAATTGTAACGTTACAATTGACCCCGTGCTACAACTGACCCAGAGTTTTTACACGACTACTAAAATAAGATAATTGAAACTAATTATTTTTGTAACAAGTTACATCTCGGGTATTTTATTTTATACCTATGATTCATACGGTACTTCGGGATTTATATAAATTATAATACCCGCAATGCCATCCGTTTCAGTGGTATTATTTTTAATTAATTTGCTGTGAAGTATGGGGTTGATTATACCAGGGGTCAATTGTAACTGTACCTATGGGATTAGTAATTGTTAAATAATACGTTATTTTTGTTGTATTGAGATGTTGTAATTGCTTGAAAGGTGTGCGGTATGAGCACCCTTAAGTATTTTCTTTATAAGTCGACAAAATATGTTTAATAACTTGTAAAATATTATATTACGTTTAATTCAACTGAAGTGCTAGCTTTGTCTAGTATTAATACGAGTCTCTATAATTAAGACTGATGTAACGTAACAGACTGATCCGTCTTAAGAAATTAACAATAAATACTGATTGATTAATACATTATTTTGGGTTTTATTTACCTCTGTTTATGTGGTACAATTGACCCGTACTAGGGGTCAATTGTAACACAAGTACTTCATGAACAAAAACTCAAATTGCACCATTCTGATGCGATTAAATGAAAATTATTTTCTAGATTCTGATAGCCAATGAGACTAGAATATTACATCCTAAGCGATTTTTACGTGATAGCATTAGATTCTGAGTTATAGGTCATTATTTCTAACGTGGTACCATTGCCCCCGGTCTCCCCTACCCTGTAATGTCTGGCCAGGGAAATATGAGCCTTTTATTATATTACATCTTTTTATATGGCAATAGTAATATCGTTGTCAAACGTGTCAAACGTCTAAAATTTGTATGATGTCCTAATCTTGATACTTGATAGAGTAGCTAAGAAAGTAACTGTTCCATAATACATTGGACTGTTTTTGCTTTTAAGAGAATTAAAGGGTGGCTTACTACTAATATTATTCACATTGAAGAATATCATAAAAAGTTCAACTATTATGTGACGTCAAAATTTAAATTTTGTAGAGTGGTTTTGATTATTCTTCTTAAATATAAAATAGAATGAAGTTAAAGAGTTATATTTCATATAACTTTACTTCCTTCTGCTTGATCAGTTGCATTGTGTGAATTGAAGAAAAATAACATTTTTTTACAGAATCATTATTATTTTATCGAGTTATACAGTGTTGCAACACCCTGTTTTTTTTTAAATTTGCCACTCTTTGTTTGTCTTTAGGTACTTAACTATTTTGGCTAGGCAATCAAAGCATAGGCAAAATAAATATAAAAGATCAGCAGGTCGATCACGTAACGCATTGTACGCACGTTAGGTAGATCTAAATGTCAAATTTCATATGGAAAAATTACAGTTGGATTTTCCTAACGCGCGTTCGGAACGTTACGTGATTACCAGAGATCGGAAATTCGGGAGCTTTTATACCTAAACCTAGCAAAATCCCGGAAAAAGCGAAGCAAGTATGGAGTCGGCTTCTTAAAATTATTTTTTAATTATTTAAGTTCCGGGATTGTATAAAGCATCATGAAAAGCCTACCTTTTTTTTTAGGTTATGACTATTTTCAGCGATTTTTGTCAACATACACGTTGGTAAACAGTTTTAACGACATACATTAGACAAGGACGGAAATGCAAAAATACCACGTGTGTCGCTGTAGGTTGATTACCTATTCACTTTTGTGTGGCTATGTAGATTTGTTTTAATTATTGATTTTACAGAGATACTTACGTTTGTACCATTATTTTTAATAAAAGTTACAAAACAGTTTTGGTTTGATGTTATCTAACTGTTAGTTAAATGAATATGTGAATTAAACAATATTTTGTAAATAGGAACAACTAGATGTATGTTTAGGTCAGATTTATATTTGTGTTTAAGTAGTAAGTAACTTAGGTGCATTATAATACCTGTAAGAATGAGCGCGGTCTCGCCAACAAACTGTTCCGTCAGTTTGGCGAGTAAATTTGAAATTGAATATGTGTTATGTACCTTCTTGAAAAAAAATAAAAATATATAGTTTATTTAAATACTTTAATACGTATGTGTTCATGTTATCCTAATTTTCGGTATTCCGGGAAATCCCTGGAAATTTATTAGTAAAATTAAGTTGAGTCCGCCTCCATGCTACTCAACAACAACGCGGTGTAGGTACTGGGGCAAAAGTTTAGGTATAAAAGCTCCCGAATTTCCGATCTCTAGTGATTACCCCTCTGGAGAATATTTCATACAATCATGCGTCATTTTGACAGGTAAACTAGATGGCTCTGCACTTTATTTGATTCCATGTATTGTACCTATATGTACATCATTTTGTCTACGTATTAATCACGGCGTGTTAAGCAAACACGTATTAAAAAACGAGTGACGATTTTCATTGTTACGAATATTTATTTTATATTTTTCTTGTAAATTGAATTGTTTGTTAAATTACAAAAGCAAATATCGGCATTGTCCTCTCATGGACCATTGTTGCTTTTGTTATCATAACAAAGCAATTACAGTAAACTGTCTTATATTGGATTTATACTTTTCTATTTTTTAGAATACTTATTGTAATACTAGTCAAAACATATTTAATGATATAGAAGAACTCTATTCAGAATCATCATATTCAATCTTATTCAATTGGTGACGGATAATTGAATCCAACAAATTGAGTCAAATTGACCTCGAAACAGCCTTCGGAGGATCTACCTTCGTCTGAAAGAATAATTTACATATTTTGAGGTACTTAATCCAAACATGCAAATTTTGAGCCGATTTACATGCAATCTCCTAACGGAAAACAACCAAGATTTACTTTAAAAACGTAATTTGAATATAATATCAATTAATGAACGCATTGAACGACTGTCGTACCGTACTTAGAGTCGCAAAATAGGTATTCGTTAAAAAAGTGGCTTTGTCCGCCAACCTGTTAAGCGTCTCACAGACTGAATCACAATGGCGCGGCCTGCGGTGGCGGTCAGTAGTAAACTTGATTTTAGCCGTCAAAACCATTGACCGCCACCGCAGGCCGTGCCAGTGTGATTCAGGCCTTATTTGTAATTGTTAACATTACCAAAGGATGTACATTCAGCTACCGATCAATTTATATAGATGGTAATAGTATAAAACAAAACCTAATAGAAAGTCAGTATAAAGATGGAGATAATTATTCATGTGTGCACGTGTTTTTTTTTGACTTGACATTAGTGCTATATATAAACCAAGCGATACATCGATGCCAACATTATTTGAATAATTTGAAACATACCCATTCAACTGTAGAAAAAAACATCTACACCATTTACAAGTCAAACAACACGTACTGAGTATTATGGGAAGAAAAAATTAACGCATGGAGGTGTAAAACTTAATACTGACTTACCAGAACCATATTAAAGGTGTTGGTGTAAGTTCTGTGAATGTGTTCAAGAAAAAACTTAAATCATAACATATATATGATCGCGATAAAATCCAATCGGTCGTCTATGAACATCTTCAACCGGTTTCCATCTCTTAATAGTAAGCAAGTATATTGTTTGGTGTTAAATAAAGCTCTGTATACCTACTTTGATACTGTTTAATTTAACTTACTTTATTTTTAATTCTATTGTTGCATGGTAGGTACTTGTTGCCACTAAGATATATAATTATTATAAGCCGTGTAAGTTCTCATTCAAGTGAATATGTATTATGTTCTTAGGAGAATAAATTATTTGAACCGAAACCGATATGTAATCTTTGTTCCTCTTCGGTGTTATAATTACTATGACCTGTGGTTAATGACAAAAACACACATACAATAGTATAAGTATATAAAGGATAAACAATTAAACATGTTTTGCCTTTCATTACTTTCAGGGTGTGTCAAGAATATTTCTGAAATGGGGCTTTAAGAAGAAAATGTGAACCCCAGTTTCCATTGCAGAACGAGCATAGCCAAGCCAGGCTTGTTATTCGCTACGCGCTAATGCGGCTCACCCCGCCGGTCACCCGTCACGAAACTAGACCTCCCCTTACTACGCATCGCGGTGTCAAGATATATTTGAGGGTTTGCGTTGACGTGAGCTCAAAACAAGTTACAGAATAAGGGGGCAGGAGTTCGTGTGAGCGCGATGCACTCTTTCATTTTAATTACCGATTGGCTACTTACTATGTAGGTCACCGTTTTTAAACCCCGACTTCCGAGATTTAAATAGTTATCTATGTTTTTTGTGCGATGTTTGGCTAGTTTAAGTAAACTCGCGTAAATGTTGAAGTTGGGTAATTTAGACTAACCATAACTTGCAATTTCTTCGCTTGATTTATAGTGATGGTTCAAAACTCTAGGCCCGAGTGATTTATTGAAGCTTTCTGCATGAAAACTTTGGTAGGTAAGTATACGGGACAAACTCTCTTTTAGTAAATTTTATTTGATATGATTTCTATGTACATATTCTGATGTAAATAATCTTCAAGTGAAAGATATTCCGTTCCCCGAAATTCCAGTTCTCTGAATTTTGCTATTGGCCTTTATTACAAGCTCATAATTAAAAATAATTGACTGATATTTTTCTCTACTAATACATTCTTGTCTGACTGTTGGCGGCAAGATATAATGAGTAACATTGCAGGCTTTCTCAAGCTAAAAAAATATGCATTTAGAGGTTTACTATCTTTACCTTTTTTTTAACCTTTTGTATCCATTGTAATTGTACATTACTACGCAGTCCCGTCATTGCTTAAATAATCAATCAGACTATACTTTCGTCTTATTTCATATTAACGTAATCATTCATTGTCTTCGATAAAACAATGCATGCATGTTAAAGCGACAATGGCCTCAGTTTAGTATCTAGCTCAATAATGATAAAAGGTAAGTAAATACCACACTTTACATTGATTAAGTTCCATAATTCCGAGGAAACGAAAATTCATTAGGTACTTAATTTTGGATAGCAATTCAAGACTTGTGCCGAATACAATGAACAGGTTTCTCGAGATGTCCACTCAGAATACTTACCAGCGGTATCCTTGTAACAAATCACAACATGGAAGACAAGTCCGAAGTGTATACAGAACAAAAGTTTTCCCAACAACATCATTCAAGTCACATCGCAACGTAGCGAGGGAAAGTTCACTTTAGTGTGACATTGTCTGAAGTCGTAGCACTCGCCGCGACTGCGAAGTTCGTAGCGGTGCGGCGTAGCGGCGCTACGTGCGGACGGCCGGTGCTTCGAAGAGCGACTGAGGCCGCTGCCGATTTGGCAGAAAGCGGACTTTTGCTTGTTTAGTCGGAATTGTGCACATGCGCTCCAGGAATTTTGTCGTCATGATTTTCAAAACTTACGCTTGTTATAAGCTGTGGAAGCTCCTATATATAAGCCTTGTAGTAAAAGGAGACTTCCAAAAGTACTCGTTTCTTTTACTTTCCTCGTTGTTAGAATTTATTTTGTAATTTGCAACTCCTAACATTTGTTTATATGAGAAATATGAAAAACACTTTGAAGATCCAAAGAACACAATTCTCCTTGTCACATAATTTCTACTTCTAAACTTTTATTGTATTTTTATAGGTACCTATATTATTAAAAATATAACGTAAAGTTAATATTTCATGAATGAACAATTTATAAAAATAAATATATTAATCTATTATAGTTTAGAGATATAAAAATAAACAAATATCTCATTTATAGTACGTGCCGTCTTAATTTATACAACTGTCAGATAATAAGTAGTATATATACGAAAGGTCTTTAAATCTGGCCCCGTAGCATGGATGGCGTTATCACGCGATAAGTGACAGGATAGGCGCGTCGTCTCGTTCTATCGAACGGTGTCAGCCAGGGACGGAAGCTCTATCCTGTCACTTATCGCGTGATAACGCCATCCATGCTACGGGGCCTGACTTCAAAGCATATTGTTAAAAGAAGGTAAGTAAGCTGTAATTTGATAAGATATTTATTTACATTTTGTAACATATTCACCCCGAAAGTCGTAGAAATGTAAAAAATCACATCATACCATCATGTAAAAAATACTATATTATTATATAAAACGTTTAAATGAAAGTTTTTTTTATGTGTTATTACGTGTAAGTATATAAACCTAATACCTACTTATATGACTTTTTTATTGGTACACAGATTTTCTTGCGTAAAGGCCGCGTTATTTAGTTATACTAATAAATAAAATGTCATAAATGTCACAATAATATTAAAAACACTCTCATCTTATAGAAAAAGTTGTCCTTTCCTTCGTCGTTTAAACTTCCTACATCTAAATTTTGTTTTATGCCGCAGGTGAATTTCTCATAGATGAGTCGAGTCTCCGGTAACAAAGATAAGAGGAAAGCCCAAAAGTGTCCGTCCAATTCCCGCAGTACGGCGGGCGTATAACCTGCCTTAATAAATAAAAGAAGTTCGATATTGGAGTCGAGAATCGCTAGATTTCTTTGTTGTTCGTAATCTCCACTTATTTACAGGAAACCGTTGTGCAATTGGATAAGCTCTTGTTATTTGATCTTTCTTACTTGTTTATTTTCATCAATGGCAGTAAACAAAGAAACCGCGGAGGCTCAATAGGACGTTATTATTTAAGTGCGCACTGTCACTGTAACTATTTTTACATGTTTTTCTTTAACTTGCCCGGTTCGTATGTGTAAGTGAGTTGTCCGACAAAATTTGCAATCCATTTTTCAGTCACTTGCCGTTATCCAATTGAGCTGAAATTTTGGGTAAAAATATAGTTTGGATGATAATTCAATATTACAGTGCCATCGAGCTGATCTGATGATGGAGACAGAAGGTGGCTATGGGAATTCGGTACTTAACCAATGTAACCCCGCAGAACCGTTCTGTGGTATCACAAAACGGAAAGCATATTCTCTGCTAAACAACACAGAAAAATCAGAGGCAATAAAGTTGTGGAAGTTCGCCAAAGGACAAAAGCATGCTAAAGCCTTGATCAAAGGGTACAACAATAAACTGTCTAAAGAGCTATTACAACTCAGAAGACACAAAACCTGCGCAGTAACAAGAATTCTGACAGGACATTGCAAACTAAACAAGCACCTGTTTCAAATGGGTATGACACAGGACGCAACTTGCAGGTTCTGCCAGGAGACAGAGGAAACAGCAATGCACATTCTCTGCTCCTGCGGACCACTCATGCACAAAAGAAGTATCCACCTAGGGCGGCACATCGTGCACCCAGAAGAGGTACAACATATCACCGCCCAAAGAATCTGGAATTTCTTAGAGGCAACGGGTCTTAACGGTGAAATCTAAAACAAAGGGCTGCCACAATAGATCACTTGCTGGTCGAAGCGACATATAAATGCCCACAATAACACAATAATAAATAAATAATAAATAATGTAACCCCGTTGAGTTTGGGTTCGTTAGAATCGCCTCAATGTGTAGGTGTGCTCAAAGTTGATGACGATATATGTACAGAAAAGTCCGCTCGAAAATAAAAGCTTGAACCAAAAAAAAAAATTGACAGAAACTTATTTTAATAGATATATTAAGAAGAGGTAATATTATGATAAGACTATTGGTTATATACGGTAGTATAGGTACTGTACAAATATCGTAATGATGAAATGTCTGTGCGATTGTTAGTAAAGTTGTTAGTTAGTATGTAGCGGGGGGTAATTTCCGGAACTACTGACCTGATTTCAAAAATGTATACAGGGTGATTCAGGAGACATGAGCAGGATCAACCCTACGGATTCAATAGTTTATAAGCTACTCAGTCGTACCAGCATTGGTAAGATTAACGTTAATTTTTTTTTAGTTGTGTAGGGTGACCATGATTTATTGTGAATGAAACTTTTACACAAAATGTAAAAAAAAACTGTGGGCGTTTAACTTAATTACGATGGTAAACGATCCATTAACATTAACTGTATGTGTAGGGTTGATCCTGCTCACGTCTCCTGAATCATCCTGTATATTTAAGTGATAGAATGTATATAGAATATAGAATAGAATTGCAGGATGCACAATACGCGGGCAACAACAAGGGGAAGCAAGGCTATATAATGAGTGAATTAATTATAAAATTCAGGCACGTTTTTACATCACGGTTATAATTATTAGTCACATTATTTAGGTGTTAAGGTAAACGTCCCAGTGCCCGACACTGGCCTAATACATGACATTTTGAATCTTATGTCAAAACAAGAGGTTAACAATAGCTATCACCTATAAGGCATTAAGCCACATCCCAATAGGCTATTTGACAACAGTGAAAATAATTTGTTTTTTCATTAGCAACAGATAAAAATGACGAAAATACTGGGAAACTATCAATCTTTAATTTAAGTTGTCAATTTTAAGATTTTTAAATTCATAAAAACTAACAATAAGGACGTTGTTTGATTGTGACGTCACAAGCCTTAAATCCCTACAAATTCCATACTAACTGAGCGTTTTTGACGTTTTATAAAAAGAAGCTGATTTGACTTTTTGTCAAATAGCGTTTTGCGAATTCTAGTTTAATTTAGTAGTCGAAGATCTGTAAATCAATGTAGTCCAAAATATATCTGGATACCACAGTCCGTTTATTTTTAATTATCTAACTTAAATAATTGAGGGCTATCAACCAAGGTTCAAACTTAAACATTTTGCCTAATTTGCATATTCAATACGCAATAAATATGCAATACGCAAAATAGAAGGTAAGGTCAACCCGACATATTTTATTAATAGTTGCTACTAGATATCTTTGTATTAATTATTTTAGAACGATTGCGTTACACAAAACAATTTTGTTTAGGTTAGCTGCCTTTTGGCAGCAGCTGGCTTCATGGTCATTGAAGTCAAATGAATCATTGGTCGAGGGAGGGCTCATTTTTACAGGCCCGTGTATTTCAAAGACACCAATGAGAGACGGAAAATAAAATATAGCCACAAAATAGATAGATAGACTACCTGTCTCTTTCTAAGCGTTCTAATTAGTATGTTACGTATATTCTCCGTATATCCCGATCAGGCGGCATCGGCATGGCCTGGACACTGCTCGCGGGCCGTCCTGTGGTAACCGTGAAAGATAACCCATAACATTTACTGTCACAAACATTACCTCTTCATAATATTAGTGTAGCTTACCCCTAAAAAGTTAATTGCGTGCATCGCGGCCGATCGCTTGCGAGTCTTGCGACTGACGCGCGCGGCATGCGACACTAGCCAGTGTATGAAAGTGCCGCACGCGTCTGTCGCAGACTTCGTAAATGGCGCCATACATTTTCATGCACTGACTATTATCGCATCAGCCGCGAAGCACGGAATTACACCTCAATACACAACCTTACAAAGTCACAAATATTTCATGTGATGAAACAGGAGCGAGTAGTAGTTCAGGCGGTAAACGGAGGTGAGAAATAATGAAGAAGTTCTGGAATTTGACACCGTTGACTGAATTAGTTGGGCGCGGACCCGTCCGCGCTGGCTAGTTGGTGACTCGTGTGCCGTGTGACGTGTGTGCTTGCATAGCACACATACGCTGGGACGTATTTATAATATTAATATGAATTATATCTAGTTACTTGATATTAGCAAATACAGATGGCATAGTAGAGTAGACGGGGAGCCGGAATGCCCGGAATGTCGCAAAAGTGTCCCGTACAAGTCGAAAGTCAAGATCAACTTGGGTCACTTTTTAAAGTTAGGTTACCGCGCAATGCACAAAAAATAAATAAATTCATAAATATTAGGGGACAATCTTACACAAATCGACCTAGTCCCAAACTAAGCAAAGCTTGTACTGTGGGTACTAGACGACGATAAATATACTTATGTAGATAAATAAATACTTAGAATACATATACAACATCCATGATCAAGGAACAAATATTCGTGCTCATCACACAAATAAATGCCCTTGCTGGGATTCGATCCCAGGACCTCTTGCTTCGTAGGCAAGGTCACTACCAACTAGGCTAAAGCGGTCGCAAGAAGCAACACTTTCCCAGTACGAGAGTCAACCCACCAACGCAGATGCGAGATCACTAATTGTAATCGTAGGTAATATGTAATATTTTTATTACATTAGGAGGCTAACGTAATATAGTTATTTACGATACAAGTGCCGAAAATAGGAAATTCGCAACGAGTGGTGATAAATTAAAACACGACCGAAGGGAGTGTTTTAAATCGACACGAGTTGCAAATTACCTATTCGCACGTGTATCGTACAACGTTTTACTGTACATATGGCTCTTTAAAGTTTCGAAATATGCACGAAAAGTAGCACCATTATGTACTGTAAAAAATATTGCTGAACTTTTTGCTCAGTTGCAAATTTTGGTCATATTGTAAGGCGAATTAATATTGCAAATTTTGGTCATATTGTAAGGCGTTTTAATATTTTGATGTCATTACTCAACCTATATTCTATGGTTATTAGGTTCGATTACCCTGCTGGTTGTTGTTGATTTGTGCAAACGCTCGTTCGAAAAATTACGTAACTACCCCTCGTGTCGTTAGAGTGGTTGGAGTAATAAGCTTTTATAAACAAATATTTGAGTATCCCATCGTCTGGGAGGTTCGTTTTTTCGTTTCAGTAATTCGGACTCTTATTTTGATAAAGAAAATATTTTAACACATCTCGACTCAGCAACAACTGTCGTTTCGTTTATGTTTTTTTAAGGAATTGTCGGACGACAGAGCTGACAAGGTGGATTAAAAAAACCGGCCAAGTGCGAGTCAGACTCGCGCACGCAGGGTTCCATACCATTATCTATAAAAACGGCAAAAAAAATATTATTTTATTCTGTATTTTAGCATTTGTTGTTATAGCGGCAACATAAATACTTACATCATATGTGAACATTTCAACTGTCTAACTATCACGGTTCATGAATCATGATATACAGCCTGGTGACAGAAGGACAGACGGACGGACGGACGGACAGCGGAGCCTTAGTAATAGGGTCCCGTTTTTATCCTTTGGGTAAGGAACCCTAAAAGACGGCCAAGTGCGAATTGGACTCGCACACCTTATTTTCGCTAAGTAAACTTCAGAAATACACACGGGTTTTTGTATTGCCGTCGTAATTAGAAAACTATACATTGTAAAAAAAAGCTTGTATTAATAGAGCCTTTTCATACGACACCCAACGTGATACAAATCACCTCACTTAAAATATTCGGACCATTCCTTTTATAGGGCCCTTTTTTGTGATGGTATTGATAGTACGGTTTTCAGTCTTTCCTATTGCCTTTCATCATTCTAAATAGAATCTAGGTCAACGGAAAGTACTCTATAGGTTTTGATTCCCTTGCGAGTATCAAAATATGCAGCAATGTGCGGCATAAACAGCCATACAGAAAGAAAGAAAGAAAAGAAAGAAAGATACATTTATTCACAAACACACAGGACACACATATTAAACAATAAAATAATCAAAGAACAGATAAAACATGAAACAAGTGTGTCTCTGCGGCAGTGAACCGGACACTGGCTCAGCATTATGCTGAGGTGTCAGACACCTGCAGCGCTGATTTTCAGCCAGCACCGCAGCTCTAAGACACTCCAGATTCTCGATGTCCCGCAGTCCGGCTGTTCTTCTCTATAGGTCTCATTTCCCAACCGATTCTCGTGAAATTTTGTGAGCATGGCTACCGTGCAAATAGTTTTTTCTCAAACATGCAATGAAATGTTGACGTTGTGCTCTTCATAATGGGTTTCGAAGTGTCACGTTTCGGGCGCAGCGAGACGAGAGCCCCGTAATAGCATTTCATACAAAATTGGAGGTCTGCAATATGGTCTTTTCATTTCCATTCCACAATTTGTGGCACAGGATCACGGCGTTCAGACATGAAAAGTTTGATTTCTTGGAGTTTTTTTTAATTTATTTCATTGCATGTTTGAGAAAACCATATCTCTAAATACATAGCTCGGCGTGAAAAGGGGTTGCCAGCCTCATAACTATCCCACTCACCACTCACGTCTATATGTACTCGGCCGGCAACCCCTTACTTCCCGGCCTCTGTAGTCATATACTATTTTGTCTATTCAGTATTTGGAATTATTCCAAATATTATGGTTTTCAATCTTTATTTTTCCAGCTCAGTGCCACGAGTTTAATAATATTATATAAATTTCCATAATATCTTTATTTCTTACCTTTGGTATTTTCTTTAATACCCCAAACTTAAACCTATTACAGGGTTCTTAATATTAGTCCTGTCCGTCTCCGAGCGTCTAAAGATTGAGTAGTACTAAGATAGCTTATTGATTAATTAATCGTCTACAAACGGACATACATTCTTATTATTCCTATACAGAACTGGACTTTTAATCGGTTAATCGCTTTCCCGTTTCAATTTACTTTGCGCACTTGTTCTAACGCTGTAGACTTGCGTGGAGCTCGCTGCTCCAGAAATATATTGAAATGCTAAACAGATGCGAAGCGATGAATAAAAATAGATATCATACTTAGTACTCCAATGGCTCATTTATGTATGTACAAGCGTGCGCGCGTTTACATAATACACGCTCCATGTTGCACCACGCTTCGCTTCATGCACTGCGTATTTACAATCGAGGCCTTGTCGTTTTTAGCTGTACAGTGTAAACATTAACGCGATGCAACTTGCTGGCAGCGATATCTAGCGTGCAATACTAAGGCCATTGTCGCGTATCGGGATGAAATCTGTATGCGTGATTTTGTACTTTATCGAGAACCTATTTAGCTGGTCGATTGCGTAACGCACTGTACACGCTAAATGTATTTTTGAAGTGAAAACTTCTTTAGCGGCGCTGAGCACTTTTTGGGATGGGGAAAAATTGTTAAATACGCGACAGAGTTTTGTGACGTCAGATGTGAAGGAGGTCACTTTTTGCTGCTAGCCGATTCGACTTCATTCAAAACTGAACGCTATTCGTAAGAGTATAAAGCCGTTAAACACTTTTTGCAATAGCATATTCTGCAAATAAATTTGTAATAATACCAACGCGTCCTTCACCGTTTTGCTATTGAGAAAATTCGAATAGTTCGAATTTGGGCGTTATTCCTGAAGAGATAAAGCTTAGAAAAATATTTACCAACGGCAAAAACAAATTGATATTTTGGTCGCCACCGCCGTCTGCTGTTCTTGCAAATTCGAATAGTTCGAATTTAGACGTTATTCCTAAAGAGATAAAGCTTTGAAAAATATTTGGCAATGGCAAAAACAAATTGGTATTGTGTTTGCCGCCGCCCGTCGACCAGTCGAGCCGGCGGCCAGTCGCACCCAACGCGCCCGTGGCCCGTCCGCCTAAATAATTGATAATTGTTTATAAATTTGCGTCAAATTCATTTTTAGGGTGACCCCGTAAGATGTCACGTGACCTGATCGAAAAACTGTTACAATGTTATTGAGTTTTCACTTCTGCCGGCACTCCCGGAGTGCAACCCGGTCTTTTTTTTTTACGGGAAAATAACAGTTGAGCTGTCTAATCATCATCATCATGATCATCATCATATCTGCCGAAAGACGTCCACTGCTGGACATATGCCTTCCCCAAAGACTGCCACAATGACCGGTCCTACGCCACCCGCATCCAGCGGACTCGCGCGACCTGCAGCCAGCCAGGTCAGGTGTCTAATCGTAGGTTCGAAAATTTACGTAATTTCCCCTCAGTCTTCTGTGCCTCGCTTGTCAGTGCACTGTCAATATTATATATGCGCTGTAGCGTAGCATGCGTTGCCATTGTGTAACGTTTTGTAGGTACGTACGTCAGGTAGATCTAAATGTAAAAAAATACGGTCCATATTGGCTGCCATTAAATTCGTTGTCCTATTTTTTTTTATTCTAACGTATTGTAGTCATAATCATCGCTAGTCCTAAATTTTTTCGTCTTAACTTTTTTGTTCCTAAATATCAGTAACTGTAATCGGAAGTCATAATGATCAGTTATCCTAAAATTTTTCTTCATAATTTCATTACTAAGAACTTCATTGAAGTCATTATTTTGTTAATCATAACAGTTTTCTTCATAATGGACATTCATCATAATTTTGTTAGTCCTAAAATCATAACTAAGAACGTACTTCAACTCCAAATTTTCTTTTTTCTTAATGAATAAACGCTTTCGTAAATTAAAAAAATCGGTTCTGGCGCTTCGCCGGCCGCTGCCGCGGCACGCTCGCTTCGCTCGCTCAGCTCGCGCGCGTAGGATCGCGGTACAACTAACACTCCTCCTCGCTTCGCTCGTCGTCGTACCTACACGGACCTGCCTTAGGCAACGTCCGCACAGACAGGCGGCTTGCTTAGCGTCTAGCTAGAGCCTTGTGGCCTCGCCTCGCGCCTTGCGACAAAAACAAACACGTTTATTTACTTCGTAACGCCAAGCGCGCAGTGCGGCCGGTCGTGAAAATTTTATAATGTTCGTTTTACTAGCTACTCGCTAGGTGACTCGCTAGGCTCTAGACGCTAAGCAAGCCGCCTGTCTGTGCGGAGGTAGAGCCTTTGAGTATAACTACAACTTAGAAAAAGTTGAAAAACCCCTGATGTTTTCATTTCGAAGTCCAACATCTCAAAAACGGCTGTACAGATTTTCATGAAACATGGCTAAGAACACTCGGGATAAAATTATCTATGACACAAAAAAACCGCATTCAAATCGGTATATCCCTTTGGGAGCTACGATACCACATACAGATACACAGATACTCAGACACGTTAAACTTATAACACCCCTCTCTTTGCGTCGGGGGTTAAAAATAGGTGACCTCGGCGGTTTCGATGATTCGGGTAATATGATTATTCAGTATTAGACATTAAAATCTAAGTAAAAACGTTATCGAATTTAAACTTTCGTGAGACATGTTGAAATAATATACTAATAATTACACGGTTCAACTAACGTATTCAATGTCACTAGAAATTTAAAAAACGTTATCCGTATATTAGGATAAGTAACATTTATTATGAAAAATATTATGGAAAACAATTTTAGGATTATAAAATGTATGACTAGTGTCATTATGAATTTAAATAAAACGGACAAGTGTTATGATGAAAAAAAATATGAAAAAAAATATTAGGATATGAGAAATTTATGATTCTTGTCATTATGACTTCGAATGGTTATGACTTACGATCATTTGGAATAAGAATTATTAGGACTAACGATTATTACGGCGTAAAATTTTATGAAGAACATTTTTGGACTTCCAATAATATGACTTAAAAAATAGGTGAACAAAGCGCCCCCAAAAAATTAATATGGGAAAATGACTGTTCGGTAAATAATCATAGTGATACCGCAACGACAAATGCGTAAATTACTTTACTGTTTTCGCTTAAAGATTCGTATTCAGATTTTTACACATACGAGTTACTAAGTAACTTTACTCTTATAAATATTGACGATACCGAGTACCGAGAAGTACCTACCTTATAATAGGCTGCGAAGTATCACGATTTGGGTGCGGCGAGACGAGATGGTCCATAATGGAACTTCATACCAATTGGAGGTCAATTTGTGACACAATATCGCGCGCGGCGTTGAACCATTTGGTTGCAACGGCAAAAACATGTTGGAGATTATTTTTTCATTGCATGTTTCAGAAAAGCACTTTGTATAATTCGACGTGGAAAGGAATTGCCAGCCTCGTATCTGTATACAAACGGATAAAACATACCTACTTGGCTGGCAATCTCTATTTTCCCGGCCTCTGCAGTAATGTATTATTCTCAAGTAAAGTTGTAAGCATAATGCCTGTTATTATTAAAATATACTATTTATTAACATTGAATTACTTACCACGTATTTTTCATATTTTGAAAGCATAATAAGATATTGTATCGAGGTCTGGGGAAATGGAACTAACATTAACAAAGTGCTCCTCAAACAAAAAAAAGCTCTGAGATTAATAGAAAAATGTGCTAATGTTCCTGACTCTCACCGTAGTATATTTGTTGACAATAAAATTTTGACTGTAATTTCCCTGTATTTGTACCGTTTATGTATTTATGTTTTTAACAATAGAAACATGTATGTCCAGCAGGGCAAGACTACGAATCATAATCTTAGACAACGAAATAGACTACATTTAAATGACGTGCATTATGTTCATTTTGACAAAAGTTTGAATAATACTGCCATTAGAGTGTACAATTTACTTCCTGATGACCTAAAAAATATTCTAGAGTTAAGATCCTTTGACAAAAAAGTAAAGGAATATTTTTTGACCCGTCCATTCTACTCAATCAGAGAATATTATGCCAGAATTTTTGACAAAATCTCGTGACATTTACTGATCCAATTATTTTTTGTTTTACCTTTTTTCATTATCCGAACATTACCTCTTATTGCATTATTATTATTATTTAAATTGTAAAATTATTATTATGCTTTTGTGACATTTAATGTAAGTTAATAATATTTGTTTTGGTTTAATCTTGTACTTGCTTGTTAGTTTTATTTATATTTTATTTTTATTTGTATGTTAAAACTATATTTGCATGCATTTATAAATGTGTTTTATAGCAAATAAATGATTGATTATGATTGATTATGATTATGAATAACTGATTGAAGAGTCGAATAATAGGCCTCCTAATGATGTAGAAATAGGCCCCAAAAGCCGTGTCACCTAAACGGTGGTCCTCATGTTGAGTTTAGACTTTTACTACTATTCAATAAAAACCTTATATTAAAAAAAATACATGATGATCACCATGTATTTGTTTTTTTAAATATACGATTATAAGAAAACAAAAACGAAGCTGCCTCAACTCAACCCAAAAAGGCATCACAAGGAAAATTAACAATCTCCATTTCTTAAAACGCGGTGGAATTGCTGTTACAATCTCCGTTGGATTACGGCTATTAAAACACGTAATTATGTTTGAGGTAAAATTACTCCGCGCTTAATAATAATGACGAGCCGTTTGCAGTCGTAGGTAATAGGTATAATTTTAATGAAAGCTTTATTCCTAGTTAGGCAATCTAGCTTAACGTAGTAGTCGTAGCTTTATGGTGTATAGAGAAACAAGAACAGTGTCTGGCACATAAAACTACTGACAAGAACAACTGAGGTTGCGGGAAAAAGGAAAGTATTCAATTATCATACTACGTAATATGTATAATACAATAAGTGTATTAGGTTTGTATAAAATGATGTTTGTTACTCAATCACGCAAAAATAGCTTGACAGATTTAGATTAAATTTGGCACACAGTGCGTAGCGAAGCCGCGGGCTAGTAAACAATAAACGAGGTACTTGTTGTTAATACAGCCCAGTGTCAACGGTGTAAAACCTATGTATACTAGGTATGTAGATAAATGCATACGATCTGGCATCTGGATCTGGTTGTATTGTGGATATATTTCATTTGTGATATTAAATAACGTGAATTTGATGTAATGTGAATAATGTGATACTGTGTATCACTTTCTCAAGAAGTTCCCTAAGTTATACATTTATAAATGGTATGAGGGGGACCAGTAACCTAACAGTAATCTTAATATTACTTCCAATATTATAATTTTTAACTTTTTTAAGACATTTCCATAAGTCTGTTGTTCTTAACAACTTAATGTTCATGTTCACGGGCAACCACTGGGAGCTGCAACGCAGTCAAAACTAAAGCAGTCTACAGGGCTCCAATTGTATTGTAGCAAGTGGTGAACAATAAAGATCATTATAATTATAATAATATAAATAATCACCAATCGATTTTACAACATGTAAGTACACACAAACAACAGGGAAGCACAAATATTGCAAGTGTGCGCTACTGCTATTTTTAGTGATAAGAAAACGTTGATCACCTTTTCCGCGTTTAGATGAAATTGAGAAAAACGCTCAAAAATAAAACAGGTATAGCCCGAGTGCCTCGGACGAAGTTCCTAGGATATTATTATCACCCTTTGTCCACCAAGAACTCACATTTCACAAACTTCTGAAACTGTCTAAAAATATAAATTCGGAAATTAGGAAGCGTACAAGTACATCGATGCAAAACGAGGAAGTTGTTATTCAAAATCGAAACAGTCAATAGACATGAGATTTATCATCCGCTCGGCTAAAAAGTAATAATTTATAAGCAAATTTTTTATACAGTCGCAAGTCCAACATTGTGGATAAGGGATAAGATAAATTGCTCCCAGTTAGTTATACCTACACGCCATATAGCTCCTACAAGCGTTTGCATTGCCTTTACGCTGGCTGCTGTTTATTACAAAATACGATTCTTAATGTAGGGCGACCTTCCTTTTTAGGGACAATTTGGGGTTGTAGGAGTATAGCTTTGATGTAATTTGTGTTTTTTTAGCAAGTTACTTGTGCTCGCAATGTACGTACTTATTTATTTTGGTATGTATGTCGGCGGCCGATCGTAAAATCCGCCAGATCACGAAATTCCTAGGCATATCGTGAAACGCCGCCATTTCATGATTTGGCTAAAGGACATCCGCCATATCGTTCAAAACTTAACGTTTAACGATTTGTCTAATGACGTTTAGGCAGATCATGAAATTCCTAGGCATATCATGAAACGCCGGCATTTCATGATTTGGCCAAGCCAGTGACGTTTAGGCTGATCATGAAATTCCTAGGCATATCATGAAACGCCGGCATATCGTTCAATACTCACCGTTATACGTAAGTAGGGTGTCCAAAATTGAATTAGGTAAATTAAAAAAAATGTGTCTATTTCTGGTCTGAGGGACACAAGTGAACCCTAACCTAACCGACCTAAGACAGAGTTCGCTTATGACAAACCATTTTTGTCCGCCCTGATTATTAGCCCCCAACAAAAACGGCCGCCATCGCATGTGCAGCGCCACCAGTGGCCAAGAAAGAAACTATTTTACGATGTGCCCGGTATAGAGCTAGGAATATCGACGAATGCGTTGCTCTAATCGATCTGCCGTATTGTTTATCAGGCACATCGTGATAAGCCTAGCCGACTTTTAGGCATATCATGAAATGGCGCCGTTTCACGATATGCCTAGAAATTTCGTGATCTGGCGTATTTAACGATCTGTCGCCGACATGTACATTGTCTCTTTTGCCGACAAACATCAAGGTAAGCCCTTTGTCGCGAGTGGTGCGACGGGGCCTACGGCAATTTTCTTATCAGTATCCGACCCTTTAGCGATACCTACTTATCTACTTACCTATAGTATCTTACAAAAACAAAGCCCCTGTGATTGTTTTGTTTCCTTATTTAACATTTGCCGATACATAAATGGATTTTAATTTTTCGGTGTAACTTCTAACGTACAGTCGAGGTCAAAGATAACTTTAACAACTGCGTGTACAATTGAGTGTTACAAAAATATCTTTACATTCAAATAAGTTTACACACTAAGTACATGAAAAAAACATAAGTACTTACAACTCACATGACAGTTTCATCTTTTCACTTAATGCAGTTCTGTTTACTATCTGTCTTCCCTAGAAACATTTACACACATTGTTACATAATAAGATTTCCTGTCAACGTGCCCTAAATATGTTTACATTAGCAGTGGCGCTTGAGTCTTTACGTTCAAGCGAACTCTTCTTTTGCTTACACCTATTGCTACATAAATATCTTTACAGGTTGATTGAACTGTTCTTAATTTGAATAATGACATTGAATTGTCATATGGTAGGTTCTTCCTCAATTTCATCATTTGCGTCTTATATTTGTTATCAATTTCGGCTCTTCAACCGACTTTAAAAAAGGAGGAACGACTGGGAATGTGAAAAAAATCGCAGTAGTAGTACATAATATAATGAATTTAAAAGGAAAACTATCACGGCTAAATAGGCATAACTAGTTACCGAGTAATAGTCGACCAACTTAAAAGTTTAATGTTCGTACAAATTCGGCCGACGCAACCGCACGCACCATTTAGTTGGAGCGCGCGTGTCGATCTAACTAACAAGGAAACATACCCAACTGTCCGGCGCCGATTTCAATGATTTTTATATATGTAGAGTTGTAGGTAGAGTAGTCGAAAGTAACCGACTTTTTTTAGCTGCCCAAACTCAACCTATCGGGAGATATTGTCCTCCAAAGTACTGAAAAATGGCGAAACCCTCTAACTTCGGAAGAGAGTTTTGTTCAAGCAAACTGCTTGTTAATTACTAGTTTTAATATAAGTTGGAGAACATGAAAAAATAATGGACACGTGGTTTGCTATTTCAGCTCAAAACTAATATTTTACAAAGAAATACACTTAAAAGTTTCATACTTTTTACCATTTCACTCACTCACTTTGGTTGTTTTGCTAGTTTTTTTTTATCATAAAACTACATGGTCCTTGATCTCTATTCTTACAGCTTTAAAACGGAAATACATTCGATTTTTTTTTTAAAAGAACCGTCAAATGTTTTTTTTTTAAGAATAAATTTAAATTAAACTTAGTTAGAAATTAGATACGTTTGTCACGTGAGCTATAGTTTGTCACGTTGGGAAAATGATTATTCTCAAATTATTCTAGTTTATACAAGTTTATTCTAGGAAATGGACAATTTCACGCAAAAAGAAAATTTATGAAAGATTGTTACATAGTTTCTTAAAATATCGAACCACCTTAACAATACCCTTTTCACGAAACAAATTATTTCATTAAATATTTTTGTTTCGTGTTATTTTTAACGAGGAAGTTACCCCGATCATTTTATAAACGATATACATCTACACACGAAGCTACAGACGAAGATGGTTTATTTTTCCATTATATTCTTTCTCTGTATCATATCGTTCACCTTAACAATGTTTACAAATATTTGTGAAATTACCTATAGTGGCACGCAACAATTTATTCTTCTTACACATAACATACAACAAAATACAGGATTTCTTATTATCTAGACATAAGCATAACGCATACGCGTCAATTACCCGTTTTATTAAGGGCATAATCTGTATGTATCCCAGATTAGAAAACAATAGTAGGACAATTTTTTTTGACGCTTAATTTTTCACTTTTCTATGTTGGCCTCCTCTTGGAAGACCTGCCCCATACAGAAAAAACGTCGTCGTTGACGTCACGCCCAAAATGAAAGAGATATTTGACAGTATGATACTGTTTTCGGTGATTGTCATTATTTAAAATAAGAACCGTGGTTTGGGTCAAACTGTATAGATATTTATGTAGCAATAGGTGTAATCAAAAGTAGTACGCTGGAACGTAAAGTTTCAGGTGCCACTGCTAATGTAAACATATGTAGGGCACATTGACAGGAAATCTTATTTTGTAACTGTAATGTAAACCTATTATGTCACAATGTGTGTAAATGTTACTATGGAAGACAGATAGTAAACAGAATTTCGGTGCATTAAGTGAAAAGATGAAACTGTCATTTGAGTTGTATGTTTTTGTCATGTAGTGTGTAAACTTATTTAAATGTATAGATGTTTTTGTAACACTCAATTGTAAAGATATCTTTGACCTCGACTGTACCTATGAGCATTTACATACTTATTTATTAATTTCGTTACGAGGTAAGTAGTTAGGGTTTAATCATCTATTTAATGTTTGCAATAGAGCTCTTTCTGAAGAAATATATCAGTAAGTATTGTAGTTAAATGTGCTTCATCAGGCTTCCGGCGAGTGGTTGATGTTAGCAAACAGAGTGCCATATAGCGGCTATTTTATTTCCACCCTCGGTGCAGCATCTTTTCAAAAGCACTTTTTTCGAATATTACTCGCGGAAACAGCGGCAGCGTGCTGTTTACACAACGCCAGCCTTTCCGTTCATATTCAATGTAGTTTTCAGTTTAAAATTCAAAGCGTAGCTTATGAACTCGGTTAGATTCAGAATATGCTTTCTGAGAAACAGTTTTCTAAAATGAGTGCTGAGCCATTTTCATATCGCAGGCCGCAAACATAAGATGTGCTGTGGTTAATAATCAGAAATCTGGAATAGGGCAACTTTTTTAGAATAAGTACCTGAAGGTGCGAATGGTTCGCTGCCACTTAAATGCTGTCCTTTTGCTACCGTAGTAAGCGAAACATAACACCTCCCTGAAAAGGTACCTTCTCTTTTCTGCTTTTTCGAGACACTAATGACCGAAGAAGGGTCCCTTTCATGTTGTGCTATCTGTTACTGAAATAAAAGTACCTACTGGTACTTTACAGCAGGGAGGGCTTTTATTTACAATGCGAAAACGTTTTGTAAAATAAAACAGATGTCGAAATGCATTCATGCTGGCAAGACATATAAATGCCCGAAACAAGTTTATACATGTAGTTATTACCAGGTTGCGATGTAAGTGAAGCCTAGTGTTTCGGTAATTACTGGGCCTTTCGATAATTACTGGGAACTCTGCATATACTAGTTGGCCATGATTGCAAATAGGTCACGACAACGTCATTGCCAGCCTAATAAGCTACTCTGAATGGGAACTGCATTTAGTTAATTGTCCTAAAATCACAAACAAGATAACAAAATACTCGTATTTACTTACTTCTTGCCTATCTATATCTAGTATGAGAATTAATAATATTTAATAGTAAGTAGGTAATTATTGAGTGGGGATGGGTTCCCTGAGGAAACCAGCCGCCTCACGCCGTTGTCCACGAAGTCAGGAAACTATTAGTTCTCGAACGTTGGCTGGAACTCTGGAGCTCGGAGCGCGTCGAGTCAGCGTAGTAGCGTTGTCGTAGCGAAAAGGGGTCTTTAGGTTTCACTTAACAGTTTGTAGTAAGTCAGAAATAAAAAGTGAATTTAGAAATTAATTGGTTTTATTTAACCAAGACTTATAGTAAGTTACAACTGTTCAAGCAAGGGCGGAGGATAGAATGATGGCGGGCGCTTCTACCTGGCCTTATATAATAGAGACTTTACTCAGGAGTGGGATATGGAAAATATGGTGAAATCCCGCACTGATAAACAAAGTCGTAAAATCTTGGAAACGGAAAATTAATGGATGGTATGTCTAAATTGGTCTGTCACGCATGTACCACGTACTTGCTAATTTATTGGTTTTTCATTGATAAGCCACTACGGATTCTATAGGATATGTTACAATGTAGTTACAATGTAACTTAATTTATTGACCATAAACTTCATTAGTTCAGTCGCAGTTTCCTAATTAAAATATGTTTTCCTAATCTCAAATTGCGTCATCAGTGAGGTTGAAGGACGCTATAAAAATATTAATTTAATAATTGAAATTAGATCATTCTGCGAGGTCAATGGAAATTCACCAAGGGTTTCGTAAGTAGTAATAGATATAGTTGTGCCATCATAACTCCTCCCTCCTTAGAGTAAAATTACCTATTTGGAAAGACATGACAAATAGGAAATTTTTCACCTTAAATTAAATTATCAGGTACAATTAAAAATAATGTTAGTCCAATAACTATTATTACATTATTACTTAAATTTAATTGCTCCTTAACTGTTCGTTATAAAGTTCCTTTTGTGTATATTTTTAGACACTGATTTAAAGTTCACTTTCACTAAAACACTGACACTTGATCATACATTGATCTTTTTTTATTCATACTTGATGTCCGCGCGTTATGCCATTTGTCTCGACACAGGCATAGCACTTTGGTGTTATAAAAAGTGGTATAGATGTGCCATGACTCTTTTAACATCATCTCATCATTGTGTCATTATCTTCCTCTTCTTTCGCTGATTCCGCTGATAGTGTCGTGTAGACATTGCCAATGGAACGAATTTATGAGTTACTGCAGGATATCATAAAACTCATCCGTTGACAAATGACTCTATGGACAATGTGACTTCATGTCTTTATCCGTCATCTTCCTTGAAAATGGATGGGATTGGGAAGGATGGGAACAATTAAAACCTTAAATTAACTTATTTATCTAACAAAAACTTTACTTGATATATTGATTGCTCATTAATGTAAATGTAAAAATCATTTGCTTAAGGCAACTATGGTTATATTATCTGATTGACCTTGGAATATGTAAATGAACATGCTATGCTACAATGTATGTTTCGTAGCGAGATACGAGCGTAGCAGCGTCTACGACTATAGTTATGTATATTATTGCATCACCCGGCTGATTCCATGTTAACATCTTGTAAATTTTAAATGTGGATGTTTTATAAATACATTTATTGTATTTTAAAGCATTAATTACTACACTGTATAAGTTTTAGTAGCGTATTTAATTAATTATAATTAAATTTATATAAAAAAAGTTATCATTAAGTAATATAAAATTAAAACTACTTATTTTACTAAGGCCTTTTATATTACGAAGTACTTCTAATGCTGTTTTAGATTTAAAACATGAATAATTATACATTTTATAGCGTATATTTTCCCGCAAGTATATAAAAAAAAATGTGATTACTTTGAATTAATGTGTTCAAGTTCAGTTTTGGCCTTTGGTAGGGCGTTTTACGTTTCGAATTGGTACTTTAGTAGCCCGACCTCTAATTTCCACTGGAACTACGTTATGACTTGTTTCACCTATCACCTTTGCGGATTCGTATCTGGGTTTGTCTTTCCCTTTTCTTCTATTAACTAATTTAGAATAAATTGTATCTCCTGTTTCAAAACTAGTGCTGGGTTCTCCAACTTTTCGATTTACAAGTTTTTCTTTATGAGTCATCATTTTGTTAGTCAAATATTCATATAATATTTTTGTCCTTTTTGCGTGTTCTCTCACCATTTTTTGATGAAATTGCCTGTCATATTCAATGTCAAATATACTTTTAGTTTCAGTATGTCCCAGAACTACTTCAAAAGGTGTAAGTCCTGTAGCTGTATGAATGCTATTATTATATGCATTTATAGCATATGTCATGACGGTTGAGGCATCAGATGTTTTTTGTTCATACCTTGCTAAACGATATATCTCTATAATTGTGCTGTGAAAACGTTCCACAATACCCATAGAACTTGGATTATTGGGAGTTCCTATGTGAAGAGAAATTTTGAATAATTCCATCAATTCTTTTATAAGTGCGTTATTAAACTCTGATCCTGGATCACAACTTATTTTACTTACAACGCCATACATAGAAAAATATTTTAAAAGTGCTTTTACTACTTCAGGTGTGGATCTATTTTCGATTTCCACGGCTTGGCCTAATTTGCTGAAGGCGTCTACAAGAGTTAAATATAATTTTCCTTCAATTGAAAATAAATCGATAAATATTTCTTCGAATGGCTTATGTTGAGTTTCTGTTAACTGCAATTTAGGTTTTAGTGGATGCCTATCGTATTTCATACGTTTACATAAGTTACAACTTCCTATTACTGCTGAAACGGTTTCTTTCATTTTTGGCCAATAATAATTCCTTGAGAGTTTTGCCAATGTCTCTTTTATTCCTCGGTGGCAAGTTTTTCCTTCGTGATACAGAAATATGAGTTTTTTTTGTTCAATTTCGTCTTTGATTATGGTAACTCTTTTATTACAAATTATAAAGGTGACGTCTTGAAATAGTTGCGGTGCAACGTTGTAAAATATTTCTTTTAAATCATTATACACGAAATAAACGTAATATTTCTTATTGTTTTTAATATGGTCTTTTAAAAAGTTTTTCATGATGTCAGGGTCACATGGTAAATTAACTTCCATTATTTTGCATGATCCGCGAGTCGAATTGTTAACTTCATAATTATTTTTAAACCATTTGTTAAAGATTATTTGATGTGGTTTTATATCGATGGGTTCTTCGATAACTTCAAAAGGGGATAAATCAATAGTGTCTCCTAGGTCGAGGTCTTCGAGGTCAATTTCAGAAGCACTTAATGTTTCCTCATAATCCATTGAATTATCATCTTCTGATCCTACGAACGCAATTAAAGGATCCTCGGATTCAATGTCATTTATTTCATTTATGTCATTTGTTTGGAGAACAATTCTTTCTTGGTGTTTGTTAAGTAAAATTCTTGATAATGCATCTGCGTTAAGATTTTGTTTTCCACTTTTATAAATAATTTCAAAGTCATATTCCTGGAGTCTTAATCTCCAACGCGTTAATTTACTATTAGGTTCTTTTAACGAATATAACCAAGCTAATGGTCGATGGTCTGTATAGATTGTGAATTTACGACCGTATAAATATGGTCTGAAATATTTGACTGCCCATATCACTGCAAGAAGTTCTTTTTCGATTGCACTATATCGAGATTCCGCGTTGTTTAACGTGCGACTAGCATATGCAATAGGTTTATCCATTCCAATATTACCTTGAGATAAGACTGCGCCTAAGGCTACATTCGAAGCATCTGTGGTTAGAATGAAAGACTTAGTGAAATCTGGATATTGTAAGAGTGGAGCATTAATTAATAAACATTTACAAGTTTCAAATGATTTACGAAATTCATCATTAATTTGGAATTTTACATTTTTCTTTAGTAATGATGTCATTGGTTTAGTAATCTTTGCAAAGTCTTTTATGAAACGGCGATAATATCCTACAAGACCTAAGAAAGCTTTTATTTCTTTCTGGTTTTTAGGCATCGGATATTCTAACACTGCTTTTATTTTATCATCATTTGGTTTAAGACCTTCTTTCGTAATAGTATGTCCGAGATATAATACACTTTTACGCAAAAATTCGGATTTATCCAATTGAACTTTCAAATTGGCTCTTCTTAATACGTTAAAGATTGTTCTTAATTTTGTGACATGTTCCTCAAGTGTACTTGAGAAAATAATTATATCATCCAAGTATACAAGGCATTGAGTTCCCTGTAAACCTCTTAATATGTTATCCATAGCGCGCTGAAATGTTGCTGGTGCTGTCTTAAGTCCGAAAGGCATTCTACTAAATTCATAATGTCCAAATTCAGTACTAAAAGCTGTTTTAGGACGATCTAACTCATCTACTTCTATTTGATGGTAACCGCTAGCCAGATCCAACGTAGAAAAATAAATACTTTTCCCTAATTTATCGAAAAGATCGCTAATGTTGGGAATAGGATATTTATCATCTAAAGTTACATCATTTAACTTTCGGTAATCTACTACCATTCTAAATTTCTTTTCTCCCAAAGCATCTGCCTTTTTGGGTACTAAATGTACAGGGGCACTCCACGGAGAATGACTGGGTTGAATAATGTTATCTCTGAGTAGTTTATCCACTTGTTCTTTTATTTCTCGTGTTTGCGAGGGTGGTTGCCTATACGGTTTTATATAAATAGGATCTTCATTTTTTGTACGAATTCTATGTTTCACTTCATTTGTAAAAGTTAAAGGAATATTTTCATTATAAAATATATCCTTATATTCGTGACATATTCCGTAAATAACCTCTTTTTCTTCAGGATTCATATGATCTATTCTGAGTTTTTCTAGATTATTTAAAAGTATTTGGTCTAAATGTTGATCGTTAAAATAATTCGAATAGATTTTATAGTTTTTTAGTGGTATGACTTTAAATGGAGAATTAATATCGATAGTAATATACTCGTTACTTGAGTTTTTAATTGTTACAAGAGCACTTCCATCTTGAGTGGTAATTATTGTTTGAGGCATTTGAACGCCAGGATAAAATTCCGTATATTCGATAACACCTTTCCCGTTTAGAAGATCTGTCGGGATTTTAACTTTACTCTCTGTACGCGGTTTAAGTTGGATTACGTAAATTTCTACCGAATTTTTATAATAAATTGGTATAAAGGCGTTTGGTGTTTTTAATATTTGTTCTTTGAGGTTAATTGATGCATTTAATAATTTTAATATGTCCATTCCGATCAATCCATCATAGTAATTATCTACATCATACACATAAAATTTACAAATCGAATTGTCATTAAAGATTTTAAAAACTTTTATGCAAATAACTTCTTCGTGTCTACTTGTAGCATGAGTGCTAATTACTTCAAATGGTTCGTAATGCATACAATTCTTGAAAAATGTATTGGCAAGTTTGTTGCTAATGAAACTACGAGTTGAACCCGTGTCGATCATAAACTTCGCTTTCAATTCCGGAACGAGAATGAAAGGTAAGGTTGTTGAGTTATTACTTACACATTGTTTGTTCTCGAGGCTCGAACTTGAAAATTTTGCCCTGCATTAGGCTGATAAGAGTCTGAGTAACGTGCGCTTTCACTGTCCACTCGGTTCAGGTTTGTATTCGCATTCAAATTGTTTCTAGGCATAGAATTATAATTTGAATTGAGCGTTGTTGGTCGGAAATTCGGCGTTACCTGACGATTATTTTGATAATTCGGTCTAGGCTGATGATTAGTCTGATAACGAATATTTTGATTAGGGTTTGATTGGTTAAAAGGCCTATTCGGGTAGTTGTTAGGCTTGTTCTGGAAATTAGACTTTTGCCAATTAGGACGACTATACTGCGTATTGTAATTGAAATTACGCACAAATGGTTTCGGTGCGTTATATTGAATTTTCTTCTGGGAAGTTGATTTATGGGTGTTATTTCTTGTTTTATATTGGTCATTAAAATTGACTTCTTCGAGAACGATTTGTAGAGCATCTTCTAATGTAGAAGGTTTTTTCAGACGAACGGTGCGCATTAATCCTTTTGGTAAATTATAAAGGAAAACATTCAATGCGGAGTGATTGTAAATTTGCATTCGACTATTCCTAATTGTTATGTCGGAAGCTTCGTTAATTTTTGCAAATAAATTGCTCCTAATTAATTGGATTCGGTTACATAGCTCAAGAAAACTTTCATTAGGTTTGAGCGTAACACTCTCTAACTCCATTAAAATACAATCTTCCGTCCGAGAATCGCCAAAGTGTTGCAACAAAAGGTTTTTGAACTCCGGCCACTTAGCGATGTGTTCGTTTTCACTAACTAAAGCAGCGGCTTTCCCAGATAAGCGAGACGTTAAAGCGTGCAAAACATACTGTTGCTGCGTTTGGTTATTAATATCGCCTGCAAAATTAGTTATCACGTAATCTCCTTTCTTTAAATATAAATTCAACATGCGTTTATCACCATCAAAAATTGGGATAAGTTTTAAAATTTCGTTGGGAATTAATGTAAGCACTGGAATTAAATTTTCAGAACCAATTTTTAATTCGCTAAAGTTTAAATTCAGGGAATCCTTAATTCCGCTAGAAGGTGGTTTCACGTCTTCAGGCTTTTCAGAAATTATAGGCATTTCAGGCATTTTAGGTGACTCAGTGTTTGACTGATGACTCATTCTAATTAGTTAGGTGAAACAAGCTTAATTTGAACTTAACACAAAAATTTACAATGTATTATTATTTGGATTTAACCAAGTAATTAAAATATAACGAAATACTCACTTTGCACTATCATACGCAAACAATATGAAAATAAATCAGCAAGTTTTTCAACAATAACTTGTAGCGATTCGATTATCGATCTAAGTACTGCTCGAATATTAATCTCAGGAATATTTATACCAAATGTTCCTGTCGTATTATTGGCAGAACTATTATTTGCGCTTTGCCCTTCACCAGACGACGTCGGATGAATATTTTGAGTACTCATGTGCACTTAATGTCACAAAATAATTCGCTTGTATTTAAGCTGAATTAATAATAATTTGTTTTTAATATTTCAAAACAACATTCGCAATTGCTATTCGTTTCAAGTAAGGTAATAAGCTCTTTATGTTCACCCAGCTCAAAGGTGTATGGTTTTTAATTAACCAAATATTTTAATCAAGAAATCAAGTGATCTAATGATCCAGTATACAATAAAAATGTTGCGCAAACACTTATACACACACACACACAAAGAAAAATAAAATGAAAAATACATAAGAAATTACAAAATCAGGAAAATGGAAAATGGAAGAAGGATTTTCTTCGTTTTTTAAGGAAGGAAAACGGTAATTTTCCGTATAAGGATCCTCCCGATCCTATCCTCTCCTTGTAAATCGACAACTGTGCTGGATAATATTTCCCACTATTAGGACACCGACTTTTGAATGCTAGATCCGTTTCTTCCTTGAAGTCCTTAATAGGGCCACGACGAATTTAGTGATTAAATTGTGCAACTCACAGATTTCGCCGCAGGAGTGGATCCTACCGGCTGCGCCAATTATTGAGTGGGGATGGGTTCCCTGAGGAAACCAGCCGCCTCACGCCGTTGTCCACGAAGTCAGGAAACTATTAGTTCTCGAACGTTGGCTGGAACTCTGGAGCTCGGAGCGCGTCGAGTCAGCGTAGTAGCGTTGTCGTAGCGAAAAGGGGTCTTTAGGTTTCACTTAACAGTTTGTAGTAAGTCAGAAATAAAAAGTGAATTTAGAAATTAATTGGTTTTATTTAACCAAGACTTATAGTAAGTTACAACTGTTCAAGCAAGGGCGGAGGATAGAATGATGGCGGGCGCTTCTACCTGGCCTTATATAATAGAGACTTTACTCAGGAGTGGGATATGGAAAATATGGTGAAATCCCGCACTGATAAACAAAGTCGTAAAATCTTGGAAACGGAAAATTAATGGATGGTATGTCTAAATTGGTCTGTCACGCATGTACCACGTACTTGCTAATTTATTGGTTTTTCATTGATAAGCCACTACGGATTCTATAGGATATGTTACAATGTAGTTACAATGTAACTTAATTTATTGACCATAAACTTCATTAGTTCAGTCGCAGTTTCCTAATTAAAATATGTTTTCCTAATCTCAAATTGCGTCATCAGTGAGGTTGAAGGACGCTATAAAAATATTAATTTAATAATTGAAATTAGATCATTCTGCGAGGTCAATGGAAATTCACCAAGGGTTTCGTAAGTAGTAATAGATATAGTTGTGCCATCATAACTAGGTACAGTCGTCGCTGAAATGTTTACACCTTTGCACCTTATTGCTTTATACGGTGCAAAAGTGTAAACATATTATTGACGTCGACTGTACATGATTAACTTGATATAGGAAATATAGATATTAAAAATTTAAATGTTTTTCAGATTCATCTATTTCAGAGTCATCCTTTTATATTGAAAAATAATGTTACATAAACACACATTTCCTGAAATGAACAGAATAGGATAGGAGAGTAAGGAGAATCCCCCGTACCCTTTTAAAATACTACGCTCATTTGCATTTGAAAAGTATGAAGGGTAACTGCGGTATCTTTTCAGTGAAAATTCGACCGGTAGATACTGTAAATCCTGCAGCGGCTAAAAAGAGTACTCAAATATCGTACCATTCTCTTTTTAAAGTGTTGGGTTATTATTTACTATCAACGATGGGTTGTGCAAGGTTCAGGCAGAGGATTATAGTAAAAATATTAACGGCAAATTATATCGGCAAAGTATACCTATTAGGTTATTGTAAATAACAAATCCATACTTATATAAATTTGTCTCTAATTATGTCAGGGCGGGATCGGTTTGCGGTATTTTGTACTTTGACGTGATCTTAGTGATGTCGCACAGATATCCTCACTTGTCGGTATACTGTCTGTATTATATTTGTGGAGTAGTAATATCATCGTGGAAGCGGGGCAGTGCGATTATATTATACGTATACTGGTGGTCAGGAAGCACTTATTTCAATGTTGGATCGCAGTAAAGAGTCATTACTGACTCGGGTACACACAGGTGCGTCACACTAACAGCTGACAGTTTACTGATACCGTACCGACTCCGCACCGACAAACTAGGAAGTCACCTAAACAACACAAGCAGCAGAGGAGCTGCGATTGGCTCACCGATGATATAAATGTTGTTTACAGGGAACACTCTATTAGTACATAGCATCAGCCTGTTAACGTTAGTTTCGGCACCAGTAAAATCTAATAACAGTGTGGTCGGCGCAAGTGGCGACAATGCTCTGTTACCCGTTACTGCGCTAGCTGGGCGCCAAATACTCATTTAATTAAGCGACGGACAGCCCATAATACAAACAATATCTAACTTTGAGGCAATAATAGACTTAGGTTTAAGCCTTGTTGGAAGGCTTTTTAACTAGAATTTCGTCATTTTCGGTGCACCTATCTTAAGCATGGTAGCTGGCAAAACACTGCTATCCTACTAATCCTACTACTAATATCATAATTTTATGCGAAAGTTTGGATGTTTGGATGTTTAGATGTTTGTTACTCAATCACACTTAAACGGCTTAACCGATTTGGATGAATATTTGCACGAAGATAGTTTACAGCCTGAATTCAAATATGGGATAGATTTAATCCCGGGTCCACGCAGACGGAGTCGCGGGCGGAAGCTAGTAATATTATAAATGCGAAAGTGTGTCAATCTGTCTGTCCGTTACGCTAAAACCGCTGAACCGATTTAGATTAAATTTGGTATAGATATAGTTTGAGTCCCGAGAAGGACGGAAATCATCCCCTAAGAGGGTGGAATGGGGGGTGAAAATTTGCATGGAGCAACGATATTTTAAACGAGTTCCACGCGGACGAAGTCGCGGGCAGAAGCTAATACCCCAAGTAGCATAAAGCTGCATCATATAATTCCACCTAAGGTCCACATCAGTTGTTTAAGCACTATTAACGACTTATTAGTGATCGCTCGGACTGAAATAGCTGCATAGGAAATAACGAGACCCAATATAATGCATTACTCTGTACTGCGATTCTATTACGCGCTACACAGACGCCACAGATACACTGTTATTCAGCATTTAGTAGCGTTGTATCCTATCAGCTGCAAAAGCGCATTCTGTGGACACTAATAGTGCAGTTTTCTGAATAATAGTTCACAGGCTTTAAATGTACTTTAAAGCCCTGGCATTTTAAGAGAGTGTAAGTGTAGTTCATTAGCAAAGATATAATGCTTTATGATGCTTAAACGTGCACTTTTACGCCATTTCATCAGCCTATAGAGTATAGTCGTATATATCAGCGTTAATATAGGCGGAAATGGTACCAAGGTGAAGTTCATTAACAAAGATATATTGCTTTATGCTGCTTAAACGTGCACTTTTACGCCATTACTCAGCTGATAGAGTTAATATAGGCTAAAATGGTACCAGTGTGACCTTTTATGCAGTTACACAGCAGCATACAGCTATAAATCTGTACACGCGTGGACATTTATATAGCATTTAGCATTAAATTTAAGTTAACATTGACCACTCGTTTATCCGCCATTTTAACGACCTGACGCACTGTATTATTAAACATATTTTTATCCTTTTGGTTATTTTAGAAAATATCGGCTTAAACTGAATTAGCTCAACAATAAATGAATATGTAAACAGCTTACAAGTAAAATGAATATTCATTTTACTAACACAAAACATGTTACAATTAAAAAAATATAACTTGTAAATATCCTATTTTATTTTGAACTTTTTTCACGTCTTTTGTGGATATTATGAGAGCATGTGAAAATTTTGACCTAAATGTGTATGGTATTTCAAAATAAATAAACATTCCCGATAAAATTTAACACATAATTGAAATAAACAATTTTACCTACCTTAACTTTATTATTTCTCACAAAATGGCCACTATTTACTCTTCATTTGCACGCACCATATCACTTCATTCAAGCACCATATCTCTTTCGTACAGGAGTAAAAATTAAAAACGCGTTTCTTCATACCACAGTTTCACTGATAATTTACTTCTAGCTTCGTTAAAGCATTTAAGATGTCCACACTTATCCCAATTTTGCAGATGGGTATGTGAATGGCTGTTATACAACCAATGTTCAGCACTAGGAGTAGCTGTTACCTTTATTAATGCTATTATAATCAAATTGTACAGCAATGTGCCACGTAATTTGTGCCCAAATTAGAGTTATATCAGCATTATATGCGTATAGCTCCATGTTTAGCAGCAAATGTGTCCAAGGTGCACTTTAAAAATGCTGTTACACAGAACCTTCGTACGAGTAGATTAATAGACGATAAAAGCGCGATCACAATAGGTAAGATCCAAAATTAAATGAAATCAATATTGATATCAATCAAATAATTCACACGAGTTGGCATTGGATGAATCGACTGTGAAATATTTTGGTAAAGGTTTTGGTTCAGTGAGTCTTATATTTGAGGGGTGATTACGTAACTTTTGGAACCAGCGTTAAAACAAATCAACTGGTTAAACCATACAACAATAGTAGATTACTGGAGAGGCCGTGAAGTAGTAAGGGATTGCTGGACGAGATTGGGGTAGACGGCCGAGTCGTAGACGAGGCCGGATGCAACGAGTCCAGCAATCCCTGTTCCGGCCGAGGATTGTATAGTACTTTTCTCAAACGATGTGAGGAAATATAAAAATAAAAATAAATACAAGGTAATCAATTAAATAATAGGTGATATGCGCCTTTTTTATTTTTTAAACATGCCAATTGAACAAGCCGTTCGAGCACCATGTTTAACCGCACATAAGTATAGTAAGACCGCCTGTTGTCTACTACTATTGTTTATGTTGAATTTAATCTATTTTATTTTTTACTATGTCTGGTGAGCAATAAAGAATATTTAAATTGTATTGTATTGTACCATAGATTTTTTTTTATGTATCAAGTATGCTTACAGACAGAGCCTAGTGGTGGTTGGCAGTATAATTTTTCCTTTGTCAGTTTAATATTAGTAAGTAAATTTAAAAAGTTAGAGTAGCGGACAAATCGGACAATAATGGTTTTACTCAGAGTTGGGCACTCAAGAATAAAATCATTATTTGAATAAGAATACGCATGAATAAAATCATGTTGATTTTATTCCCGTCAAAGTTATTCAAATAATTTCGCCGTGAATAATTCTTATGTTAGAAAATTGAATAAAGTTAACTTATTCTTATTCAAATAAATCTAATCATGATTTTTTATTTTAACTAATATACCATGAATAATATATGAATGTAGTTCGGACGGATACTCGGGGATAAACACGACGCATTTGGTAATTTTGGTATCGGTATAGAGGCACTAGTACGTATAGAATCTTGAATGTAGTGTAATTTATACCTATTGTATATGTCTGTGGATCGTGGAACTCCTTAATGGCTACTTGTATAGCCCTCGAGATTGGGCTCATTTGGTTTGTTTTGACGAGTTCAATGCATTATACTTGGTGATGATGGTCTGATGATGGATTGAGGAGGTGGATAGTGGAACTCCTCAATGGCTACTTGTATATCCTTCGAGTTTGGACTCATTTGGTTTATTTTGTCGAGTTCTATACATTATACTTGGTGATGATGGTCTGATGATGGAGTGAGGAGGTGGATAGAGGAACTCCTCAATGGTTACTTGTATACCCCTCGAGTTTGGGCTCATTCGGTTTGTTTTGTCTAGTTCTATACATTATACTTGGTGATGATGGTCTGATGATGGAATGAAGAGGTGGATAGAGGAACTCCTCAATGGCTACTTGTATACCCCTCGAGTTTGGGCTCATTCGGTTTGTTTTGTCGAGTTCTATACATTATACTTGGTGACGATGGTCTGATGATGGAGTCAGGAGGTGGATAGTGGAACTCCTCAATGGCTAATTGTATAGCCCTCGAGTTTGGGCTCATTTGGTTTGTTTTGACGAGTTCTATGCATCATACTTGGTGATGATGGTCTGATGATGGAGTGAGGAGGTGGATAGTGGAACTCCTCAATGGCTACTTGTATAGCCCTCGATTTTGGGCTCATTAGGTTTGTTTTGACAAGTTCTATGCATTATACTTGGTGATGATGGTCTGATGATGGAGTGAGGAGGTGGTTAGTAGAACTCCTCAATGGCTACTTGTATAACCCTCGAGTTTGGGCTCATTTGGTTTGTTTTGACGTGTTCTATGCATTATACTTGGTCATGATGGTCTGATGATGGAGTGAGGAGGTGGTTAATGGAACTCCTTAATGGCTACTTGTATAGCCCTCAAGATTAGGCTCATTTGGTTTGTTTTGATGAGTTCTTTGCATTATACTTGGTGAGGAATGAGGATGGTCTGTTGGTCTTGACAGAGTCAGAAGGTGGATAGTGGAACTCCTCAATAGCTCTTGTATAGCCCTTGAGTTTAGGTTTATATGTTTTTTTTTACGAGTTCTATACAAGTACACTTGGTGACGATGATCTTGTATAAATAACTTTACTCATAATTATCTCTTTCACACCTACAGAGAGCAAAAGAGATAATAAATGACGGCAGGTAAAACAATAACCCTTGCTTTACCTGCGCTTATCACTATATTCGCAGATGGGCGCAGCGATGTCCTTCGGTTTACTTTCACAAAACTTATACTAATAGTGTACTATTTATTTGAGGTCGACGCAGCATAAATACTTAATATTAGTCTACCTCTGAAGCATTTAAAATTTGTATTAATTATTTCAGATAACTAATTTAAATTGAGATTATAAAGTAAAATGTATGCAAATCTATGCAAAAACCTGTGTAGTAAAAAATAATATCTAATATAAGATTAATTTCCATACCTCAGTATAAATATTATGTAGGGCTCTGGATATCCGTGATACACGCCGACCCGTACCGTGACCGAACCCTACGTGTTCTTAACCCCGGCGGTACTAAGATCACGAATTTCACGAACACGACCGGTACGTAGCCCGTACCTGCGTTCGCGTCCGGATTCAAGTGACTCGCCAAGATACGTAACCCGTACCTGCGCTCGTCTGCGCCGGTCGGAACGATACACCCGGGCCGCCGCCACGCCAGTTGGAGTTAAAATTAAAACAAATAAGGACTATTAATGAATTACTAATTATTACTTAGTACGGGACGAACGGGTTTTTTCTATGTGGTTTTTTGTTTAAATTATATTTTTTGCGTCGATTCAGTTATAATGGTTAGATATTTAAGTAATTCACGGCGTTATTCTGTTTTCTGTATAACCAGCTATTGTGATTTTAATCCAAGCTAGCGACGATGCAAAATTCTCTAGTGCCATTAGTTATACTTATATTTATTATACAATTAAGAGACTGCGACGTATAGCGTTACAATATCAGTAATCAGTTATCGTTAAATTAAGAGAAGTAAAACAAAAATGAATATACAAGTTTACTATCTAAGGATATAACATAGCCAAAATGTTAACACGCAAGGCAATCCTACTAAAGAAACAAAAGAGCAAATTTCTGCGAATCTTCGGTACGTATGATGACGGTAAATCCAGGCAAACAACACGTGCATGGACTAAACAAACAAAAAAGTACACACCTGCAGTTCTTATCGGTTTCGGCACATTACAAAGTAGATAGTGACATATTTTTGTTCGACTGCTTAACAAGGTAAAAAAAGTTTTTCGTCAAATGTCTTGTCGCTATATAGAGTTTAATTACACTACACCTAAAAATATTCTTCTATGAAAGTAAAAAACAAAAGCCGCAGACTTGGTGACATTTTATTTTGCATCTCTATATAAATATTTTATTCAATAATTTGAGTTCTCTCAAGGTTTAAAAATTGTCATTCATTGTAATTACCTACCAGGGTGGTATTTTTGAAGATAAGTGGAGTTGCACGTGCAGAATTGCAGATAACGATGCGAAAGGTTTGCGAACGACGTAATTAAACAAACAATACTCATAAGTAGCTTTCGGCCTTACCTGGTATACCACCGTTTTGTTCATGAAGTTCAAAGAAGTGACCGCGTTTTGTTTTACAAATAAGCGGGATTTTTTTTTCGAATCTGGAGGGGACAGTTTAGAATTCTTAACTCGTGATTATCCATTATTCACCACTACACACACTTCTGTTATTTTAGCCCCCGTTTAATTACTGTATTACCTATTGATTATATTTAATGTTGGTTTCCTTTTATTTACTACTCACTAAATATTTAAAAGTCCATGTTCTTAAAAATAAAAGAATGAAACGGAATAAAGAGCTACGAATAAGAACTAACGATATATTTTTATTCGTCGTCTTTAGAAACACTGCATCTTATCTTCACTCAACGTCGCTGGCGGACCGGATCCACGTGTACTTAAGGTACGTGAACCCGTGACACGGATCTACACGGGTACACGTGACTTCATTACACGAGGCCGAATTTCACGTGCCGAACGGGCCATAAAACCGTTGCTGTGTAACACGAAAACGGGCGCACGGCTACTTGTACACGAAACACGGACACGACCGCGAGCCCTAAGTATAAATACGGATGAACCCAAACTCGAGGGGTATACAAGAAGCCATTGAGGAGTTCCTCTATCCACCTCCTGACTCCATCATCAGACCATCGTCACCAAGTGTAATGTATAAAATTCGTCAAAACAAACCAAATGAGCCCAAACTCGAGGGGTATACAAGTAGCCATTGAGGAGTTCCTCTATCCACCTCCTCACTCCATCATCAGACCATCATCACCAAGTATAATGTAAAGAACTCGCCAAAACAAACCAAATGAGCCCAAACTCGAAGGATATACAAGTAGCCATTGAGGAGTTCCTCTATCCTTCTCCTCACTCCATCATCAGACCATCATCACCAAGTATAATGTATAGAACTCACCAAAACAAACCAAATGAGCCCAAACTCGAAGGATATACAAGTAGCCATTGAGGAGTTCCACTATCCACCTCCTGAATCCATCATCAGACCATCGTCACCAAGTATAATGTATAGAACTCGACAAAACAAAGCGAATGAGCTCAAACTCGAGGGGTATACAAGTAGCCATTGAGGAGTTCCTCTATCCACCTCCTCACTCCATCATCAGACCATCATCACCACGTATAATGTATAGAACTCGCCAAAACAAACTAAATGAGCCCAAACTCGAAGGATATACCAGTAGCTATCGAGGAGTTCCACTATCCACCTCCTGACTCCATCATCAGACCATCGTCACCAAGTATAATGTATTGTATATAACTCGTCAAAACAAACCAAGTAAACCCAAACTTATCATAAAATCCATTGTCTGTAAATCAACTCACAAAATTTTACCGACGATACCAACAAATTAACTTTATTTGAATAACGTTTTATTTAAATAAAATGTTAGTTAGAATAACCCCATTTGCGGAATAATTAGTCCGTATTTTATTCTTATTTAAAATAAAAGTAGCATGATTTATTCACTTTCATGTTATTCTAAATAACGGGCGCAAGAATTATTCTTATTCAAATCAATTTGAATAAGAATAAAAATTCTGTTTTTATTCTTATTCTTATTCAAATAAAAATTTGCCCAACTCTGGTTTTACTTAGGGTTTTCATACATTACTTCTTGGTGTAAGGCCAAAAAGTAATGTAGGGAGCCTTAAACAAGAAAATTCATGTCTTCATTTCGTGATATTAACGCGTACATTTCCGAGCATGTTTGAGAAAAGTACATTTAGATCTATTTACCTACCGTACGAAACGAAGCGTTATGCAATCGACCAGCAGAATGCTAAACAGTACAGTAATGATAGTAATACAAGATAGGTACATCCTGTTGTAACAAGTCCATTTTAGCTTTTAATTCGCCTAAGTTTTACTTTCCATATCCCATCATTTGCTGAAACTGTAGGTATTACGAGTATTGTTATAAAACAAGCCTAATTTAACCTTACCCAATGGGTTGTACAGTCGAGGAAATTGAATGTTTAGCACTTTTGGACCTTAACGTCATTCTAATAGAGTTGACATGTGCCAAACATTCAATTTCCTCGACCGTACCTATACGTTGGATGATTTTATGCCCTGAAAAGTTAACGGCTTCGTCGTTTGTGAAATTAAATATATGCGAAATTAAAAATATGCGATAGTTCGCCGATATGAACATGCTTTTTGATACTCATAATACATATTTGCGGACAATCTTACACAAATCGACCTAGTCCCAAACTAAGCAAAGCTTTGTACTATGGGTACTAGACGAAGATAAACTTACTTATTTAAATAAATAAATACTTAAATACATAGAAACATCCATGACTCAGGAACAAATATTCGTCCTCATCACACAAATAAATGCCCTTACCGGGATTCGAACCCAGAACCTCTTGCTTCTTAGGCAGGGTCACTACCAACTAGGCTAAAGCAGTCGTCGAACTCAGAATTTTAGTCTTCTGAACAGTTTATTTTCAGTCCCATAATAGCACTTAAACATTATGTGAATAAAACCAAACGCCTCTATTAGCTACTGAATGGTTTTTCACTCGGCTTCCAAACGTCTTGTGTAAGACTCACGAAAAAAGGCCCAAATACTTTTGTACTAGTGCGAAATTGTGATCAATTTTTCAACTACCACAAAATTGATGGAGATCCGGGAAAATATTAAAAATACATTTAACTATTTCAATCGCCTGCAAACTCGGCAGTGTGTTTGCTTTTAATTATTCCACGTGATGGAAACTCGAACGACCGTACACATATAGGTACCTACCTACTATATTATGTATCAATATACATACGGTAACAGTATACCAGCAATATCAGCATATCGTGGTTCTCGAGGCTTTCAGGCAATAATTGAGGAACAATAGATAGCAGGATGACAATGGGTTGGCTAATGTCTACATAGTTCTTGAGCTTCGATAGTTGGCAGCAAATTACCGTGTACATACAACTACTATACTATACTAATATTAAATAAGTTGCAAGTGTGGGCTTTGGGTTTGGATGAACATTCGACTTTGGTTGAAACATGAATACTCTTTTTTACAAGATTTTATTTACTTTCACCTGTCCGTTGTCTGTCTATAATCGAATTTAATAAGTTAAATTTGATCCACTTCCCGGTTTACCGATTGAGTTGAAATTTTGCACGAATATTCAAATCGCGTGACAATGCAATATTATGATGACGTGGAGCTGATCTGATGATGGAGCTGGAAGGTGGCCATAGGAACTCCGTAATAAAACCACATAACCCCATCGAGTTTGGGCTCGTTTAGAATCGTCTCAATGTGGAGTTGATGACGGTATACAGTCAGAAACTTACTATGATTGGGAATATAATCTTTGCCAAAAGACTTACAGGCTCGTTATTTATCCTCAACATAATTGTGGGTTCAGTCATTCGTTTTTCAATTAACCATTTAAGAATCGCGCCGAAATTGCCCATACAAAGGCACTATTAAAGTCAATTAACAGCTTCCCGTCGGAATGACTCGGACAATAAACATTTAAAATGGAAAACTCATTGACATATAAAATTGTTATCATAACTGGCTCTCTTTTAGTTTTCAAGTATTCGAAATGAAAAGTAGATTGGTTAATTTGGATGAAATGACCGAACTCCGCACACACGGAAGTATTTATTGGCTCTAAATGTTTTATTTTAGAGAATATGTGGCGTTCACAACTGCAGGTGGTTTTCAACCCTTGGACTTCAATAGCCAGATTTCATAGAGCCCTATGAAATCTGGCTGACGCAGACGGTGAATTATTGTAAATTCAATGCCACTAAAAACTCAACTTGGAAACATATTTCGGTAAGCAATAAAACCAAAGTGAAACGATTTTTTGATTTATACATCAGAGGTTTTTATGAGTCTTTTTAGTTGGCCCATTTCACTAAACTACAAATTACAATTTAACAAGTCTAAACCAGCAACACAGTCGTTTGACCAACTGGCCATTTGACTTGAAGCTAGACACAACTTCACATAATATACAGGGTGTGGCCTGGAATAGTAGCAAAAAATGAAACGGTAGATTATTGAGCTTGTGAGCAATATTTAACAGGTAGTTTAATTTGAAAAAAAAAAGTTTTTTTTTTTTTAAGTATTTACACGTGTATTTTTTACTCTCCTGGGGTGACATAAGTATTTTTTTATATTTTAAAACCACTAAAAAAAATCACAAAAATAACTTTTAAAAACAAAAATGAAAAAACTATACTTAGAGAGAGATAGAGCTATTTATGTACGTGTATTAATATAATTATTTTGATTTTTGGCTTATTATAATCTCTGCACCACCTACTACATAATCTAGTTTTAGCTCTTTCTCCGATACCCAAAGGTTGTCTGGAAGAGATCGCTCTTCCGCGATAAGACCTCTACCTACATGTTATTGTATTGTTTCTCTTTTTAACTGCTTTGTTTGTGTGAGGTGTGCAATAAAGAGTATTTGTATTGTATTGTATTGTTAACCCAATTATATGATGTTACCTCAAAATCTGCATTGACTGCTGTGCTGTGAACTCGTGATTGCAAGACATGACTTGGAGGTCATAACTATAGATCAACATTTCTCCGGATAAAAAGTAAAATAAAAAAAATGACACAAGGGTTACTGCAGATGCTCTAAGGAAGCTCTATATTTGCTCCTGTTACAGGCCACACACTGTATACTAGTCAAAAGAAAATAGGGGCCACAAGCATGGTGATCGTTACGTGGAAATAATATTAAACAGTAATATTTTTCTCCAGCTATTAGACTTCAACACCAGCTTGAAATTCTAAAGGATGCGGGACATCAGTAATTAGCCACTTATCCATTAGTTTATGTCGAATAATTAGGAAAATGTAAATAGCCATTATTTTATTTTCAGCAGTATAAATTGTAGACTATATGTTATTCTGATGAAATGCATTAGCTATATGTATTTGGAAAGTTTCATCAACATTCGCTGCGTAAAAGATTATCAAACATCCAACAATCGTGCCTAACTTTAGGATTTTTAACCCATTCACCGCCGCAGAAAGTTAGTCGCGGCGAATGTGTTATAATAAGTGGGATTTCAATATAAAATTTTCGAACAATACAGCAAACCCGCCTAATATCGCACATTACTCAAATTCTTCAACTAAAAGCACTTGCATCTAAAAACGCACAAAAATCGAAGAATCTCTACAAAGTTCCTCCATAATGTTTGTTTCTTGTAAATATTGATATGCTTTTACCGATGACCCAAGCTTTTGGTTAAAATAAAATGACGTAAGACATACATACATACCTAAGGCCAGATGGGAGTTATTTCATGGTTATGTCATTATTCCTGACTCGGCCGTTGACGACAGACCAGAGAGCGATTTCATTAAAAACGAATGCACGAGTGTCCTTATTTACTTATCTGCTCTTAATCCTGAAAGTAACGCTAGAAGAGAGTTGTTTATATTGCCCACTGATTAAAGACTGAGACCGTTAAATAACAAACCGAGAAATGCGTTTATTAGTTTTCTCGTTGCTAAGTCTAGCAGGCACGAGTACACACGGATAGCTTCATGTGGCGGTTTCGAAATAATTTACTACCTACTTACCTTTGAAAGACTAAAATAGCAATTAACATACGTTGAAGTGGTATTAAGTTTATTACAATGATTTGACTGTAAGATGATCCGTTCCTCTATATAAATGTAATCAAGTAGGTATCTCTAGTATGTTTATTCAACTATGCATACCGGTGAAAATATTGTACCGTTTAAAAAAGGTAAAAATCACTCAATAGTCAGTCTACGTGACATCCACTAAATGGTGGCCATAAATCCGACTGCTGCCGCGCGTCGGTCTGTCACACGTCCCGCGTCGCTGCGCATCGATACACACACATACATCAATTTATTATTTCAATACACTTCCGTGACAGTTTTATTACCTGATTAAGGCACTTGTGCTGGCAAGGGTTAACGTCGTTATGTGGGCTAAGCTCGGTGTTATTCTTTTTCAGTAAGATAGACTTCCCTAAATTGTAACCGACATAATATCGTTCTTGTTTCCGCACTAAGGAGGAAATAAACTTTATCACAAAACAATATTTTGTTCAAACTTATAAAACCAGAGAAGAAGGCTAGATTAGAGTAAGGACGCATAAAAATTACTTTTATGATGACAAGCACACAGAGATATCTAAGTGTTCGGTTATCGCTTTTACTCGTCAAGTCGTCATCATTCATCATCATCATCATATCAGCCGACAGACTTCCACTGCTGGACATAGGCCTCCCTCAAAGAGTGCCACAATGTCCGGTGCGCCACCCGCATTCAGCGGACTCCCGCGACCTTTACCAGGTCATCAGGCCTATTACCCACGCTGTGCTCGATCATAATTGATTACGGTCGATGATATAACTAATGTACCTACTTAACTCCTCGCTCTTCGATCTCAAATTTTGATATTTTTAATGCAGTATCTTATGTCGCCTAAGTCAGCAACGAGTCATTTCCAGTGCATCAAAGGGATCTAAAATTTAATTAAGCTTGCTATATTCACATTAGCTAAGTGGTCTAGTGGCTGGGAGCAAATTGCATCTATAGTCTTCGGTGAGAGCTCTTAGCACTTGTCACATCATTTACAAGTGGTTTGTCATGAGTTACATTTTAAGGATTATTTTTTGGACACCTCAGACAGTCATTAAACCACGTGTTTGTACATGAAGCTAATTCGTAATGTGTTTACAGAATTTTAGAGAAGTAAATAACGTGCAGCCGACTTTGTGGACTTCTGAAGAATATCGTAATCCGTTTGCGTGATATTGGGCTTTAAAGCCCTAATCTTTGTCGTCCCCCCCCCCCCCCCCCCCTGTCGCCTAAATGGCTACTACTAAGGATGTGAAAAAATCCGTGGCGGTAGTACATGTAATGATTTTAAAAGGAAAACTATCACGGCTAAGCAGGCATATAAACTAGTTACCGAGTAATAGTCGACCAACTTAAAATGTACTTAGTAAGGCCAACTTTCGTACCTACACCACTTAGCTGGCGCGGCCGTGTCGATGGAAAGCCGGCTGTACACATTGGGCCAACGTTGGCGTGTGAGCAGAATGCAGCTATGCGTTAGAGGAAGAGGGCTTTATTTCGTTCTCATTAGTTTGCATAGCTGCATCCTGCTCACGCGCCAACGTTGGCCCAACGTGTACAGCCGGCATAACAAAGTCAGATAGGCAAATACGGAACCCTACACTGCGCGTGGCCCGACACGTACTTGGCCGATTTTTATCATATGATATTATTATTTCCAAAACTGATGATCAACTGATCATAGCAAACATATTGGAACTAAAATAGTTATCATTTTGAATGTTCAGTCATGTGGTACGTCAATAACCCTATCTCACTCTGTAATTTGACTATTGCAGCTAACGTCATCAGTTAGGCAGTGGTCCTTCTGTTCCTTTAGGTACTATTAATTTTATTGTACGCGTACGGTAGATATCAATGTGACTTTTTTCAAAAATTATCATCAAAGTTGACTTTATTGGTAAAAAATCAGGACGTTGAAGTGCATAGTTTATGGTTAGTCAAAAATGTATAAATTAAAAACCTTGCCGTCTCGATTTTGCTCGACAACAATGTTGCATACAAATTCATTATTTGTCATGGTACAAACTTTTTAAAAAGTTGAAACGGCCATATAAATAAAAGGCATAGGTCGTAACCTAAACAGCCAAAACGGAAGATTAGTAGCTGTGACTTAAATTATCGCGACTTTTTAGTTGTCTCAAATAACTGGCGTTTTCGGAAGAAAAATACACTTCCAACTTATTATTTAAAAAAATAAAAGGCGGCAATGCACAAATTGTTCTGTTTTTACATAGTCGCTAGTTGTTTTTTTCGGAAACGCTTCGACAATAATGTACTATTGTGTAAATGTCCGGTTGAATTGTCCTCACGTACGTTTGAAAAGTATCGTGATCAACCCTCAAAAATACAGAATCATTTATCATGAGACGCCTACAATTTATTTATTTAATCGTATGGCATACATTATTTTGGCCTTTAAAGTTTGTCACTCTTTAGTACCACCCAGGGGACACGTGCAGGGTTGTGGTGGGTAGCTCCTGCGGACGCAAGTGACAGTTGTCCCGCCTTTGTCAAGTGAGTGGGCAACTCGACTGTTAGAAGTTCTTAAGCCGCCCGAAGGCCTCTAACTCGGCTTAACGACTACTGTCACAGACAGCAGCCGGGATCAACTGCTTAACGTGCCTTCCAAAGCACGGAATCGCTCATTTATGTTAACCACTCAAACATCAGGCGGTCACCCATCCAAAGACTGACCGCTGCCATCTTTGCTTAACCTGCGTTATCGTTTCCGACTCGCAGGCGCCGCTTCAAACGCCTACAATTACAATACTCGACAATAAAGTAATTATTAAAATAACCCTCCTCTCCTTCGGCAGTCGGGTAATAAAGTAGGTGCGCATTTCGACGTTCTGTAGGTACATTTATATCCGTTGGAAAGTCACCCACGCAAGTCAACCAACTTTAGCAGTAACATTCTGAAGTTCTCACTACTTTAACAGAAAGTCCATAATTGTGTAATTTATGTTTCAGATTGGTTAGTTTCTGCTAGCGTCAAGCGGTCACCACGTCAAGAGACGTCCATCAAGCCGCCGCCACAAATTCCCTCATTGAGTATTATCATCAAAATGACGAACGACTGCAGGTCTCGTCCAATATGGTTGCAATTATATGAACAAATAAGTTTATATTTCGGAATGAGTTGGTTCTTTGACTTTGTTCACCAACCTTTGTTCCTTGGTTTTAAACGACAGGAAGCAATTTTATTTGGTAGTGCTGGAAAATGGGGTGTGCTGTAAGATGGCAAGTAGGCACTTGGGTGAGGACCAAATTCATGGCCAGTACTTAGCCAGATTAGTCAGTAGTTAACCATACAAAGTGAAGTTCCGTTGTGAAGAGTTTCATAGAAAATGAAATTAAGTGAGTTAAGCTGGCCAATAATTTGGTACTTTAAATTAAATAAACAAAAACAGACATTTTATAATTTTACTTTAGATTCTATAGAAACCGAAAAGCATTTTTTTCAATTCACTTTCACTCGTCCTTAATAGCTTTAGTAGCGCTGGTCAAGTTTTAGTTTTTGCACAGGTGTGTTGCCAGCTCGTTTGGAAGCTGGGACAGTCTCTTATTATACTTGGCTGTCGTCGCTCTAATCTCCTCCTTGACAGTTGCCATTTGTAGGAAATCATGGATTTCACTGTATCTGGTGAACCACGGGACTTTAGCGATACATCTTAATATATTGTTCTGTGATATTTGTGTTTAATTGTAGTAGTATTTGTTGTGTTTGGTATTTGTATACAGGCTTAAGTATTGATTGGCAGATGAGCAGTTTATTGTCAGTTGACAGCTTGGAATTCCGAGCCAGCAACCACAGAAGGTATTTTGTACCGGATATCCAGCTCTTCTCTTTTTGCCTTGACATGTTGTGTTGTGTCCACGTAAGACGCCGGTCTAAGTGCATTTCCAGATACCTAACCGTGTCTTTATGAGGCAGGGTTATGTTAGCCAATTTTACCGGTGGACAGTTTCCTGCTCGTAATGAAAATGTGACTTCGACAGATTTTGTTACGCTTACTCTTATTTTCCATATTTGTAGCCATCTGTTGATCTCACATAGGTCTTTTTGTGACAGATTTTTTGCTGTTCTTGGGTCTCTGTGGCTAGCCAACACTGCAGTATCATCAGCGAATGTCACTCTAGTAACACATTCTAGTGTAGATAGATCTGCAGTGTACAAGGTGTATTAACACAGTACTGATCCCTGTGATACCCCAGCATTTATATTATAGAGGTTGGATGATGCATTGGACTCTGTTATCAGGAACATTCTGTGACAAATATGACTGGAAGATGGAGAAGTATGAGTGCTATAGAATATTTTTTATTTTGCAAAGTAGGCCTCTGTGCCAGACTTTATCAATCGCTTGATGAATGTCTAAAAGGCAGATAAGCATTAAGCAGTACTCTTTTTGTCCCAGAACTGTGGGCGAAACTAACTTAATAAGGATCGAACGGAACTTAAACTTGATTACAAAATATTCCGCGGAATTTTTAAATGCGTTTTTAAAGTTTTTCGTTATCAGTGGATGTTTTAAAAATATGTAATTTATATATTTTTTAATTTAGGTTTTTAGAAACATTTACGCTGTCAAATAAATAAAATGGTTTTTATTATTAAAATGTGTGTACCGTGCACTGCTGGTTATATATAATATATATATTTGAATTGTATGAAGGTATATTTATAACTGTATTACCTACTTTACTACAATTCAAATATTGTAACCAACAGTGGGACGTACAAATACTGATGTTGATGATTTCGTTGTAAATAAGTTGGAAGCAAAACGTGAATTTTCTAGGTGATACCTGAAGAAAGCTTGAGTGCGATTGAAAATTTAAATGTGGGATTGTAAGTAACTACAAGGCAAACTTACCACGGCTTACGTGTGGTATCTATCCTGTTTCAATCTACGTTTTCCACTGGTCGGTAGGTTCGTGCTGGGGTGGCGTGCGGACGAGCGGAGCTGCGGTATGCAATCGATCTTGCGGTAGGTCGACGCACGGACACCCTGCCCTACGGCTCATTCCACCGACGCTAACTGGTTGCACACAGTTATGCATAACTTATAAACTCCGTCAGCACGTTGACAAGAGATACGTTGCCTGGGCACCGGCATATCTGATTTCATGACACTGATATTGCTAAATTAGCGACATGACACTTATTATCTCTATGGCTTCAAGGCTTGCTTCAAGTTGCAAGATATATGGATGAATGAGATATCACCAATTCAGACATATCGGGATTCTAGGAAAATCCTCTGCTATTGGAAAATAACTACCTATGGATATACATGTATATAGCTACTTTATCACTCGTTCTGATTTTGAATTCAACTCCTAGCATTGTCCATTTTGAGTATGTAAGTACTTAATATTTATTTGTACTAATTCCTTGGTTGCGGATTTTAAATCATGGTTTTCACAGTTAGTTACCAAAACAGCGCTAGGTATTTCAATTAAGTCATTTAATATGTGAGATGCATTGGTCGATGCTTGCATTTTTGGAATCGGCTTTTGTTTAGTTGATTTATCTCTTTGGTAACGAAAAGTGACGGCATCTCGTATTTTGTAATTATATATGTGCAATGTTCATAAATTGTTTTTTTTTTATAGCGTATGACACCCAGAAATCATTGCACATATTACTTCTTCTGCTCGGTACAAAATATAAGATTCACGTGTATAATGACCTAACATGATTTAACGGGGGTTCCCTAGTCAACACTACACTGACAAATGACAAAAGGAAACTTTACCGATAAAACTCATAAATTCACATTTCACACACACAGCGCTACAGAATCCAAAGCCATTACGAATAGTTGGTAATAAATATTTCTAAACGTTACGAATTTTGTTAAATTAAATTGGTAGCAATAAGAGGTTTGATAGCCCCACTTTTTCACAATCCAAGTCCCCTTCGAGAGGCAAATAAACTCTTCTTACGTTGTTTTCTTATGTAACAATGTTAAAACATACTACATGTAGGTACATGCACAAGTTTTAAATATCAACCTAGTACTTACCTACGTTGTAATTTTTTGGTTTTCTGCGCATCAAAACCTTGAAAAACTGATTATTTGGTAATCAGGCCCACTGAAAGAATGATGTTATTTATCTTCAGCAAAATGATATCAATAACGTCGTGGTTTGACTCTCGACTTAAGCCAGTGCGATTTGCAACTAGGTTTTTAAAAGCCTTTCAGCTAACTTGAAACTTACGTAGTAACAAGTAAACTATGTTCCTAATAAAATCATAAAAAAATATTTATATGATTATTTTACACGGGTCTAACGCGATAATAAACTTACCTTTATTTCTGACGTTTCGACACGGGTTGCACCGGTCATGGTTGCAGATGGCTTTCGTCCCACCAAGTTGTCAACGGAGATATGTTTGCACAATATTTCACTACCCTACAAGAGTCGATAAAAATGTGGAGGGTAGACTCGAAAAAGTCCACTACCTGCCTTTGATTTACTAATTGACTAGGGCACGGCACACAACGCTCACAGTATCCGCGCACAGATCCGAAGATATGTCCCGCCATTTCAGTTGCCGAATCACTGGTCCCCAAAAAATCAATAATATATACTATATAATAATAATAACTAACTAGTATATATATATATACAGGGCACTTAAGTATGCTCGAGAGATCTGTCTATAGGGCAGAACCAGCTCGCGAAGTTAAAAACTGAAGATGGCAGAATCGTTTCCTCTAAACCTGAGATTCTGGGTGAGATAGAGCGCTTTTACGGACAGCTATACACGTCAACAAGTTAGTCTGGCGGAAGACCCTAGAGCTAGACTAACCCGACACTATACCGACGACATCCCGGACATCAGCCTGTACGAGATTGTAATGGCTCTTAAACAGCTCAAGAACAATAAAGCACCCGGTGAAGACGGAATAACAGCCGAACTTCTGAAGGCGGGTGGAAAACCGGCCCTTCAGAAATTGTTCGATTCCGTCTTACTGGAAGGGAGAACTCCAAAGGCATGGAACGGAGGGGTGGTGGTGCTGTTCTTCAAAAAAGGTGACAACACTCTGCTGAAGAACTACAGAGCTATCTCACTTCTGACCCATGTCTATAAGCTGTTTTCGAGCGTCATTACAAATCGCCTCGTACGCAGGCTAGATGACTTCCAGCCTCCCGAACAAGCCGGTTTCCGAAGAGGCTTTAGTGCCGTAGAGAAAGCCTTCGATTCGATTGAAACCTGGGCTGTACTACAGTCTCTCCAGTGGTGCTAAGTTGACTATCGCTATATCGAAGTGCTGAAGTGTTTGTACGAGAATGCCACTATGTCAGTCCGACTCCAGGACCAGAACTCGAAACCTATTCCGCTGCAGCAGGGAGTCAGGCAAGGAGATTTTATTTCTCCAAAACTGTTCACCGCTGCACTGGAGGACGTTTTCAAGACTCTGGACTGGAGAAGGCTAGGTATCAACATCAACGGCGAATACATCACTCACCTTCGGTTTTCTGACAATATAGTGGTCTTGGCTGAGACCATGGAGGACTTAACTACGATGCTCGATGACCTCAGTAAAGCGAGTTGGTCTAAGAATGAACATGGATAAGACGAAGATCATGTCAAATGCCCATGTCGTACCAACTCGCATTACAATCGGACACTTTACGCTCGAAGTTATAGACGATTATGTAGGTATACCTAGGACAGACTATCTATTTAGAGGTCCAACATCGAGAAAGAGGTCAATCGTCGAATCCGACTCGGCTGGGCAGCGTTCGGGAAGCTACGGCACATCTTTTCGTCCATTATTGCGCAGTGTCTCAAGACGAGAGTCTTTGACCAGTATGTGTTGCCAGTGATGACATATGGCACTGAAACGTGGTCGCTTACTATGGGCCTCATAAGAAGGCTCAAAGTCACCCAAAGGGCAATGGAGAGGGCCATGTTGGGAGTTTCTCTGGAAATGAGGCTATCCGCAGCAGAATCAAGGTGACCGATATAGCCCTCCGAATCGCTAAACTTAACTGGCAGTGGGCAGGGCACATAGCACGTAGAACCGATGGCCGTTGGGGCGGAAAGGTTCTCGAGTGGCGACCACGTACCGCAAGGCGCGGCGTGGGTAGGCCCCACAAGGTGGACTGATGACCTGGTAAAGGTTGCGGGAGTCCGCTGGATCCGGGTGGCGCGGGACCGGTCACTTTGGCACTCTTTGGGGGCGGCCTATGTCCAGCAATGGACGTCTTTCGGCTGATATGATGATGATGATGATGACAGGCATGTTGCGGACCAAAGAAGGCTATAGTAGTAGGGCGTAGCGTCATTAAGAAAATATGACACTTTTGACCGTGGAAATCACCTAACGACCAAGGGTAAAACAGACGTAGGTGATTGAGAAGGAAATACTGTACAGTGGCAGAGGTTTCATAAATATTCAAGAATTGATTGTAATGGAATTGACGTAATTCATTAAAATTACTACCCATGAGTAATAAACACAAGACTAGACCTATATTAAATGACATTTTAGTGCCGGCGCTATGCCCATCATTTTCCTTTTCGCCATTGCGTAATTGGACCCCGAAGGGTCGCCATCTTGGCACAAATGAGCGGAAAAATTGTCTATGCGTTCTATGATATTGACTACGTTTACCAACTAGCCAACCAACCAGTGCAAGTCTGACCTCCGAACACGCATAGTTGTTATGGCTGAATGATGAATTGTTCTACATATTGGTTGAATGTTGAGGTGGGTTGGAAAATGTTGTGAATATTATGATTGTCAATCGTTCATGAGACGATGTTTGCAATGGCGGCGCCGGAAGTTGTCATTGTAGCAAATTACTTTTTTACTTCATCTCACATTTCCCTGTACATATGCGGTTAAAGATATTTATTATTCTCAAAGAAATATACATTTCACTTATTGAGAATACAATTATTAGCATGCCTTAATTGTGCGCTACGCCCGTGAGCGTTTACATGTGTAACAAACAATAACAAAAAAGTGAGCAAGTATAAAATAATTATACGGTATAACAAATACAAAAGCGGGTAATTATTGCACTAATAAAAAATAGCATAACGGGTAGAATGTTGCAAGCAAAGTAATACATACTTATGTAGCTATAATAAAGACGGATTGGGTATAAAATAAAATCAAGTTTCATGAAGTCTGTTTTGGTTGTGGCACAAATGAAACGTTGGTAGAGGATCCGGCAATGTCCTTTATTTAAAAAATATATAATATATGTATTATTCAATAAACAACGAATGTCTTTTATTATTTTTTTATTTATTTATTATGTGTATACGTTTGTATCTATCGGAGCGGAATGTTGGGCCGCAAAGATGACGGATGAAACGAGATTGCATATTACGGAGATGAAAATGTTGAGATGGATGTGTGGCGTGACGAGATTGGATCGTATAAGGAATGAGTATATAAGAGGAAGCCTGAAAGTAGCACCGATAACTGAAAAGCTGAGAGCAAATCGTAGTGTGCAAAAGTGGTATGGACATGTTATGCGGAGGGATGATAGTCATGTTACTACAAGGGCAATACGTATGAATGTAGAGGGATGTAAGAGAAGAGGTAGACTAAGGAAAAGGTGGATGGATTGCGTGAGAGACGATATGAACAGGAAAGATGTGTGTGACGAGTTGACGGGCGATAGAGAGGTATGGAAGAAAAAAACATGCTGCGCCGTCCCCAAGTAAATGGGATAAGGACAAGCGAATGATGATGATACGTTTGTATCTATAGTATGTTGTGTAGCGGTCCGTGGGTCACGTACGGTGCTGTCTGAAAATCAGCGCTGTAGGAGTCTGTCCACACCTCGGCATAATGCTGACAGCGACTGATTCACTGCCAATATGTGTCAATTATATTGTAGGTATGTCTACTCCCTTTGTCTCTGTGTGTCTTTTGTGTAGTGAATAAATGTCTTCTTTCTTTCTTTAATTTGCGTTATAATTATCTATGTAAGTACGGGGTGGGCAGTTTCTGATTCAGTGATCCATTTGTATCGCTTGCCCTTTATAGTATCTTTTGCATTACCATAATAATTATGAGGGTCAGTCTAGTTAACGAAGAAAAAATCGTAGCAAGTGGATATTTTTTATCTATGCCCGCCCTTCCGGAATACAGGTTCTATAATACCTACAAACAAATTATGTACAGATAATAAGATCAAGTAAGAAAAAATGTGTAAAGATTTGACCTTCCTAAAGCAATTAAAAACAAACCGTGCGTGTAAAATACGATTTCAAAAGGTAAAAAGCTTTCCGCAATAATACGAAGCGTAATTTGTCAACAGAAAAGTTAAGTGATTAATAACGGTTTTAAATGCAAAAACTTGCATCATTTACACCTCAGCGGGGAATTATTTAAATTTATTCATGAGCAGTGGGAGTCGGTAATCGTCTGCATGAATAAATAGGAAGCAGTGTACTTACAAATCACTTGAGGACGGCAGCGTGCCGTACCTAACTCATACGCAAATCTAGCGCTTAAGATTGTTACTTGAAGGCACGAGACAATTTAAATACACGTTATAAACTCTATTTTAGACGTTTTCGGTCGGTACTTCGTCATTTTAAATTGAATGATTAGATACTTAACAGGTTTATTTGCTGTCAATGTTGAGAAAAAAAGGTAAGTAGAAAGGGGAAGAATTATAACTTTCAGTATACAAAAATATATTAAAATTAAAATAATGTCTTCTTTTAATAAAATCTTCCATCTACAATATTCAAGGTACTTTCCCTCCATCTTAGGCGTGGGACGCCCTGTATAACCTTAATAAATTCGTGGGAAAAAATATTCTCACATGGCAATAACGTTTTATACAACCACATGTATTGTAAGACGATGACACCTGACGCGATTTTTTTAACTTATTTGTTAAATAATATGTTCAATACAAATCACCTAAGTACCTAAATAAAGTAAACAAAAATATACCTACGGTTGACTGTATCAAATTGCCTGAATCGTATGAGGAGTCATCCTAACATTAGTCTAACACAAATATCAAAATGCTTCTTGAAATCGTATTAATTCAAGCGCCCTATCTAATCAGTTTAATATCTCATTGCGTCACTATAGCGCCTTCCGCGATCTGAGGGGTGATCACGTAACTTTTCGGACGCACGTTAGGACAACTCAATTGTCATTTTCCCGGTTCTCTATTGTATGGGCAAAAATCATTTCCCAGTGTCACTTCCCAAAAATTTTTTCCCAAATATTAATTTGGCAAAAAATCACTAGTCAAATTATTGTTTCGCATTTTATCACTTGGCATTATCTCCTATGGCAAAATATTACTTCGCAAATTATTGTTTGGCAAAGTTTTATATAGTCAAGTTTCATCTAGTCAAACATATTATTTGGCATAACATTCGTTTTCCAAATTATTGCATGGCATACGATTTATATCCTAATTGTGTAGTGCATACCAAATATATTGTCAATTATTATAACCTAACCTAACCGCCAGCGTGTCGACGTCACCCCGCTGCGCGGGGTGCCTATTTCCGCTCTAAGGGACACAAGTGAACCCTAACCTAACCTACTTATAATTTTATTTCTCAAATTATTGTGTCTATTTTTGCCGTTGATGAAAGATGGCCGTCATTAAGTTAAAAAAAAACACGGTTTGCTAAACTTTTCTTATATCAAAATGTGTATTGATAAAATATAAATTAAAGTATGTTAAGTATGTTTTGCATTTGTTTGTCTTTTCATTTTAGTTTCTAGTAAAAATAAAATATTTGCCAAAGTTATGCTATGTGAAGTGTGCGAAATGAAAATTTGAGCAAATGTTTTGTTTCGAAAACAATATTAGCCCAAAGTGTTTGCTAAATAAACTTTTGTCTTAATAACATTTGACAAAGCAAAATGATGCCAGATGATATTTTGACCAAATGAACAATTTGCGGAACAAAAATGTGCTATTTGTTCGTTTGGGAAATGAAACTACTGCCATAAGTTTTGTGGGAAGTGAAATTTGGCGAAAATTATTTTGCCGAAACGGCAGGACCCCCATTTTCCCATACACAAAAGTGACATTTAGATCTACCTGGCATACGAACAATGGGATACGTGATCGACCTACTGGTGTTTAGTGATTTCGTGATCGGTCGGTTAAGTGGTAGGCAATAGAGCCGGAGCGGAGTAGAAAAAATAAAATAATTGTCTGATACAAATCAATACAGTCCATTAACACTTGCTATCAGTACCACGTAATTTAATGCGGAAGTACACAAGTTTTAATGAAATCGATCCTATTGACTTTTAATCACCCGACTTGTAATGGAAATAAATTGCTGTTATTAACTTTGAACCGTGAAAATACAACAATACATCAAAGCATTAAATATTTTACTTCGAATGGTATAATTTACATTTTTTATGGGAGTTTTTCTATCCATCGTCCATAATACACCTCAGTTTTATTGTTGGTGTAGGTAGGCTTGAATCACGGCTTTTAAAATAATGCTCGCATAATCATTGTATTTTATGCGATGTTGAGATAAGATACTGTTATTATTGGACATCAAAAAATATTTCGATAACCTTTTTATTCCTTTGGGGTTCAGCCTTCGACGGAATGGCGCTCGTACAGCTAACAGCGCGTCCAGCGTTAACCCTTCCCGCCCCATGAGACTGCCAGCCAAGTATCTACGTAATGACGATGCAGTAACCATCCTCCTATTTATACCCACTCAACCACGGGTAAAAATGCAACGTAAATAAAACCTTATCTAGATAAATAAATATTCACGCTTTAATTACCGAAGAGTTATTAGATTGCTTTAATTAAATACGACTTAAGTTTTTTCCGTGTATTTTACAAAGCGTAAAAAAGTTGACGACAACGCAATCATTATAAAACAAGCTAATTTCGCCTTTCTTCCCTATTCCCAGCGGGACTGGTTTTGCCACTGTAAGCAAATTTTAATAATGCTTACTGCGGCAACCGCGGCTATTTCGCGCCATTGAATTCTCGAGTACTTTTTTCATTCCCAAGATTGCTATCTTCAAAGCTTTCTCCGCTTGAAGATATCGACTAGTTATAAAAGATACTCGCTTAACTGTATCGGGGAACTAAATAATGAAGGTATGCATAAGTTGGTACGCCAAGACTAATTACTTAAAGCCTTTCTGGTACGCCTATGAATAGAAACTGTTTTATTTTCAATCGAGCGGAAGTAAAGTTTCCTTCGGCTTATGTAGCAGCACTAAAATGTTTTCCTTGTTCTCGCACCCAACTGCCACACGACGATGTAAATATACGGGCCCTGTTGATCTGCGTTGAAATTTGAAAGCTAATATCGAACGAGCGTCGAGTAAATCTAAGATAAGCGACTATGAGCAGATATAAATTTAAGCGTTTGCGTGACTGGGTTGCCTTATTGGCACTACTCGGTCTTACCAAGATATCTGAATTGTCATTAAGTAATCCATGCTATTTGGATTATGTAACCAACAAAAATGAGCTATTGGCACACGTAATAACGCAATCGCATCGCACTCTACAATATTGGTTTCGTGATAATAGTTGTAGTGCACAGTCTCGACGCCTCTAGGTTGCCCGCAGACTCTAATAAAGCCGCACGGTACCCACCCGAAATTGAAACTTAGGTTTACTATACCCTGTTCAGTTTTAAGTCGAAAATGAACCGTTCTCAAATACAGCTGCATATTTCGTTTCCTGCATCTATTTTTGCCAATGGATTTCCTGCAGATACCTAACGAACATTATATAATATTAATATCATACCGATTATTTATTCCGATAATAGTAGATTATACACTAAGGGGATAAAGCACTGTTTTATGTCACGGGAGCGAATTGAATTCCGAACGTAACGAAGGACTCATAATTTAACTCCTGAGCGTAGCGAGGGAGTTATAAGTTAATTCCTGAGCGAAGCGAGGGAATTAAGACTGAGTTTTGAGTGCAGTGAGGGGTTCAACCGCCCAAGACTAAAACAGTCTTATCCCCGAGGTGTATACTCTACTTTTCACACCTTATGCGAGACAAAAAAACAGGCTCAGTAGATAAATAATGTTTATTTACAAATATTCAAAATAGACCAGAAGCACTGATTCAGACACAGACTTTACGCCTTTTACAGCTTTCCATTTGTCAAAATCGTTGTATTGTTTTAGGTATTTTTCCTTTGACTTCTCTGGCAGCAGATTGTTGACAATGCCTAAGGCATCTAATTTGATAAACTCAGGAGTCAAAACACTTTCATCACTCGACATTTTCAATATTATTTTTGAAATTAAATCTTCTATAGGCAAGACAAGAACTCGATTTGTTCGTCACGCGTGAACAAATGAAGGCGCGCGACGTTCCAAATTCGAAAGCACAAGCCGTGGTCCTAGATTCGAAATTCGAATTTCGAACACCGCGCTCCTCCGGACCGGGGTTCACACGGAGGCAAACTTCATTTATTTTGTCAAATCAAGTAGGCCATGGCCTAGGACAAATTGTGTTTAGCAAAATTAAACTTTATGCAGATAGTAATAAGAATTATGAAAAGTGAAATCATATTATTAACCAGCGGGTTATAATGAAATTCAGTACAACATTATAACCCGGCTAATACCAAGGGATTTAATGTCTTGCTTTCGGTAGGGTTTACATGACCTATAATTCGGCATTGTCGAGCATGTGGTTTGAAAAATATTTTTACATGCCTCCCTACATCTAGAGATATCAAACCCAGTTCCCAATTATGTTATATTAAAGCAACAAATCATCAAGCAGAATTTTACCGACGTGGCCTAAAAAAGACAGTCCCACTACTTATGTAATTTGAGAATTCCTCAACATCCAATGTTTGAGTTAGTTCAGAAAATTCCGAAATAAAGTTAGCAGAAAGAAGCTATTAAGAAACCGTTCATCAATTTTATAGACCCTAAATTCCAGTAGGCAGGAAACTGCTCCGGATCATGCGACTATAAACCTAGCGGACTGGTGACACCGTGACAATGGGCGCAGTGCCCTATAGGCATATATTCCCACCATCACTGAATTGTTTTTGAGGGAAGAATGCGTATTAATTTAATAGGGGCGTAGACACTAAATAAAATAATTAATAATGTCATATTTTCTCGAAAAAGGATAAAAAATGTAGTCAAATGGAGAAATAATCAACGCAAAAGGTTAAATAATCACGAAGTGTCAAAAGTTTTAAGAAGGGGTATGTTCTGTCCCTTTTTCGCAAAACGCAACTTCATATGAAACGATGACGCTGAAAGAATGTGACATCACAGAAGACGGCAACGTGCCGCGCCGCATCGTGTTCGGCGCCGCCGTCGACGCGGCCCCCAGCAGCATCCTGTAATGTGACGTCACACGCCGTTTGCGTTTTCTCTCTCTAACAGTCTCTTCGTAATTCTTTGAGATATCTGAATGGGATTTTCGCATATTTTTTTGCCTTCTTTCTTTTGGAGTAATACAAATTTTCGAGTCTACACCCCTATTGAAGAGCACCGACTCCAGGTAAACCTGCCGTAGTCACATATCTATTTTGAGCGGAGCGAATCCTCCGATATCCTATAGAAGTCTGAGTGGTCAGTGTGCTAATATCTAGATTCCTACACTAGAAGATATTCGATATCAATATTTATCTAAATTCCAATTTAGCAAACTGGTGCAATAGAAAACGGAATAATTATATTCATGGGCTGTTAAATATTTGTAAACGCAATCAATACATGTCAATCTGAGAATCAGGACCCAAGGGCCAAAATCGAAAGGGAAAATAGGTAACAATGGGATATTGGTCGGAATCTAAACAAAACGCCGTCTTTGGCCTATTCTTATGGTAATTTGACCTCACTGTCACGCGACCTTCTGTCCACACCCTGATAATATGCAAATTAGCGCCGTCTATAAAGTGGCCTGAAAATACTTTCTGATTGAGCCCCCTGCATTGTCTTGGGAAAACTTTATTAGTTCAGCGGCCGTAACACGAATATCAGCGGGCGGTAACGAAACGGGGTGTCAAGGGAAGCGCATTTTGTAATGTTGTCACTTTGAAAAATGAATAATGCGTTATTATGAGCGGATACAAAACACGTTTTAAATTTCGTTACAGACGCAGTAGAACTGAACCAAGTAAATACCTTCGTATGTATTTTTCCCTTATATTCAGATCTTTATATTCAGTGTTGAATTAATGATCTTTTACAATCAGTAATGTTATTTTAAAGATTGTTTTTTATTGAAATTATCTTACGAACACTCTACTATAATTGAACAAAACAATACTTAAGCGGTTTGTCATATTGTCCAATAACTGTGTCTGTAAACAGTGATATTCCAGTTTTTACGTTTAAGGATTTATAACGTTAATGTATAATGTATAAACTGAGCAGGGATGTACAAAAGTTGTGGTAATAAACAAGATAAAACGTAAATTCAAATGCGCCTGTAGCAAACACATTCATAAAACATGATACTCGGTAGATACTAAATTTAATGCCCAAAATTATGGTCGAAAAACTTGGTTTTAATGGGTGAAACTCCAACGACCATTAGTGTAAGCCCCGCGTCATTCTCCCGGTACAAACTCAGGCTTTTTATTGCAATAAACTTTCTGACAAGCCATTTGTGGCAGGAAAGTGTTCGCTGAAATTAATCACATGACCCGCTACAGGCGTTGTTTATTCGCGGGCACTCATGATCGCATCTTTATTTCTTTAGTACAGAAACGTTTTTATTTCTGTATTGGCACAATCAACATATAATGCTGTGTTATGGGATTATGCGAGAGTAAATTAATGTTATTTCTCCGCCCGCGCGCTTTATAAAGAACGTAGGCGCAGCTCCGGGATAAAATGTAACGTATGTTCTCCACGAAGGTCCATTCATCCCCTACTATTAAAACTTACCACTGTAAGTAGTAGTTTAGGTAGTTGTATATTTTACAACCGTACATTTCACAATCTTTACCTCTTTACAATAATTGTATCTATTAGGATATGCGCGCACGAGCAACTTTTGTCTCCGCGACTATTTTGTCTCTCACATCAAGTCTATGGGTTAGTACGGAAGTGCGCGCACGTAGCGACGCGACTCCGTGTGCGCACTTCCATACTAACCCATAGACTTGATGTGAGAGATAAAATAGTCGCGGAGACAAAAGTTGCTCGTGCGCGCATACCCTTAGGTCTCCGTTACTTTCTGCCTATCTTAAAATAATTATAAATATAAATAAAGAAAAACTTGGTTAAATATTTTTATTAGGTGCCTAGTGCGCGCACTATAAAACAAAGTAATCTTTTGTGTTGAACATTGTGCGGCAAAGCTTAAAATTAGTGAAATTATATTTGTAGTTAGTTGCAGGCACCCAGCTCTTAACTGACGAGTACGTAACCACTCTTGCAAGCGACTAAACTTTTGTCTTTGTTCACAGATCCGGTTGTATTTCAGTAAAGAAAATCGGGCAATTCATTTATGCTTGGTCTTGAATGAAATACTATATAGTCGCCCCAGCAAGCGTCGGGGTAATAAATAAGCTTTAGTTACGTCGCTGTTAAGCTAAGTACTTACATCCTATGTAAATGGGTATTGCTCACACATGAACTAAGTCAATTTCGCTGTTTTTTTCTGTTAATGTAGCTTTTATAATGGTTCAATCTAAAATTATGCTTACATTCGCAGGCAACCAAACCTTGCACATGGAATAAGTGAATGTTCTTATCACATGTTTACAAACCTTACCTCCTTGTCACTTATTTCTGTTTGCTTTCCAAATAAATAAATAAATAAATAACCACAAATGTATTGTTTCCGATTTTTCCCTGTCCTTGTTAGGCGATATTACTTGTCAAATGTCAGTTCTTGGTCAACGGAAAGTACACTTTAAATTTTGATTCCCTCGAGAGTGTCGAAATCATATATATAGGCTGACAGCTCAAATACAATGTTACCGATAATTAAGTCTTCGAAAAACTCCATGATCTATGGCCCATAAACGTACTGTTTAGCGTACTGTTATATGGTTCATAATTTTTTCATAAATGCACTGTTTACCACGATGTAAATCATATATCTTTTATTAAATCGGCCGCTGTATTGCATTGGTACCAACTTCATAAACAAATATTTCGAAATTAATGTTTTTATTTACGATTTAACATTTGTACCTATGTTATAAATTATTTACTAAAATGAAAGAAAGAAAGAAAGATACATTATTCACAATCACACAGGACACACATATTAAACAATAAAATAATCAAAGAACAGATAAAACATGAAACAAGTGTGTCTCTGCGGCAGTGAACCGGACACTGGCTCAGCATTATATTATAAATAATAATAAATCATAATTTATTGTGTGTTAATTTAGTCTTATTTATATTCTTGGTGTTATTTATTAGTAGTTTATGCAACTGATCCATAATGAGAGGCCTTAAAATATGAGTGTTTTATGGGCCTAATTATTGTTAGTTTTATATCAAGCAGCGCCATCTGGTGACACTTCTGTTAACAGTCACTTTTTGAATATTGGAATACTTTGTTTTAAGGTTGTCATGTAAACGGTCCTGAATACATTTTATTTGTCTTTTCGGATAGCTACAATCAGGCCCTTATTTCACCATCTTGACAATTGTCACCTGACACTGACAATTCGCCATACATTGGTTGTTCTAGAAGTTAAGGTGGTTGCCAGGTTACATGTGGATCCAGCAATGTACAGAGAATTGTCGTTGTAAGGTGACAATTGTCGACTTGGTGAAATAGGGGCCTGGTGGTTTTATTATAGGTTATGGGCTATGTTGTCCCAGGAAAATGTAGGCTAGTCAAGAATTAGATTACTAGTTTCAGTGAACGTATTTTGCGTAATATCCACGAGTGATCTGTGACAGAAATCCGAAAATGTCGGCCAATTATGTAGCTAACGTTCCCAAGCTGTTTGGACGAGAAAATTATAGCGAGTGGGTTTTCGCGGCAGAGAATTTTCTGATCTTAGAGGGCACCCAAAAGTTTATCAGGCGAAAGCCAGAAACTACGGATGCAAAAAGCACAGAAGCTGCAGATGACGAAAAAACCCGTGCGAAATTGATTTTGACAATTGACCCTTCGCTGTACGTCCATGTAAAAGGCGTCAAAACCACATTTGAATTGTGGGAGAAACTCAAAAGCTTATTTGATGACTCTGGTGGCTACTCCTGAGAGGATCGGACCAATCTTAAGAGCACCAGAGCATAGGAAAGTACCTACCTGACAGATATGGTTACTCAAGCCTGTGTACAGATGTTGACAGGATGGAGGTCTTTCGCTATCAGAAGCTTTGCATGGACCAGAGAAAGAACAATGGAAACAAGCTGTGGCTGAAGAAATGAACAGCTTTGAAGACAATGAAGCATGGGAGCTTGTCAGTGCTCCAAAAGACTGTAGTGTGGTAAAGTGCAAATGGGTACTTAAGAAAAAGTGTGATAGCGAAAACCAAGTGCGTTCCCGAGCCAGGTTAGTAGCTAAAGGCTATATATACATATACACAGAGGTATGGAATGGACTATGAAGAAACATTCGCACCGGTGGTAAGGCATAGAACTCTCAGACTTTTATTTGCTTTATCTGTGCAATTAGGTTTAGATATTTCACATCTGAATGTGACAACTGCTTTCCTAAACGGATATCTTGAGGAAGATATTTACATGGAGAAGCCAGAAGGTTTTTCTTCACCCATAGATAAGGGGCAAGTGCTTAAGTTAAAGCGTGCCATATATGGTCTCAAACAATCCTCAAGGGTCTGGTACAGGAGAGTAGATGACTGCTTAACTGAGTTTGGTTATACTAGGTCTAAACTGGAACTGTGTTTGTATGTTAAAGATGACAATGGTTTGACTGTAGTTGCTCTGTATGTCGATGATTTCTTTGTGTTTTCTAATAATGAAAAAGAAACCAAAAGGTTTAGACAGATATTGTCTTCAAAATGTAAACTGATGGATCTTGGTCAGGTAAAACAATGCTTAAGCATGAAATTTCAAGAGTAATGACCGGGCATCAAGTGTCGACTCGGTCAGTTTGCATGTTGCTGACACTGCGCATGCCGTTGCACGGCCCGGGTCCTGAATACATTTTATCCGCTCCGCGCCGGGCCTCCCCCCGCCCCATCCTCTAAATCACGTCATCGCTATGCTGATGCCGTAGCTGGTCGGTCTGTCGCAGCCGACCGGAGAGACGCGCCCTCAAGAGCGCGTGAAGTTCGGGTTCCTCCAAAGGAGAAGCCCCCGCGCACCGATTTGGATAAGGAGGGTTTTACAACGGTGTCGAGGAAGCGCAAGCCGCGCAAGAGTCAGTGTGGTACTGCAGAACTGGTTGGTTCCGGTCTGCGGGTTGCCACACCGAGCAAGGCACTATATGTATCGCGCCTGCATTACACCGCCACGGCTGATGATGTGGTGGAGTACGTTCGTCAGAAGACCGGCTTCTCGCTGAGGGTGTTCCAGCTGCGTTCGCGCCACTATGTGCACTTCAGCTCGTTTGTGGTGTGCTGACTTCTGGCCGAAGGGTGTCGTGTTTCGACGGTTCCGGGGCAATCTGCCGAATCCTACACCGGAGATGACGATGCAACGGGGCCACGCCGTTTCGTCGCCTAAATAGTATTAGTTGTTGTTTTTAGTTTCGTGACGCATTGGTTTTTACTGTTATGTCACGTAAATGTATTTGTCAATAAATAAATAAATGACTGTATGCATTGATAAAGAAAATGGTGTTACTTTAGATCAGAAGGATTATATAGACATGCTGTTGCATAACTTTAATATGGAGGACTGTAAGCCTGCTCAGACTCCCATGGACGAGACTCTTGACCCGTCCTGATATAGCTTTTAGCGTAGGGTACCTTAGTCAGTTTAACAAATGTCATGGTCGAGAACATTGGGCTCATGCCAAGCGTATTTTCCGGTATCTTAAGAGGACAAAACATTACTCCCTCAGATACAGTCGTGAGCACAATTCGAAACTGACTGATTTTGTGGATGCTGACTGGGGCAGCAATGTTTTAGACAGGAGGTCCTATACGGGTTTCTGTTTGTCAGGATGTGTGGTTTCATGGTGCAGCAAGAAGCAAAGTAGCATTTCTTTGTCGAGTATTTGAGGACATTGCAGCATGAAATTACTAATGACACACATTGTATTACAATATTTAACCCTAAGCAGTGCTTTGAAATTGGTATCAAATCCTGTGTTTCATAACAAGTCAAAGCACGTGGATATCCGCTATCACTTTTGCAGGGAGATAGCAGCTAAGGGTTTGGTAGAAACCAAATACTTGCCAACAGCTGAAATGCCAGCAGACCTGTTGACTAAAAGTCTTGGTTCTGTCAAGCATCATAGATTTGTTGAGAAGAACAATTTACCTAAATGAGTAGTTGTTATGGCTTAAGATGCTTTGATATAGTGGGAGTGTTAGTTAGCAGCGCCACCTGGTGACACTTCTGTTAACAGTCACTTTTTGAATATTGGAATAGTTTGTTTTACGTTTGTCATGTAAACGGTCCTGAATACATTTTATTTGTCTTTTCGGATAGCTACAATCTGGTGGTTTTATTTGTACTCTGTGTGCGTACATTATGCAATTATAAGTGTAAAAAATTGAATATTGTGATAGATAGTTTTTATAGAGACTCGTACCTGCAGACAAACTGTTAAAACAGTTTTGCAGGAAAATGTATTAGATTAAGTTTTGTATCCCATTGTTTAGTAATATAAATAAATAATATTAATATTATAATAATGTACAATTTTCATACACTACTTTATCTACACACATATTATAAGTACTCTAAGATGGGTTCACAATTCTTCTTTCGTAACAGCACTAAAACTAAAAAAAAGTACAACAGCAATGGCAGTAATTCCAACCTCCGTCAAGATAAATGGGTTTTTTTTAATCATAGACTAACGAATGACGTCTATATTCCGCCTATACTCCGGTCACTCGAGATTAAATGTCGTGCGTAAATATTAAAAAAAAACATACTGAATTGACGTTTCGTATCGATAACTGTTTTAATATTTATGGATACTAGAATAGGGACCCACTTGAGTTTTTACAGCTGTTCCAAATTTAGACTCATAACGTTACAAAAACCTGTAGGTACCTACTGTTATAACATTAAAGTACAGATTTTACCTACTACCACAGACAAGAAAGTTCTCATAGTAAAATCGGTTGTAATAATGCTGGTCATTTCCTACGGTTTCTGAACGCATTTTAAAGCACTATTGATATGTGCGTAGATAAAAAAATTAACAGTTCGAATTCGTTTCGGTTCCGGATTCGGTTTGGTTCGGTAAACAAATTAAAAAAAAAAACAAACCACAAAGATCAAGAGGGATCATACGAGTATTTCTGATTTACCACCAAAATACAGTTCAGAATGTATTGTATTGTAATCGTATTCGCTGTGCCAGCCAATGTCAGATTTTGTTAGGGTTATTTTGAGATAGGCTAGGAAAAATCTGCAATGGGTGAAATTATAGTGTTTACTTAACGTCTAACCATTTCGTCCATTTTACCAGTCTTGGTATCGACACAATGTCTTATTTGCTAAAACACATCTATTCCTTTGGGCTACGCATTTGAATACCTACATCAGTATTAGCATCATAATTTATGCATAGAAGTCGTAAAATATAACGTCAACATTTTTATTGCCTCCCTAATATACAGCGGGTACGATACGGGAATCAGTTCGAATGAATTACATGGCGAGGCTTAACACCAATATCTTCTCTTCTTGTTGACATTTGCAGGCTCCTGTTTAGCTTTATTACTACGGCCGCTTCTTCACTAATTTTAGTTATTTTGGTAATGTAATATTGTAAAATACAGGCCAGTTTCGATCGCAAAGAAAACCCGCAGTCTCAAATTTGATTGTTACACGGATATATCATGTGTACCTACCTTTATATATATCGATAATTTTTAATACATAATACATATATACCAATAAAAATTAAGTCATTAAAGATACATTTATTTTCTATTGGACTTAATTGTATTTGAAGTACGATTTAATCAGTTAAATAAACTTTGTTGGGTTCCCATTTTTACCGAGGTAATTATTGTAATATACCCGTGGCTGCCACAGTCCCCCCGGTGACATAAAATATTCATGCACATAATAAATGGAACTTTTAGTTTTTAATCATTTAGCTAGTTACTATACTAACCTTAAAACCAAGAACAATATTTTACAGAACATAAAAATAAGGTTTTTATCTTTCTTATTTGTCCAAAATAAATGGACTTGTTTGCAAAACGTTAGGTGGGTACTATAATTCAGTTTCGTTTGTACGAAGCCTTTCAAACAAAATGACGTGACTCTGATGGCTGGCGCATTTAAACTTTGTGGAAACGTTAGCCAGAAGTGGCAAGTTGGAGCAAGATTATCTTGAGAGAGATAATCTCTCTGTCGCACCAAGCCGCGGGCTATTTTTTAGAGGAATTATTATATTTATTCTAACTTCCGAACTTATAAAGAAAAAGCAAATTAGTAGCAACCCTTTAAACTTACTTTCATGCATCACTTCATTTCATTTATAACTTTTAATAACGATCATTATCAAGCGTGAAAATTGGTTTTACATATATGAATGAAATTTGGAAGCTAGGAGTCGATTGTACTGCTGTAATATTTTTGAACGAAGGAGCGAAGCGAACGAAGTTTTCCGATTTAGAAAATTCTTTCGTAAGTCCGGCCGGCTGCTCTACTCTACGGTCGCATTTCTCAACCGATTCTCGTAAATTTTGTGAACAGGTTCAATAATTATATAGTTTACTTTTGGCAATACAGTTCTAAAATTCTAGAAAAAAAAATTGGGTCCCGCTAGTTTTACAGCTCACCTAGCCAACTAGTATTTTAGTTTTTAGCTAGAACAACGCATAGCGCACTATACGATGCATCGTTGGAATAATCTAAAGATCGATCTGAAATTCGTACATGCCTGGGATGCCTGCCTGTAAAATCTATATATCCTTAAGCGCCATAGAGGCGCGCAAGCCCTTATTCCGGCTCCCGTCCCATCGTTCACGATGCTGTCCACCACCCTTCGTGGACAATATTGGATTTCGTTCCCTTGTAATACGATCTACTATTCAAAATTGTTAAATGTCCATGTTATACGCACACTTGAAATCCAATCAATACACGAACCCGAAAATAATAATATTATTTACACAATCAATCAAATAAATTGAAAACATATTTTCGATGCGCTTTTTTCTACTCTATTCATCATATACCTAACCATTTTATTCGATTGAAATACTTATAAGGTATTGAAAAGGTATCAATTATTTTCAAAAACATTAGGATATGTGTTTCAACTGAATAGGCGAAAATAACATTAAATCTATAGTGAAGCACGTCCAACGTTATTCTAACAAATTGTTAAAGAAGGCTGAAGTCAGGAACCCAAATCAAATAAACTGGATTAGGTCATCGTTTTATGGCGAGTGGAAGTGGCGGGTCATCTCAGAGGAAGCAATTCTCGTGGTCGTAGATTGAATGCAAAATTGGATGAGATCCCACTGTTTTTACTGTATGGATCCCGGGGATTGTTACTGTACCAACGTCCTCGTTTTATTTAGTCGAGGGCGCACTCTCGGTTCGAATGGTTTGATTGAATGTGACAATAGTGATTGTTACCGACACTTTATCCGCCTTCGGGTTTATATCATTTTTCCCTCAACAAAATGCCTTTCATGAGGCCATATTGAATGTGATATTCTGCGTCCTATATTGCTAACTGTCTCGCCGAATTCTTCATTGTGACGATGAATCTTGATCTGCGGATTAGCGTAGTGATTTACTGGCCATTTTTCGGGTGTTAATGGCTAGGGTTGTTTTGAAGGTGAAAAGGAAGGTTATTTGTCGTCACAAAGGCGCGCGTTCCGACGTCAAAGCGCGACGCCTGCACGTCGCTAACAGTGGCAATTACCGCCCCGGTGTCGCCGGGTCAAGAGCCGAAACTCACTAACCTGTTATCCTTACCGGTGCTTGCATGCACATCCATCATGACCTACTGAGCTTGTATCAGTATCAAGACATTTGGATAGTCTTCATTTTTCATTTGAGAATAAGTGGAATAGTCTAAGAGCCCAGGAAACTAAACCTAGTTCGATAAGACTACCGGATGATATTTATATAATTAGTCCCGTCATTAATGGATGAAAAAAAATGGCGATGCTGCAATGCAAAAAACCTGGCAAGGCTATAATAAAAATATTTTTTTAAAAGTAATAAAAATCCGATATCTAGTAAGTGTAATTAGTCCAAAAACCTGGAAGTTGATTTTATTAAAACGAACATTTAAATAAACATAGAATTTGAGGTAAACTGCCCAATGCGTCAGTGACCCAATACTTGACACTTTCACCTTGATTAATTACAATAAACATGACCAACATTGACGTTTGCTTTATTGTGTCCTAAAAAACATTACAAGGTCATAAATTTATGGAATCAAAACTATTCCAAACTCGTAGAAGATAGTCTGCTGAAAGTGCATTTCAGTTGGTAAAGGATAATTCTAAAGTCGAAAACAATGCAAATGTATTTCGTACGAAATAAAAATAACCCATAAATAGGCATAGTAACATTTAAATACCTACGGAAAATATTAACTCGCAATACAATGCGATGTCTGAGAAATCTGTTTCAAATCGAAAACTTTTGCAGTGAAGCCGGTAATTCCATATACGTTGAGCTCACAAAAGAGCAGGTGCTCGTTCAAAGGCGTGCGCTCTTGCACGCTCGCCGCGTGCCTTCAACTCGGCGCTTGCCGACACTACTCGCACCCTACTCAGTCTGCACTGACAATTAGCTAGTCCAATCCCTATTCTAAACTTCATTCAATGCAAACTCATCATCATCATCATCATCATATCAGCCGAAAGATGTCCACTGCTGGACATAGGCCTCCCCCAAAGAGTGCCAAAGTGACCGGTCCTGTGCCACCCGCATCCAGCGGACTCCCGCAACCTTTACCAGGTCATCAGTCCACCTTGTCGGGGGCCTACCCACGCCGCGCCTTCCAGTACGTGGTCGCCACTCGAGAACCTTTCCGCCCCAACGGCCATATGTTCTACGTGCTATGTGCCCCGCCCACTGCCACTTAAGTTTAGCGATCCGGAGGGCTATATCGGTTACCTTGGTTCTGCTGTGGACAGCCTCATTTCTGATCCGATCACGCAGAGAAACTCCCAACCATGAGGCCCATAGCGACCACGTTTCAGTGCCATATGTCATCACTGGCAACACACACTGGTCAAGGACTCTCGTCTTAAGACACTGCAGAATATTGGACGAAAAGATGTGCCGTAGCTTCCCGAACGCTGCCCAGCCGAGTCGGATTCGACGATTGACCTCTTTCTCGAAGTTGGACCTACCTAATTGGATAGTCTGTCCTAGTTATACCTACATAATCGTCTATAACTTCGAGCGTAAAGTGTCCAATTGTAATGGGAGTTGGTACTACATGGGCATATACATAAAATGCAAACTAAAATAATAATATCACTGGCCAGAAAGTTTTGCCGCACGCACAAGCAAGGACCAACATTCACAATACAGACATATAAAGCGACGAGATAAATGTTCGGCACTTACGAGGGACCATATCACTTTACCCAATGACGCGTCGCCCGCCTAATATGTGGTCAGCAACATAATATAATCCAGGAAATTGAATTTTGACATACTTTTCAAAATAGAAACAAGTCATCAAACGGTTTTCTGATATATAAAATCAGGCAATGAAAATTCGAGTAATTTTGTAGATAATTGAAATAACATCCACCTTTAATCAAATCTTCATTGCCCAATCACCTTTCATAGCTTCAATGTAAATCTGTCTACAGTTGACTAGTAGGGTAATATTTGTAATATTGCACTCAAAATAATTTTCCCGTCGGAACGCTGGCTCAGCTAGTATTTGCTCAGTTTATTTTTCTCCCAGTATGAGAGCCCTCTAGTTGAACACACAGCGTATTCTGCGTTCAAGGGAGCCGCCCGAGCCGCCTCGTTGCACAACTTCTCTAACCAAAGCAAAACTAATATAAAACACTACGTGACGGCATCGTACCTACCTGCTTTTTATGGATCAGGCATTACCATAAAATAGGATTTTTTACCCTGTTTGCAAATGCTTCAAAAATTGTCATGAAAACCTTGCAGAATTACTGAATTAAATAGTTGGGCCCCATGTTATAAATATAATAGACAATGGCTAAGGCGCGGTGGTATTTTTTTCATAAAAATCGTCATGATGCATGGCCGTCTCCGCCCAGTAAAAGAGCGGAAAAAACCTAGATCCCTGTAATTAGACGCGACGAAGATTTATGTAACGAAATTTTCCAAATTCTTCGTATTTTTTGGCAGCGACACGTGCTTCTTTGATCTCAACTTATTAAACATATCTTCTTAAACGTGCGTTTTGCAAATATTGGAGGGTGCTATATATACATTTAAATAGGTGGAACAAGCTACGCGCTTTAAGTTGCGCCTCGAAAAAAGGAAGGTAATAATGGTGTAAAGCTTGTGTTTATTTGGGTCCGCTTTATTTCCACCATTCTCTGGGGGCTGCTCGCTTCATGTATCACTGCAGACGTCAGCCCCGGGTTAATTGTCTACGTGCGTTTTCAGCTGAATTCGTCACGTTCTCTCGTTCACATTGCCTTCACGCTTTAACTTCGATATCCGATTGACATACATAAAATTCATGACTTTTCTTGGTGAAAAGCGCTTTTCTGGAAAACGTCAAAGCTAGCAAATTTACTGTCAACGTGACGTGTCGTGTGACGTGACTATTTTTGATTGAAATGCTACGATAAACACTTTGGAACTTGAATTCTTATATCAGCTACAGGAATAGTACATTATTGCAGAGGCCGGGAAATTGCAATTCGAGAATGAGCTGAATCCACGAATTGCCATTCCCGCCGAGGCAGATATGGTGCATCTCTGCAAACATGCGAAGAAATCCAATAATATTTTCTATTCATTTTTATAATAAATAACCAAATGATATTTTGGCTCTATACCCTTTCCAGCTCTTAAAAAATACTTGAAAAAACATTGATGTCAAAGGCTTATTACAGAGTTGAGGACTATCTCCAGACCCCACCTGAGCCCAAAATAGCTTAATTGTTCATAAAGCTTATTCGGACATGTGTTTTTTTAGAACATCGCATTATGATGAATATTTTTCGTTGTATTCATATTCAGTTTGAATTATTTTAAGTAGGTTATGAACTACCATTGTAATAAGCTTTTTTTGGCAAAAAATGACTGACTGTTGAGTTGGTTTCGGCGTTTCTTCTTAATCATGGTCTTCTTTTTCAGAAACGCTGGTAGAATTTTGACTTGTTAAAGTTCCATTACGGCCTACTTGCAGAATAAAATTCATTTATTTATTTCATTTATAATAATCTTAAAACAGCGAATATGTCAATAACCTATCAAGTTCCCACCCAACTTATTTTTTTAAGTATGTACAAGGCATGACTCGTGATGCCAGTTTCAATTGTCATACATAATTAAATTAAAAAGATTAGAATATATCACAATATTAAATGTTTTATGTAATAAAAATTATTAAATATTAAGGTTATGCGTATGACAGGAGCAAGGAGATCAAGGAGAGGATGATCATCTTACGGCTAACGCTGTCGACAGACACCAATGGCATTGGAGAAAATAGCTAATACGTACTTCTTAACATCACTGACAGCAAAATGAGAAAGGGAGAAAAGAGGAATGCCAGGAGTTGGGATACTCGAATGAAAGTTAAAAGTATCAGTCTTAACTGACCCACTAAAAGCGGTAGAAGAAGAGAAATGCTGGTTAAGCTTGTCAAAGTCGACATAATTGATGGGAACTGAAGTTTGTGTAGATTTCCCAACTCCCAAAGACTAGAAATCTCCAAATTCTATAGGGATCTCCATTTTCCACTGCCGAATGAATTTGACGTCTCTGAGCATCACGGCAAATTGTGCTGCAGCGATTAAGCAGCGCATGGTACTTCGCTTTATTCTTCTCGGAAGAATTCCCCTTGTATCGCGATTTTCCCAAGTTTTTTTTTCATTATAAGAGATCTAATTTCTTCAGTAAGCCAGGGAGCAGGAAGATGTTTAACTTTAATTGGTCGAACACGAGCGTGGATCTCGTACAGATGAGACACAAATCAGTTTTTAAAATAAAATATTATCAACATTTATTGCCATTACTCTGAATAAAACACTCGAAACTACCATTAATATAAAGATTACAGGAAAAATAAATCGGCTTCTCTATCTAGGTTATTTTTCTTTAAATCGTTTCAAGATTATGTTTGTACATTATGTAATTTATTTTCTTCAATTATTACCATTTCGATTATTATGAAAGTATTTTCTTTCTAAATAAAAAATATTGTAATCGGTTCACGCGATCATACATACGGAGTTCCTTGGTCGCGCAAGTTAGGAAATTTCGTACGGAACCCTCGGTGCGCGAGTCAGACTCGCACTTCACCGGTTTTTTTTATTTTATTTGAAAGTTTTCTAGACAACTTTAAATATGTCACTTCTGTCTCTTGTAAAAAGTCAGCATTTATGGCCGGTTCCAATAATCAATCCACCGATAGTTTTCCTTGCCGGCAGTTACATTTTGACAAATCACCCGTAGAAAATGTGTCATAATGTAACTGTTGGTAAGGAAAACTATCGGTGGATTGATTATTGGAACCGGCCATTAGTATTATCACAACCAAAAAAAAAACCACAAAAACTTTATATGTTACTAGCATTTGGCTATTTGCAGTGACTTGCCTATGTCAATGCATTTGACAAGAAAGTAAAAAAAACAGCAAGCGCAGGCATACATTTTCCTCTCCTACGCCGCGCCGGTGGTCTACCTGGATTCAATGGCATTGTAACGGTTTTTCGATCAGGTCACGTGTCCGTCTTACGAATTTCAATCAGACGAATCTGTCGGTCACGTGACCTATCGCGAGTTTAAAAATTTTTCCCCATCACAAAAAGTGTACAGCGCCGCTAAAGAAGTTTTCACTTCAAAAATTCATACACATTCCAGCCCAGTAGCTTGCGACTCCAGAAGAATCAAAAGCGCATTGCCGACCTTTTATTAATTTGAGGATCAGTTGTGCTGACAGTTGAGAGACAAATGCAGGTCCCTCATTCTCAACGCAGAGCATCCTTAGAAGGTCTGGTGACCGTACCCACCGCCAGGAACACGACACAACATACCTACAGAGCAAGTGTGTTATTTTATGTGTTATTGGCTGCAGTTGTCTGTAAGGTACTCCCGCAGTTGAGCTACAAATCTGTATGAGCGAGATTACAATGAGATTCCGCTATGCTCTATCTCTCCGAACAATGTACTACGCCAAACTAAGTCTATCTCGATCTTGCAGTAAACTACCTATGATGTAGATTTGGACAGACACCATATTAAGTTATTTTAATACATCTCTGTCATATTTAAATGAAGATGATATTTCCGACTACTCATGTCTAGGTCTGCGGAAAACCAATCTCACTGGATCCATTAACCAAATAGAAAGAGGGCGGCGGGTCAACCGTGAGTCCCTTTAAGCTGTATTTTTACGAGTAGGTACCTTAATATTTTCTTCCGTTTTAAGTTTTGCTGTCGGATATATATATAAATATTCTAGTTCTTCTTGAGGAATTTGTTTATTCTCGCTTTACTTAAATCATATTGAGATGTAGTATCTAGTTTATTAATTGGAATTTGGTCGCTTGTCGTCTCATGTGTAAGAGCGGAGGGTCTTAGACATTTGATTACAAATTAACGGAAGTATGAGCGTTGTTCTTCTTAGTCGCTTTACTCTTGACAGAGTGGTCGTGATCGTCATGTCGGTTTAGTGGCAAGCTTGACATTCCGTCGCTATTCGTCTCTCAAGGCCGCCTTCCTTGTGCACATATGGGGTGCGTCTAGCGTGGTTACCAATCCCCATAAGGCGTATCCTCCGCGCGGTTATAAAGACTACCTGTCATAAATAATTTTAAAATGACGCTGATTTTTTTACTTAAAACTTGTGACTGCTTCGAAACCACAAGTGATATTATGACCGCTAGTTCAGGTACATTTACGTATCTAAATCTTCATTGTTAATTTTTTTATCATATTTATCCATTTTGATGAAAGATGATTTTCGCAAGTCTACGCGCGAGGGCGACAAGCACATCTAATCGAGCTAACACTAGCGAGTGAGTGAGTGAGACGAATGTTTTGGCAGCTGCATTCGTCTTTGTACTAAGCTACGGTAGCCTAAATGGTTCAGGCATGCGGCTGTCAAGCGGCGGTCGTGGGTTCGAATCCCAGCACGTACCAGAGTTTTTCGGAACTTAGGGCGTATTTATCGTTACCTTTTCAGTGAAGGAAAATATAGTGAGGTAACTAGGGTAATCCCAATTAGCTGTAGTTTTCCCTCTAGATGGGAAGGTCAGATGGGAGTCGCTTTCGTAAAACAGGTGCCTATTCCAAATCTTGGGATTAGGTGTCAAAGCGGACCCCGGGCTCCTTTATGGCTGAACCGGAAATAACGCTAAGAGGATGATGATTCGTCTTTGTATTAAAATATAGTTTTAAATGCTACCAGAATAAATCGTCATTTTCAACCTGAATAAGTGTGTTAAATGTGTGAGTAACCATAAATAAAACATCATATATATTTTATCGTTCTACAAGATGCCTTTAAATTCAAGCTATGAAATGAAACTGACGAAACCTTTTTATAACATCTCTACCAGTTATTGTTTAGCCGGATTACGCGGTGAATATTGCGGAGCGCGACCGTGTGCATACTATTCCTCGCGTCACCGGAATAATGTCTTAACCACCACACTAAATCACATGCAATATGTATTTACTTTACCATGAAGGCATGCTTCGGTTTACCGAGGGTACGAAAAGAGGAATCATATTATTTATATGGTTCTTACAACCTTTCGTCTTCGACGTTAGATCCGTACGTTCCGTCCGCACCGGTTATTTATGTCCCCCGCGCAATAAACAGCTCAACACAGACAAATAAAATGTAGGTACCTCTATCTCTTATTTACATCCATAAAAGAGTAAAAACGTTTTCGTAAAATGGATATAAATATTTGTCCAGCCATTGTTTACAAATTCAATACAGGTACCTGAATTTGATAAATAGGCTGCTAGGAACTAGGCACTATGTGGAAATGTGACAGGGGACCGATTTTTGACTTTCGAGCGCTCTACTCTTTCACTCGAAAACTGACAAAAATTATGAAATTCTATTTTGAAATAGCGATAGAAAATTGAAAAACGAGTGGTATTGACCACTCGTAATTAATTATATTGGTAGAAAGTAAGTGCCTGCCATTTTGACACTACACACGTATTTACTTTTATTAGATTTTCGAGTGCTCGAAAGTCAAAAATCGGTCCCCTGGTCTTTTATCATACAATAGAAACGTTTGCTCCTAATTTATATTGACATTCGACAGTGATGTAACTGGACTGGCACCCAGACTTCACCGAAATACAAAACCAATTTAGATTCACGAATAAAAGGGAAGATTTTTTTGTTTTAAAATAAAACTAGGCATTTAAAATGGTCAAAGGTGAAATATTGAAATATAATTGCATGCAGCCGACCCCGGCGGCGGTGCGGCAACGTGTTATTATGGAAATGGTTTTCAAGCCTGAATCGCAGGACAGCGTTCTTTGTTTCAATGCAAGTGCTGTTCAATTTTTGTACGAACTGCTTAAATGCCATTCTGCATCCATTGCTCGCGAAAGCTTACTTTTGTGGCATTTTCCTTTTACTGTTTACCTGTTATCTTTTCTATAGAACCGCTTTTAATGAAATTTCTACTGAGAAGGTTAATTTAAAATTGTTTTAGCTAACGGCACGTTTCGATAAACAATGCCATACTTACACATTTTTATTCAGTAAACAGCGAAGCGTACCTAATGTTTGCAAATATTCTATTTCTGTTTGGAAAGGGAAGAAGAGGCCAATAAAATTCTGTTGGAAGCAACAGCTATCGCTCAGTGAAGCGGCTATCTGCATTTTATACTTTCGACGCCTTCAACGCCTGTGTACTGTATTTCTTTACTTTGTACGTTCGTTCGGTTCATACGGTAGGTGTTGTGCCTTCACACTGTTTTTCAATCAAACGGATCCAAAGCGCTATGGCACTGCTGAATAATGGATTTATCCACAAACTAAGCGATATCGGAAGATAACAAATAAAAAAAACACAAATTTACCGTCAAAACGTATTTATGAAAATAACATGAGATGCCAAATTTTTAAAGGCCACGGCACAGTGTATACATATAACAGAAGATCTTCCATAACTCTTGATTTTAGATAAATGTTTATCTTACAAGTTTAAAATGATAATATAAACTTCGCTAATGAAATACAACTATTTGACAACTAATTGTAAAATGTATACCTCACTCACATATTCGCTTTGAATCTAAATCTATCCACGGACTATTCATTACAATAAAACGTATGCAATCCGCACCATCGAAAGCCAAATACCAGCGTAACTTGGACGAGAAGCAAATCTAACGACAATACAACGGAATGTACATACAACGGTCTGCCGGGGTGGGCCCTATCCTATGTAATTTAAAGAACAAACAAGCCTCCACCGGGTTTACTTCGGCTGCAGCAACAAACTTGATTTACTTCGCTTTAACTCGCACAATTGTCCTCCCGCATCAAGATCGAAGCCCTACCTTCGCCTCTATTTAGTCTCCTTGATTGAAGTCTTATCGGACGCGTGACTTGATCGATTTAAACATACTCTCCGAAACTAAGCCGTTGGTGTTTTTGGAAGCGATTTTCACGGCCATCGCCCGGGCGGCTATATGAAATTCCGAGGCTCAAAAAAGCAATAGCTCCCCAGATGAAGTTCGCCTCTAGCGGAGCGTTATCAAGCCCAGTTAATCCTGTCTTCTGGATTATTGAATAAATTTTCCTTTCTGACGTACTTCTGCCATTTACTTTAAGGATAACGATTCAATGTATTGGAAAAATTCGGGCCGTTACGGTGTTTAAAAATGTATTGACTCGGTTAATTTCGTCGTTCTGGCTTGGAGTAAATATGTGAGGCGTTGGGTTGAGTCGTTATGTCAACAAGCTATGTTTAAGGATTTAAGGGGTGTTTAATACAATGGTTAATCTTATTGTTGTGTGCCTAGAGAAGCCTATTATACGAGGAGGGTTGCGTCGGATAATGCGGTGCGATGTTATTGTTATGGTCGCATAAAGCGAGGCGAGTGTCTGTAGGGCGCAGGTGTCGCTAACTACCGCCGCTAGTGAGAACTGCCTGCGATTGTCCACTTGCGACGAGACATGTGCACTTTTCTGTTGTACTGTTAATTCGTCGCACAGGATTTCACCGTGTTTACGGGTCAGCAATGACACATATATTTATTTAACTTAATTACGGAATGAATAGCTACGTTTGATAAAATGTGTTTCCTTTCTTTGGACCTTTCAATGAAATTGACGGTTGTTTCAATTTTTATTTTACTAATAATAAAGAGGTAATGTCTGATTTGTATGTAAGAGGTAATCGCCACTATAACTCATTTTCAAATTATTTCACCGGCGGTTCACACCCCATTTTTGGTACAATATACAATATATGGTATTTAGTGAAGTGGAAACATGTGTAGGTAGCTACTATCTATCGCAATTATTGTTAGATATAAAATACAAACCTAGTTATTAATCAGTGCATAACATCTTTTCAAGTACCTACTTAAATGATAAAATAGTCTCTCTGTGGCTCTACTAAATGTATGGAAGCTGGAAAAATTCCATTCCCAGTTTATTCTGTAAACTAATATTGATACTGTTTGATAGGCGTCGTGAAGCACTTTCAGGATCAGTAACCAGTTATTCTATATCTTGTATAGTTTAGAAATAATCGAGTGAGATCACTTATCGTTTCCACCCTGTTTATACAACGTGTTAATAAAATAACGCAAAACCTGAAAACCGTTTGTTCAGAATCGAGCATAGAATGCGAAAAAAATAAAAAAAAAAATTTTTGACAAGATTTATTTTTTACATTTGTATGGAGTGTTGGCCGACTGGGGCGACCTGCTCCATACAAATGTAAAAAATAAATCGCGTCAAAAATTTTATTTTTTATTTTTTTCGCATTCTACTCTCGATTCTGAACAAACGGTTTTCAGGTTTTGCGTTATTTTATTAACACGTTGTATAAATTAAATTAAACATAACCAATAATAACGACCAGGCCCCTATTTCACCAACTTGACAATTGTCACCTGACACTGACAATTCGCCATACATTGCTTGTTCTAGAAGTTAAGGTGGGCGCTAGGGTACTTGTGGATCCAGCAATGTACGGAGAATTGTCGTTGTCAGGTGACAATTGTCAAGTTGGTGAAATAGGGGCCTGAAGGTCAAGTGCTTTAGTGATGTCGCTAGCTGTCGACGTTTAGCCCTATAATGCGGCCTTTAGACCTGGCTAAATGCACTGCACTAACAGGGAGAGGTGAGATAAACCATCTCGCTCTAATCAGTGAGTGTCAATACGCTACCGAACCTGGCCTTGATGGGTACCTATATACTCGTATATTATATTATATATGACATTAAATAACAAGTACCAATTGCTATAAAGTATCGTCAGATCGATAGCCATCGCGTGGCACATATGTACTTGCTATTGTACTTGGCCAGTCTTATTTTATTAGCGTTTGCAAGAGTCCATTACGTGGGTTACCGTAATGGACTCGTTATTTTCCGGTCCGGTCGCGTTATTTTAATTATTTTATTTATTTATTTAATCTTTATTGCACAAAAGAATATCTTATGGTACAACAGGCGGATTTAATGCTATAAAGCATTCTCTACCAGTCAACCTTAAGGCAAAGCAGATAAAATGTGGGCAGTGCAACTTAATTTAAAACAAAAACTCTTTATCTAAGGATGGTGGACGTTCATTGTAACGCACTTTGATTCAGTTAGAAAAACTAAACAAGACCATGCGTCCAATACGGAAATATAGAAATGAAAGAAAATAAATTACTTAGGTAACTGATTGCGATTTCAGTGTGATTTTCACTTGTTCTTTTTTAACAGTAGTCGCTTGAACGTTGGTTCCTTTGAGTGCGCCCGTTAAACGGTTCAACGATTTCGAGTGCAGTGAGCTTCTGCGGGATGAAAGCAAAGATGCGGACCACTATCCTGAAGAATCTATAGATACTCGTTTGGGCCATTACAAAATGTCCAATCTGGAAATCTGGCATGTCATGGAACAACTATTATATTTTGCGGTTAGTGTGAGTCAAATGTTGCCGGTCATCACCGACATCGTGTAGTTAGGATCCTTTGTCTTATCTCGCGAAGCGCACTTTTGTACATCTAGCAATACTAAAACTTAAACGTCTGGCTTGGCTGTAATAATTTTAATTTCTTATTTTCCCAAGCTAGGTAGCGCTAGTCTGATATTCTTTACATTTTACGTTCCCTGGACGAACACTTATTAAAAGATCTGTCCACCGTAAGATAAGCCAGAATACATTTTTAAAATATCTTTTATTTTAGTATTAGTCCTGAATCCAGAAACGCAATTTTTCTTCATATAACTGTTCAAAGTCTTCATTTTGTTTCCAACTTGGTTACTATTTTGTTTTATCCCAGTTAAAGAACAACAGAGCTAAGTTTTGACATTTATATTCTGCGTCTGCTTACTGAATTCAGTTAAGCCACGCTCGGCGAGGTGCACCTTTCCAGTTACCCGCAAGCTGCTACACAGATTTGTCTCTGTATAAACGCAACGTTGACGCCACGGGTCGTAGTTACGTTCAGAGATGAACATTTCGTCTTCTTTCTGACATTTACTGTTAAGACCTGACTATATAGAGGTTTGACAAAATGAGGAACTATCAATAGTTATCACTTATTATTATTTGTGAACGGCGAAAAATGCGGACCGCGCAGTTAAATATGAAATATATATACATATTAGCATTTAATTTACTAAAGAAGTACTGCATTAATTATAGTAAAGACATACTCCAGTACAGCGATAAGACATTGAAACCTCTTCACTGTTAGTATACAAGAAAATGAGTAACGCTGTAAATATATTTTTTCATAGGTTAAAATAAAAATGAGCTCCTTACAAATTTCTACCCAAATACGTGCCTTAAACCCGGTATGCGCATTGTTAACTGCGCATCCAATCACAGCTACCCAAAATATCAGCCTATTTCTACTACCCAACTGAATGCGATTGGTCAATTTACGAATGCATTGCTGAGATTAGCTTGCATCACGTCGGACGACATCTACATATATGACAATGACAACGAAAACGAATAATTGATGAATGGTTACATGCAACTAGAACCTATTTAGTTGTGATAACGTTCGTGTAATATTTTTATTTTAAGATTGTTTTTTTAATTTTAGCTACCTACATAAAGTACAAAAAAATACTGCCTCTGGTTTCTACGATGATCGCAATGATGAAGTCAACTAAAGATTGCAATGTAAGAGTCTCATATCCGGCAAAATTAGTTTGCTCTATTTTCACCCGAGTGGAGCTCGGTCGCTCAGGTACAGTCAGCGTCATATAGTTAGTAGCAGCCAGAGTAGCCAAATATTTCGTAAGACTCCCTTATTCTTACACTAATAAAGAAGAATAAAGACGTGTACCGAAATATTTGGCTACCTTGGTTGCTGCTAACTATATGACGCTGACTGTACTAGATAAATAAAAATACCAAATACGACTCACACACCATTTTACAGCACAACAAGGCATATAATATTGAAATTGAACATTTGGTTTGTTTAACAGTTTGTCCCGGCAGCCATTGTTCGAACTAAACGGCTGCCTGGCATCGTTCTGACGCCCCGCCTACCATGTCACCCTTTCTGTGGGGCCATTTTACGGAACTAGTTAGACTTCTATGTTTTTTTCGTTCGCTGTATACACCAGTATAACTACATAAAATGTGGGTTTATTGGCGATTATTTAATTACTTATGAGTCTTATGACTTACGCATATAAAGTCGAATCCAATCAGACGCGACGAAGAACATTTTCTTTACACCATATAATTCGCGAGTGCCAGGCAACAATGTCACCCAATTGAGCCAGCAGCCAGAACGATTGTAATTTGGCCATACGAATAAATATATGGTAAGAGTTAAGATGCTCTTGCTTAGGTACTGTTACTTCATATCTAATCGTGCAAACCATTTCTTCGAAAGAAAAAAAAAGTAATAAAATGTCTTTACAACTTCAGACACGAAGTTACACCAGATTAAAACGTGTCGCAGCGATCATTCGCCCGAGCTGTCTGCCTTTAAATTTGATTAGAAGTCTTAACTAAGCAGCAATAAATTTGGCGTCGCAGACAGCTTACAGCAATTCCTTTAAATCCACATTCCCATTCGTCGTACTTACACCTGCCGCAAAGCTTCGCCGAACTCTAACTCCGTGCGGTATTTAGGGAGAGATTTTAAATAAGAATAGGTTTTTTATTCAAGTTTGTTCGTTATTTCAAGAGCAGGTGGTGCTAACAGGCGGCGGTGCAGCGGAAATTGCCGTCGGTTTCTGGGCCGTGGTAAGACTTGGCTCGATCGACCTGCTTCTACTTGAGCCAGGCCTTGTTAATTGTTGGCCGACATAGAAACAATTAAGGACACCTGTGTGGTGCACGGGAGCGATGTCGATACCCGGATAAACCTAACAACACGTGCGGGAATATTTGTTAAGGCTGATACTGTATAGGTAATCGTTAAATGTCGAAACACTGGCAGCTATTTGTAACACGTGCTACAGTTACCAATATGTAGTTTCCCTAATCCTCGTGTATTCATATCTATGTAGATATCTACTGATTTACCCACTAAGCGTAACATAATTAAACGTATACTTACGTAAACCGAAGTACATTATGAGGATTAATGTGCATTAGTCTGGTATATGTGATGTATCCGCTTTTTAGCTTATACCTAAGCAAGACTATGACAAGGGTATACAGCAGACCTGTGGTTGTCAAAACGAACAAAAGGGCTTTTTCATAGCGGCACACCCAAACTTAGAATGTTTAATGATCTTAAGACGAGATAGTGGTACGTTTGACGTTGCATTAGCGAACAAAGCACATTGAAACTAAACCTAGGCCCGCCTTTATCTTCTGCGATTGTTACAAAACACAAAGCTTAACGAACTAAAAGCTTTCGTTGGGTGTTTACGAGGACGGTCTTTGGGATTGTGGGTTCAAACTTCTAACTATTATACTAACATTTACAAATTGCATGGCTCGTTTTTTATTTTTATTAGTGCAGCAGTGGCACTGCAAATTAGGCCACGTTTTTATAACCACTTTGGATCAAGTTCATAAAACTTGACGTTTACTCAATCAAATCAAAGCACATGTGTACTATCGGCTGCAATAATGCATGGACACCTTACGGCCTAGTTTCGCTTGAATGGTTTGACGTCTTCAACTCACATAGTTGCACGTTGTGTGCAATAAATAAACTAGATGGCGTTCTTGGCGATGGTATTTGAACATCGCGGAACATAAGCCAATTTACTATAAATTTACACCTATTATCACCAGAAGTATTCTCCTAATAGTGTAATTATACTAATTATTAGCAAATACCAATTTACAATAGCTTTATTTAAGTGTGATACAACTGATATGTGAATGCTATATTTCCACTAGTAATTAAAATGATGCGACAGCCCAGTGGATTGAGACATGTGCTATAAACTCGGCAGCCAAGATCGATCGAAGATCGATTCCCTGTTAATGGTAGAATAAGTTATGTTTTTGCTTTTTTATAGTTTTGTATTTCTAGATAGAAGTTTTTTAGATATAAATAAAAATCGTTTAATGAAATAAAATATTAATAACTTAAATAATTAAGACAGCTTTTTTTGTTTTTATTGTGTTTATTTCGTTAACTACAGTACTGCTAACGCAGTTTTTTAATAGAACTTAGTAATAGTTACTTAGCAACTTTTCTAACATTTAATTAAGGTGATAGCTTAAGTTTCATTTCCGAAAATTGGAAAAAGATTGAAGCTATACCCCCAATAAATATAACATTAACAATTATTAACTTAAGGCCGGGTTATCTAACATTCAAATCAATCGAACGGATTTAGATGTTAATTGACATACTTATACATATATATATCTATACCTATGTGAGCGTTCAAATAATGAAAACTGTTATTGATTTTTTTATAATGATAATAATATTATTCGGACTTTCACGGTTACTTACACTAGTTAGAACTTATGATTATATAGTTAATAATAAGTAATAATAACTCACAATCACATTTCGAATAGTAAAGCGATAAAAAAAATGCAAACATCATACCTACTAAGCAATGTTTTTGTTTTTAATTTGTCTAGCATAACCCGGCCTTTTCCTAAAACATAATGTATAAATCTAAATGTAAACTGCACTGCACTGTTTGGTCGGCTTCTTCACCTTCTCCATGTTAGGAACTACGCGAACATTATCATACGTATTATTACGATATCATAAACTTAAACGGCCGTGTTCACTGGATTTAAAACACTTCACCATCATTTAAATTCTATAGGGTAAATTACAACCGTGCCGTTTTCTGTGCATCTGTTAGCAACGGCGAACTGTGTCTTCAACTCTTCACTTGCGTGGAAGTGGCTTATCGGTTATAAGCAACTTTCTTCGTAGGTCATCACCATTCACCATAGCTGCACGCTGAATAATGGTATGATTGAGACCTGATCTACTAGATCCTTCCTTTTGTGCCCATAAAACAACCGTTTTTTCGCTGTAACAACAGTATTACATAATAACAACAATGTAAGATACGAGTAGGTAATTAGATTAAGTATCATTAATATTACAAAACATGTAAAAACTACTTACGTTTATACATTATATTAAATAGCAATTAACTGTGATCTTTTAAAGATCAATCGATAACTCATTGCTATATGTAAAGAAAGGAATCAATTGGTAAACGGCTAACGAATGAATACGAAGTGAGTGTAATAAAAAAGATTACGGTAGTTATATGTCATCTATCTACCTTCTTCAATTATTATACTAAACGTAGTCGTAATGGATATCTGTAGGTATAAAAAAACAAACTGATGATTAATTTCAATCTACCATCCAAATGGCAAATGGCCCAGTGGCAAATAGACTGCAGTTTAAAGTCGACCTGAGAATTCGGGTTCAAACCCGCGGCCGCGTCCAGCCAAATTATGTTTTTGTAATTTATTCGATGTTTGGAGTTCGCTCTTAGTGCAAAACACTAACAAGAAGAAGAAAATTTAATAATACCTCCACGAAGGTGTGTTGTTAAAAACAAAAAATCGGGAATGCGTTAAAGTTGACTCGATAAATATACAAAAATAGTAGGTGGTGGTTATCCAAGTAAATAGAAATTTCGAAGACGCGGACGAAAACAATTTTTATTTCATTAAAAATCAGCTAACAACGCCATCTAGTGAAATCTCGCTTAACTTTTGAGGCTTACATTTACATCTATAATAATACTACACGTTGTGCTCATAGATGGCGTAGGATTCGGCGGACAAGCGAAACTGTTTCTGAATTGACCATGGACTTTTGCTGTCTAGTGTACATAAAGTTAATTTGAAAGAATAGCACAAATCGATTTCGTTCAGTTACCGTAGCGGTTGATTAAAAAAAAGGTAAGTTAGTAAGTTAATACGTAAGTTTTAGTTTATCGGATCCACTGAAAATCAGCGTCGTTGCACTCTGTGTCTCGACTCATGCTGAGTGGATTCCTTCTTTAGATTGAAGCCTTATGTGATGTATATTCCTGTTGTTGTTCCAAAATAAATTTATTCTATTCTATTATACTTATTCTAAAAATAATAAACAGATGCACAGCATTAGCACCTAATCCAACCTTCATGACTTAAAGTTATATTGTACATGGAATTGTGTAAGTGTAAATAAAACAAATTGAGCTTCGAGTCACCACACTGAATTAACATTCGTAATTTGTGCTTAGTATACAACGTTAAAACGCACATTAAAGCGGTTCCGCAAACCATACATGCGTGTATGACATACTTAATGCTCAAGATAACGTAAAGCCGGGACTGCGCTCACAGCACGCTCGATGACGCGGATTCAATTAGTATGGCGCATGTAACATGCCACCGTCGAGCATCGCTGGTATCCACAACAGACAGCTCGCCTACAGCGAACCAGTGATAACTGACCTCTGATAACGCATAGTTGTTACGAATATTAGGCTCAATTTATACTAAGGACGAGTGGAGAATAAGTTGAGACAGGTAGTGAACCTCATAGCAGGCGTTGCGCCCGCCCGCGTTACTTAGCGGCCCTTGCTGGAAGCGAGGGGCTGGATGATCGAACATGCTTCTTTCGAAAGGACGAGCGAAGAAAGAAAACAGTCGCGCTTTGTGTAGGTACATAATACTTAGCAATTTCTTAGATGTTTCGATATGAGTAGGTACATAAGATGCTATAACAAGACTCGCTCAAAAATAAAATTTGCTAGTTTATCAGCTATTAAATAAACGTTCCTTTACCTACTATCCTCGCTTCATTCACAAGGTCCCGAAGACAGGTGCCTAAACGTTTTATATTAAAGCGAGTGATGCTTTCATGAAAACATGAGTGCAAACACGATACTATTTAATTCCAGTAAGGTCATACACACTCCGTTGATCCAATAAGCCTTTCCTTCATGACATGAGGCACACAGTCGTCTTCAAAATTTCCTGACGTACCTATACTATCTGCCTTTCTATTACCAGTTAGTTAGTTGCCACACACATTATCATACTGAAATTAATTAAGCTTTTGGAGACAGTTTGGTTGAGATTATATAGCTAGTACGAAGAACTAGTAGTGTAAGGATAATAATGAGTACGAGAGTAGAGACTCGTTTATATCGTAGCTCCTTACAAACTTTCGCCCCCCTTACACGATGATTCCCGGAATAAAAAGTAGGAATTATATACTCGTATGTTAAGCTAGGTTATACACTAACCCCCTTATTAATAAAACTTAAAACGCCTCTGCTAAATAAAATGTGCTTTGTCCCTTCCTTACCAACTCAAATGTCAAAGTGACAGATAAGGACAAACGAATTTAAACGCCATTTTAGTTCAATCAGGCTTGTAGGACGTTTATGAATACGGCCGTAGGTATATGTATACCAAAATTCATATTAATCCATGGTCCAAACTTTAGCATTCATATTAGTATATATATTAGTAGGATTTGCAAAATTTCCAGGGACACGGACTCGCTTGACAGACTCTAACAGGCATTTTAAACGATTTTCGCTACGGTGGTAGAATTGTGCTGAAGTTTACCAACAAAGTGAAAATGTAAATCCTACCATCCTACTAATCGTATTATTTATAGATGCGAAAGCTTGGATGGTTAGATGTTTAGATGTTTGGATGTTTGTTACTCAATGACGCTTAAACGGCTCATCCAATTTGGATGAAATTTGGCACGAAGATAGTTCATAGCCTGGATTAAAATATAGGATAGCTTTATCCCCGGTCCACGCAAACGAATCGCGGGCGGAAGCTAGTTATTAAATAAGGGATAAAACTGGCCAATATCGAGTCGGACTTTACGCAGCGGTGGACGTGTTAATACTTACGCAATTTCATATCTTTTTTCTACAACGCATATTAACAATAATATAAATTTCATGATTATGAGTCACTTATTCAATAAAAAAAAATCATTATTAATGCTTCCATTATATAATGATTGCACCATCTAGCGAGCATAATTTTGGTACAATTTCAGTTTGATAGACGTTGCTGATGATAGTGGTCGATTTGCGCCATCTAGCGAGCTTAATTTTAGTCCAATTTCAGCTCGATAGATAATATACCAAAGAGTATTAAATGGGTTTTATGTGATTCTATAATTATGATAAAAACACTTCTGGGGTTCGAACTCGCAACCATCAACAAAGAAGATTAACCATTAGTCGTCGTCGAAGAGTAAGCCAGCCTTTTGGGAGAAAATACAGAAACAACAAATTTTCTCGAAAATAAGACCAAGCTAGATCGGTTTCTCGGCCCCGGAAACCCCTACACTGCAAAATTTCATCAGAACATGATTAATAATATAATATATATAGATATAGGTATATTACGTACAAATATTCCTACTTTAACAGTATCTTATAAGACCGGTAGCGCTATCTATTGTGGAGTTCTTCACTCTGGATTTACATACAAACTTTTAAGCAATTTGAATCCCTTAAGAAGATTAATTTTATAAAACGCTGAAATTATTTTTCTTGTGTTTTAATATGGAACCATTTCGCGAAGTTTTAAGTCCCTGGCTCGAAAAAAAATTCACCCTCCATACAAAGTTTCAATCCATTGATGGTATGAATGGTATGAATTTTCAAAAACGCTGAAATTATTTTCCTTTATGTCATTAAAAACCCTTTTACGAAGTTTCAAGTCTATCATAAAAAATAAATTAATTCCCATACAAATTTTCAACCCTTATAATCACCCTCTGAAGAAATGATATCTCAAAAACGCCACGCTATGTCCTCTTCTAAGGTCTAAACTACAATATTAGAAAGTTTCATCAAAATCGGTTCAGTCGTTTTTGCTAAAACTTGCCTCCAAAATATATTGGCTGTCATCGCCGCCATGCGGCGTCCACTTGACAACAGAAGATGGCGCTGTTACGTATACATGACTTTATTCAATCGGTTATCCTCAAATTTGTATACGTTTCATATGGTCTGAAGGAGTTTAGACGCAGACAAAAATCTGCAGAATTACCTACTAAGGCTAGAATACCTATGCGTTGAAATTGGTGATGTTCTGCATCGCGCTATTGAAGTTTTTAATGTATGTTTTATAAATAACATTTCCTTCAGATTCTCATTATTATGTCTCTCTGACAACATCAATGAACTTTCACATTTATAATATCAGTGTGATAAATAAATTCATTTTTTTCAAAAAATAAGATTAAATTGTAAATTAAATCCCACCAAAAACATTACATGTAACTAAAGTGATGCCAAGACTCCATAGCTCATACAGCTTTCAGCGTGAAAAAGATATCAGATCGCAATTAGCGCCAAGCTTCCTACTCCACACGGCGTAACTCTACCACTACCCGCCACGCTCTACAAATTCTACATCTTGGCTAAAAAGTATAGCTTTGTTGGGCACATCCCGGTCGCCGCATAGACTTTCACGCCGAATGAATTTATGATGATATTAATAAGTGACCGGTCTATACTTTTTAGCCAAGATATAGAATTTGTAGAGCGTGTCTGGTAGTGGTAGAGTTACGCCATGTGGAGTAGGAAGCTTGGCGCTAATTGCGATCTGATATCTTTTTCACGCTGAAAGCTGTATGAGCTATGGAGTCTTGGTATCACTTTAGGTACATCTAATCTTTTTGGTGGGATCTCATTTCTTTTGTAAGGTTCATTTCTAAAGAAGTGAATGAGAAAACCCATACAAACTTCCATCCCCTAATTTAAAGTGTCATCAGTGAGTCAGTGACGAAATCGGGGTATTTTAGATATCAATAAAATCTAAAGTAATTTAAACTTTATAGTTTTAATAAGTAAACCACTGACATCATACCCCGAAAAGTTTGTTCATCTGGTATAATCCGAACCCAAGTTAAGAAGGTTCAAAAATACGACGAAGCGCTTCGAGAAAAGGTAGGTAGTGCCCTTGCGCTTCGCTTGGCTAGTCTTGGCGGGGGCACTCCCGTGCCCCCAGATTAGTAAACATGACAATCTACATGAAGTCATGATTATGATCGTCAAAAACCAAATAGATTATACTTTAATAAAATTATTTGAATAAACAATAACAGGTACATTTTAAATTTAAGATAATTATTATCTCCGGCGGTATAAGATGTACATTAAAGTAGGCTGTACACTGTACAGTCAGAGTCATATAGTTAGTAGCAGCCAAGGTATCCAAATATTTCGGTACACGTCTTTATTACTGTAAGAATAAAGGTGTGTTACGAAATATTTGGCTACTCTGGCTGCTACTAACTACATGACGCTGACTGTACTACAGTACACTTAGTTTTATGTAACTTTCGTTTTCATTGTCTATAAATCGGCACGGGAAGCAAAGCCCCGTTGAGTGTTCTAACGTGACTTTAATAATTTCTAACCGGCTAAGTCCAAAACTAATTTACTCACTTATTTTTGAGGTTCCGAAGTACGAGTTAGTATACCGGCCGAAACATGAATTCAATTAACTCGTGTTGTGGGGGCATAATGGAATTACAGGCCGTCTTTCAAACGTCGTATTGCCAAGTTACGGAATACTGCTACGAAACCTTGTAGCGTGCATCGGAAAATTTTGCTCTTCAGGGAGTAGAAACGTTTTTCACACGTGGTTTCACACACACATTCTTAGACACGTGTAATATATCTCTTATGTTCCAAAATACGACACGGTTTAGGGTAAGATAGAGGAATGGCGGTCACTTAAGCAGTAATCCATTTTTATTTCTGGTATTTACGGTATAGGTATTGACTTTTTACATAGCTTATATGGGTTACATATGAGGCTCATAATCAATCTATTACGGGTTTCTTCTTTTTTAATCATTTTGTAAAACCCTTCGTTGACCGCTATTACCCATAGGTGCGGGTAATGGCGGTCTACTGTTGGGGTATTACCGGTCATTCAAAATTAACACAGGGTTACTTCTAAAATGTACCAAAACAAAATAAAACGACAGTTATTTTTATTCATATTATCTTTGTTATTTTTATATTTTAACTAAAATTAACTAAAATATTTTTATATTTTAACCAAACATAACTCTTTCTTATAAAAAAACAAACATATTATTAATTATTAATATTTCTATATTGATTTAAACTTTCACGATTCTCACACATTATTTATACTAAACGGGACTTAATCGCGTATAATTTTTATTTACCTCACTGAGGTCTCCCGACGTTTCGGATGTGTTGCAACATCCATGGTCACGGGACAACTGGCTTGAGCGGGTATCAACATCTTCTTGCTCCGCGGGTTTTCCGAACTACCCGCATTTGGTCTTTATTAACCACTTGTACACTAGGGTTGTCACCCGGCCGACACACAACACTAATAATATCCGGTGATATAACGGACGATGTTTTTTGACGCTGGCATTTACATATGATAGGATTCCACGAAGATGAAATCTTAAAATAAAATAAGTTAATTATTCGCGATTAAGTCCCGTTTAGTATAAATAATTAATATTTCTACTTTGAAAATCATAGATTGAGACGCAGAGGAACTCTCTTTTACATAGATTCTAACTGTATTGTCTTTTTTTGTGGTTCTTTCCCTGTGTCGCGGCATCTATTTAAGTATAAAAATAAGTGTATAATTAGACTTTATAAACACACTAACAAACAAATAATAATTTGTCTTATAATTCCATACGGGGTAATACCGGTCACTCGCTTAGAATGATTGCCATAACACCAAAATACGAAAATGGATTCTTTGGTTGGTCACGATTGTCACGAATAACGAAAGTAGTTTTCTTAAAATCCAACAAGCACATGGGATACACTAGTAGTATAGTAAGTAATTCCCTTTCAGAAAGATATTGATTAGTATAAATCACTTTAAGCTTACCTTTCACCGAATTTTATTACAACAAAACACGTCCGAACCTTTACAGAACTGTCAAACTCACTGCGCGCGAAGGAAAATGGCGAGTTTTAGATTTTGACGTGACCGGCATTGCCCGCTGACTGCGACTGCCACACTAATTTCAGTTTATACTGCGTGTTATGCTAACTCTAGATGAGTATCCAACGTAAGCTAACCAACACAAATACTCAATAATTATTGTATCCATTTAGGCTTTTTTTTCCAAATGAGCCGTGCGCCCACGCGAAATAATGAATGGAATTCAGATATTCAAGTTGACATTAAATAACTCATGTTAAATAAATAAAATAAATAAATAAATATTAGGGGACAATCTTACACAAATCGACCTAGTCCCATAGTAAGCTATACATAGAAAACATCCATGACTCAGAAACAAATATTCATGCTCATCACACAAATATTTGCCCTAACCGGGATTCGAACCCAGACCTTCAACTTCGTAGGCAGCGTCACTACCCACTAGGCCACCGGTCGCCAATGTTCAAATTCTACACCTAGAACATTCTCACTTCCAGTTAGGTTTTGAGATGCGTAGACAACCAGCAAGTTTGGATTCAGCAGGGTCAGTAGAGGAAAAGGCTGGGTTGCCAAGAAGTTGGTAATTAATAAGATTTACTTCCAGAGTGAATAAGTAAAGCCTTTTAGATAATGCTGAACCTCACTAATATGTTTGAATTTTTTTTTTTTCTTGCCTATTTCTTTTTTTCATATCACTTCGGCGGCAAACTAGCATTACTATCTGACGGTAAGCGGTTACCGCAGCCTGTGGACGCTTCTACGGAGTCAAATGCACGTTGCCGACGCTATACATTTGTGCTCTATGCTCGCAGCCGATCCCGTGGTTTTCCCGCTAAAAAGCTGGACGTGCGCCTACGGTAGGCGCCCCTTCCGCGTGCTATGGAATTTCATTAATACGCAACACATTGTTAAATAGTAAATCTTGGAAATAAATAAGATTAAATATCACAGTAGCTTGTTTCGCTGCATTAATTTGAATAAGCACTTTGTAAAAGACTCTTACAGAAGTCATTTAGCATGTGCCATGTTTCGAACCCGCGATAGCTCATATAAAAGTCGCACGCTAAAAACGCATTTTTATTACACAACATGTTCATTATGTATTTACCCCTTGTTTATTGATAAACCAAAAACATTGCTGAGAAACCAGTAGACAGACTTGAGAGGGAATTTGGAGGAATTGCCCATTTCCCTAAGAATAGGCATGTGCCGAAGTATGATACGATGAATATTATAGTTAAATCTACATTGAACTTTTCTCTAATATTATCACTCTCTTTTTCCCACGTTTGTAAAGGTAAGATTACAAAACATGATCTCAAGGTATAAATAACGTGGTTGCTAGGCTACTGAATAGCAATTATTTAAGTAATTTAAAGTTCAGAAATCCTTCTAATGATGCTCAATGGTGTAGGTGCCTAAGTCAAAGTGAAGATTATGATGGAATCCAATTAAGTACATCTATTATTTTAGAACAATGTTTAGTGTGTGGTTTTTGTAATCGCTTACACGTCGTTATATGAGAACACGTGTTTATGTTATTGAAATCATATGCACGTGTAGCAAATAAATATTAAAATATGAAAAGATCTTTATATTAGCTTGGTGTGGAGCATGCCATACATGATGACATTCATAATTGAAACATATACTCGACTACGTATTTTTCTGAAAAATGTGTATATCATGTTATTTGGGGTAAGTAACGTGTATTTATCCATAGTACCGTTGTATCATTTTACCTAACTAAAGAAAATTTATTTATAACTGTAATTTAAAGCAGGTTTGACGTTATCGCATGAACAGTAAAACACAAAGCAAGCAAGAAAACGAATAACATCAAATAAATGAGAGCTTTAACGCAACAGTCCAAGTTCACGTTTATATGACTGCTCAGTTCATAGCCTCTATTCATATCTGAATTTAAAAATATGATAAATCCAGTCATCTAGCCCGTCGGCCCCGGAAATGAAAACAGTGTAGATCTCGAATTGAATATTGAATCCGTAATCTGCATTTAAGAGTCCTTACTCCTACAGCCGAGCGTATTTTGCAAAATTCTTCCTTTTTCTCTTTGCATATGATTTCAATAACATAAACACGTGTTCTCATTTACGACATGTAAGCTATTACAAAATCCACACAATAAACATTGTTCCAAAATAATAGATGTAATTGGAATCCATCATAATCTTCAATTTGACTTAGGTACCTACACCATTGAGCATCATCAGAAGGATTTCTGAACTTTAAATTAGTTAAATAATATTGCTATCAGTAGCCTAGCAACCACGTTACAATTATCTTTAGATCATGTTTGGTAATCGTACCTTTACAAATCTGGGAAAAGGATAATAAAAAATCAATGTTTGGCATATATGGCTTATACTTTGGCACTTGCCTTTTCTTAAGGAAATGGGCAATTCCTACAAATTCCTTCGCAGATGTCCCATGGATTTATCCGCAATGTTTTTGGTTTATCAATAAACAAATAATAACAAATGATATAGGTAATACAAAGGTGATACTGATAAACATGGATTGTACGTTTGCGACTTTTAAATGAGCTATCGCGGGTTCGAAACATGGCATATACCTATACTAAATGACCATTTATGAATCATTTACAATGTGCTTATTCAACTTAATGCAGCGAAACATGCTACTGCGGTATTTAATCTTATTTATTTGCAAGATTTACTATTTAACAATGTATTGCGTATTAATGAAATTGCATAGCACGGGAAACAATAGTTTTTTATACAGCTCTGCTATTCAATTATTAGCATACAATTCAACATAATTTAATAATATGTATACAAACATTACATGGCTACCTTATTAGAAAACTAAGTACCAATGGTAATAGGATATTTCCACGTTCGCCACAAAGGTCCCGTAAGGAAGTGAAATAGCCAAATAAGGAGGTCTTAATGTCGCAGTTAGATAAGAATCCTCCCTTGTGAATGCTGGCTCATTAGCGCTATGTTATTGCGAATTACCGTAAGACTCGGGCGTTGGGATGTTCCCAGTCACATTTAATCTGAATTTTCCTTATGTGTTAAGGAACTTTTCCAAACAGTTTAGCTAAATTAAATGTTGTATTTACACAAGTTCCTCATGCATTCATCGAACGCAAATGCCTCAGCTATGTAGATGGCGAACGCCGCTTTCTGAGCAAACACGTTGGAGGATTGCGGAAACGCGTGTACAAATTAATGATTATTAATAAAATATGAAATTAACTTGAGCTTGAGAGTGATTTCGTGTTCTATACTACTTTGGGAATGTAACTTTGTTTCAGAAACAGTATAGGAGGGAAATATATATATACGTATACGTATAACAGAAAAATAGTAATATGAAACATGTAATAGAAAACTGTATACCTACTAAAGGACTATTATGATAAAACTACTTTTTGAATTTCATATGTGCCACTGCCACGGGAAGCTACGGCACATCTTTTCGTCCAATATTCCGCAGTGTCTCAAGACGAGAGTCTTTGACCAGTGTGTGTTGCCAGTGATGACATATGGTACTGAAACGTGGTCGCTTACTATGGGCCTCATAAGAAGGCTCAAAGTCACCCAAAGGGCTATGGAGAGGGCTATGTTGGGAGTTTCTCTGCGGGATCGCATCAGAAATGAGGCTATCCGCAGTAGAACCAAGGTAACAAATATAGCCCTCCGAATCGCTAAACTTAAGTGGCAGTGGGCGGGGCACATAGCACGTAGAACCGATGGCCTTTGGGGCGGAAAGGTTCTCGAGTGGCGACCACGTACCGGAAGGCGCGGCGTGAGTAGGCCCCCCGCAAGGTGGACTGATGACCTGGTAAAGGTTGCTGGAGTCCGCTGGATGCGGGTGGCGCAGGACCGGTCACTTTGGCACTCTTTGGGGGAGGCCTATGTCCAGCAGTGGACGTCTTTCGGCTGATATGATGATGATGATGTGCCACTTCACTGAATTTCATGTACAATTTTCGTTACTAGTGATTTACCAGGTGCAACTGCAAAAATGTTTACTGGAAAAGTTGTAACCTTTTTTCTATTCATAAAAGTATGTCATATATATATGTCATGTATCGTTACCAGTCAACCGTTCTATTCTACAGGTCAAAAACTTGGTTTTGTGATAAAGAGGGAAGGTTACCTATCGCATTCACTATATGCCAAGTACGTGTATAGCCATTGATATGACAATTACATGATAAATGATACTCAATAGAAAAGGCGAAAATGGAGAAACATTTGTGATGCGATATAATGAAGAGCAAGCAAGAAACATTGTTAAAGTGCTAAATGTGTACTAGTGAGTTATTAAACGGTGTATAAAGTTGATCCACAAAGAAACGCCGCACTCTTACCTACATAATTATAATTACGCTATCGACTAAACACAAAGTACCTAAAGTCTGAGATGATATTCGAGATTCAAAAATGTAATTATTAACGCTTAAGGATTTTTTTTATTTCAAACATTGTTTTATGTAAGATAGCTATACTTAAAATCGACTATGGTTGTTTTTATAGCTCAAACAAGTATTCTTGTTTGCTGAAGTTACTTTGTTTTCCCTATAGTTTTCCATAACTTTAAGTTATATGACCTTTTAGGTAGAAACATGGGAATTCACCAGTGAATGAACACAGTTATCTAAAAATGAACAACTGAAACCAGTGAATGAACTACATACTGGTATAATTATGGTTTATTGGTTTAAATGGCTGTTTAGTGATTTTGTTTTGAGTTATCTCGATATACCAACTCGCGGAATTGTAGTTAATGGTTTACTTTTTTTAAACATTCAAAACTGTAAGAAATGTTAGTTTATTAACTGGTTCTAAAAATCAAAGTAAAACCAATAAATGAACCAGGTAAAAATTATCAGTTGCTGTTCATATACTGAGAATCTATAAACCAGTCAATGTACCTACGTCATGGTCGAAAAAAAGGTTTGTTCGAACACTGGACCAACGATAGTTAAACCTATTGTGGTTATGTTAACAAAAAAAAACCTATTACAACCACTAGAACATAAGACATGGCCAAAACAATAAAACAGGCGTTGCCAGTGAATGGACACTGCTGTGAATTTACTGGATTTAGGCGGTTTTGAATTCTAGTTATAGAACACCGACTAAAAAACGTGAATCTATACTTGAATAATTTAAAACGATGTTTTAGCAGCACAATTATGCTCATGGTGTTCAAAAACCAGTGGTATGTGGTTCTGGTTTATAAAACTTAGTACAGCGACTACAGCGGCACTTCAAGCAAAATGTGATACACTACCCTTATTACCGCATCATACAAAAAATCCTCGACCGTAGGTCGTCAACTTTAAGCTTCTGTCATTTAGTAACTGTTGAAACCGAATTGATATAAATGATACAAACACCTTACAATGAATGCTACTAATCAAGAAAAAAAAACCCGGTACATGCTAGAAATACACAGAACTCTTAATTTAAGCATAAAAGCAGTGTTTTGTTATTTCACTGGATTTGTTCATTCAATGGAGAACTTACCCTACTATGCAATGCCATAAAAAGAGTGGGGCGCGGTTGAGAGTGGTTTGAACGATCTACTAAGGGTGGGTTGCATTGCACCAAACAGTCTGTAACCGTACGCGGTGTCTGAATGAATGGAAAGTTGGTCAAGTTTCTACGGTTTGACAGCTGCCTGTGCCATATTTTATGTTGATCCGTCTGTAATCGGGTCACTGTCAGCACGGCTATCACGAGACGGCGCGCGAGCTCTCTCGATTTTTCTCGCACTATCCATCTCTCTCTTGTAAGAACACTTAGAACAACAGGTATAGTGCGAGAACAATCGAGAGTATATCGCGGCCGTCTCATGATAGACGTGCTCACTTAGGTTCGTGTCTCTTCTCTGGACATTGCCTAAGTTAAGGAGTAATGATAAAACCGGCCAAGAGCGTGTCGGGCCACGCTCAGTGTAGGGTTCCGTAGTTTTTCGTACAGAAATTATTTTGTAATTTTTTTCAAAAACTATTCAACCTATCAAGTTCAAAATAATTTTCCTAGAAAGTTTTTTATAAAGTTCTACTTTCGAGATTTTTTTCATATTTTTAAAACTTATGGTTCAAAAGTTAGAGGGGGGGATACATTTTTTTTTACTTTTAGAGTGATTATCTCCGAAAATATTATCATTATCAAAAAATGATTAAGCAAACCCCTATTCATTTTACCACTTTGTCGGCGTGATTGATATACATATTAGTACCAAATTTCAGCTTTCTAGTGCTAACGGTTATTGAGATTATCCGCGGACGGACGGACAGACAAAGCGAAACTATAAGGGTTCCTAGTCGACTACGGAACCCTAAAAAAGTTGAGTATAAAGCCAAATTTCAGGTGACCCCTGAATCTGCATAAATTCTATCCTCTTCTATAATTCTTAACATTCCTATTTTTGACACAATGTAAACACCCAGATAACGTAAATGTGCACGACCTATCGAAATAATAAATAAAATCAAGTAATAAGATTATGGGTTCACAAGTACCTAAAACTATACGTTGTTTTAAGATGCAAACAAATGAATATTTTTTTTTATGTTCTGAGTTATCTAGTTTTTTATGATAATAATACACCCTGTACGTCTAGCACAACTTGCTGTTCAGTCGCTTCGCGCGCGACTGAGCGTCTCTTGCCTCACTCGCACCGTGCAAATCAGAAAAAGGAGGGTAGATCTTTCTCGACTCGCGTCGCGGCGCGGCGTCAGTTGTGCTAGCCCCGCTGAAAACAGTTACGTACCGTACCATGTCTTTTTTTATTTTTGTGTTGGGGCGTAATTATTTTTGATACTAATGATACTTCCGCAAGTTGACAGGAATCGATAAAATTTAAGAATTTATAATCGAAATAAACCATGATATAAAAAACATATTGGAATAAAACACATAACTAGACTTGAGGTTTAGTGTAAAGTCGGCAATAAAAACGATTCGATTTTCCATTCCCTATTCGTTAACGATCGCTAAATATGAGAAACGATAGCGTCAAAAATAGGAAGTAAGATATCACCCACCCACTATAGTTGTCAATTATCGCCCTCGGAATTAATTAAGGTTTAAAATAACGTGAAATCCGTAATATAATTACAAAATTTATAAAGTTTATTGGGTGACATGGACAAGGGTCCTTAAATCCATCACGCACACCGATCTTATTTAGATAAGTAGTTGGCAGCGCCGGAAGGGCCCTGCTTAGTTCGCTTGACTGATTGCCACTAATGAATGTCACGCTTAAATCCCCAATCCTAAAATCTTTTTTAGGACGTTTTAGTGCTAATTGATGTAACCTTGAATGCTGCTTCGATTTCACGTTTAAAAAGGGTTAAAGGCGACTGTTAATCAATACGATGGACGGGGCTTAATTCGCACCGGTTAAAAAGAAATTAAAAATTAAGGGTTGTACTTTTTGGAACGAATTTTAAAATGTTGCTGGGAACAATCGGAATTAATTCGTTTAGGGATTTTACAAATTGGGTTACGTTGTAAGAGTGTGTCTTATCGCAGCCCGTTACATTAAACCTTTTTTGACTGTTCTACAGGACGGCATAATATTTAATTACAAGCCTTTACTTGTAACTACACAAAATCAACGATATCCTGTCTCGCAAATAAAACCGATTATATCACTCACTAACATATTACTAACCTAACCTATTTATGTATATATATTCCTACCTACCTACCTACCGACCTATTTCTTTATTCCATTAAATCACCTGCGTCGTTTAGCAGAAAATGCCACTCGGAATTTCGAAATTTCTGCTAAAATGATGATTTTGGACAAAAATCACTTCTGAGATTTTCTGCAATAAGTAAAACTTGTAGTAGTTGTAGTAAAATGTGATTTTACGCCAAACGTCGACAAATGTGAACTTCGAATGATCTGTCTTTCAAATTGGAATCGCTGGTGCAGCATTAGCTTAGGGCATGCATTGAAAGCGGCATACATTAAAAGACATCTACACGACTTTATATTAATTCTAGCTCCGCCCGCATATTACCCGCCAAATTGCGAACTGAACCATCTGACGGAACATTCAAACGTCAGCTGAGAATCTTTTTATTAGAACATCCATTGTATTCTGTATGTGAGTATATGGACATATGATATATTTGACATGGTCAATTTAATTTAAATTGTTTTATAATTTGATAATGTTGTAGTTTTTATTTTGACGATCATTACGAGATATCAATATCAATATTTATATTCCTTGTATGTCCATAATAATGTTGTATTGTACCTGTGACATTTCATTCAATGAATATTCATTATTTGACGATCATTAAATAAATTGGTGCAAATTAGCTTAAAGTTAACTTATAATGTGAATTTATTTTATGAAATAAATAAATCTAATCTAATTTAATCTATTGCACAGAACGAAGACTAATCCGCGGGATATAATATTACCTATAATAAAAGTCACTGGTTAACTGATTAATTAGTTTATTTCCTTTTTCAAAGTCGAGAGAGTCAACATAGCTTGACACTTCTCCTACTCCGCTCTCTGGAATGCTTTCTTTTTAAAACCGTCCGCAGACTTGCGTTTTGGCCATACAGCCACTGGTCGCGTTCACTCATCCAACGTTATTGTTGATATATCGGCGTTCACGACCTCGTTTATTTTACAGATCGCTAACATTCGGCCATTCTGACTCGTGTCTGTCCTCAGACCACGATACGGAAACTCAAATAAGGGTGACAAAAATCATTTTAGGTACAAGCTTCTATTGCCGACTGTACTTATTTATTTATTTTTTAATCATCAAGTATTCACTGATTAGATAGGTACAGAAGACTGTGATAATTAATTTTGGGTTTGGTGTGATTTATTTGGAAGCTAAGGAAACTTTGACTATTTAACCCAATGAGACCAAGCTAGATTTCATAGGATATTCGCTTTGGTTCCTAGACATTACTAACCCAATAACAAAGCGAATAAAACAAAAGGGTTAGCCCCGGCTGAATCTACTAAGTGACTTTATTGGTTTTAGACCCTATTCTGGATTGAACTATCCAAAAGCTAGAGAAACTTTGGCTATTTATCCCAACGAATTCAAGCTAGAGTCCATTAGGAATCCACTTTGTCTCCTAGGATTGCTAGTCCAAAAGCAAAGTGAATTAAACGAAAAAGACTAGCTCCGTACCTACTAGTAACAAAACGTAACTTAATTAATACTGTAAAAGTAATGATGTTATGCTGGCTAAAACGTGATCATGAATCTAGTGAAGGACGCGACTTTGTAAATGTAGACCCAAGTCTTTTTCGAAAGGTAAGAGGTTGTCGTAAAATTTTCAATATTTCAACTCGATTGGACTTCAAATCTGACTTGTTAAATCTAGGTATTCGAAAAGGGTTAAATCTTCAAGTCTGTATTCCTGTAGTGCTTCGGCCATCCCTCAATCATAGAATGACCCTATTCTATCAGTTTCTCGTATCATTATTCCTCATCTTCGAGCGAATCGATCATCTGCTGACATCGGTAGCACGCTCACTCCGGCACTCAGCGAGTTAGTCATCTATCTGCTGTCATCGGTAGCACGCTCACTCCGACACCCAGCGAGTAAGTCATCTAGCTGCTGTCATTGGTAGTACGCTCACTCCAACACCCAGCGAGTAAGTCATCTAGCTGCTGTCATCGGTAGTACGCTCACTCCGACACCCAGCGAGAAAGTCATCTAGCGCTGTCATCGGTAGCACGCTCACTCCGACACCCAGCGAGTAAGTTATCTAGCGCTGTCATCGGTAGCACGCTCACTCCGACACCCAGCGAGAAAGTCATCTAGCGCTGTCATCGGTAGCACGCTCACTCCGACACCCAGCGAGAAAGTCATCTAGCGCTGTCATCGGTAGCACGCTCACTCTGACACCCAGCGAGTAATTCATCTAGCGCTGTCATCGGTAGCACGCTCACTCCGACACCCAGCGAGTAATTCATCTAGCGCTGTCATCGGTAGCACGCTCACTCCGACACCCAGCGAGTAATTCATCTAGCGCTGTCATCGGTAGCACGCTCACTCCGACACCCAGCGAGTAATTCATCTAGCGCTGTCATCGGTAGCACGCTCACTCCGACACCCAGCGAGTAATTCATCTATTCAGCAGTGTCGGAGCACGCTCACTCCAACACCTGCTGCACTGCATCCTAAAAATAAACAAATTCTCCAAACAGAATCATTTTCAACATTAAATAATTTAAATTAGAAGTCTCAAAGGTTGCACCTGCTTTCCTGCCATCGGTAGTTGATTTACTTCAAGACCCAGCGATTCGATCAAGTCTTCAGCAGTGTTAGAGCACGCTCACTCCCAACACCTGCTGCACTCATTTCCTGCCATCGGTAGTTGATTTACTTCAAGACCCAGCGATTCGATCAAGTCTTCAGCAGTGTTAGAGCACGCTCACTCCCAACACCTGCTGCACCCTAAAACAACACATACTCCAAGCAGAATCATTGCCCACATTTAGGTCTTTTAAATAGACAGCTTATCTTAAGACCTGGATCTATCTTTCGCCTATCAACTCAAATATTATAAATAGCATAGGCGTTGTTAAAGTCGATTTCTACAACTTTAACATAATCAAACAAATATGTTCAGATATTAATCAAATACTATATAATACTATGACGATATATAAGAAAATTAATCAGTTATTGAATTTATATTATCTATTGAATAATAACAATATAAATTATAACATTATGATAAAACAGCTTAATCTAGTACCTACTAGATATAGACTATTGAAGTATGCATATGAGCATTGTTAATTTGTTCTAGCTTAAACAACATTTTTTTTTTGTACACCCTAATTATATCTTGTATTACTTATTGTGAGATGTTTCCTTTTCTGAGAAAATTTGTAGTATAAAGTATTGGTTAAATTTTAAACAAATATTAGAACGGTATGCTAGTCTGCTGTGCTCCTATGTTTTTCAACATCCTTGTATATCCTCTTTGATTATTGGCATTACCAGATAATATCTATATACAAATAATTATTATGGCACCAACTGTATAATATCAATTTAATATAGGCAGTTGGCGAATTATAAGTGCATTAATAAATTGCTCTAAGCAACTAGCTTAAGATTATGTTTCTAATTGACGATTCAAAAGTGCTTGTTACTAGACCCACTTGATTAGAGTTTACATTGAGTTTGCGTATAGTCAAGATCTTCTGTGTTTTTTTCTTATATGAAGCATTCGTGACCTCATGGGACTGTGGTAGGTCGGTATGATGACGTCTTATCCCTGGATTTTCGCTTACTTAAGCTTGACATTTTTTCTTTTTCTTTCTACACGCTAGTTTTATAGGAAGTGATAGCTCGCTCATGGATATTGACAGTTGGACCAATGACATCTTGGGGTAATTGCTATCTCGTTCAATCGACTGAAACACATCCTCCGGCAAGTTTTGTTTTTTCCTTGAAGCTTTTTGCCTGGCCCCCTCGTTTTGTTGTAAGGATGGTATGGATGATTAGGGCCACTTCAAGCTTATTTGACAGTTTCCGTAGTGAGTAATAGTCTTCTTTTGTCTACATCTAGATTAGAGGGATTGTAGTCTATCTGGAAGTATTTCATGTTCAGTTCTTTCTTGTAGCTTTCTTTTGTGCTTTTCTGTTATTTCCGTTTCCGGATTTGATGTCATTCACACCTCGATGAATTACTTTATTTTTTAACAACTGTAGGGTAGGTAGTCGATATCATTTGATACGACAGTAAAAATGGAGCGGAATTCCAAACAGCAAATTGTATGTGATTTGCGATGTATAGGGAATCATGGCTATTAGATATTTTACTTTTCTTCTCAACTTTAGTAGGTATCTCTTAGCAAGTCTGAAGGTCAAGTTTGGGTTGCCTGATTTATTATCCATGTCTTTAAGTAGGTAGGTATAATTAATAGTTGTACTGTACATTGAACTCCATCTAAATACCTCTTATTGTGTAAGATTACTATTTTATTGTAAATTACCGTTTGACATGTAAAAGTGCCCTTGTGGCCTATTTGCAGAATAAATAATTGATTTGATTTGATTTGATCTACAATTGAATTATCTTGTCTCATCAATATTACTGTGATTCCAAGATCCCTAATGCTATGATATCAAAATTCCCTTATCACGAAACAAATTATGTAATTAAATATTTTTGTCCTGATCCTGTCGGAGGCTACAGAGGAAGACGGTTCACTTCTCCATTATATTCTTTCTCTGTATCATATCGTTTATATCAAAATTCGTTCGGTACTTTCATTTACAGGTAATCAACGTTAAATAACCGCGCTGACGGACGTAAATTCAATTTGTGTAGAAAGACTATACACACACACACACAAGTGGGAACAAAATACCTAGATACCGATACTAAATGTCTCGTCTTCCAATACCAATTGTCTGTCGGATTTCCTGTTCCTCATAACAGTCATAACAAAGGTTTTTTTTTTGTGTTAATCACTAGTTTTGTTCGAATCATGTACCATTTAGTAAAAATAATATTGCCATACAAAAACACTGTCTCATGATTGTGATACTATTTATTTTTCCTAAGATATCGCTAATTGCAGTAAAATTCAAACCTGTTTATTTTTTAATACAAAGACATCAAAGCGTCACTCAAATCGACTATAAAACGCGTTTTTATAGCACTATAACATTTAAAATACAAACTTTTTGTGGAAAGGCTAATAACAAATGATTATATAATATTTTAAATATTTTACTTCAAAATTATCTGACAGAAAACATGGCTGATCATAAATATTTCCATGGTCCAAATTGTGTTGATTTTGATGTGCATGCACTATGCACTTTGCAAGTACAACTACTTCGACAGTTGGTTCAGCAGTGCAACATGCCTCCAGTCGATAGCAATTAGTCAGATTCTGATAAATTGGGGCTGACAAATCATGACATGTATAGACCCCATAAGACGTCAAGGATATTGGTCTTCTGTTAATTCTCAATTTAATTAGGTAGGGTAATTTACCTTCGTCTCTGTCGGCATAAAGGAAATATTCGGGGACTCGCTAGGTCCGCTAGAGCTCCATCTATGGAATTCTTTATGTACGCATTCTTGCGTTGCACCATCCATTCGCATGCTTATAATACATTACATTTTTACGATTACTTTGAGGGTCCGACCATTAAACGTCCAAAACCATTCGTCTAAATGTTTCAGTTTTATCTTTATCTGCAAAACTAGATCTCCTTATTGATTTATATAAATAAGTAAAAGGAATAAAGTGAAAATCAAAGAAACGTTATTTTAGCATGAATTTGGTAAGTATCGGAACGCAAAACGGATCTCCTCAGACGTCATTTTATTTAATGACACTTCACTTTATGTCAAACATTCGAAATATTTAGTTATTTACATCGTTGAAGACTTGAAGTTAATTATTGCCTGTTTCGTTTTGTTTGTGTAATATAAGTTGGACTAAGACCTAAGTGGTCTGGATACTGATTTCCTAGACGAGAACCGAGCTGCGTTGCTGCAGACTTGACTACAGTTCTTATTACTATGAACAGATACCTAACACGTTTCAAAACCTAAACAATACAGCAATGGAAAGTGATTAAGAACTAATTTCGATATTTCATTATCGTGTTAACTGGATCTTCATGTGTCTATCAATTCAACAGGAAGAAACAATACAATTGAACGTTTTGTGCCGCAATTTCCCTTATAAGTCGGCATTTTGCCGTGTAACAAGTGTATGATCACTATTAAGTTACAAATACAAACATGATGCAGAACTATTGTGGAAGTCGAAGTGATATATTGAAGGAAGTGTCCTGTGGGACCTATGTTTAACCTTACCTTAAGGATTATTTTTTTTTATTTTTTTTTTACTCGGTCAACAATCAATATGTTTTTAATTATCTAATTACAAAAATACTAAATGATCAGTTGTTTTTTTCTTTATTTCACCTATCTACTTCAGGCTATAGAGACAGATTTTCCCTGTCAGCCTCATGATATTGATTCAATACAAGATTGAATTTTTACTGGCCTCCGGAAGTATTTTTCATTATAATTAAATGCCATCAACTACAGCAGAATCTGCGCTGTCTTTTTGCCACTAGCCACTGAAGGCAAGTGACGAATGCACCGAATCACTAGTAATTGAGTCACCTAAGATTAAATCATAAGTATTTTAGGCTTGTATAGTTTTTCAGTAGGATGCATGAGCATAAATTCACCAAAAGGCCAATATCTCTTCCAAATATTTGCTATTCTACTATCCTTTTTTTTAGCATGTTTTCCTTTCCGTAATACTTAACTTTCTCAGATAGATAATTAATTTCAAATTTTAATCCATTATTTTCACTTTCCTGGTTGCCGTCTTTCAAATGTTCAAGCTTTATTTTCTATCCCTAAATGTGAATCCACTCATTCTTTCTTTTAAGCCCTCCCATGTTTGCCTATTGTATATTCTCTGTAGTGGTATAGGGTTTTACAAAACTCTTCTCACATCATATTACTGTAGTTTCTTTGCACAGTTAACAACTTCTTCTGTGGGCTATTCTTACAAGCTTTCTATTTCAGGGAAGTTTTATAATTTATTTACAAAATAATTCAGTATTTAGACCTACAAAATTATTATTGTGTTGTCATCTAATTCTTATCATGTTCAACCACTTTTTGTATGGTTAATTTGTTAAAGCATGTTAGAAAATCCGTAATTTTGTCTCGTGGCTAACATGACAGATTAACAACAAGAAATAGTTGATTGACCCGCCTAAGCGAACTCTCAGCCGAAACAAAAGGACTGTATCCTCTCCGCTTTTTTTTACTACTGACATGGGTGTGGCTGACTGAACAACTGATGTTTGTGTCCTAGTTCTCAATTAATAAAATTAAAATTAATGTATTTCAATAATACTACACGAAATATTAAAATATCCAATGAAACAAACAAAACACACATACAGTACCTATACTAAACTGATTAATAAGGAAACATATACCCATAGTTGGTGTGTACTGATTACTAAGAAAATAATGTTAAGTATAGTCTTTAAATCAAAATTGTTTCAGATGGTTACTTTTTAACAAAAATTTTTTTTTTTAATCGCAGTCATGCCTCCTGCCTACCTCCTATATTTTGGATACCATACAAATAGGTAGGTGCACATTGGTTACACAAACTCTTATCATGTACTTAAGTAGCTAGTTCATTAGTGGGTAAAAATGTTATTAGAGTAGTATCTAAGTAACCAAATCTGTATTTATTTCATTCTCGATTTGGCATTCACGTATTACTTAATTTTGTGTAAGTATAGACAATATATTCGAATTTGCGGTAACCTATGGTTTGACATGCTAAGTAGTATGTTTTCATCTTTTGCCATTTCTATTGACCGCGAAACTACACACTTAATTTACAATTTCTCTTTCATATAAATTATAGTAGTACTACTTACGATAAAATCTGTATTGCTGTTTGTTTTCTGAATAAATAAATTATTTTTGCATTCAACTTTTCAATTTCATATTATAATACAATACAAATACGATTATGCCATAAACTGATTGTGTCACATATAATTTATGGAATGCTAGATTTATAATAGGAATACTCATAGTAAAATCATATACATAATTCATAATCCATACGAAATACAACATTTATCATAATACTCATTGTCAATTCAAATTTCGTATCTGAAAACTGGAGCCTCTTCCTAAGGCGCCGTTTTCAGCAAACTGTTAACAGAAAAATCAAACATTTGATACTTTTATATTTCAATCAGAAGCCCTCACCTGTTTTATCGATTGACACTGGCGTTTCTTCTATTCGTCACCACTTCTGATATAATAAAAGTCACTGGTTAACTGATTAATTAGTTTATTTCCTTTTTCAAAGTCGAGAGAGTCAACATAGCTTGACACTTCTCCTACTCCGCTCTCTGGAATGCTTTCTTTTTAAAACCGTCCGCAGACTTGCGTTTTGGCCATACAGCCACTGGTCGCGTTCACTCATCCAACGTTATTGTTGATATATCGGCGTTCACGACCTCGTTTATTTTACAGATCGCTAACACCTATGTGCCAGAAAGTCCAGAAAGTCTATTCCATACCAGGTGAAAGAAGTTTGATAGTTTCGGATATACTTAATTAAATCTATAGGTACAACTCCTCCGTCTAAAAAGACGCGAACATACTCTAGATCTTTTACCGCGCGCGCTGTTAAGTTGTGGAATGAGTTGCCTTTGTCGCTGAGACAGTCGCGGTCTGTTGCGTCACTTAAGATGAATTTGAAGAAGTTGTGGCTTTCCAATGACTTGTGGATTGGTTGAATATAGTATTTATTTATTTATTGTAGGTATATTTGCGATATAGATATTACATATGATAGTGTGTATTATATTTTATATTGTATATTTATATATGTATTGGCATGTGTTTATTTGTCTAGGATTAATACCTATTAGGTTTTGTTTTCATTTTCTCTGTGTTTTTCTACACGGTATAAGTTTGCCTATCTCGTTCTACCTACCTTCCTCTCAATTGCTCAAAAGTTAGCTGGAAGAGATCCCTTATAGGGATAAGTTCGCCTTTGTACTTTGATCTATTGTGTGACATGTATATTCTTTAACCTGTTATTGTGTACAATAAAGTGCTAACATACATACGAGGGGCGGCTGAAAAGTAATCTCCTTGGTTAAAAAAATATGCGAAAATGATACTGGCTGAAATGCATTCTTGTTCTTTGGTTATTCTTTTTTTGAATTATTTGACGTTCATTTGTTTTTTCCGTTCCATTTTTCTACAATTCTCGAATGTTTGCGACATATCGGTTGAAAAAATGAATATCGCTAAAATTGAACATCGTGCAGTGATTAAATTTCTAACAAAAGAAGGAAATACTCCCTCACAGATCCGAGAACGTATGATGTGTGTGTTCGGTAGTTCGTGCCCTTCCGAATTTACTATAAAGTTTTGGTCTAAACAATTTAAACTCGGTCGTGAGAGCTTGGAAGATGACGCTCGTAGTGGAAGGCCGGTTTCTGCCGTTACAAACGAAAATGTAGCCAAAGTTAAAAAAATAATTTTAGAAGACCGACGAGTGAAGCAGTGGGAGATTGCTAGAGATGTGGGCATCAGTAAAGAAAGAGTCAATGAGATAATTCATGTGCATCTGAATATGTCCAAGGTGAGTGCACGTTGGGTCCCCAGAATGTTAACGGCGTTTGACAAGGACCGACGTGTCAAATGTTGTGAGGAGTTTTTGGAAATGAGTCGAGGTAATGAGGAAGAAATTGTTTCTAAAATGGTGACGTGTGATGAGACCTGGATTCGACAGTGGGACCCCGAAAGCAAACAAGAGTCTTTGCAGTGGAAATTAAAGGATGAGAAGCCTCCTCGGAAGTTTAAGGTCAGGCCGTCGGCAGGCAAACTTATGGCTACCGTATTTTGGGATACAGAAGGAATTTTACTAATAGATTATTTACCAAAAAAAAGGACAATGAATGCTGAATATTATTCCAGCTTACTGCATCAGTTACGAGACGCGATAAAAGAAAAGAGGAGGGGTAAACTTAGCAAAGGGATCCTGATTTTACACGATAATGCACCTGTGCATACCGCCCGCACAACAATGCTTACCATGAAGGAATTAGGGTTCGATGCCGTTAACCATCCACCTTACAGTCCAGACCTAGCCCCATGCGACTATTTTTTATTTAGACACCTCAAAAAAGATCTCCGAGGAAGACGATTTCTGACCGATGACGAAATGAAGGCTGCAGTTAGTGACTTTTTTGACGAGAAACCGAAAGATTTTTTTTTTCATGGGTTAATGTCAATATTTGACAAATGTAATAAGTGTATTTCACTAGCAGGGGACTATATTGAAAAATAAAAAAAATACATACATGACAGTCTTTTGTTTCATACTTAGGTAGATTTCTTTTCAGCCGTCCCTCGTACATACATACAACTACTACTAACTGACCTAAACATAATTTCTTTGGATAAGTCCTCGAAAATCCATGTGGCGCTTTATACATGGTGTAACATAAATGGAGTGTGAAACGATCAAGGGCATAACAGGCATCGTGTTCTGATAAGAAAAAAGTAAGATATTTTTTTTAAGCGTTGTTTTTTTACATTTGTATGGAGCGTTGGCCGACTGGGGCGACCTGCTCCATACCAATGTAAAAAATTGCATCAAAAAAAAACTTTTAGTTTATTCTTATCAGAACACGATACCTGTTATGCCCTTGATCGGTTCACACCCCATTCATGTTACACCCTGTATACTTACTTTGTAAGCGAAATGATTTGGATATAGGATCCTTTCAGTAACCTTCATGTAAATTTCTTTACTACACAATTGCTCGTAACGTACCTACCTCTTATTGTGTCGCTTTTAGGCTCATAATCCTGGATATTAAACACGCGTGTTTTATCACATTACGATACTTGTGTGTTATGGTTATATCCCGATTAAGTCACGTTGGCACCTTGCAGCAAGACGTATGCATGCACACGGTGCATTTTTAAATTAACCGGGTTGTACAGAATGTACAGCTTTTTTGTACAGCAGTTTAAATTTTTGGCAAATGGATTCTTACTCGACTAAATAAATTAAATCCTTTTTGCTAATTTATTGACCATTTCTATTTGGATCTGATATAGAAACGTTTAATTTAGTAAAACGATTCACTTTTGATAACATTTTACATGAATTAATAAAGATACTTAACATTTTAAAACGATAATATTTATTTTATTTTGTATTGGCTGTTTAGAGATTTCATCCAATGCGCGCGCACTGCGCAAACTTCACGAAAAAAAACTGTTGCGCGCCATTATTAGGGTTGCCAGATGGTCGGGATTCCCGAATTTTTGTATGGCCTCCCGACAAAGTAAAAAATCTCCCGATAAAACAACTTCATTGTATACCTAAAACAAAAATTTGCATATTGTGACTGTGAGTTTACAGAATAACCTTTACACAAAAGACAGAAACCTAATGAGTATGGACCTAATAAAAGCTGAATTAATGATTCGAGTTAATTTTAATGAAAATGTTTAAGTTTCAAGTCGTCTTTAAACAGCGAAAAAGGTCGTACAATGCTGAAAGCTGTTAAAAGTACTTAAGTAATAGTAAATACAAGTGCTAACCAAAAAAATTTTTTTTTGTATATACTGTTGTTTTTTTTATAATATAATAATATGGGTACTTAAAGAGAAAACCATTTTAAGTTCGTTTTTGTATGTAACAATAATTTTCAATGTTTTGGTAGTTTCTTTAATTTGATTTTATTTTTATTTCTCCCGACCAGTCCAAAAATCCCGGAAAAAAAAAATTTTCTCCCGATATTAGGGTCATTACATTACATCTGGCAAGCCTAGCCATTATAGGTTATTTCACAGATATTTGTAAACAATGTTAATGCGTGTTTGGTTATTAACAGAAATGTTGACTCGTGGTGACTAGAAAAGTGAAAAAGAGAATGGACGCCACTGGAAATTCTTGACGATGTATACAACATGTGAGTAAAAACCTGTTGACATCAATAAGTAGGTAAAGAAAATAAATTGGCAGGCCTATCAAATTTTCATCTTTTAAAAAACATTTTTTCCTCACAAAATGTGTTGAAAAACGGCGTATGAAACGCGCGAGCTTTGATAATTACATCCTCGGCTCTCTTATCATGCTCAGCTCCGGCTTGCGTGATAATTCCGCCTCTGATGTAATTATCAATATACCTCACTTGTATCACAATGTACTATTATTTTATAAGTACCTCTACATCCATATGGTGATCAAGTTAATTATATTGACCTGAAATTGTTAACATCAGTCTGAATCAGTAATAAGTACCACGAGTGGCTATAGAAAACACACATTACGTTACCATTCTCGAACGCGCTTCGAATACATTTCGATTATCACAAATTCAAGCCGTCAAATTTGTAATGGTACCGATGTTCTCTGGCAACAACTACAAAACGTTAGTCGCTAGCGTTTAGTTTTCGATGCGTAATTTAACATTGGTCTCGTACTACGGCATCGGTACCATGTGTCAAAAATTAGACGATATCGAGAAATACCGACTGTAGTAAACTATTTCACTTGAAATTTAGCGCGTGATAACTTATTATTCCGTCAAGAGGTATCATAGATCCGATCGAGACCTATCTCAAATTAAAGAACGTATAAAAATAAGGGTTTTTAATCGACAACATATTTTTACGCAAAATTCGGATTGTGGTGTATTTTGTATTTAAAATGCATACAAATGGCACAAGTTCCGCTCTGGTGTTGCAAGTGTCCATGGGCGGCGGTAATCGCTTACCATCAGGTGATCCGTCTGCTCGTTTGCCTCCTATATCATAAAAAAAAATAAAAATAAAAATATTTAATCATTGGAGAATTGGCAAACACGAAGTTATACTTAATTTCGTATAACTTACTGTAGATTCCTTGAAACTAAATTTCCACAACTTGACTTTTTCCCACTTTTGCGATTTGTGTATTCTGTAATGTCATGACCGACAAACGCATTTAAATTGTATTCAACGAAGTGTACAATATTGTCAATAATAAAATTGTACTAATCACATTACGTGTTTTTGTGTGTGCCTAGAACACGCACACATTTGCAACGTAGTATCGGTGTGGCTAAGTGTAAGGCCTGAGTGCACGCCCCGCTCAGAGCGAGGCGTGCAGCGTCCATATAAAACAAATCCAATTTATATGGACGCTCGACGGGCGTCCACCCAGGCCCTACACTAAGACATTCATCATGTTCTGACTAGTATGCGTATACGCGTCTATCAAGTAAACTATACGAACTATCGAGTTAACGATTGCGACTTAAACGTTTAAGTGACTCATGGTACAAAATTAAAGTTTAGTTCTATGAGTGACCGCCATCAGGGGCGGTGTATAGTTTCTCCATACAAATAATTTACGCAGTGACTTGCGATTAACGTAAACGCGAGTCACGTAAAACTCATGTTAAGGGTACAGGTCCAAAAATTTCACTTTAGTAATTTAAGTTTTCCTGGCTTAAACCACGAGCTACTGAACGCACTTTATAATTAAGCGGTTTTTGAAAACAATTTCAGTTAGTGTGTGTTATTTTTAACATTTTCCCATAAATGCTTATCCTCTCTGTTTTTAGTCCCATTTTTTTTACCACGTCGGTGGCAAACAAGCTTACGGCCCGCCATGCTTATTATCAGCAGTCACAGTAGCCTATGGCCGCTTACAACTCCAGGGGTGTCACATTTGCGTTGCCGTCTCTTTGAGAATTTACACACACTCCTTTCTTGTAGAACCCTCTACTGTAGTCACTCGGGAAAATCTCAACATAGCGGATTCCACAACCGGAAAGTTCGAGGGAAATTTCTCTGAAACCGTGCCGTACGCGGCCATTTAGGTTCTAGGTTCTAGAAAATAAAGTCTCATTTTATCATGTGGCTATTTCCCATGTTAAAGATTTAATACAGTAAATAATTAAAATAAATATAATATTTTGTATTCGTCGTAACGTCGTAACTCGTAAGACACTGAGGACCTATTATTTTTTCCCCTCACTGCCTCGGAAAGCCGTCTTTTGTCCTTTAAAACCAGTGGGCAAAACGCATTTTATCCACTAGTGGGGAAAGTAATTTGACCTCGGAGCGTGTTTAAGTAGCTTTTGACAGATAACAAAACGTAAAACGCTCATAGTACAAACATTTCACAGATGATGTATTTCTGTTGCCGCTATAACAACAAATACTAAAAAACAGAATAAAATAAATATTTAAGAACTTAAAAAAAAAATATTTTTGCCTTCATCAGGCGCTGGGTCTCAAAATGTATGGGAAAACTAAAATCCGACTCGCACTTGACCAAAACTCTACTGATAATCTTGATATTACTTTACGTTATTATTAATGTTAAAAAAAATAAAAAATTGTATTATTTAAATGAAATAATTTTGTTTGCATGTTGCACTTTCCTCGCTACAGTGAGCAGTGAGGTGAAAAGATTTGTGTTACACACGGGTGCAAATGTATTTTACATCTCGTGTGTTGAAACACTCACTACTCTCAGGATTTAATTTTAGAACCACTCGCTTCGCTCGTGGTTCAACTATATCATCCTTTCGCTTGCTCGTGTTTCAATTCCACACTCGCGGGTAAAATACAACTTTGCACCCTTGTATAACAAATAACTATTATCGAATCGCTCCTTACCTGCGATTGTAATCTCATTCTCAGACAAAGGTTCGGTATACGAGTATGCTTACTCGTCTCAGGGGCCAATTTCAAGTGGTAGGTATTACGTATGTGTTTAATTTCCTGTGACCTACATGGTACCTTGGTAGGCTTGAAATTTACCGTCCCCTCAGGCCGACTGCCTAGGTAAAAATGAACAATATACTCTATGGTCAATGAACGTACAGAGTACTTACGTACAGACTCGCCGAGGAAATGCACTCCTATATGCATTTAACAGATAAGTATATAGAACGAAAACAGTGTAAAGAATTATGCTGCAAGCTCATTCATCTATGATTTCTAGTAATGATAATCATTAATCATATTATACAAATATGGATACTTATAATAATAAGTAGAGATCAAAACCCGTGCACCGTGGGTTCTATTCCACCAATGTGCTGTTTTAATTAAACTATAAATCATATATTATTGTACCATGCAAACTGGTGCGTAAAATCGAATAGGATTAAAAACTAAGGACATAAATAAGGAAGGGGGCCACATATGTAATATCAAAATATTGGTTTTTAAAACCCTGCAAATTCAATACAGGATGAAAGCGATACGATAGTTTACCTAAACAAAATGATTTTATGCCAAGCCCACTTCAATTCCAATGCAATAGATTCAAATGTCAAACAATCTGAACGTACCGTATTTACTAAGTTATGAATGTTATGATTGTTGCTATTCAGGAGCGCGGATGCATTTCCCAAAATTAGATTTCAATCTTAGACTTAGTGTCAAATCACTGAGATAAGGGAATGCGTGTTCTCGAAATGCAACGTGTATTCCAGTACGACACTCAAAATCTAATTACAACTAGGCCGGTACTCCATTCACGAATCACGATATTTGATACAAAGGGACATAGGTAAAGCATCCCACTTTGATGTTTGTCATTCTGATTTCAAAAGACAGTGATCTGTAACAAGGAATATGTCCCATTCTATCGACTATCCTGGATAGATTAATTGAAACGCCAAACGGACTCGAAATACGAGGATATAATTAATATAAGTCGCTTCACCGACAGGAACTGGCGGAAACAGCAGTTCAGTAGAAGTTTCACCAAGACTTCCAGGCTAGTTGACACTGTAAATAGTAGAGCGGGTAAGTTTCTAGATCGTGAAGCTTCCGGCATCCAATCGGCACGTTGACGGCCATTTCGTCTCATTAGCGAAGCCGCGTGGCGTTGCGCGTTGGTGTGTGACTAGGACTACAAAAATACAGCAATACCAGTAGTCCAGTCAAAGAACTGACAAATTTTATGAAAAAAAAAATCAATTTTGGAAATAATTTATAATAGCTTATCTTTTCTGAGTAATGGATATATTATCAATTGAATAGTTACCCAGCGACAGAATCCGACAAAATTTCAGACATCAAAAAAATGATAAATCAATTAGTTTCTAAAAGTCAGAAAAAAATATATAAATATTTTTGTCTTTATTTTGGTTCATTTACATTTGCTCTATAATATTCAAGTTAAATCATACAAAAAAGACAATGCATGCTTCATTTAAATCTACATAATTACTTCCGGGTTGAAAGTTTGTCGGTTTACACACACATTTATTTATCTAGGTGACAAATACGGGTGCGTAACGATGCCTTTAAATTTTATATACCATATAATGATTATACAAAATATGTGTTATACCCGATGATAGTTATACAAAATAAACATATATATTTTGAAATTATAACCTACGTTTATTATAGACAATGAGTCATTATATACCTTCAAAATATAGCGAATGAAATTATATTATGTATTTTTATACCCATCATTCATTACACACCCGACAAATACAAGTATTCAATTTAGTTACAATGCGTAAAATACGTTCTTACCTACCTACCAGTGGCGGAGCCCCCATAAAAGCAGATTCTCACCGGCTTGCCTAAAATTTAGTTTTAGGCAAGCCTATAATTACATACTTACTTAAAACTCTAAAAACTTTTTTTTGCTCCGGGTTGTCCATCGAAAATTTTCACGCACCGCCACTGCACCTACACCTATTTTTTTTATGCAATAAAGAAGCACATGTACCTATGTACTTCTAGATTAAAGAAAAAGCTAAGGTTTTTCATATAAATAAATACCATTTTTTTATAATATTCAATTCGTGGTTTAGGTTCTAGTTCAGTTAAAATCGAATCTTAATTGAATATGAGTTAAATTATTCGTCTAAGTATGGAGGCCCTGGTTTCTTAATGAAATAACACGGTGAAACAACGGGATTTACCAAGTGTGATAATGACAAGGTTTGAACGGTTTCCGACGTAAACAGTGGGCGACGCCGACAGCAAAACGTATGCTACATTATTCAGAGACAACACTAACCTAAAAGTAATGGATGCGATGAAAACGGTTAATTGAATCTAAGTACTTACTTGTGTTTTTATAAAAAACATGAAAACGTTCGTAGGGATACATGCGGATGAATAAAATAACTCGTTCCCATCCATAATTAAATTACAACCCCCTTTACGTAAAAAATGGTAACCTATTTTTTCAGCATAGTCTTTAATACGAGTACATAAATAAAAATAAATAAATATTAGGGGACAATCTTACACAACTCGACCTAGTGCCAAACTAAGCAAAGCTTGTACTATGGGTACTAGACGACGATAAACAAACTTATATAGGTAGATAAATAAATACTACATAGAAAACATCCATGACTCAGGAACAAATATTCGTGCTCTTCACACAAATAAATGCCCTTACCGGGATTCGAACCCAGGACCTCTTGCTTCGTAGGCCAGGTCACTACCAACTAGTCTAAAGCGGTCGTCAAATATATATCAAATATATGTATATAGACGAAGGTTAAAGGTTAGTCTTTCACACAAAAAATACTCTTTCTGTCTGCTTCTTCTGTTGAACGCTGAAAATCTAATTTAGGATTATTGGAATATTTTAATGGGTTTCCCTATACCTATATTAGACAAACCACCGCTTTCTTTAGTTCTGCATCGGATTATCTAAACAGCAAAACAACCCTCTTGTTACGATTAGTGTATGTAGATGGCGTGTATCCTAATATCCAAGTCACGATCATACAAACGTGTATGCATATTCATGCCGCAAAAAAAACATTTTACCATCCTAATAAACTCTGCGTTGTCATGATACTGTAATGCAGTGTTTTTCAACCTTTTTCATAGCGCGACCCTCTTACTATAGAAACATATTTCGCGCCCCCCCACCTTACGCCATTATATTTTTTATTATATTTTTGAAGTGAAAACTTCTTTAGCGGCGCTGGGCACTTTTTGGGATGGGGAAAAATTGTTAAATTTATACGCGACAGATTTTTGTGACGTCAGATGTGAAGGAGGTCACAAACTTTTATATTTTGCTGCTAGCCGATTCGACTTCATTCGAAACTGAACGCTATTCGTAAGAGTATAAATCCGTTAAACACTTTTTGCAATAGCATATTCTGCAAATAAATTTGTAATTTTGTCCAAGCGTCCTTCACCGTTTTGTTATTGAGCAAATTCGAATAGTTCGAATTTTGACGTTATTCCTAAAGAGATAAAGCTTAGAAAAATATTTACCAACGGCAAAAACAAATTGATATTTTGTTCGCCGCCGCCGTCTGCTGTTCTTGCAAATTCGAATAGTTCTAATTTGGACGTTATTCCTAAAGAGATAAAGCTTTGAAAAATATTTGGCAATGGCAAATACAAATTGGTATTTTGTTTGCCGCCGCCGACGGGCGAGCCGGCCCGTCGCACCCAACGCGCCCGCGGACCGTCCGCCTAAATAATTGATAATTGTTTATAAATTTGCGTCAAATTCATTTTTAGGGTGACACCGTAAGATGTCACGTGACCTGATCGAAAAACTGTTACAATGTTATTGAGTTTTCACTTCTGCCGGCACTCCCGGAGTGCAACCCGGTCTTTTTTTATGAGATCCCTACATATTTTCAGTTACACAGTTCAAGTAGCTGCGATCCCCTTCAAGAAGCTTAGCGCCCCCGGGGGGTCGCGATTCGTCATGAGTGGTGTTAATAATCATGTCTCAAACAGCCGATTTATTTGATGCAGCAACCCCTACAAGAAATCTTGTTTATAACAATGTTAATGGGTAGGCGGGTAGTCAGAGTTCCTGACGGCTACATTTTGCCAACGAACAGTTAAGGGCTGATTTGTAGTGTTAGATTTGGAGGAAGACCAGGGTGAGCTCTTTCCATAATCACTTTCGACGCATGTTATGATATTGTAACGATTAGGTATCATTTACGCGTGTGTTCATGTGCTTACACAGATCGGACGACGGTTGTTTATCGTTCATGTATTTATTCTCTTTGAGAGGCGGTACGGTATATCATGTATATGAATAAGCTTTTCCTGCAGGCCACGTATATGCGATAACACAGTTCATAGTTCTGGAGTTATTTAGTGTGAGAGGATTAGTAACAAGGGTAACAACATGGTCTCAGGTTCGGTAGTCTCCGCCTCAGGCCAAATCATCTTCAATCAACGTTGCACCCACCCCTTAGACATCCCTTACCACACAACTGATACCGTCCCAATTCATACGCTATTGTTCCGGTTATTATTGGGGAGGTTGGAAGACATCCTCGAAGCTAATACGCACGAGGCAGCAGCGGCAGTCCATATATCAGATATAACGATTCCGCAAGCTGTACATAAGTGTAGGCTTATAGTTGCATATATGCTATACTCATTCGCGGCCATGTGAGTGACCAGAAGTGGCTTCGCTACACGATCCACAGGTTGAATAATACTAGAGAATATGAGCGAAAAAAAAGGGTAGTCGGTAACAACCACGTGATCATGTGCCTCGAATAGTTTCGACGTGCGTATTTTACGGTAAATGTTATACCGTCAAATACAATGTAACATTTACCGTAAAATACACACGTCGAAACTATTCGGGCATGTGCCTGTGTGCATGTTCGAGAAAATACGAATAACTTTTGGTCCGCAATGGATCCGTCTTTGACGACGGACGAATAAATAAAGACGACCGCCAATGTATATAAGTACAATGTCGCCATCTATGAACTCGATGAAAAAGTTCCTAGTAAAGAAAAAGGTGCTAATGTGTTTACCAGTTTTATCTAAGCGTCATACGAAATTAATAGTCCAAAATTACTTATTCTATGGAAGTAAGAGTAATTGTTGAAAAAAACATTGTATCAAAGAAAAAATATGAAGTATTCATAGTGGAATGATGGATTCATATTACATTACAAGTGAATTAATTTATATGCCACTACTAAATGGTCACATCTAGATAATGGCCTATAAAAACATTTTATTAGACACTAGTACCCCAATACGTTGTTATCTAATTCGATGTTGACACTTTGAGGCTATAATGAAAGTGTTTATTTCTAGTTAATTTGCGTAGTAGCATTTGTAACTTGGCTATCCAGACATATGGACGTTTATTTCTTTAATCATCTTTTTTTTTAATTAGGGTGGTCTTGGAAATGTCTGAAAGCGAAGGCGAATTACTATCCTTTAAGAGTTTAACTCCACATCTGGAAATTTTAAGAAAATGTGGAATTTTTCCTCTGGATTCCGCTTCCCCGAAATCGAAGAGAAGATTACACGGCTTCTACATGTGTATCAGTTTTTCGTTTATACTGCTGTACACACTGCTACAGATTATCAACGTCTTTCAAGTATTAAGAATATTGTGCCTTGTTTTGTTTTTGAAATGACGATACGGCTAATTCATCTCTCAGGCTCTTATCTAAATCTTGCAGTGAAGTTAAACAAAGTGCGTGGGCGCAGCATGTACGTCGAGCAAGGCAGTTGGTCGCTTTGACGCGTTAGCTTGGCGTACTACTCGCGTAAACACGTTTAAATTAAACCTAATTGAAATGGGAAATGTATGGCTCAGATTGACCCCCAGGGATGTAGACGACGGCTAGGGACAGGGAAAAATCTTACAGTGGAAATATAGTACAATTTGCTGTGTCTACAAATTGCATGAGCATGATATGACTAACCCAATCTCTTTCGTACTTTGCTATTTAGTAATGACGAAGGCAGACTTTTTCATGTCGCGACAACGTAGTTAGTTGCCCTGCCGCGCAGCTATTTGTGTCTTAATAAGTTAATTTATCAGAAATAGCGCAAAAAAAATGTAATTTCAGTGCGCATTATACAATTTTGTACATGTACAGGTATTTTCTGCTGCATAGGTACATGCTACGGCGAGGCGCTATGAACCGAGCCTAGTGAGAGGAGTTATCTTCTCGGCTCTATACAGCCTTGAGTCTAATTTAGGCTTGTAGTTTCAACAACACTGCTTCCTCTGGAAATTATTCTATTAGGTTGTCCCATGCCCTCTTCACCGCTTCTTTCATTTGAACGTAACGGTATCAATGGTTTAATCTCCATGTCATGATTACGTATATTTAGATACATGCCAAATATTTAGCTGACGGATTTTCAAAAGGCTTTTTACAATTTGCTACTGGCAATAATCCTTCCAGGAATCAGTTTTCCCACACAATTGTTTTGCTAATAAGAATGTTACACTGTATTTCATATTCAGGTCCGCGCTGATATCGACAAGGTAATGGATTCTATGTTTTTGCTGTTAACGTTTCTTGATTGCATTTGTAAACAAGTTATGCTCAATAAAGATCCGCAAAAGATACTAAATTTGCTGGATATGATGAAAGGTAAGTCTTGTTTTTAATTTTCATTGTAGACTTTAATTTTAAAACGGTTTTATTACATTTTATTATTATAAAACGCAAAAAAGTACTGAAAACGACAGTGTTACTCGCTCGCCTAAACTCGACGCCGTATATAGATTCCAAAAAAACTACCCATGGGTTGCCATTAAAATGAAATAGTTTTGCATCGGTAAGTTTTTACTTTTCTATATTATGTACGTATGTTATTTATTTATACATCATTGTAAAGTTAAAATTAAATGCAACACCCTAAATAAATAATCTTATGTAAATATTAATTTCAAAAATAGATATTTGATTGAAACTGTTTTGTAGAAGAAAAGTTCATATTACTGTGGTAATACTTCAGGTTTTAACAACATTTGGTAACTATTAATATTCTCATAATGTGAGTAAATCTTTTTGATATGGACATAGTAATATTGCAACAAATCAGGTGTAGCAAAGTAGTGTGTATGAATGTCTGTATGTTTGTCAGTCAAACTCGTAATAACGGCTCAATTGACTGTGACGAATTTTGGCACATGGATAGTTTAAAACCAAACCATGAAACAGAATGTGTAGAATACTTTTTATATCTGAAGTCATTCCCAAAGGATTAAAATGTCTGGTATTTTATAATGGCATTGTCGTGTGTGATAGATAACCTTAACGCGGAAGAATTCGCTGGAAAAAGCTAGTAGGTACGTAATTGAGTACTTGGGGGTAGTGCTTTGTACATAGACAGATTGATGTACCATTCCGAGATGTGTTAAGCGATGAATGCATAGAAAACATCAAAAACATAGGATGATTCGCATTCACATCTAAGTAACAACGAAATAATATATTATTATGCATGGGTTGGTTACATCTGGAACGTCACAATGACAATGACATTTGTTACAGTGACATTCGGCCATCTTTGGCCAGGTTTGATAAAAATGGTGTATTTTTTATCGTCTTATTTTTTGATCTATAATATCTATACTAATATAATAAAGAGGAAAAGTCTGTGAGGTTGAAGCTTTGTCAGTTTATTTGTAATGACTAATGTAAGTAATCTCCGGAACCACTTCTCCGATATATATTTTTTTCATCTGTATATTGTACGTATACGAACATTCTGCACGTCTAGCATGCGACGGCCGTGACATACTCTCGATTTTTACCGCACTATATCTTTTGTTCTAAGTGTTCTAATAAGAAAGAGACGGATATACAGGTGAAAAAAATCTGGATGAACATAAGCTATATTTTATCTCGTGGGTATGCTTGCGGTTTTTACAATACGCGGGCGAAGTCGCACGAGCAACTTGTGAATAAAGTAGGTATTATAATACTGTAACTTTTCAATTAGGTCCGAGTTTCAACCAAGGATTGGACGAGCACCGGCCACTTCTCGTGCGCACAATTGACCATGCCCGATTTCTACTCAACCTGTTTAATAAACTTTGCATGGTGACTTGCTTCCTTTGGATCGTATTTCCTCTAATTTTGCATTGGAAACAGGAACCAGTGGAATTTACGATTTGGCTGCCTTTTGACGCCAACGAGAATCCAAAGCAAGTACCTGCTCAATAACATATATATACAGTAGTACCACAAATATATCTGCGCAGAAAGCATTTTTTGAAAACATTTTAACCAATCATAAGGCAGCGCGTTTGCGCGGGTAAAATCTTCAAAGCCCATGGGCCAAAATTTTGCGCGCGACGCCGGCAGCTCCGGCGCCCGCCATTTTGTCTGGCGCCATGAGCTCCAAAGCACAAGTTTACCTGTCATTGCATATTGTACCTTACGTAGAGTGCAACAAGGTCTTTATTGAAATGGTCGTACGTTCGATTTAATTCGGTACTTGTCAGCACTCGTCGGAGTGGACGAAGATTGCGATGTAACTTATATTTGTATAGGACTGCTGTACATAGATCAAAGTCATCAAAGTCATTTTCAAAGTTAGATATTCTGCAATATGCCAGAGACGTATGTGTCAGAGCGGACCACGGGCTCCTCTCGGGACACAACCGGGAATAACGCTAGGAGGATGATGATATCTAAGGTCGTTTTCGGAAAAAAAATATATATCTCTTGAATAAATTGATAATATTTGAGTTGAAATTTTTCAAATTTAAATTTAAATTACTTTGCGAGGTGGCGACTATTACTCAATTAACCTTTACGTATAATTTAATATTGTATAACGTGTGGAAATAGCGAATTTGTGACATCCCATACATTCTAGACATTACTTAATTATATACAACATACCCAAATGACTGTGAAATCGGATCAGTAGTTTGGCTAAATAAAAATAATGGTTTTCCTTTTTATGCGGTTTTCTGCAAAACCACAAGCATTTGAGGGTTATAATTTAGTAAAAGCAATACATATACATATTAAGGTTAATAATCCGGTAAAAGAAAATTTATTTTTTCGATAAGGCTAGTTTGACCATGCTGAATACCCTTATAGAATAAATCACTGTCTTGGATCTGTATCTACTAGTTTTTGTATCAATTAAGGCATAACAGAAATTTATCTGAAATCTCATTTTATACAGGTTTTACATCGTCATTTGCTACGTGTGGATACAGACCACGTGGCTAGGTTTAAATAATTCTACGATGGATATTTTTATTGTGTATCTTTTCGCACAAATCAAGACTCAAATTTCCATTTTGAGGTAGGTACGTTTTTATATTTATTGTATAAAACTAATTATTCACAAAATTTGAATAAAAAAAATTATATGGTTATTTTATTACTTATTATATAAAAAACTTAATATAATTTATTTTGATACGTTCCGTGTATATTCCTAACCACAATGCAAACCACGTACAAGTGTAACCTAAAAAATATTTCATGATATATTTTTTTATGTTACAGGATAAACCTCGAAAATCTTGTGGGAAAATGCCGAGAAGAAGCAAGAACGACCTCTCATTTTTTCAACGAAGTTCTGGAACACCGTTTAAAACGGATTATTCGCCACCATAATCAAATCATCGAGTGAGAATTTATAAATTCCTTGAGTTACTAAGCAAGTCCGGTTTACAAGTTACATTACTCATAAAATGATCTAGTATAAGAAACTCTAAATATTACTGAGACAGTATATATTGGTAGGATAAGATTTCATAAATAAAATAAAATACAAATGTTACAACGAAGCGAGTGCGTGACATATCGTTGTCAGTCCGTGCGCATTCAAGATTTTACTCGAGGGTCTACTATTTATCAATCTTTGAGGAATTCTACTTTCAGGCTCCGTCAATAGATCAACCTAATGGCATCAAAATACTATATTGTACTCAAATCAAATTTAAAAAGGGAGAAGTTGCAAAAAAAAATGTATTAAGTAAGTAAATAGTAAGTTGGTGAGAGGCGTGTGGGTTGGCTGTAATTATGTAGGTATTGAGAGCGTTGGGAATTATTTGGTTACTATACAACGTAAATGAGGGCGACTGCGGTATTACGCCACGGAGGATTACTACATACTGTAGTACAATAATCAATATTTTAATATTTTTTGTCATTTTTTCTAATGCATTTCTCTATCTTGTTGAGCCTTTTACTAAATAATCAATCGAAAGAATACGATCACGGTCCCAAAACACCGTGATTAGGGGCCGATTTTTGCAGTTTCATCTGTCTGAATCTACTGCATAAATTCAGACTTGCACTCAGGATGCTAGCTTTTTTTCGGCACATCTTTTCCGAATATTGTAGCTTGAAACCAGGTCTCGATTGTCGAGTATATGGAGAGTAATTTTAGCTCATCGAGTCTATTTGATGACCTGCCCGGTAAGACACGACATGACATGTGAACAGACTCGATGTCCTATAAAAATATCACTTTGGATTGGATACGTCGTGGGCTTGTGCAATAATGACAAGTCCCTGTTGTTCCTTTTTAACCGACTTCATAAAAAAGGAGGAGGTTCTCAATTCGGTTGTATTTTTTTTATTCACAAGTAAATATGTAGGTTATTACTAAAATGCCTTTATTGAACAAAGACACGGTAATAAATGTTTTAAGACGATTATTTACTGAACTTCTTCGGCAATTTGTGGAACTTACTATTCGTGATTTTTTGTGTTACCTTGATAACTTACGGCATCTTATATACTCGTATATATACCTATGTTTAACATAAGTTACCTATGTTACCTACGAATCTTTTGATATAAATCGGCTTAACCCCATTATTTTCCTTTTTAAGCATACAGTCGTCTTATTTAAAACAGATCAGGTGTATCCGCTTAAGTTATACTTTCATCTTGATAAGTAATACATACTTAGGTACTGTAGGTATGTATCGTTGAACAATTTAGATACGACGTGGAAAGGAATGAGGGTATTTCCCCGAAAATCATTAATATGCCGCCCTTCTCCCTTAATCTAAAGACTGTATCGTTTGTTATACTTACACAATTTATTTCTGGCAAGAATCACTGTTCTGGTATTTTGGAACATATAGGAATATGAAACAATTGGTTGACATCTGTCAGATAACCGGTTGCTGTAGGTATACATATTTCGTTTGCACATTTCGTTTCCTTAAAATAATGCGAGGTCTTACACTGTACAACACTGTACAAACAGGTATTATTACCTACCGAAAACTAGCACAAAGCCATCCAAACAGTAATCTGTAAGTACGGTAAGGAATATACCATCCATGACCGACAATGAACATGCCAAAATAACAATGAATTATCTGCTCGAGATATTGTAAAAAAATACTTACTATACATTTGTATTGGATTATGCAGCGTCAAGCGTGCCAAAACCAAAAACAACCAAAAATAAGTGAACAACTAAAATAATCGGTTAAGAAAAGTGTCCGGAAGTTGTACGACACGATTTTATGTTGGTAAATTACATGTTTAATAATGGATGACAAGACGTATGTAAAACTAGACTTAAAGTCTTTGCCAGGCTCTCAATATATTATTGTGAGGGAACAAATTTTAAATCACCAGAAAAATCCATTTGTGAGTTTCATATTCGGAAAAAAGTTATGGTGTGGCAGGCAACTGGTGGATGTAGAATGAAATCAAGTGCATTTTTCACTACTTCATCGATTAATGCCGTAATTTACATGAAGGAGTGCACTCAGAAGAAGTAGGTACCTATTGCCTATGATCTAAAAGTACAACTCCGAAACTGTATTTGGGCCCGACTTAGCGTCTTAGGTACAAAGATAATAATGTTAATCTTGTGGCTAAAAATGGAATCCGCCGAATTGCCTAGAGCTTCACTCGATGGAACTCTATTGGACGATGATGAAATACAAAAATATCTTTACATTGAAATAAGTTTACACACTACATGACAAAAACATACTTACAAGGCACATGACAGTTTCATCTTTTCACTTAATGCACCAAAGTTCTGTTTACCGGGTACACTACATAAATACAAAAAACTAAATTCCGATTGTCGGAATCACGAATTTCATAATACCGATTTTCATAATTCCGAATGTTTTAAAACTCCGAATTTAACTATTCCAATTCTTCATAAATCCGATTTTTATAAATCCGAAATCTCAAAAGTTCTAAAGGTTACAATACCGATAATCAAAATTCCGAATTTCAATACCCCGAAAAATAAGAAGTCCGACTGATTAATAATCCGAAATATCAAAAATACGAATTCCGATTATAAAAATACCGATTTTCAAAAATCCGATTATCATTGCACCGACCAATTAAAAACCCAACTAAACAAAAGTCCGAAACATCAGAATTACGAATTAAATAAATTTGAATTTTGTGCGTAAGTATAAAGGCAGACTTAATGCAATAATGTGAGTTCGGCCATGGGATTGCTACGGAACCAGGGACTTATTTTTTTTTTATTTACGATGAAAAAAATAGACTTCCGTGACAGGGTCGACTGGACTCCGCCTTAGCTCCGGCGCTGCGGAAAGATCAGCCCTTTCGCCCTCGCGTGACAAAGCACGGTCGCCCGTGCTCCGCTCCGCAGCTTCGGCTTGCTGGTCGCCTTTGGCGACCAGCCTCAGCCGCTCCACTTTACACGGCTCCCGCGCTTTCCGGCTTTTTATATACACTCTAGGGGTAGGGCAGACAAGACCACGTGGATATTGGAGTGCTCCGATCCGGTTTTATTACCCTTCTCCAATGCATATAAAATACAATAGCTCGGCCATTTTTGATTATTAAGTCCTCTAGGTCGTTTTGTTATTCATAGTAGTTGTATATATTTTCGGATTCTTTATTGCCCGGTGCAGGTCCAAAAATCCGAATATCTTAATTAAAATAAAATTCCGATTTTTGAAAACACTAAATTTTATTGGTTCTGTGTATTTGGTTTAAAAATACAAATACGCTGATAGTTTATTTATTTCTCTAGGGTTCCTATTTAATTTGTTATTAATTTCTCAATATTTACTTATTCTGAAAGGGCGTAACTCCAATTCTACGCAGGAATAGCCTTTACCTTAGTCTTACCACGATCGAAATAAAAAGTGATCTGACATTGACAATGACATCTGACTTTGCCATTGTCACTGGATAGGTATGTGGTGTGTTGTTTGTTTAAATTGTACTATTTGTTAAAAAGAAACGATTTTATTGACGAATTTGGCTGTGATAATAAGGGATACCGATACTGCATTTAGTATATAAATACGACACCTTGCATTCACACGGATCTATGGAATTACTGCTCGACACCACTCCGCTTTATTTTTATACGGTACATGGAAGAAATGTTTGTCCGGTTTCTTCAAAGAGTCATTGTTACAACTTGGCACGAAACAATACTTGGTGTACTTAGGAGGAGTACATACACCTTGTCGATCCATGCGGGTTTCTATAATATAGAATCTTTTAATTTTATTTTACTTCCTTAGGTTACAGTCGTTAACATCGATAGTAAACAATCTACGTCAATGTCAAATTCATATTTGTGACAGCAGACCTTTTTTTTCTGTAACATAAGATAAGGCACAGGCTATCCATTAACTATGTCGTAGAATGGGTAAAATTAGACCATATTTTCAATTGTTTTTTAACTATTTTATTAAGCTATATATTTTTTTTATAAATACAGTATAGTGTTCAGGGGCAATATGCTTTTGAATCATATATTCATTTTTAAGTGTTTATAAAATAAAATGTTGTCAATTCTTTTTTCAGGTTTTCGAAAATCAACGAGGAAATATTCAATGGTCCTATCTTATTTCAGTTTCTGGTTAGTGGCTGGATTATTTGCACCACCGCCTACCGAACAATAAACGTAAGTCCTTCAACGTATAGAAATCTAACAATTCATTACTATTGTGTGGTTGCGTAAACAAATATGAATTTTGCAACTACTTCATTTAGAATTTACGAAATAACAAAATGTCCATGTCTGGTATACTATGTGAACTACGTTCATTTACACAGACTGAAACTATTTATTCCTACTTTATAACATTTAGGCAATGATCAATTGATCACTCATCAATATGATATGTTTCATCTGTCCTCAGCTATGGGTTAATTTAATACTGTGGGGTAATGCTGTTAATAAATCTATGTTAATTGTATGAGCCTTCTAATTAAATTAATTATTATTATTGTGACTATATTTAAATTATTCGATTATTATTGTATTATACCAAATTATTTATAACATTTGACATTTGATTTTTAATAATGTTGTAGTTGTGAATATATTTTTTAATGATTTGCACGCCTGCTCGCAGGCTAGATACACTGTGCGCACCATTTTTGTAAGAACCCTCTGACTGTATCTGAAGCAAATAAATTTTACTGATTTTCTGATTTCTGAATATATTAACCCTCCAATGCATGAACAGTGAAAAATGGATGGAAAAACATTCTGAATATGGGAACTAGTTTATTATAACCCAGACAAAATAAATATGGAACACAAAAAAATATGTTCCTTATTATAAAAAAAGTTATTTCACGAAGCCATATTTGGATTCGTATGCATCAAGTTCAAAATATATCTAGCCATATATGGCTTCGTATGCGTTGTTACCTAAATTGATCTAAAGCGATACGTCAATTTGAGTCAGTCAATTTCGATTTACTTAGTTTATTACTGAGTATGAAACTCAGTAAAACAGTTCCTTTTTTCATTGTAGCATAAATGAACATTGAATTTTTCACATTTCGTGAAAGACCTGTAAGAGCAATTGTTGTGGCATAAAAAACGAGAAACGTCCATATCTTAACAAAAAAATAAACGAATTTATTCTCGAACACTTCTAACTTATTCTTGTCATTGACGCATACGAGGCCATTTACGGCTAGACATATTTTGAACTTGATGCATACGAATCCAAATATGGCTTCGGAATGTAATTAGCCATATTGTTATGAAAAATAACATAAAATCATAGCAAATTATCAAAAACTATAAATTAATACCTAACAAACCTTAAAACATATTTTTAAACATCACTTACCTTCCGTAAACACTTTTTGATCTAGTTATAATCAGGATAGATTCGTAAACACGTATTCACAAGCGCAACTGATATTGCAGGTATCATAACTAACCGTGTTATGACTTTTAGAAGGTAAATAAATATCTACCCCCAAATTTCAACTTTAAAGACACAGCTTATTTATAACTCATACCTCACTTTTTGGTACTACCTACTTTTAAAAAATAAAATATTTAGGACGACACGTATGGCTTCGTATGCATTAGAGGGTTAATATAATTAAGACCAAACGCATGGTAGTAGATAGTTTTGCAACTAACCAGCGCACTCACCTTCTACAAGAATTATGAGACCATTGACCAGTTCCAAGGTGGCATCGTAATCACAAATAGAGGCAGTTCCGAAACCGGTACCCATGTCGACGAATCGGCATTGTCAAGACAGCAATGTTCCAATTAAGCAAAGTATAGAGAAAGAGAAACATCACTAACGAAACAAAATACGCCTGGTCATATATCTGCTTTTCCACATTGCGCTAGGACATGGACACTCAAAGCCGCTGATAGATAGTGTTGATGTTTTGGAAATGTGGTGCTAGTGTGGCCTATTGACAATGCCGTGGACTGTACACGGTACAAACTTCTCCATACTAAAAAGTTCAAATAGGAAAATGCACAGCGCCTGTCTCCTACCTGCTTGCACCGTAGGTACTGTAGTGGCACCACAAAGCGCGCATAAATATCTGACACGACTCTATTTCAAGGGTCATAACCTCTCTCCATTTCTACCATTAGTCCACCTTGTGGAGGGTCCACTCCAGATCCTTTCCGCTACAACGGCCATTGCTTCTGCATGCAATGTACCCCGCCTACTGCCACTTAAGTTTAGCGATTCGAAGGGCTTTATCGGTTACATTAGTTCTGCTGCGGGTAGCCTTATTTCTGATGCGATCAGGCAGAGAAACTCCTCCATTCAAAGGGCAATGGAGAGCCCTTTGGATGAGTTCAGGGCAAAGAGGCCATAATTGCGTGTCAGATATTTTGGCCCGCTTTGTATGGAAGATAAATATAAATTCTGGTGACTATACAATACTTCGGCAATGTCACGCGCAGGAGTACCTATGGATAATACTCCAGGCAAAATTCGGTTTTGAAAAACATTAATTTATAATAGCGTTTTTTTTGTTGATTTCATTTTAAAATGTTATTCTAAGATGCTGTATTCAAGAATCCGACAAACTTTCCACCCAGAAGTAATTATGTAGATTTAAATAAAGCATGCATTGTCTTTTTTTGTATGATTTAACTTGAATATTATAAAGCAAATGTAAATGAACCAAAATAAAGACAAAAATATTTATTAATATTTTTTCTGAATTTTTAGAAGCTGGTCATATCATTTTTTGATGTCTGAAATTTAAATTTAATTGATAATATATCCGTTACACAGAAAAGATAAGCTATTATAAATTATTTCCAAAATGGTTTTTTTTTCCATAAGTACAAGTTGTCAGTTCATTGACTGGACTATAACCTGGAGAGACCGATCTCTGGCGACAAAGAAGGTGGAGGGTAAAAGAACTCGAGGCCGAAGTCCCATTCGATAGTCAGACGATATCCCACCAGCTGAATATTATGACTGTCAGCGCCGCCTTTCACTACAGCGTTATGTTATAGCGTAGTGGCATAACCGATGGCGACTTCTCATCATAAAGAAAGAGTGACTATCCTCAGCAGCCAGGAAACGATCAAGAAGAAGAAATAATATAATGTATCAATCTTTTTCGGACCTTCTCTGTTTAACAAAAATTATAAGGTCTTTTTTGTGGTACTTTCAGATGAGTCCTGCTTCTGGCGAATTTATATCGATGATTTTGTACATGATTTGCATTCTTTCGGAACTATTTTTGTTTTGCTTTTACGGCAACGAGGTAGCTCACGAGGTGGGTATATTTATTTTTTACATAGTAAAATGCATTCGTATATCATACACCGACCGGACATTTTATCCTCACGCTATTAAATTGGCACAAGTAATGATAGCTACATTTTCAATACCTTTCATCATTTCTGAACGCTCGTAAGTGCAGGGTTTCGTTCCGATATTTCGATATCATATTTTCACTGATATACCATGAATGGTATACTGAAGTGAAGATTATTCGTCTTTTTCCATGACATCGTTGGTATGTCTCATTTATTGTAAAAATACTTAGTTAATTACAACAAATCTCTTTTCTTTGTATCAAATTGGCACTGAATTAAGATTTCCAAGAATAGTACCTACCCTAAAATGATTATTTGTATTTTATTTGTTTTCCGTATATTTGTATGCTATGAGAACCCGTTCGCGTTAGGCGTGCAGCGGGGCGGAGCGTGCGGCGTTCATGTTGACGGGATGCGCCGATTCTTGTAAACCATACCTCCGTGTACGAGATACGTTTATGTCTTCCACGCACGAGGAAATGAGATGCTTTGTGAATTAGGATTGGATATTTTTTCAATAGAGAAAATTATAAACAATCGTGTTCTGGCTTCCGACAAAATAGCAAAATCCATAGTCAAGATTCATATACTTATCCAAAAATGTTTTTTTTTTCTAGAAAAAGCTCATAATTTTTTTAAACACATGCCAAACGCTCTGCTTCAAGCTGCTACTCAGATCATACACTAAGGCATAGTTTTTGGTCTGATTACAATTATAAAGGTGGAAAACTATCTAAATAAGTAATTATTTTGACAGAGTCAAAGGATAATGGAGTCTGCGTACTCGATGCAATGGGAGGAGATGCCGGTCAAGTACCGTCGTTACTTAATAATCTTCATGGAGAGGGTTAAGCGCCCTATAATACCAAAGGCTGGCAAGATTTTACCGCTGTCGATCAACACTTTTGTGCAGGTTATGAAATTTATTGAAATCCATGTTCAAACAATGATGTAAATACTTGCTGTAGAAAATTGGCATTAATGTTAATGGATAAGCCATGGACAAATAAATCAAGAGGAACACCAATGTCTATGCAATGTCGCAGTCGTATACTGACAGAAAGACCTCCTAATACGTGGCGCCAATGTGTTAAGCAGGGGTGTAAGTGCCACACACAGTTAATGGTAAAGAGACCTCTCTATTGTGACACTGCCCACAGCAGGCTTATTATTTTAAAGGAACGCGACATTGTATGTACATTGGCGGTCTTCTAGATTTATTCGTTCATGATAAAGTATTTGTCCCCCGCAAACATGACGGGTACTTTGTCGACAGACATAAAGACAAAAAGGCCGCGGTCTGGACACCAGCGGGCAGCGTACGACGGGCGCGGTCGTAGATTAAACTCTATCGAATGTATCAACTGCCGCTCCTCGCCCCATTGCCGGGGACCGCGGCCAAATGCAATCATCATGCTCGTGGGTAGATGTAACGAGATGGACTATTTCAATATTTTGATTGCACTTAAAATTTGCATCATTTCCACTGCCTACTTTGTTCTTTCTTCTGACGATTTTTAAAAGCTTTGTTAAAATATACAGTAAGGCCGAAACCATTGCAACGGCCGTTAAGGCGCCGTAGGTTCATGGTCTTCTCTCCCTCTCACTGAGCATAAGCGTGAGCGAGATGGAAGTGCGTGCTCGGAAGCGCGGATATCATGTTTTTTAATTTTAATTTTTTGGCCATTTAAATAAATACCTAATAATGTAAACATTGATTTCCCTCAAACATGATATTGCCGATTTATAGAAGCAATTTTAATATTTATAGCTTTTGTGCATAATTTGTTACGAATATTTTAAGTGTATTTTTGTGTGTTTTAGACCTATGTTCGTGATTTTTTTCTATCGAGCGAAAACTTAATCATGTTTCGAAGCACTGATTTCCCTGCAGAAAAGCCTCAAGATTACTATTCGTATTTTTTTGAAACCATATTATTATAAACAGACGCATTATATTGTTTCAAAAACTCTGTTCGCTTAACTTCGCTGAACCTACGGCGCCTTAAGAGCCCGCAGTAAGCTCGGCCGAATTTCACCTTCCCATACAAACGGAGTTTCGTTCTCATTTTAAAACTTCCCATACAAACAGAGTTTCGTTCTCATTTTAAAACTACGTGCTGGATTGTGACGAAACTTTGCATATACCACATGAGGTATATCTATGTCTGTAATTATTTTATATGGTTCCAGTTTATAAAACAAATGAAATACAGCAATAACAAGTTTTGTATGGAAAACTTAAATACGCTGTATTTTTTTTACTATGGTATCTGTAGCTACATAAACTAATTACAGACCTGGATATACCTCATGTCATTGTACATGCAAAGTTTCGTTACAATCCAACATTTTAAAATGTGAGCGTAACTACGTTCGTATGGAGAATCGAGCTTACTGCGGGCTCTTAATTTATGTAAACTACGAATTATGAACGGTAGGAAAAGCCAACGGCTTTGTGCTTTACAGTACCTAAGAAATAATGATATCTTGATATCGTTATATTTATAATTTTCGGGTTCTAAAAATAATGACTTAATGACTCACATACGCGGTAGGTATAGGTACTGCTATTAGGCTACCCCACAGTTAGCGGTTAGATATCGACCCACTTCCATCGTGGAATACTCGTTACAAACAGCATGTCAATGTGAATTGCTTCCGGAACCGATAACTGAAAGGGTTTCTTTAGGACATGTGTAAAGGCTATCGTTGTGTGTCGTCTACGAAGTTTAAGAAGTGTATAAACATTTTTTTTTACAGATCATCAAAACTTCGTACACATTTTATACATTCTTAAGTAAATCACAAGAGAAATAAATCAATACCTAAGTCAAAGCAAAAAAAAACATGCCTTCGCAATTATATCGCAATGTATTAAAATACACACTTATATGTACTGGTATTTCATAACTATCAATGTATAAGACGTTTTTGGTCACACGAAAAATGATTATTTTATTACAACCCACTTTAATGAAAACTCTTGCTTGGAAATATAGTAGAAATATAGAACCATACGAGTAGTATTATTTTTAACTCCCCGTACCAACGTTCGTAAAATTTCAGCAAAAAGCGGGCAAAAGCATATAGGTAGGATAACTTGCACAGGTGAGCTAGAGGGAAGCAAATTCTGTTGCTTCCAATATATCGTTTCCTGTTTATTTAGTTGCATGGCTGTTATTTCACAGTACGCTGAACAATCGAACCGGCCTCGAGCACGAAGCACCCCTGTGATCCAGACCAAACCAGTAATAAAAACTAACAAAAATGTATCTGCTATCTATTAGGCATCCTATCCCCTGATAAAGGAGACATCATTGTTAGAATCTTGTGCATATGAATAATGTTTTACATAAGTAACTGCGTTACGCCAAGCCCTTTAGGCTAGCCAAAGTAAATAATTAAGTAGGTACCTGTTAAACAGAAAACTTGAAACCAGAGAAAATATTACATATATAACTTGAACTAAAACTTGCCCGCATCTAAATTTAATGAGAACCCTTCGTTATGTCTTACGAAAGCCCTTATGTTTATATTAACGGTAAACTTAACTCGACGAAATTACATGCTTATTTGTCAGGGATTAATATTTGGTTCGTAACATTAAAATTAATAGTTATAGCCTCAAACTGTTGGAACTCTTTGTGTGCGGAGTTGCGGAGTAAGTTTCTGTGGTTGCCCTTAAGGAGCATTGTATTTGGGTACGTTTAAGTAAGATTTAAGGGAAGAATTAATAATGTTTCTCGTATATTATTTTCTACAAATTATATTGCTATTGACACTTGCACTAGTTGCACTCTCTGCGAAATAAATGGGTACTTACTGACATATCTTTTTCCTTTTATTCGCATTTAAACTTGAAAACGCAAACTAGTCGTTCCATCTGTTTGCATTGCAAACAACTAATAAATAAAACCATAGGTTCGGAGTACGAACAAAAGTCCACACTTGTAACATTTCCCCGTACCTATATTACATCGTATGTGAACGATAATTTGTTCTGTATCCCGGCACGGTAATCAGGGGCAAACAAACGACAGAACATATAATAACGGGCATATACTGCACGTTGTAATGTATGGTGATTGTTATAAGTATGAAAAATACACTAATGAAGGTATTGTACGGATGACGGATACGGATTTCCGCAATGTTCGTGAACAACGACACGTGTTTCAATTCGGCAGATTGAAAAGGAATGCTGTTGTAATCTCGAAGTTCATAGTTGCTCTCGTACATAGTACTGTCCACACTAACTTGAAAAGTGTTATACCTACCTATGTTACAAGCTTGAATGGCCTTCGCGTATAAATTGCATGCCCATGCATATGCACGCTCATCGTGCATCTATGGCCTTTGGGCTTGTTACATATATGTACAACGTGTTAATAAAATAACGCAAAACCTGAAAACCGTTTGTTCAAAATCGAGAGTAGAATGCGAAAAAAATAAAAAATAAAATTTTTGACGCGATTTATTTTTTACATTTGTATGGAGCAGGTCGCCCCAGTCGGCCAACACTCCATACAAATGTAAAAAAAGCCAGTTGACTCAAATTGGTAAACTCAAAAAAGTTGTCTCAGCAAATTTCGTAGCGTTCAAAATGAATATTGCTGTATATATGCTGCGTAATGATTTAACCAATAATTTCATCTTACATTAAATTCTAACGTATTACTTCCGGTGATGCCAAAGTTTCGCTTTATAAGTCGTTATGGTTACTAGCATCCGCTATTTATTTAAGCAATGGCGGCTTAAATCTTTTCATGCGCAACGATCCCAAAACTTTCAGTAGTGCATAAATCCAAATAGTATCACGTAGCAAAAAGCACTAAAGAAAGAACAGCGTGAAAGTGGATGTCATCTGGCATGCCATAGCGAGCCTTCCGAGCATTCCTAATCCACCGGTTGTAGCTGTAAGGAATTCCAAATTTGAACTGTAGATGAAGTGCGCCGGTGCTAGATCGCCGCCACACGCGATGTTGTAACAAGACGTTTACAACCAATTTATTGTTGCAAATAGCTTGCACAATTCTATTGTGTTACCTGCAGGTTCATGTTTTATTAAGTTAGTGTACACACTAATTGAGCAGGTGGTTAATGTTTGGAATAGGCACGCTATTCGCCAAAAGAATCGCCGTCATTGACAGATGTTGTGTGAAAGAAGGCGGACAGTGAAATACAATAACTACTTAAATAATCAAATTACATTAAGTCATATAGCTACGTGCATAAACTCCGAAATCACAATATTTATTCCGTTCCTATTTACTCGAATTTATTTTATATCAAAAAATAAAATCGAAAGCAGCAATGAATGCTCGCTCGAATACGGATTCGAGCGAGCATTCATTTCAGAGAATGAAAGACCGCAAAATTAAAGGCATTGCTTCGGTTTCAGATGTACTTAACATCTGAGCCTTTTGGAAGCGTTCAGTTAATTATTGGGCGCACGAGTCGGGTTTTGGGGGAAATTGTAGTGTATACATACCAGTTTCCTCGCCCGCTGTAATCTGGGTACAGGCAACGTCAAAAATACAATGCAATGTTTGCAGCGAGTTCTGTTGCGCTACCCTTTACTTAGGGTGTGCCGTGTTTTGTTATAAACATACGTACTATTGTATCCGGAATAGTTCTAGTTTTAAAAGTAGAAAATATATATTGGATTCTGCTGGTCCATTAGGTACGTGACGCATTGCATGTACGTCACAGATATAAATGTAACGTTTTGTATGGGTTAATGACGGTTGAGTTGTCCTTACGTGCGTTCGAAAAGTTACGTAATCACCCCTCTGGTCAATGTACAGTCCCCCACAGAAAAGGGTTGTTTCCTCGCAAATGTGATGAAAAACATTGTGTATAACACGGGCGTAAAAATATTGCAAACTCGAGTCATCAAAAACCCTCCGCCTTCGGCGTCGGGCTTCTGATAGACTCTTGTTCCCAATATTCCACTTACGCCCCTCATTTAACAATGTACTATAACGTCACACCTGGCCATAAAGCGAGCTATACCGCACGCTGCGCGTACGGTAACTCGCATTGTGGGCAGGTGAAGACGTAAAATTGTGTACTCACCACGGGCGGTAATTTGTAAAGCCCCAGATCGCATATTTATGGCCCTCACCTTCGGTTCGGGCCACAAACACCTGCGATCTGGGCCATTCACGAATTCACCGCCCTAGGTACGTAATGTACTATTAAACCATTGGTGGCCATGGCCACTTAACTACTAGAGTTGATATCGAGGCTATTCAGGAATGAGGTTTACACGCCATCGCACAGAAATGTAGCAATATATCATAATTCATATTAGACGGACTAATGCGGACGGAATAATTGGAGCGAGAATCGACATTGTCATTAGTTGTACAGTTACAGATGAACAGGCTATCTACGCTACGTCAGGCTATATATCCCTGCAAGTTATTGTTGTAAAGTATTGATTCGAACAACAATGTAAACAATGTAACTAGATTGATTACCTGAAGCGTCCATAGGCTACAGTGTCTGCTTGCCATCAGCGAGCCGTATGCTTGATTGCCACCGGCATAGTATAAAAACGCACTATTCCAGCCATTTTAATTAATTATGCAGAATGTTTAATCTTGATATTCCGACAACCCTCACGCCCCCGAGAGCCAACAATGAATGCCAACGCGGCACCACTTAAAATTTTATGAAAGAAAATATGTAGAAGGCGTTTTGTCCTGAAAGGCGGATTCGTCGTCGGAATCTCGACGGCTGGTTTAATTAGCCGACGTAATGAATGTCGGGGCACGTACGCCTGTAAATGCGGCCCATTACCTGCATAATTCACGCAACGATAACAATGGTTGACACCGACACCTCGCCCTACGAATTGCAAACAATGATCCCTTTCCTGAATATTTTTAACTGAATCTTAGGGTAAGCAATCATACTAAGAATACCTACATAGGCGAATTGGTTCTTTTGTAGCCTTGACTTTGTACTACGGCGAGTAAACCATTTTGCGGGCGCTTGTGGGTATTACAATGTATATCGCCTCTTATTGTGAGATATTGAACATCCTAAAACATGGGACAACTGTGTGATTTCTGATTTACTACTACTATAGTTCGGTACTTAACACATCAGGTATTGCTATTTCAAGATTTGTGTTAAAACGATATTGAAAAATAAAGATATTATGACATGTAAGATATCCACGGCTTCGTCGATAAAGTGGTCAAAACACAAACACCACGAAAGTCAAATTAATTTTGTATTAAGCAGTTACGCTGCTAACGATATTTTACATTTATAAATAAAGGAAAAATTTAAAAATTTAATCCGGCTCGGAGCATTAAATTTTTCAACTTTTCCTTTATTTATAAACCTTTATGGTCCATATCTAAACATTAAATAAAACACAGGTACACATAATTCAGAAATAGTCTTTCCATGTTTCCTCATATATTCGAAATGAAAAGCAGAGCGTTTAACTGGGGTGAAAGCCACTCATTTTAAACCCGAACCATTAGGTCTTTCCTCTATGAAAATAACTTTTCTAAAAAGGTGGCGCTGGCCTTACTAACAAGCTAATATTTCAGTCCGATTGGAAATGTATTGTATTCATCCCGACCACCTGAATATGAATATATCGAATGAAAATCATTTTTAAGTATATTTGTTTGTAAATAGTTTTTCCAAAACGGCTAACATTCGAGGACAAATAATCGATCTGGCTAGGTTCCATTTCCCTGAGAATTCGATTTCCCGCTATATTATTGATAATATCGCGAGGTAAATTGTAGAAACGGTCAAAGTTCGCGGCTTCGAGATCTGCGAACAAATTAGTAACAGACAAACAGTAAAAGTAACAAACAATCGTGCGTTACGATTGCTCTAGATAATAGTGATTTGTATCTATAATTAGAAATAGATACAATATCGCACCAGATAACAATTGCTGAAGACCATTGCTTAAATATACGTAATAGGTAAACATTATATTCAACGAATATAAAAGTTCCCGAAACGCAGCCTAATGAATGCCAATGATTGAAAACAAAAGTTAAAAATTAATTTGGAGCTTTCAACGAAAAGATACCTATTAGCCACGAGTTTATTAAAAGTACTTTATGGATGACAATAAGTAAACAAGGGACTGGTCTACTTTTCCTTCGAAAAGCTTTTATTCGTCCCTCATTAATGCAACTAAAGTTAGCCATTAAATTATAGGATGTACTTCCGGAATATTATTATCCCACCAAAAACATTACGTGTAAAGTGATGCCAAGACTCCATAGCTCATACAGCTTTCAGCGTGAAAAAGATATCAGATCGCAATTAGCGCCAAGCTTCCTACTCCACATGGCGTAACTCTACCACTACCAGACACGCCCTACAAATTCTACATCTTGGCTAAAAAGTATAGCTTTGTTGGGCACATCCCGGTCGCCGGATAGACTTTCACGCCGAATGAATTTATGATGATATTAATAAGTGACGGGTCTATACTTTTTAGCCAAGATATAGAATTTGTAGAGCGTGGCTGGCAGTGGTAGAGTTACGCCGTGTGGAGTTGGAAGCTTGGCGCTAATTGCGATCTGATATCTTTTTCACGCTGAAAGCTGTATGAGCTATGGAGTCTTGGCATCGCTTTACATGTAATGTTTTTGGTGGGATCTCATTCCTTTTTGTAAAGTAATTTCTAAAGAAGTGAATGGGAAAACCCATACAAACTTCCATCCCCTAATTTAAAGTATGCGGAAAAATACAAACTTGAACCCCCTAATTTAAAGGGTGGGGGGTGATTTACTAAAAATCCTGTAATACGTATTTTATTATTTATAACAAGGGGTCCCTATATACATTTTCAGACCCCTAGCATCAAAGTTTGCGGAAGTTTCATACAAAGTTCCATCCCCTACTTTAAGGGGTTGGGGGGTAGAAGTTCCAATCTTTTGAATTATTTTGTTGATTGTGTACTAATACTAGCTTACATACAAAATTTCATCTTTCTAGGACTTCAGTAAGTACCCTAAAGGTTTTGATGATCAACATCAGTCAGTGAGTCAGTGACGAAATCGGCGTTTTTAGATATCAATAAAATCTTAAGTATAAGAGCTATGTTACTGAAACTTTATATGTTTAATAAGTCCACTATTGACATCATATCCCGAGAATTTTGTTTATCTGGTATAATCCAAACTAAAGTTACTGAGGGTTCAAAAAAACGATGAACCGCTTAGAGAAAAGGTAGGTAGTGCCCTTGCGTTGCGCTTCGCTTGGCTCGTCTTGGCGGGGGCACTGCCGTGCCCCCAGATTAAGGGGCTCCACGCGCTATCTGGCTAGTTTTGACGAGTTTTGAGTTGATATTCCTCAGTAAAAACTATAGATATATTTATGGCACAAACACTTATCGGTTCTTCAATCCTTTATCTACAAATGCAAGAGAGTTTTTTTGAAAATAATTACTACATTTTTTTAGTTGATTTATTCAAACACTAGCTGTACCTGCGACTTCGTTTGCATGGTAATTTGGTGGGAGTTCTAATTTAACCTATCAAGTAAAACGTTCAACAAACCTATTTTAGCTAAATGCCGTTAAAATTCGTTGGTCTTTATCTGTCACTCTGATATTTAAATTAGTAAGAAAGGGACAAAACTAGTTTTATTTAACAGAGGTATTTTAAGTTTTATGAATAAGGGGGTAAACGTTTAGTAGATGTTTGTGGTAATAGATCCAACAGGTAGGACACAGGCTGCAGCATTAAATGTTTATTGATTTTTCTCGACATATTTTTAACACTGTTTTATATTAAATAAATAAAAACGTGATAACTGAAATGATCTTGAGTCACTCCAACTCTCAGGTAAAGATGTGTTTAGGAATTAATAATAGATAATAGACTCTTTTTAATTAGACAACCATTGACTTACTATTACTACGGTGTATAGACTGGCAACCCAGAACATTTTTCTAGGCGTCTTTCTTCCAATCAGGACGCCATCTTAGAAAATCAACGAGTATGTAAGTAAACGTGCAGTAACCAATTTTCTGAGTTCGGATTCAGTTATGGCTATAGCGTGACTCGTATAAAAAAACTACTTATTGATTTAATTACCGACATTTGGTTTTTGTAAATTTTTGATACTGGATATTTTTATAGTTCCCGCGGATGCAGTGTGTTGATGCAATTTGTCTCAGCGATTTGTGTCAGATTTGATGACAAAGTCCTATTTAAGGTCCATGCGGATCGTCACATATCGATATTGATAGCAATCGCAGCAAGACAAAAAAACTAAATTACGACCATTTTCAGTTTCAGTCAGATCCATACCTACACATTTAAGGTCCCAAGGGATCCTCAGATATATATTTTGAAAGCAATTAGAAATTAATATAATAATTATAGTCTCCTAAATTGGTAATGGGTTCATATTCAGAGACCATACTCGCGTCGCGTACATTATTTATATAAAAGAACCGATCTAGGATTCAAATAAGTAGAACTTAAGATCTAAAATGATTGGGCATCCTCAATTTATCCGAAAACGATACCAAACATGCCCTAGTCGCTATAAATATTTTGAGGTCCTCATTTTATGAAGTAAAACTTTGACGAGTCTGCTGTTCTAATTTTTTTTTTACGTAGTTGCGTTTCAAATTGTTCTAATATATTATATTTTTAAAATTTACATAAATGTAGCTTTATAATGATATTTTTTTAGTGTCAATGTCGTTGCTTGTTTTCACGTAATCGTTGCAGAAAGAAAAAAAAATTATAGGTGATTTTTTGAATTTTGCCTGTTGTTCTTTTTTTTCTATGAAAACAAGTTATGAATATCCCAGAAAATGAACGGCCATCTACAATTTATCCGAAAACGACACCAAAAATGCCCTAGTCGCTATAAATAAGACGATAGGAGGACCGAAAGAACCCGCGGCGGAACGAAACTTCCCCCCCTCCTCACCCCCACCAGCGGGGCTTCCGGCTTGGCTCCCGGGCGTTTTCGACTACGACCCTAGCTAATTATAATTTCGTCGTCCGAACTCTCGGAATCTGACCACATTTTCGCAAATTATGCTTCTAAAAAATTTAGCTAATATTTTTTACAAGCCTTTTGAGCTAAATAGCTTTACGCGTGTAATTTACAAGTGTAAATATGAGCGAACTCTTTTGTGAAACAAAACTGTATTTACTCTTGTTATTATTAGCTAATTAATAATTTACAAGTGTAGCTTCGAGAAACGCAAACTTGTAAACTTGTAAAAAGTATTAGCTCATGGACTAATATTATCAGTCTAATAACGTACGAGAAATAGGCCCCTGTCAGTGACGTTAAAATGGCGGGCTTGCCATAACTATCCAACAGTAATGATTTCGATCCGGTGTTGTGATCTTAGAACTTCACAAAACGCATATTAAAATCTAAAGCATAAAAAAATAATCGATTCTGATGTGGAAACTGGTATGCGCTAAATTCGTATTGAAGCGTAATTGCAATAAATGTATCAACAAATTTCAACAAAATAACGTCAAACGTCAAAGGTTCTCTTCCTTCCTTTTTTTTAATGCCATGGCATAGCGCTGTTCTCGCGTTCAGCCATAAAGTCTATTTGAGTTTCTGCAAGATTACACGCTGAGTATTTGTCACGATACTGCACGGCTATCACAAGACTGTGCGCGAGCTCTCTCGATTTTTCTCGCAATACGTCTCTTTCTAAGTTGTCTAATAAGAGAGAGACGGATAGTATTTATATTTATCAGCATTAAACAGTTTGTATTAAATCAGTATAGAAGAACTGGCCTTTTATAAACATTAATTATCAAGGCGGTATTATAACTTCGTACTTCGCGCCTTCAAGTTGACATTCAGCCAATATAGAGACACATAAATTGCAATATGAAAAAATAAACATATTACTTTAATATTTTTAATAATTACCTCTATAGAAAGGGACTCGGACTCGCGATATGGTTGTAGAACTTACGAGTACCTAGTGGTTAGGTATAGTTTGGAAAATATAAATTGGCCGTCTGTTGTCTACATTAAGTTATGTTACTAGAGTAGACATCACGCCGACATAGCATAAGTTTGCGCATGTCAACATACTCTCATGAGAGTATCTTGGTTTACCTAGTCTCCGGCGGGCAGTGATGGCGGTCGGTTCGAGTGCAATTTTGACTCAAAACTTAAAAAAATGCCTTTTGCATTGCGCTATTGCCCCAACAACAAACCCAACAATAGTAAAAGTACGGGGATCACTTCTCATCGGCAAATTCACAGATTTTTTAAATAACATGATTTTTTCTGTAATTTATAAGATACGGCGGCCATTATTTCAAAGATTAAAAATGTAGAAATGTAGAAGTAAGACTATTTTGCCTTATTAATAGAACATTAAACTTACGTAGACCCTACACTGCGCGTGGCCAGACACGCACTTGGCCGGTTTTTTTTGTTTAAGTACATTTAGTTAGCTAAATACCTATCCAAATAGGGTATAGAGTCCGGCAAAGAAAGATTGTTTTTTATTATTTGTATTACTACCACGCTGGCAAATAAGCATAGGGCCTGCCTAATGATAATCAGACAGTGGAGGTGAGTATCCCCAGAGCTGTGTGGTTGCGAGGCGGGGAGCGAGTAAAAAAGCAACCAATGGGAAGCTAAGTAAGTACTAAGTATGCACGCGCGGCCAGCCACGCTGTTGTTAGATGTTTTCCTCGCTCACAGCCTCGCAACCTCGCACATTTCTGGTGGATAGCGGATAATCACCCTAAGAATACTTCCGGGAGAAAAATTCTCTGAAACCGTACCATGCGCGACCATTTAGGTTCCAAGGTGAGAGGACGAACGCCCTGCCGTGCCGTCGGCCGAGCCGTGCGATGGCAGAAAGTAGCCGTGTGCATCATGTCAAACAGATCCTACTCCTAGGAGTACAGCCCGTTATACAAGCGGTAGAACACACAGGAGGTGCAAGTCTCTCCTTAGGGTTTCTACAGTCTTCCTACTGTTTATTTTTACCCTACTTGACCCCTTTTTGGCCTACTTTAGTCCGCGCTATAATTATGACATTACGAAGTTAATTTCAGTAGTGCATACATAACTCGCATACGATACACATCAACTGAAGGAACGACCAATTAATTTAACTATTTTGTGCCTACCTTAAAAACAATAAACCGGTTTCATCACTATAAGTTATACTTATATTATAAGACTAGCTGCCCGGCCTGGCTTCGCACGGTTAGTGCGTAGGAATGAAGCATTTTCCCGCGGTAAAAAGTAGCCTATGTTCATCAGGGATAATGTCGGCTTCTAATGGTAAAAGAATTTTTCAAATCGGTCCAGTAGTTTCGGAGCCTATTCAATACAAACAAACAATCAAATCTTTCCTCTTTATAATAATATATTATTAGTGTAGATTAGTGTAGACTACGGAGTAACTGGCTCATACAGACTAAAAGGTTCAATATCGCTTGGGAGTTCGGGCTACTCCCAGTTGTCCGCATACCGTAGTCACTGCGAACTACTGGGATTTTTTTCGCAGTTGTCCGCAGTGAGAACAAATTAGAAAATATATTACCAAAAGTTCGCCCCCGCGACATTAAGAGGGGGCGCTCCGCGAAATCGGGGTTCTTAGATTGAATATTTACCTATGACAAACTAAAGCGAATGCCAGGAAAAAGAACATACCAAAACTACATCATATTTGCAATTGAATCGTCTGAACAAAACCATACAAAACCAAAATTGCCTCGATAGAAAAGAACCGCCAAAACATGTCTTATTTTTACTCAATTTCAATAGTGTGAGGTTCCCGTGCATATAAATTAAGTAAAAGTTGAGTGTATAATAGCTTTTCACATTACCTAATGAAAGTACTAGCGGGATATTTTTATGTAGTCCCTTTTCAGACTTATTGAGGTGAAACGTATTTGGCGTATAGGCCTTTTTTATTTAGCGCGATACCCTTTCTCCCGTCGCGTGTTTCGTGCGGTTCTGTATATCTTTTGTTGCCGTTCGCGGGCGGAGTCAGTCGTAATCGCTCCGCTGAGACGAGAGGACTACGTTCTGTGCTCTCACGACAGCACGATGAACATAATTATTTCAATAATATTGTGACCCAGTATATTCGTCCAGTGAATGAACGTATCATTACATTCCAGTAGATATTTTGCTACATTTTGAAATAATATATTTAAAAGTCGACCTTAACATATAGATCTTAAAGTTCAAAATACAACTATAAGATTACGCAGCGATCGGCGGGTGACCGGCTTCTTAGAATAATTTGTGCAGTACATGCAAAACTAGACGAACATTTTTCTGTCGATCGTGTATTTACTTTATGAAAGATTATCACTATCACTATCACTACATAGTATAAAACAAAGTCGCTTCCCGCTGTCTGTCCCTATGTATGCTTAGATCTTTAAAACTACGCAACGGATTTTGATGCGGTTTTTTTTAATAGATAGAGTGATTCAAGAAGAAGGTTTATATGTATAATATAGTATCCGTGCGAAGCCGGAGCGGATCGCTAGTTGAGAATAAATCCGGTTATGTTCAAAATCGATGTCTGAGAGGTCTAAATACGAATTCATAGTCAGAAATATTTCAAAAAGTGGTCGCATTATTTAAAATTTTTGAAACATTCGTTGTAAATTAATATGCGCGTTTTTTTAAAGAACAACATACATTGGCAGGCTTCTCGAGGGTGAAGATTCTAGAAATGATGTCCATTTTGAATTCCAAGATGGCGGACAGTGCTTTTCGAATTTAAACTTTCGTGAGACGTGTTGAAACAGTACTAATAATTACACGGTTCAACTCACGTATTAAATGTCACTACGGGCGACATGTTTCGAACTCTTCGGGAATTCTTCTTAAGGATGAGTGTTTTCGCGGCGGTGTCGCTTGAATCTTGTCGTGATTCAAGCGACACCGCCGCGAAAACACTCATCCTGAAGAAGAACTTCCGAAGAGTTCGGAACATGTCGCCCGTAGTGACATTATTGACATTGTTTTTCTTTAAAGTCATCGCGGGTGTCGCTTTTAGGGTTATCGAGAGTGCAGATTCCAACAATTATTGCCTGCGAACTTGGACATTTTGATATTAAAAAAGTGAACATAATTATGCACTTTTTCTTTAATATGTTCAAAATTGATAACTAAAGGGCCAAAGCTTCTCCATTGTCTCCAAGTACGAATCCGCGATCAGGATTGAAAAATTTGGCCGCCACACAGTAGTGGCCTGAAAATCTGACTTTCATAGACATGATCGAAGTTTTCATAATATATTATAGTTTTTTTTAATGCTACTAATAAATTCACGGTTAAATTCACGTATTAAACGACACGACAGGCGACATGTTTTGAACACTTCGGGAGTTCTTCTTCAGGATGAGTGTTTTCGATGTTTGTTTTGAAGAAGAACTCCCGAAAAGTTCGAAACATGTCGCCTGTTGTGACATTTAATGCGTGAATTTAACCGTGGATTTATTAGTAGTATTTTAGACATGTCTCACAAAAGTTTAAATTCGATTATAGCTTTTTTTTGCTTTAGGCTTTTAGTAGCCATTATTATGCTAGCTCACAACCCTTACGTGATTTAGTAAAAAAACGGAAGGCCATATTTCAGTTATAGCTCCGGTGGTTTTTTAAGCAACAAAATGTAGGTAGTGGTATTCCTTGGGTAATTAAAGTAAATTGTACTCTATAAAGTGAGTGTTTTCGCGGCGGTGTCGCTTGAATCTTGTCGTGATTCAAGCGACACCGCCGCGAAAACACTCAATCCTGAATAAGAATTCCCGAAGAGTTCGAAACATGTCGCCCGTAGTGACGTTTAATACGTGGGTGAACCGTGTAATTATTGTCATTTTTTTTCTTTAAAGTCATCACGGGTGACGCTTTTAGATTCCAACAATAGGGGCGTAGACACTAAATAAAATAATGTGATATTTTCTCGAAGAAGGATAAAAAAAATTGTCAAATGGAGAAAAAATCAACGCAAAAGGTTAAATAATCACGAAGTTATAAGTGTCCAAAGTTTTAAGAAGGGATGTGTTCTGTCCCTTTTTCGCAAAACGCAACTTCATATGAAACGATGACGCTGGAAGAATGTGACGTCACAGAAGACGGCAACGTGCCGCGCGCATCGTGGTCAGTGACGCCGTCGACGCGGCCTGCCGGCAGCATCCTGTAATGTGACGTCACACACCGTTTGCGTTTTCTCTCTCTAACAAGCAATATTAAAACGGTTGTAGCTTCGTAATTCTTTGAGATATCCGAATGGAATTTTCATCACTATGCATATTTTTTTGCCTTCTTTCTTTTGGAGTAATAATAATTTTCGATTCTGCACCCGAATTATTGCCTGCGAAGTTGGACATTTTTATATTAAAAAAAGTGAACACAATTTTGCAGTTTTTCTTTAATACGAGTATGTTCAAAATTGATAACTAAAGGGCCAAAGCGTCTCCATTGTCTCCAAGTACGAATCCGAGATCAGACCCCGTATCATGGTCGGCCTTATCACTCGATAAGTGACAAGATAGGGGCATCGTCTCGTTCTATCAAACGGTGTCAGCCAGTGACGGACGCTCTATCCTGTCACTTATCGCGTGATAAGGCCGACCATGACACGGGGTCAGAATTGAAAAATTTGGCCGCCACACAGTGGCCTGAAAATCTGGCTTTCATAAACATGATCGAAGTTTTCATAATAAATTACAGTTTTTTTTTGATGCTACTAATAAATTCACGTATTAAATGACGCGACAGGCGACATGTTTCGAACTCTTCGGGAGTTCTTCTTCAGGATTAGTGTTTTCGATGTTTGTTTTGAAGAAGAACTCCCGAAGAGTTCGAAACATGTCGCCTGCCGTGAAATTTACGTTAATTTTTTAACCGTGGATTTATTAGTAGTATTTTAGATATGTCTCACAAAAGTTTAAATTCGATTATAGCTGTTTTTTTGCTTTAGCCTTTTACGAGACATTATTATGCTAAATTACAACCCTTACGTGATTTAGTAAAAAAACGGAAGGTCATATTTCAGTTATAGCTCTCGAAACTGACTTAGCTACTAGCGAAAATTATATCTGCAAATATAGGTACTTACAGATTTTGTCTTTCTTTCCACTTATTATAATTATCTATAGGTATTCATCATGTTTCATCTGACTGTCGGGGCATATACTATGCGAGAAGGAGCGGGGCAGCAATAGACGCATCAGCGCGGCAGGTACGGGGCGCGCGGGTGATTTCTGATTTTTCCCTGGCGATACGCCCCCTCTTAATAAGTGCGCACTAGTGGGAATTTGCGTTCCCGTGGTAGTGGTACCTATATATTCCCATATTATGTTCGCACTTCGGACAACTGAAAAGCCCGTGAGTTCGGGGTCGTAGACGATTCGCACAGCACGTCTTTGAAGCGAGTCAAAGGCCCAAGCTGGTAATGCTGATATCCAGGTGCTCCCGAGTCCCGAGCCCAAAGATGGCAGCAATACCTACTCCACGTGTGGACGGATTTATGACTTAGCTAGGTATGGGATGACGGATATATACATATATAAATAAAAGCCTCTGTGATGAGCTAGTATTATGTCTCTGAATACCATTCGTTTCGTATGGCATTTTTCTCTCTGCTTAACACTGCAATGAACTCTATGAAACAGCTTCTATATGAAATACCATGTACAGCGACTTCTCTCTATTCTGAAATTGGCTAACAGCAGGTTTATTATTTTAAAGGAACGCGACATTGTACCCATATACATTAGCGATCCTCTAGATTTATCTGAAACAGTTAACAAAAAAGTGGCATTTAGCCTGTGTGCGACATCTAACGACAAAACTTATATTTACTTACGTAGATAGCAAACTCAGAAACTGCGTATTACAGTCGCGTTCCCGTATTCAACCGGTTCTTCAGTTGGTATTTCTCGTTAACAGATGGCATGATTTCAGCCTTTCCCAATAAACTATACAGACCTACAGTCCGCTTCAAAAAGGCTTTCACTAATTTCGCACTACAGTTCTATTTTCCTTGATATAGGTAGCTAATGCCCATTGGTAATTTACTTGGTCATTGTCGTGTCCAAGGACTCCAAGGAGAAGTCGAAGAAACACGAAAGGGAGGGCGACCTACATAGTCGTTTCGTGTCAGACTGTCAAGGGAAAAGCTGAGGATAAGCAGGCAGACATTGCTTTGTATAGTTAAGCAGACTGACTTTTTTATATAACTGTTATTGTAATTTGAATATTTTACCTTGGACGATAGAGTTGCTTTTCGATTTTATTCCACCAATTTCTTGCGTGTAGCATTACCTAAAGGGCCATCGTGGCCGCAGGACAGGACACAGTGTTATGCGGTGGAATGAAATGAAAGTATGTCTTTCTGCAGTTAGCGCATAGTTGCGTCCGGACTGTATGATGGGCCATGATGGCCCATTGTTTAGAGCAGCCGTAAAACAATCTGTCTCGGACACGGTACAGGAACGAGATCGTGCTATTCGTGCTAGCTAGTCAGGTGGCGAACTTAAATGCTTGTTGATGAAAATAAAAGGAAGAAAACATAGAAATATGATTCTTAATATTTGGAGAAGTTCCGAGCCAAGGCAAAATAGACCACCAACTTTCAAATCACATTTGAATAGCTAGGTACAAATAAATCAAAAATAAGTAATTCATTTTATGCTGTCGCAAAGTTACCTACACAAACAAATTTCTCGACAATTTTAGAGAAAAAGAAACGCAATCCACTTACCGAGATGTTGCTAGAAGAAATTACACATTCCTTACAAAACTATAAACTTCAAATTAAATTCAATTTTTTTACATCAAAGATCCACAAAATACGACACTTGAAATCACAACAAACCGTTTTGTATTGACGTTTCACAATGTTGCCGATGCAAATCTGTTAAGGGGCTTCCATACGCCAATGACCTTCGATCTGAATCCCTTAGTTTCCTAATGTTTTTTGTAGCTTATTATATTAAGAACAACGGCTTTAAGCAATATAGTATCCAATATTTACTTCGAAGTTCATTGTTTTCGAGATATTTGGCATCAAAGTTGAACAATTTTAAGCCAAAAAACCGGTTTTCTTGCCGTAACTTTTGTGAATTACTTAGTTTAAAATGAAAACCCTAGACGCGTTTTTAGAAACTTCATAGAAGAACCAAAATACCTATGTAGATTTCGTATATGCTAGATCTTTCACGTCATATAGAGAGATATAGAGACGTTAGAGATACGAAATAAGTGTTTTTTTAGACGATTTTTAAAAAAATCATACAAAATTGAGTATTCATTTCTTTCAAAATCCGATAGACCACAATGGAGATAAAAGATTGAAGAACCGATAGTCGTTTGACTTATAATGCAAAAGTAGGAGATACGATTCAAAACTCGTCAAAAATCGATGAAAACTTCGGGTAGCCCCTTAAACTGCTTAGGTACACACAACTCTTTATTATTATATTATGGGGTATACAGATTATGTGATTTTACCCCAATTTGTCAGACCAACATGTCGAAGTCATAATTGGGTGTACCGTACAGACGTAACAACTGCAACTACAATTTCATTCAGTGTGGCCAGTTAACAGTAAGAAAGTGAAAATAGCCGCATTCAAACGGTCCTGCGAAGCGGACTGCAAGATTGTTACTAACCGATGAGATAGGGCAAGACAGCACGTCTATCATGGGACGGCCGCGACATACTCTCGATTTTTCTCGCACTATACCTCATGTTCTAAGTGTTCTAATAAGAGAGAGACGGATAGTGCGAGAAAAATCGAGAGAGCTCGCGTGCCGTCGCGTGATAGCCATGCAGCACACAAAAATCGAGAGTATGTCACGGCCGTCTAATCGATGTACCTACAGTTTAGCCGTTTGGCACACGCATACTAGAGGTCAAAATAATATTTTTGACCCGCAGTTCCTAAAAAAAATTCCCTTTCGATTTGGACGTGCGTAAAGTGCTCGCGGGCCTGAGAAACCCGACCAGGCATACGGCGTAACATTTTATCGCTAAGTACATTTACGTTATTTTTCGTATATATTTTATATACATACGAGTATATATTTTATAGATAGTCACAATGATATATCAGTGCCTTAAATAAACCTAAGACTGACGTTGATCTTAGGTATAAGTTTAATTTTTATGTTTTTTGACATGAGAGTCTATTTTTGTTGATGGAAATATCAAATGTTTTTATTTATGTAATAAGTTCTTATGGAGTTTCTTGGATTAAGACTTGTATTTATTTCTAGTAAAAATAATGTACAAAATAACCAAAAACACACAAACCAACAAGTTAAAAAAACAATTCATATGTTTTTTTTTTTTACATTTACGGGTTTGTCAGACCCACCAGGCATACAGTGTGACTTTCGTTCACCAGGCATGCCAAGGGTTAATACAAAATACCACAAAAGATACGTGCTATCCTCATATCTTACCTCAAAAAAGCAATTTTGAAAATAGTTTCATTAAGTTTATTTTTTACATTTTCAATATTACAAAGTGACACAGTTCTACTTTAATACCTATTTAACGTGACTTATGGAACTGTAGTGCCGATACGGTACATATTAATCATAAAATTATACGAAGTATTCGTATATCCAACGGGAAATACCTCTTTAACCCTTTAATTGCACCTTTTCATCAGTTGGTATAGTATGTTTAGTTTTTGACACAAAATATCAAGTGGACTGCTTCAGATACGATGTACCTAACTATATTTTTTGTACAGTATATGACAAATGATACGTTATATCTTGATATCTAGCCCCAAGAAAGCAATTTTGAATATAATTTCATTTAGTAGGTATTTAATTTTTTATTTGTATTATTTTTCAATAAATACAAAAAATTCAAAAAGAATACTTAATGAAATTATTGTTAAAATTGCTTTTTTAAGGTTAGATATGAGGATATCACGTATCATTTGTGATAATTTGTATCAAAAAAAAATCTGCCATATCGTGTCTGGAGGAGCCCAAACATGGTATGTTTCGAAAATTATTTTTGTTTTAATTAAAAAAAATGCCTAAAATGTAATGATGTGGTATATTTTAAAAATCGCCTCAAAAAGCCCTTTCATATGATGCTACACACGATGGGTTTCTGAAAAAAAATTTTTTTTTCATACAAAAAATAAAATGTCTCAGCACTTCCCCCCTAAGAAGATTTTTTTTAGGAACTGCGGGTCAAACATTTTGTTTTGACCTCTAGTATGCGTGTGCCAAATGGTTAAACTGTACATCGATTTGCGGTTTTTCTTTGAAATTGGGCTTGTGCTTGATACATTAACGAAGTTCGTTCTCGTTTCGCGGTAGCCCCTCTAGCCGCCCAGCCCGATATCAGAGCATGCTCCAAAGAAAAAGTGTCGATGTCGGCTCCGAATGGGATCCGACACCGACAGTTACAGATTGGTGTGGGGCTCTAAGTAGGTGCCGGAAGCACGGAATCCTACAAAATCCTATCCGTATCTCACTCTATCTTATAACTTCGTACCGCTCGTGGCGTCCGCCGCGCTCGGACGTTTCGTTTGGTGTCAGCTTACAAATCATCGTGAATGCTCCTCTATATATTCTTTATTGGCAACACTGTGTGAAAGCGTTGTTCTGTCAGCTCAGTTCAGTCAGTTGCATGAACCTATAATTTAGTATGGACAGGCTATGGTAATAATAATACCACGTGCGAGCGAGCTGGTAGCATACAAATCTCGATAAGTGTGACAGACAGAGATATATCATTCGTTATCCTTGTCATAGTTCCACTTTTTTTCTATTTGGCACAACAGTTGTGGCATACAATGCTGTCAATGCTCGCGCGTGGCTGCATACGAATCCGAAATATTTAATATTATTGTGAATAAAATAGTGTCCTAAAAGTAATTTACGCACGATAAGGTATCTCGTGTTCCGTCTGTGCCAAGAAAATGGTTAATTGTTGCGTGCTTGGCTGTAAAAGCCGGTCGGAACAATGTGATGAAAATATAACCTTTCACACGTAAGTAGAACATCTTTCACTTTTCTGTATACGCAATACGTAAAAATAGCATGGTAAAATTACATTACGCTCAAAATCTTGTAAAATTTGACGATTACAATAGAAATAACATCATAGTTTACATTGTACAAGAAAATATTTCTTGACAAATTATCCGCCCAAATTACGTAGATTGTTTATGGTAAGCTGCGAGAGGTGTTAGAATGTCTTCTCGATTTAGCTTCTTTGCAATCATTTTAGGGATACCAGCCAATACAACTTAAAAATACCCGATTTCTCGGGTAATTTATACTCTAACAAAATTCTCGTACTTGTTATTACATAACATTCGTATATAATGGATGGGATATATTCTTATATACGTATATTTACTCTGTACTCATAGTAAAGATAAGCTTTTATGTAGCGAGTAATCTCGGACTGTTCATCCGATTTCAAAAATTCTTTCATCTGGCTTTATTTAATCCTGCATCTGCGCCTCCGCTTGTGTTCTTTCTACTACGCGGGTGGAGAGGAGACGCGTGGACAGCTAGTAATAAGTAAAGACGATCGACGGTTTAGAATGAATCATAATTTTCTAAAAGCCCTTTGCTTGAAAAATTTTATGTAAAATAATATGTTTTTTTTTTCTAGGTTTCCACTAAATGAGGATGCGCGTGCGCGTAGTATTTGGGTTAAGGCTACATATATATATTTGTGATCGCATTCTCGAAAACAGTTATTACGATTTTGATAGCATTTGCAGTATAGGGGTTTATGGGGGCGAAAAATCTATCTCATCATCATATCAGCCGAAATGGCCGGTCCTGCGCCATCCGCATCCAGCGGACTCCCGCGACCTTAGCCAGGTCATCAGTTAACCTTGTAGGGGGCCTCCCACGCTGTGCCTCATAAAAAAAATCGATCTAGCTAGGTCTCATATCTGGGAAAAATCATTCTCAGCATATTTTTACCCGAGCAGAGCTCTTTATCATTAATCTGTAATAATTTGAATATTTGAATAGTAAATGTTTTTTAATATGGTTGTGTCTCATTTCGGTATTTAGTGTCATTATTTTTCCCGCCTTAAGCCTGCATCGCGGTCAATAGTAAATTTTACAGCTAATGACAAGTTTACCATTGATCGCCGCGGCCAGGCCGCGCCAGTCTGTGAGAGACTTTAAGCCTCTCACCGACAGGCGCGGCCTGCGGTGGCGGTCAATAGTAAATTTGACACTAACTGTCAAGTTTACTATGAACCGCCACCGCAGGCCGCGCCAGTGTGATTCAGGCTTTATAATAATTAAGTAGATCAGCACGGCTATCACAGGACGCCCCGCGAGCTGTGTCGCGGCGAGGTAGACTGTCCGTCTCTTTCTAGTTAGAACGATTAGAAAGAGACGGATAGTCTACCTCGCCGCAACACAGCTCGCGGGCGTCCTGTCATAACTGTGCTGATAAGAAACTACCAGGTAAGCCGCTTGCACAAGGACTATTAATTACCTACATGTCATGTTCTGTTACTAGAATCATATTTCATGTTATTAAGCTGAATATTACTAGTGGTTGCGAACAGAGCGCCTGCTAGGCAGTGAATGTGTGTAAAGCTTCAGTAAAAACTACTTACAATAAAAGCGCATTATTTAAAATAAACATATGGAAGCGATGGGGTAATTTTTAGTTACATGGCCACCCCACGGGAATCATCTACTTTGTTGCCGTCCCTCATTGTGGCGACACTTACGTCGCCTCTGTAGGTATATACTCTAAGGTCAGTTGTCTTTTGTCTTGTCTTGTCTGTCATGTTATTTTCGTACCTTCAATAAATAAATTGGTGCGTTTGTTCATGACGACGGAAGTATAAAGAGTGTTTAATGATATCGTGAAATATTCAGGACAATTCTACTCAAGAAAATGTTGCGCTACTCGCTCATATTATTGTTGGTAAATATTTACGGTCGAAGTTTGGGAGTGCCTGTACCGGGCCTAAACAGTAACGGTAAAACATTGATAGGCAACCTGCTAAGTGACCTCAGCAAGCAATGTAAAAACAAGTTCGTTTTGGGTCAAATTGAGGGAAAAAACTCCTCATGTGATGTGGAAATGAACTACCGTGTTGTTGATTTACAATGCTTGATGTTTTACGACGGCAATCGTCTCTTGTGCAACAGTTCTGCGAACCTGGAAACTGAGTTCGCAGCTACAGTAAGCGAGAAACAGAACATCTCCGCCTTCTGCAATGAAGCTTTGCATTTAAGTGTGCCTGCTACACCATACCGACAGATGATTACCACTGTGTTCCAAGTAGGGGATACCTGTAAAACGGTTTGCGCTGATGACGACATCAGATCTGGTGATACAAACTTCTTCTGCAAGTATTATAAGTGGACACTGTTAAAACTGCAGCTTCCACAGAGCTCACAACAGGCACTCACATCAACAGCCAATTCTGCTGTATCATCAAGTGAAGCAGCAAACAAAAATGCAACAGCAATTCAGGTCAGTCATTCTACAGATGGACAAGATAAAGTTACTGACACGGCTGCATCAAGTAAACTACAGACAGACAAAGCTGAAGAGACAAATGAACACACTATGGAAGTGATTAAACAGGAGCCCTCTTCTATGGCAGAGTTAACTGATGCACAGAATCCAGAGAGTTCTAATTTGCCAAGTAGTGTTGGAAGTACTGTTAAGAAAATCACTCAGAAACCAGCACTTGAATCCGACAAAAACACTGCGGACACAGACAAGAATGTGGGAGACAATAAGGAGCCACTAAATCCCATTGTGGGTTCCAATGATGTTGGACATGAGGCTGGCCTTGAGAACATCGGTGGAAATAAGGACCCTGATGTTTCAATGCAACAAATTGAGACCCCTGGACAAAAAGTGGGTCTAGAGAATGTTAATGATGATGGCGATGACACTGGTATGGATATGGGTAAGATTCTTTTCTCCATGCTAGCAATTATGCTTTCTTGGCCTGTAACATTTCAGATTACCCTATTTCTATGCAGATATGCTTCAAAATTACGGTAAATTTTAACAACGTGCCCATAAAACGAAACCATATGGCATCATTTTTAACAGACTTCAAAAAAAAGGATGTTCTCAATTCGGTTCTATATATTTTTTTTTTAATGTTTGTTATCTCAGATCTGTCATTCAACTCAAACTCAAACTCAAAATGATCTTTATTCAAGTAGGCCTAGTAACAAGCACTTTCAAATTATCAGTTATTTTTTTTAATTTATGAGCCAATTCATACAATTTTTTTTTCGTTTGTAAGTAGAGATCCAGTTTGATGATGGGAATTCCTCAATTATATTAGGCATGCATGTAGTGATTTTGGTATTTTTCTATTATAACTCAAATCATAAACTTGGTGGAGTGGAATTGATGATGAAGACCACAGATGACTTATGAAATTCCTCAATTATGTACTTAAAAGTACAAAAGTATGTCACAGATTCTGATAAGATTCTGTTCAAATAGCAAATGAAGTGACAAAGGTGACCCATATGGAATTGACAGAATCCTCAAATATTATCGGCCCACATGTACAGCGATTCGGTTTTTATCTCTAATAATCAACATTTGTTCTCGGAAATCAGTTTATGTGGTAAATTGGAAAAGAAGTGTGGAAAAGTTCTCTTGGCTTGGCGGAGTATGATGAGATTGATGATTGATATTGATGTTGGTTAAAACTTTGTTTTTAAAGTAAATTATTCACTATAGTATGTCCCTTAAATATCTCAATAGATTAAAAAAAAACATCTTGTTTCCTATGTGAATGGAAAGAACTAATTATTAAAAAGAAAATGTAAATAATAGTTTTCCAATAATTATGTGATGTGAATCAGCATTTACATTTTAAAAACCTGCAGTTTTATCATGGTACTCTAGTAAATATCTTAATGAATCTCTTTTTAGGTTTTGGAATAATGATGTAGGAACTTAAGGAGGTAATACTTAGACTGGACTATTAGGAAGAGTTTGAACCTTATATTTCTTAGTCCAATCTGTTAAAAATTTATAATATAATAGAAAAATGTTTATTCAAACAAAGCACCACATAACAGAACCAAAAAAAAGTTTATACTTAAATACAAACATGAAAACAAGCAAAGATATCTTGAGTTCAGCAATGTGTGCTATACTATAAACTTATTAAGAATAGGCTAAGTCTCAACATTATTGTTGTTCCTTTATAACGTAACAAATTATTTTAATTCGTTAAATTTTGTTTTCGTATTATTTTTATCGAGGAAGTTACACTGAACATTCTTTAAACGATATGATACAGAGATCAGCGATCTAATTGAAAAATACACAACTTCCGTCACTGTCCTCGTAGCTCAGTTGGTAGAGCAGTCTAGCGTTATTAGAAAGGTTGCAGGTTCGAATCCTGTCGGGGGCTACATACGAAGATGGTTTATTTTTCCATTATATTCTTTCTCTCTGTATCATATCGTTTATTATTGTTGTTGTTTAGTATTGTGTGTTGTTATTTGGTATGTTCCATCATGGTTGTGTAACGGTTTATTCTAATATTAATATAAATAATACAATAATCATGTCATATATATATAATGCTGCAGATGATGATGGAAAGGACCCCACTGATGATGAAGACCAAAACGGCGGTGATGTGGAAGTAAGACTTGAGGAGGCCCGGAATCCTGATACAAGAATAGAAACCCAGGGTTTGCAGACTGCAGAGGGATCCCAGAGAGGTAACATAAACAGTGATGATTGATTACATTCATCATGATCATAATGTTTAGTGGATTAACCCATTCGCCGCCACTGATTTGAACTCAAATTCAACAATAGACTTAAAGGTTGTAATGGCGGTATTCCACTTGTCCAAGATCTTTGTCCAATGTGCATTGCGTCACTCACCCTGTAAGCTAAATGTGAGATGTAAATACACATTGGACAAAGATGGAATACCACCAAGAAGACACATAAGATGGAATGGAATACCACCCTAAGACTTGCGTGTAATGGGTTAATGAATGCAATGAGTTAATGCAGGCTGAATATCAACTTCTTTTTGAGAGGGAAATGGGAACAATTTTTTATAAGTAGTAAACTTTAATTGATAACATGTATGGATCATGTCAAAACAATAATTCTAGTTTTACACCAGGGATGTTGCAGACATTCGCATCCGCAACCATAAATATAAACATAGGCATCCGCATCCGAGTTTTTGCGGATGAGGATGTAGTGCAATTCACGACAAGAAAGGAGCCCACGCGGCGCTTACCGCGCGTTGTTTTTTATGTTTTTTAGTGTTTGACCCCAAAATCCGCATCCGCATCCGCGGCTCATCATCATCATCATCATCATATCAGCCGAAAGACGTCCACTGCTGGACATAGGCCTCCCCCAAAGAGTGCCAAAGTGACCGGTCCTGCGCCACCCGCATCCAGCGGACTCCAGCAACCTTTACCAGGTCATCAGTCCACCTTTTCTTCCGGTACGTGGTCGCCACTCGAGAACCTTTCCGCCCCAACGGCCATCGGTTCTACGTGCTATGTGCCCCGCCCACTGCCGCGGCTGTGTGCCCCAAATATTCGCATCCGCATCCCGTCCGCGGATGTCAAAAAAATCGCATCCCTGACATCCCTGTTTTACACAATAGAATGATGTATGATTATAAATATCTTGGAAGACCTTTAAGTGTGTATCGTATCATATTTCTACTAATATTATAAATGCGAAAGTTAGGATGTTTGGATGGTTGTTAGTAATCAGTAATCACGCTTGTTTAAGCTCAACCGATTAGGATGAAATTTTGTTCAAAGATAGCTTATATAGCCTAGATTAAAATATAGGCCTCAGTGTGGTGTCGGGTTAGAATTTCACCATCCCTTTTCTTCCCGTGGGTGTCGTAAAAGTCGACTTAGCAACCTATCACTGCGATATCCCATTTTGTCGATCATTTATATCCACATCTGTGCTATAAGTGGCAGTGGAACATGAGTTTCATGTGCTCTGCCTACCCCTTTTGGTAATAAAGGCGTGAATGTCTATGTATTAAAATATAGGATAGTTTTTATCCCAGGTCCACGCAGACGAAGTCGCGGGTGAAAGCTAGTGTGTAATATTTGGAAGTATGTTTGTATATGAAATTGCGCAACACGTCGCAGTAATTGTGTGTTTTGTAGTTATTAATAAGTTTATGTATGTTAGTCTTTAAGGTATTTGTAATATGGGCCTTGTTGCCTGATTTAAATGAATAAATAAATAAATAAATACGTTTAAAAATAGTAAATAAGGATGAGTGTTTATCGGGATCACATTGTTTTAGATAAGTTAAAATATTAGCGAGAGGTTAAGAAGCTTAAACACTATTGCTGTGGACGCCTCATATGGCAGTTGCATCGATGAACACCTAAAACAAACAATAATATTTTGTATGGCTGAAATATACTCATTTGGTGAGATCATCTACAACAAACAAATAATTATTACAAATGGCTGAAATTCTCCATGCCCCTGTGTCTGGATGTTAGCAATTACCGTATGTTGGTGTAAAGTTGTAAACACGTCAAAAATATGATCCTTAAGGGTGAATGTCCAACAGATGTGCGAAGATGTGTTTCCATATATACATATTTGACATAATCAAGACGTCCACTGCTGGACATAGGCCTCCCTCAAAGAGTGCCACAATGACCGGTCCTTCGCCACCCGCATCTAGCGGACTCCCGCAACCTTTATCAGGTCATCAGTCCACCTTTCCTTCCAATACGTGGTCGCCACTCGAAAACCTTTCCGCCCCAACGGCCATCGGTTCTACGCAATGTTCTTTCGTGTTCGTTTGGTTCTGCTGCGGATAGTCTCATTTCTGATGCAATCACACAGATAAACTCCCAGCATAGCCCTCTATATTGCTCTTTGGGTGACTTTGAGCCTTCTTATGAGGGCCATAGTAAGCGACCACGTTTGGGTGCGATACGTCATCACTTGCAACACGCACTGCTCACAGACTCTCGTCTTAAGACTGCGGAATGTTAGACGAAAAGATGTGCCGTAGCTTCCCGAACGCTGCCCAGCCGAGTCGGATTCGACGAGCGTCCTCTTGTTGAACCTACCTAACAGAGGCTCTAGTATAAGTTTTACCGAAACAAAACTACGATCGCGTTTGCGTTTTACCCTCAATTTGTATGGGATTTGACAGCTAAACGCGAACGCGGTCGTAACGTTTTGTTTCGGTAAAACTTATACTAAAGCCTCTGGACCTGCACGGCTATCACATGACGGCGCGTGAGCTCTCGATTTTTCTCGCACTATACGTGTCTTTCTAAGTCTTCTAATAAGAGAGATACGGATAGTGCGAGAAAAATCGAGAGAGCTCGCGCGCCGTCTTGTGATTGCCGTGCACGAGCTGGTGTCTACAACTTCGAGCGTAAAGTGTCCTTGACACTAAGTATGCTTGACACTAATACTATTGTTTGTTAGGTGCCATATTAGTGAAAACACAACTTTGCACGTCTCTGGTGAATATTCACCCTAATGTGCTGAAATTTGTTTATGATACTTATATTTTATTTTGCATACACTGTAGGCTATTGTACTGTTTAATTGTTCATCTTGCAACCTTGCTAGTGTTTGGACAGCTGAGTAAACATTGAAAAACCGAGAATGGATATTAATGTTGAATACGTCTGTAAACATAGTTGTATTAATTCTGAGCCTTTTGTGTGAGTTTTAGGGAAAACTTTGTAAATTAATTTTGTATCAAGCAGTAACGCTGCTAACAAAATTATAAATTTTAAATTAAAGTAAAAATTGAAAAATTTAGTATCTACCAGAAGACTTAGGCTTCTTAACGGCACCAACGTCTCAAATTAGGCGTTGTATGAAGGAACTGATTGAAGGATTTGGTGGCCGAACCGGATTGTTCCGATAGCTCTGCAGTTGGTCAGTAGCGACAGGCCATGAATGCCTGTGGTCGCCGTTTAAATTTTTCCTTTAATTTGAAAACTTAGTATTTAAATAATTTGCTGTGAGACAATTAGTGGTAGCCGTACAAGCCCAAAGAAAAACCACAAATCGATGTACAGTTAAGCCATTTGGCACACGCATACTAGAGGTCAAAACAAAAATTTTGATGCGTGTGCCAAACGGCTAAACTGTACATCCATTTGCGGTTTTTTTAATCGTACGGCTTACACTAAATGACTTCATTAACCCATTCAGGGCCCATGACGACACATATGCGTCAGACCGCCGTAGTCGCTTTCCGCTACATACGAGAAAAACCACGGGATCGGCTACGAGCGTAGCGCGTAGCGATTCTGGGCAATGAATGTGTATTTGATACAGAGATCAAATACTACACAGTTTTTTTTCCGTCATCGCATGTAGCCTAAGGCGGGAAAGTATAATGACATCATTGTTTTGTTACAGAGTTTTTCCAAACACCTGATGGGTTTACAGAAGATGACGACCATTTCTTCCCCTTCTTTTTGTCGGCCGTGATAGTTGTGATAGTGCTGTACATCCTGTACCACAATAAGAACAAAGTTGGAAAAATGGTGAGTATCTCCGTGTTCTGTATTCTATTTTGGTAAAAAGCGCTTAGTATATATTCCAGGAATATACTTAGTATTTATTGATAGCCTAACCGTAACGGTTCAGTGACGAGTTCGACGCGGTGCGCTATGCGTGGGAGCGCCCTATCGCTCCCACGTGAGGCGCACCGCTGCCGTTGCCGCCGCCGCTCCAAGTCGTGGCCGAACCCTAAGGTTGATACACAATCAGTATTACTAGTGTGAATGTAGATAATTTTATATATACTTGGTTGAAATCATGTACTGAATATTATAGAAAGAAATGTCCTTATCATGTACTAAATATTATTTAAAGAAATGTTCTTCCTTAATGAGATGTGGTTAACCAAAACAAATAATTTATTTAAAACTCGACTTTTTTATTACTCCGCGACATACTAGGACTTCGCTAAATAAGATGTCTTCCGAGAGAATTAGTTACAGAAAATACCCAAATTTCTATTTGTGTATTAACGAGGAGTTGGATCCTATTCATCATCAGCCTATATACCTTTCACTGCTGGGCACAGCCTCCTCTCACGGGTATGGAGGGAGGAGGAGAGGGAATGGGCAGTAGTGCCACAGTGTAAAAAGTAACAGTGCACCGACGCCTTTGATGTTTGCGTTAATGCCGACACCGCACAAGGGCACAGTTCTTGCCTAGGGTTGTCACAGATTTTACACAACTGCCCAAAAAAGGAGGTAAATGTTTTTGGGGTTCATGTATGTACGCATGTATGTATGCATGTATGTACGTTCCTTTGTCCGCCATAACTTCTAAAATTAGCGAAAATAACTTCGGATATTTTTTTCGGTGTTTAAATCTTTGCTGGCAGGCGTCACGCTTTTACATCCACCATTTTGTTTACGTTGCCATGACATCACAAAAATGTTATTTATAAATTAAGCACTATAATAGTTATATTTTAAATCGACACGAGTTGCGAATTACCTATTCGCACGTGTATCGTACAACGTTTTACTGTACATATGGCTCTTTAAAGTTTAGTGCTCTTTCCGCACTAGTGCGGGAAAGTAGCACCATATTTACTGTAATAGTTATTTACGATACAAGTGCCGAAAATAGCGAATAGGTAATTCGCAACTCGTGTCGATTTAAAACACTCCCTTCGGTCGTGTTTTAATTTATCACCACTCGTTGCGAATTACCTATTCGCACGTGTATCGTACAACATTTTACTGTAGATACATATGGCTCATTAAAGTTTCGACATATGCACGGAAAGTGCTCTTTTCCGCACTAGTGCGGGAAAGTAGCACCATATGTACTTTAATAGTACATTGTTTAACGAGGGGCGTAAGTGGAATATTGCGAACAAGAGTCTATCAGAAGCCCGACGCCGAAGGCGGAGGGCTTTTGATGACTCGAGTTTGCAATATTCTTACGCCCGTGTTATACACAATGTTTTTCATCACGTTTGCGAGGAAACAAATACATTTTAGATGAAATGAATACAAATCGTAATAAAAACTGCAACATGTCAGTCGTCCATTTTGTTGAATTTGACGTGAGGCGCGTATGGCAAAGACCCTTCGGTATACAGCCACGATTTGAAAACACTTAAAAATATTTTACATAGACACTAAATAACTACATATTAAATCTGTAAATAATGTGTGTAATTTATTAAACATGTTTAAGTAGTTTTTTAAGTTTAAATTTATTTATAAGTACGTTTTCAGACATCGTATTTGATATAAAACCTCTTTGCTTTGTAACTGCCGCATGAATGACAGATACAATTTAAGAAAAAAGCCATTACGCCCGTGGGCGTAATACAGGCTATTACAGCTCTGTATGTCTGCACATTATGAAGCCCTTTTCGAGCAAGTGTGATGAAAAATAATATATTCACCTTTCTACTGAGTGTGGAAATTGATGAGATCGCAGTTCTTTATTTATGCGAGATGACGACTTGCATTATATGCACCATTTTAATTGTGTACAAATCAATAGATTTAAAACAAGACACGCGTTAGCCCTGAAAGTCATGTCCCGAGCTACTTACAATGGCGACGTATGCAGCGCGGGCTCGCCCTGCCCGCCCCTCGCCCCTCACACCCCGCACTGTCTAGACGGCTTCGTCGAATGACTGTATTGGTTTATAGACTGGTAGTGCCTATTATCACGTTTTTTTTTAAATTTCCAGTTCTTCGGTCTGATAGTGGAAGGGCGGCAGTCCGGCCGCCGCCGCACCAGCCGCGGGCACGCCTACCGCCGCCTCGACACCCTCGAGCAGGCGATGAGCGCTAACACTACGGCGCCACCTAGTAAGATCATCTACTGAACACACTAGTGTTGCTAGGTGCGAACGCATCGCAGCGACTAAAACAAAAGATGTAACCGTGGGGTCCTTAAACTACGTGTATCGTACTCTTTTCTAGAATCTTGAAAAGTTTCATTCCATGCGGCGCGGCGCATCAGCACGCGGTATCCATGCAGTACTTGCTTTGAGTAATCCGTTTTTACTTAAATGAACGACTCCTATAATGTGTGCGATTAGCTGCTACCAATAGTACATCATTGCAGAGGCCGGGAAAAAGCTTATGGATACGTTCCCGCCAAGGCATAGGTATATATAGTGCTTTTCTCCGAAAATCCGACGAATATGTTAAATAGTATAATAAAAAACCTGATTCCTACCTTACTTATTAAAAAAAAACTCGGTTGACTCTTAAGCCAGTTTCGATCAAACTAATAGTCTAAAAGTACAGTCAGCATCATATAGTGAGTAGCAGCCAAAGTAGCCAAATATATCGGAACACGTCTTTATTACTATAGGAGTAAGGACGTGTTACGATATATTTGGCTGCTTTGGCTGCTACTCACTATGTGATGCTGACTGTACCTATTCGTTATGTTATTTTAATCTTAACGCATTTTATGAAATATTGGTATTTATTTCATAAATGTCTTAATTTTTAAATTTTATCATTTGTAAAAGGAAGCGTTTGGTTATTTGGATTTACTTGTCGTAGTCAAAATCTGTTTGTATATGGTAAGGTTGGAAGAAAATGTCTTCACTATAGGTAAACGTTTTATATTTCAATGATGATAATTTAACAACACCTGTATCTGCAACACCTGTATATTCAGAAAATAAAATATCATTTAATTTCGATACAGTAAGCAACTTCTCAGAAATGTCAAAGTTTCAATTTACGATTTGTATTGTGGCCAAGTCATCATCCTCCTAGCGTTATTCCCGGTAATGCGCCTAAACGAGCCCGGGGTCCGCTTTGACACCTAATCCCAAGATTTGGCATAGGCACTACTAGTTTTACGAAAGCGACTGCCATATGACCTTCCAACCCAAAGGGAAAACTAGACCTTATTGGGATAAGACCGGTTTCCTCACGATTACGTACGTCACGTATTGTTGCCAAGTAAGGTTAATTGAGTTGTCAAGATATTTGTAAACACGTTGGTAATGGAGACATTTTAACAGTCTATTTGCCTCATGTTGGTGCGAGCGACATTCGAATGAAATGCTACAATTTCGACAATATAAAGTCGCGGCATTTTCGCCACGATGAATAGTTTAGAAAATTAAAGTGATCATAATCAATGATCATTATCATATGTACAGTCTAAAGCAGGAGTAGCTACGGAAATGAACATGCTTAAAATTATCTACGGTATATTTGAGTCGAGTGTGGGATCTCATTTTAAGCACTTGATCCGCTTAGCTACTTTCGCTGGACTGTACGAAAAAAAATTGCAAAACTAGCATTAATATAATCTATTCATTTGTTATTTTATTGTCTCTGGCAGCGAACTTTATTACAATTTGCGTTATAATTACACGCGTTATCAAATTATGAATAATCGAGTGGTAAAATTACCATTATAATATTTATAATAGTAACTTCGTATAATGTAGAATGTGTACTTAACATTTATTTTATTATAAAAATAAATTAATAATGCAGGAAGTACAACATTTAAATTAGGCATGCATTCATTAACTAATACTTTCATTGTGTTTGAACTGTGATGTTTGGTAGGCCTTTAGAGATTTGTTGTAGAATAATAGTTGTAATCACGAACCCTTTAATTAGCCTCCATCATTTCAAACACTAATGTGTGTTATCTTATGATCATTCAACAGTAATCGTTTCGGATCTCATTTCTTTTTAAATACTTTGTAATGTTGCTTCTCCTATTTACTATTAATTTATTCCATAATTGGGAATGTAGTATTATAGAAACTTTAAACCTACCGGTCTGGTCAGCGATTTAGCTCGCTCTGTGTCATTAAATAATTGCGAATTAGTGGCACGGGAAGGGTTAAAACATACTTATCGTTATTGTATTAAGTTACATGTCATTGAAACAAAATACCATGTTAACAATAAATTATTTGTATCAATTTGCGACTTGGAGCTAAATTCTATCATATAATTAACTCCCTCATAGTGAAAGAAATGACGCGTAGTTTCAGTGTCCGAGAGGCAACCGGATGGCTCGCGGTATTTGACCTCCCGAAGTGTTGTGGAATCTCCCTGTGCAACCCGAACTGAGCCAACTCGGACTTCCGTTTGAATGTGACGTTAATGCTCGAGTACAGTGTCGAAAGAAAGTGCAAGTAACAACCTCGCGAGCTCTTTGCAGTAGTTGCCTGTTCTATGCCTGGCATAGAACAAGTTTAACTCTAGCATACCTCCATTTATTTTGCCTTATTTCCATACGAATAGGGTAAATCATCAGTAACTGGCCATTTCAGAAAATGTATTCAATTTGCTAGCCACTAATTTAGTTTGCTGATGTTGTGACAAAAATATTTTGTCCACGTTGTAGTTTGATAGTTCTGCATACTTACATTAGTCAATTACAAAAGTATGAACAAATTCTCACAGCAAAATATGCACCAAAATGTGCATAAAGCAGTCCCCAAAAACAGGCAATCGAAGTGATTTTGGTGCTGGCCAGTAAAAGGTATTTCTATGCAGTTCTAGAAATTCGACGAACTGCAATATAGTTTTATAGGCATTTGTTTTTGTTGAATATAATTTTTGCACTCAATAATTTAGGCATGGGTAATGGGATAAGATCATCATTACTATTACGTCATCTGCACAAAAATACATATTTTGTTACTTTTGCTTTATAAGATAGATTGTGTGTGTCACTGCTTTGGTTGTGATAGGCAGCAATATTTAATTATAGACGTACAGCGAATGCAACTGTAGTTTATGGTTTGCGAAATACAAATGGCTTAATATAGGAAAGTCTGAGAGGATACGAAGTAGCTAAATTTGACCTAAACATCAAGAAATAATAATAAAATTAAGAATAATAAAAAATACGTTTTTGCAAAGTGACCAAGGATATTTTTTTTGAGTTAATAAATAACACATATTTCAAGGAGTTTTACTCAGTTATTTCAATAAAAATAATAATCATCTTTATTGCACCACATCATAAGAAAAATATGTTAGCTAAAATGTTAGGTAATATGTATGCTTTGGGTAGCAGGAAATAATGAGAATATATTAAAAATTGTAAATGCAGTTTTTCTAAAATTGTTGCCTACAAACAAATTGTACTAGTGCCAGACTGCTATACCTATGCTGAACCATTTGAATTTCATATGCTGTAGTTTTTTGTAAATAGTCGTAAGTTACAAATTCGGAAACTCATGTTATATTATAGTCCTTCATGCTTTATATTTTGTGGAAATATACCTTTGCTTTTTAGTCCAGGCAATGAACTGACAACTTGTATGGAAAAAATGACAATTTTGGAAATAATTTATAATAGCTTATTTTTTATGTATAATGGATATATTATCAATTAAATAGTTACCCAGCGACAAAATCTGACAAAATTTCAGACATCGAAAAAATGATAAGTTAACTGGCTTCTAAAAAGTCAGTAAAAATATTAATAAATGATTTTGTCTTTATTTTGGTTCATTTACATTTGCTCTATAATATTCAAGATAAATCGTCAAAAATAGATAATGCATGCTTCATTTAAATCTACATAATTACTTCCGGGTGGAAAGTTTGTCGGATTCTTGACTAAATCATCTTAGAATAACATTTTCAAATGAAATCAACAAAAAAAACGCTATTATAAATTATAAATTAATGTTTTTCAAAACCGTATTTTGCCTGGAGTATTTATTTATATATGGATCTTATGAAATTAAAATAAACACAAATTATCGAATTCAGGTCCTGTAGTCGGTGATCGATTTATATTGTAGATATGAAATTTGCAATATTGAAATATAATGCAATACGAATTAATTTTTGTTCAAATGACATGTAAATAGTTTTAGTTATTTATTTAAGCTCTATTAGGGCATTTAAAGTAGTTTTGAACATGTTTCTATTTGTGAAAATATTACCTAGGTATACAATATTAGTTCATTTTCGCTGCGCGTTGTAACATGACCTAATTGTAAGATGTTACTTTCGTAAGATAAAACACTTTCTTATGATATGCGAACTGTACAGTCAGTATCAATATCAAATGTGCTAGCGAGCAAGTGTTCGAATCTGTGTCGTCGGCCAAAAGTTAGCGCAGCGTGAATGCAATTACTTAAACATTTTCTTTATTACCAACCGGAAAAGTGGTACCTTTTTCCTGGTAACGAATTCTAGTAGTCTCTTTTGCTTCAATATTTGATGAAAAAGTTTGAGAAGGCAGTGGTCCGCTTTAACACTTTCGCAACCGGACTAAAAATGGAACAATACATCAGAAATCGACAGAACTCGCTAGGCGTGTAGGTTCATAGCTACGTCCGCCTAGCGGGCTGAGCCGGCATCTGAGCAAACATTACGAGTGCCTACCAGACGGGTTAGGTTGCGAACGTGTTAAAGGAACTCGTGGGTTGGAACCCTAATCTAGGACATTAGGACCAGGTTTAAATAAGTTCTAGGTCTGATATGATATACTTGATACTGATTGTACATTTTCACTTATAATGTATAGTAAATGTCAACATGTTGGCTGGAAATAAACTTTATAAAACGAAAGCAGTGTTTTCTTTATTCACGCAAAGGTGTGACTTTCTTAATCCCCGACGCAGAAGAGGCAACATGTGTGTGTGTATATATGGTATCGTAGCTCCCAAACGGATGGACGCCCCCCCTGATCAATGAACTGACAACTTGTATGGAAAAAAAATCTTTGGAAATAATTTATAATAGCTTATTTTTTCTGTGTAACGGATATATATTATCAACTAAATAGTTACCCAGCGACAGATCCGACAAAATTTCAGTCGTCAAAGAAAATATAAATTAACTAGCTTCTGAAAAGACAGAAACAATACTAATAATAATTTTTGTCTTCAATTTGGTTCATTCACATTTGCTCTATAGGTAATATTCAAGATCATAAATCATACAAAAAAAGACATTGCATGCTTCATTTCAATCTACATAATTACTTCCGGGTGGAAAGTTTGTCGGATTCTTGAATCAAGCGTCTTAGAATAACATTTTAAAATGAAATCAACAAAAAAAAACGCTATTTTAAAATAATGTTTTACAAAACCGTATTTTTCCTGGAGTACAATGAAAACTGTATTTTCTTTTCAGCACCGCTAGACGACTAGGGGTCTAGGCATTCAAGGGATTGAAATCATCGCCATCTGTGAAATCTCAGCCTAAACCAGTTCCAGCGGGTTTTCATAACAGTGAGTTGGAGTAGTATCAACGTCCGAATATCTCGCTGTAAATGTTTACCGTGCCGTTAGATGGCGACTGTGGTTAGTGTATGAGAATATTGTAACTATTTCATAACATTAAATATTTTGTACTAGCTTCTGCCCGCGACTCCGTCCGCGTGGAACTCGTTTATATCGCAGCTCCATACAAACTTTTACCCCCCCATTTCACCCCCTTAGGGGATGATTACGGGGATAAAAACTATCCTATGTTACTGTCCATCCCTTCAACTATCTCCACTTAAAAAATCACCTCAATTCGTCGCTCCGTTTTGCCGTGAAAGACGGACAAACATACAAACAAACACACACATACACTTTCGCATTTATAACATTAGTATGGATTTGCATTAGTCTGCGACTCCCAGTGACTCCGTCCGTGTGGAACTTAACCCTTTAATGGATATTTTTTTATAAGAATTAAACGAAAACTTGAGTAGGACGCATAGCACGGATATTATTTTGGTGATGTTTGAGGTAGGTATACCTAGTATACCTACAAGTATATATATTTTCAACACATTTGCTGGTAACGTAGGTACCTTATTAAGTCGTATTTAGGCTCATAACCCTGGGTATTAAACACGCGTGTTTTTAACATTACGGCACTCGTGTTTTATTATTTAAACAAATTAAATCTTTTTTGTTAATTAATTGACTATTTCTTTTTGGATGTGACATAGAAACGTTTAATTTAGTAAAACTACTTGCTTGTTACTTTTGATAACATTTTACATGAATTAATAAAGATGACATTTTAAAACGAAAATATTTATTATATTTTGTATTGGCTGTTTAGAGATTTCATCTAAGTCTGCCTTAATACATGCGCGCGCACTGCGTAAACTTGACGAAAAAAAAACTGTTGCGCGCCATTATAGGTAATTTCACAAATATTTGTGAACATTATTAATGCGTGTTTGGTTATTATCAAAAATGTTGACTCGTGGTGAATAGAAAAGAGATAAATCGAATTGACGCCACTGGAAATTCTTGGCGATGTACAATATGTGAGTAAAAACCTGTTGCCATCAATAAGTAAAGAAATAATAATAAATAACTTAGGAAGCCTATAAAATGTTCATCTTATGAAAAGGATTTTTCCTCGCAACATGTGTTGAAAAACGTCGTATGAAACGCGTGAGCTTTGATAATTACATCCTGGGCTCTCTTATCACGCTCACCTGCGGCTCGCGTAAACAATTCCGCCTCTGATGTAATTATCAACATACCTCACTTGTATCACAATGTAATATTATGTAGCTTTCAGAATTACAAGACAGCAATATATTTTCCGCTGTCGGTCTAAGGCACAAAGTGATAAGACACGTTATGGCAGCGTACTGGGGGAAGTGTGCGAGTACTGCTGACTTTGAATATCGAAAATGAGTAAATTAAAACTACAGTAGGTATGATAAGAAATTGTACCTTTATTTACAGACTAGCTTTTGCCCGCTACGTCTAGCTAGCGTATGTCCATACATACGTTCACCCCCCTTTTCACCCCCTTAGGTGAATTTTGGGATACAAACTATCCTTTGTCCTTCCCCGGAGTTCAAAGTATACTTAAAGTATCTCTATACCTTTCATCTCAATCGGTTTAGCGGTTAAAGCGTGAAAAGGTAACAGACAGACAGGCAGAGAGAGATTAGTGTGAAGGGTGCTTATGGCTGAGCTACACGATTTTATAGATTAGTTTTTTGAACGTTTTCCTCACCATAATATGTTACTAAGTAGCCTTTTAAATAAATAAATAATAAAGACGTGTGCCGAAATATTTGGCTACTTCGGCTGCTACTATACTATCCGCAAAACTATTTGGCTGGTCAGGTCATAAATCATCGGAATCGTGCTATCTCTTTCACACCTGCTCGGCTTATGGAGCGGGCCGAGCAGCAATAGGCCAGGTAGCGTTACGCATAAAAAGGAATATCGATAAAGTAATGAAACAATAGTTATTTATGCTACAAGTGTGGAAAGTAGGTGATTTCCGCCGAGTGTCATTTTTATACATGAGCGAGTGAAGCGAGCGAATGTATAATTCGACACGAGTCGGAAATCATCTTTACGCGCGTGTATCATACAACGTTTTACTATGCCTTGTGTGAGGAAATATATTAAATGTTGAAATGTTGGTTTAAAATAGATCTAGGTTAAAATTGAAGAACCCAGGTAAATTGTCAGGTACCTACTTATTATCTGGAATTGCATTTAAATACTTCTCCACATCTTTTGCTGTCAAGCTTATTCACTTAAAAGTTAAAAACATTGTATAGTGGTTTTAGAACACAATTAATTTTGAGTAACTCAATATATTAAACAACAAAAAGACGCTGTACCGTCGTAGTTCTAAGAAACATACTGACACTATTGAAAACGCAATAAATCATTATTATTATTGATTACTCACTTTCACTCGATCTTTTTAACATATTTACATAAAATAACTACACAAAACTGACAATAAACAACAATGGCGGGCTTTTAGATACATGCGCGGTCAACATATGCGCATTGCGCATGTGCAAGCCGCCATACTGTCTTAAGTATTGTAAAAGGCATAAGAAAGATGCGTTCAGCCAAACACATCAAGTGAATATTTAAAATTAGGTTATTTATGGACCAAATTAAAAATTCATAAACATTAATAAATCATTTTATACGTTATTAGTATTTATGTACCTTTTATATTAAAGAAAACGTGTAATTGAAATATATGTAAAACTTTTCTCGAGTAATAAAAACTCTTTGTGTCGGGCTGACGACGGACTTGAAAATTAAAAAAAAATTGAAAAGTAAAAAGCACTAGTGCGAAAAAGTGGCACTTTCCGCACGATTTTAGTGCTTGGAAAACGCTCTTTTCGAGCACATGCATTGTAAAGAATATAAATTACGTGGTGTTTTATATAACAGTATTGTATAGTTACTATCGAAATATAAATAAGTATATTGAACTATTGACATAAAATATTACAATAAAATAATAAGGAGGTATAACAAAATAAATAACTAAACAAGGAAAATACTAGCTATTCTTCTTCGTCTTCAGTGTCACTATCGTCTTGTAGGTTAATAAAAAGACGGTTGGTCTCTATAAAAAGTGCTTTAGCTAGGTCTTCGTGCTTCAATATCAATAATGATATAAGATTTCATTTGAAAATATAATAATTATATCGACGTTTACATTATAAGTTATCGACATGTTACACCCCTAACGGTAGCGGACGTTTATTGCCCTACTGGCCAGATAGTTTTGCGGATAGTATAACTATATGATGCTGACTGTTCTCCAAAAGAAAGAAGGCAAAAAATATGCCTGTAGTGACGAAAATCCCATTCTGATATCTCACAGAATTACGAAGCTACAACAGATTTAATATTGCTTGTTAGAGAGAGAAAACGGAAACGTCACAACTTCGTTATTTAACCTTTTGCGTTGATTTTTTCTCCATTTGACTACATTTTTTATCCTTTTTCGAGAAAAGATGACATTATTGATAATTTTATTTAGTGTCTACGCCCCTATTTGTCGAGGTTTAGGAAACGTATACCATATCCGGTCACCTATATCTAATTGTCCGGCAATTCCCATTTTCCTAGCCCCTGCAGTAGTTCATTTACTATGGCAAGTGGACACGATTTAAAAAAGTAAAACCAATAATTAGATTCTGTTATGATAGTAAATATATCGTTGTTGGGGAATATTTACACCATTAATAATATTATATTATAACAATAATATAACATTATACATATCAAACAATATGGTACAGAGAACAAATATAATGAAAATAAAAACCATCGGCAATACAAAGGGGAACAAGTTCGGGTCTTGTCTTGGGCTTCAGAGATGATGGTTATTGTGTATGTAAATGATAAATCGACGCGAATTGGAAAACAAAGTTTATTAGTCTTGAGCCTTAATACAAAATTGCACTGGTTAGGTTAGAACAAAACAAAAACACTATAGGGTAGACTGGGTACGGTTGTGCCAGGGTAAGGTAGTGACAGTCGTCGTACCAGCGAAACTATACGGAATGCGGGCAAGGGTTCTAAGGGAGAGAGAAGCGGCATGCAAGTCTGAACGCGTTCCCCGGTGTTGCGTCACCCAGCGCGCGGCGTTAATGCAAGCAGGGGCCCACATTGCTTTTCAACAGTCAAAAGTAAGTTGTTTTGTCCGATTAATTTTAATAATCACTGTTATTTGTATATAGATAGATTACCTCGGGTTTTTTTTTGATATAAGTTGAACATTAGTAGTTAATTACGGGTGGTTACTTTTTACGTACATTATTTGGCAGTCATGGCGAATTTTTGCTTTCGAAAGTGAGCGTCGGGTACGGTTTTGACAAATTTTGTAGGTACGGTTGTGACATATATTTTTTTGTTGTTTTGCTTTTAGATACCCAGAAAACGCTTGCGGAATACCGAAAGAGCGCGGTCTAATTAATATCTGGTCTGGTAAATATGCAGATGCTTATGAAGACGTGAAAGCGGGACTTCTTCACATTTTCGTAATTTATTTTTTTATTAAGTAATTATTAATAAAAAATAAAAAAAATAATGAACTTTCTATTCGAAAGATTATGAAGATTATGTTGTGTTAATGGTCACATTTCTAAGAATAAAAGTCATTATAAACCATTTTGTTGTATATTTGTTCCTGTAACTACCGACCCCAACCACTGTCACAACCGTTCTTGGGGTGTGGCCGGTTGTGACACTTTCCCTTTTTTTTAATTTCATTCCTATGACTAATACAACGTATTTACGGAAAATATTTAAGTATATTTACGTAGACAAATGTACAATTTAAGAGTCAAGTGACTTTTCTCCCAGCTAACTAGTAAATAAACAAAATTAGTGGCGATCAAACCAAAATTGTCACAACTGTACCCAGTCTCCCCTACTAAGTTATTATCGGTAACTCTACACACAGAAACTAATTAGCCCCGGCTATTGGCTCAGTATTATGGGTAAACAAGTAACTATTAGGTTTAAACAGTGTTAAAATCATAGGCGATGCGCGTCGGTACGAGGGTCAAACTGAAAGTTCTTAGAAAATTGAAAACTGAGCAATCAAGCAACTTATTACTTTTATTATATCTTTTCAAAATAGCCTCCCTTCACATCAATACATCGCTGCATTCGATAGAACCACTGAGAAAAGCACTTTGCCCACTCGTCCTTAGGGGTCTCTTCGACGGCCTTTTGAAACGCAGCCACTGCTTCGTCGACGTCCATAAAACGTTTTCCTCGAAGTTTTTCTTTAATTTTTGGGAATAAATAAAAATCACAAGGTGCAAGGTCGGGGCTATAAGGTGGGTGACCCAGTAATTCCACGTTTGCCGTCGCCAAATAGTCGATCGTTTGCTTGGCGGTGTGCGATGAGGCGTTGCCGTGGTGAAGCAGGATCCTACTGCGAGGCCGTTTTTCTCGAACTTTTTCCAAGACAAGTGGTAAACAATTGTTAGTGTACCACTTCGCAGTAACTGTTTTTTGATCCTCTAAAATAATTGTTGCGTAATGACCAGTCCTTCCGAAGAACGAGGCCACCATCTTTTTTCCCACACTTCGACCTCTCTTCACTTTAGTAGGCAACTCCTCGGAAGGAAACACCCACTCAGCAGACTGTCTTTTAGTTTCAGGATCATAACAGTAAATCCAGCTTTCGTCACCCGTAACTACGTCGAACACAGCATTTGAGTCACCTCCGTTGAATCTTTGACCCATTTCACGGCACCAATCAACACGACGGACTTTTTGGGCTTCTGTCAAATTATGAGGTATCCACCGGGCACAAAGCTTCCTCACCGCTAAATGTTCATGGAGGATTTTGTGGACTTGACTCATACCAATGGCTAAGCTTGTACGAATCTGCTGATAGGTTACTCTTTTGTCAGTCTCTATCATACGCCGCACAACACTGATGTTATCTTCAGTAGTCGCCGTAGAAGGCCGGCCCTCACGCAGATCATCAGTGAGATTAGTGCGGCCACGTTTAAATTCATTAAACCAGTTGTAAATAGTAGCACGAGATGGGGCTTCATCGTGAAAGGCCAATCGAAGTCTATCATAACTTTCTTGTTGACTTAAATTACATCGAAAGTCGTAAAAAATCATTGCTCGAAAATTTTCTCGCGTTAAATTCATGCTCACGTAGTACACACAATTTTCAATTTGCCGCCAAATCGTAAAACAAATGACAATCGAGTGGAATTCGTACACAAAAATATTAAGAAAGAGTTCCATTTTCAAATTTTGAACTTATTTTTTTATTATATTTATTACAAGTGGCCAGTTCTAAAGACTTTCAGTGTCGCCCTCGTACCTATAGTCCAGGCAATGAACTGACAACTTGTATGGAAAAAATGTCAATTTTGGAAATAATTTATAATAGCTTATTTTTTATGTATAACGGATATATTATCAATTAAATAGTTATACCCAGCGACAAAATCCGACAAAATTTCAGACATCGAAAAAATGATGTCAACTGGCTTCTAAAAAGTCAGTAAAAATATTAATAAATATTTTTGTCTTTATTTTGGTTCATTTACATTTGCTCTATAATATTCAAGATAAATCGTACAAAAAAAGATAATGCATGCGTCATTTAAATCTACATAATTACTTCCGGTTGGAAAGTTTGTCGGATTCTTGACTAAATCATCTTAGAATAACAATTTCAAATGAAATCAACAAAAAAAACGCTATTATAAATTAATGTTTTTCAAAACCGTATTTTGCCTGGAGTAGGTACTGTAGTGATTTAAAGAAATAACCCTTCAGCTGTGGCGAAAAAACATGGCCGCTTAACCACGTCTGTGGCACCCTGTGAGGGACGCTCCACCTCCAAGGTTTGTGGGGTGAAGTGATTTGGTAAAATTAAATTTTCTTTAGTTTTTTACATAATCACAGCCAGGATTTTGGACGAAACTCGATCTATATTAAATTATCTAACTGCAACGATATATCATCGTTACATTAAAGTCGTATTAAGGCTATCTAGCTGACCTCGTCACCAGGTCACCGAAGTTTACGACATATTTTGGTCATTTTAAATATAATAAATTGGATATTTGGGGTGTTTAATGGGCTTAATTTGAAGAAATTAGTGTTATACTTATTCGAAAAACATAAAATGTGACGCTCATGAGTATTTTTTTTACACTAGACCATTTGAAATATTCTACCAATTAATGCCTACACTCAGAAGTTGCTCGTGTGGGCTGCGATTTACATGTGTATATCTGAAGTGTTTTATACTGTATGTAATCAAATTCATGCCTAAACAATAAATTTGGGTCATCAACTAGGTGTAACCGAAGCTTTTTTTATTGTAAGCGCAGCAGGTTTTATGTGAGAGTAAAATGAAAAAAGTATGTCTACTTTGACACAAAATAACCTCTTCCAAACGACTGCAATTATCACAGCAACCATGGGCTTTAAACCAAACAAATTTGGTAGGAAGCATCTTGATTAAATATCCTTTCAATTAAAATTACAACATTAATACCAGTTAAACAAAAAACACGTAAAACATGAACATTAAAACAATGAAAATCAAGACCATTTCGAAAAAAAATGGTTTGCTTAGTATGGATATACCCTTATCCACACCATGAGTTTGTAGTAGCGGTACAACCTGATGAACATGAAGGAATAGTGGTGATTTCTGAGTGGTCTGTGTAGAAATTAGTTCTTACTTACGATGGTTCTTCGTAGATTGTACAAGCACCTAAATAACACAGCACACAGCTCAGTTAACACTTATTGAAACTATGATAGCACATGAACCATCGTATTCGTGCTTACAATCGAAAGCGCCACTCACTCACTTGATTAGTCCGAAGAGTCCGAACGAGCACTAAAGACACACCTGAATATTTATTCATATTAATATTGATAAGCACATTAGGCACATACACAAGCACTAAGTATTTATCTCATGTTAGTTCACCGACATAAAGCTATATAATAGCAACAAATCGCGAGCACAACACAAGATCCAACTTTTCCGTTAATAGATACGAATTACGAACGTTGCAAGACAATCAATCCATGGCGTATCCATATTAGGAAATCGCGCTGGTGCGCTGAGTAAGTGACGTCACGAGCTCTCATGTGAGCATCCCTCGGAGGGAAGTTCCTTGACGGTTACCATCCCTCTGAGGGCTCTGTTATGACCGTTACCAATTTCGATCTATTTATCTACTTTCGGGCGATTTTTAGTCCATTTCCAACATTTTATATAAATTTACGATAAATAGCGGTAATATTAATAGCTGTTAGTAATTCTAAATTAGTAGAAAAGCGCTAAAAAACCTATAGGCAAATTTTGACCATGAGTAGGTATGTTGTGTTAGCCACAAGTTTATTATCGTTAATCAACAAAAAACTATATTTTTTTAACAGAAAACGAAGGATTATTTACTTTTCTCCAAGATATCTCCTTCTGGCAAAGAAAATTCGCACTAAAACCATTAAAACTCACTCGCGAAACTCGACCGTGGTTAACGCGCCAGTGGCAGTTTTAGACTACCGATCAAATTCATAATTTTCCTCCAATAGCCATTGAAATCGTCGCTTGTTAGCTGTCTCGCTTCATTGGCTATACGTTTCAATGGATTAAAACGAGATCAATACACGAATGGCGGTTTTATTTCGAAGAAAGTAAGCACAGCCAATGCGCCCCTCCGAGGGGGGCTCCACCAACCTGCAGGAAATAATATGAAGCCCACAGAGGGATGACCACAGCTGAAGGGATAAACACTGACAAAACACGTAAAATTTATTTGTGAAATTATTCAAATGTTTGTAACAAAAAATGAATGAAGCCGTAAGCCGGACCAGTGTCCAGGACGGAAAATTAGGCTTGATAAGGCTAAGGAAATCACAAACGGAACACGTAAAAGTTCCAAAAGAACACGGCATTGCCGGTTCGTTTAAAACTAAATCAAACGCGCTTTCTACGCTGGAAACACTTTGATCAGGACGCGTGAAGTGAAGAATTAATGTTTGTATAAAGAGGATATATATAAATAAGTGCGTATAGAATGGATGATAGCAGAGAGAAATAGGGATGATTGCCAAATAAGTATGCCAAAAAAATCTGTACGGAGGCGTGCAAGTGCCTTTAGGAATTTAGGGAAAGGGAACAGATGATATAATCCCGTTCAAAGATTGATCGTCACCAAACGTGAGCAGCTGCGCAAGGAAATAAATTTACGTGAAATCCTTACCTAATACAGGGCAGAAAATTTACATATACGTTAAGAAGAAGAAGTCTGGTTTAACAAAAGGGTCTACCGAAACCCGGCTTAAAAACTACGCGTCGCACTTATCGACCGCCGACGATCCGAGCACCATTTCCACGCAGTCTTCTCAGGGTCGTTGAATCATCACCTGCGGCGAACCAGCACATCTGCGGTACTCGTGGTGTTGTACCATCAATAATGACGCGCTGGCGAGGACCCTCGCGCCCGCACGTAAGGCGACGGTACAAGATGGAGACGTTAGGGCTCGACGCGTAGCCCGTAACCAAGAGCTACAAATAAGAATTAATGGTAAGTACTACAGTTTCGCTAACTCGACTAAATGCCGCCACAGAATAAAAACACCAAATACATACCCAGTTTGTTTCCAAAATCTGGCCTTCGATGCAGAAAAGTAGAAATTAAAACGCTAGCAACGTTTACGCAGGCGTCAATTCTCGACGATGAGGATATTTATGATGAGATGAGGCCTATGCCTTCTGTGGCCACACACTCCGTAACGCTGACCACAACTGAGGGATCACTGTATAACTCTCAACGTGAATCACTCTGACTCAGCCGGATAAATCGGAGCTGAACTATGGCACCAGCCTAACAATACTGATTCTGTTCTGTAAAAAAATAATTGCACAACGGTGTTGTCGCTAACCAGCTCCTTCCATCAATGAATTTTTTCAGTCCTCTCAAAACTGACAGCTACCAATAAAAATCTAGAATAATTCATATTTGAAATTTTGAATAGAGTTCTAAAACACCAACCAGTATCGAATTGACCATACAAAACAGCTAGAAAAGGTAGTAAACCCAATAGCTTATGAATAATGTACGCGATCTATAGGAGAAACCTAAAAGTTTTAGACGCGCCTGTCAACAATAACAGAAAAACACAAGCGACCACGAATCCTGAAGGAAAAAGTTCATGTAAAATGCGTTAGATGGCGCAGAAACTAAAATCAGTAATAAAAACTAAACGGTTCAAGCGGCAATGTTGTTCTGCAGAAGATTTAACGCTGCAGTACTTACTAGCTCAGCGATAGACTGATTGGCGGAAACCGGCAGCGCGCGACATTTGGGCGCGCGCTTCACGAATGTCAACCTTAAGGGCTTCTATACCGCGTAGTTTAAATAGCGGCCGTTGGGTCTCTTGGCGCGCGTGGAACGGCGAGTAGGAGAAGTATTTACGTTATGGTTTATTTTTCGTTTATTTTTGTTCTCTGTATCATATCGTTTAAAATAAATCAAAATTAATTCAATTTAGAATAGATAATTATGAGCGCCGATGGGTACATAGCCGGCGGCGGCGCGCCGGTAAAAATTGACCGGCGGCGGCGGCGTCGGCGGCGTGACCTTGTAAAAACCTTTAGTTTAAATAATTATCAAAAAATCTACACAAATTAACGATATTTACGATATTTTTAAACCTATCTAAAGCCGGATACGCTCATCGACGTTGTTTTTACACTATCGTGCAGATGACACTGAAGGACACGCCGATTGGCATCGAAGTTGTACTAAAAAGGCACTAAATTTTACTCTGACCGTTGGCGTATAGTAAAACAATGTGTTTGACTCTCATTTAAGTCCACATCAACTCGCGGAACCAAGGTTGGTCTGGCGTAGGACCCTAGAGCTAGACTAACCCGACACTATACCGCCGACATCTCAGACATGTATGAGTTTGGAATGGCTCTTAAACAGCTCAAGAACAACAAGGCACCCGGTAAAGACGGAATAACAGCTGACTCCTGAAGGCGGGTGGAAAACCGGTGCTTACTGCCTTTCAGAAGTTGTTCGATTCCGTCTTACTGGAAGGATGAACGCCAAAGGCATGGAACAGAGGAGTGGTGGTGCTGTTCTTCAGAAAGGGTAACAACACCCTGTTGAAGAACTACCGACCCATCTCACTGCTGAGCCATGTCTATAAGCTGTTTTCGAGAGTCATTAAAAATCGTCTCGTACGCAAGCTAGATGGCTTTCAGCCTCCCGAACAAGCCGGTTTCCGAAGAGGATTTAGTACCGTAAAGCACATCCATACGCTGCGTTAGGTTATACAGAAGACTGAGGAGTATAACCTGCCCCTCTTGCTTCGTGTTTCTTCGATTCGATCGAAATCTGGGCTGTACTAGTCTCTAAGGCGGTGTCAAGTAGACCACCGCTGTATCGAAGTACTGAAGAGACGAGAACGGCACAATGTCAGTCCGACTCCAGAACCGGAACTCGAAACCTATTCCGCTGCAGTGGGAGTCAGGCAAGGAGATGTTGTTTTTCCAAAACTGTTCACCACTGCACTGGAAGAAGTTTTCAAGACCTTTATTGGCGAAGGTAGACATCAACATCAACGGTGAGTCACTCACCTTCGGTTTGCTGAATGTGAATGAAATTAGTCTTGGCTATTACCATGCATTACTTGAGTACGATGCTTGATGACCTCAGTAAGGCCACCGAGCGAGTTCGTCTAAGGATAAGACGAAAATCATTTCAAATGCCCATGTAGTACCAACTCCCAGACTCCTCTCCAACTTCGAGAAAGAGGTCAATCGTCGAATCCGACTCGGCTGGGCAGCGTTCGGGAAGCTAGGGCACATCTTTTCGGCCAATATTACTTACTTGCTTGCTTACCCTTATTATGGGCCTCAGAAGAAGGCTCAAAGTCACCCAAAGGGCAATGGAGAGGGCTATGCTGGGAGTTTCTCTGCAGCAGAAGCAAGGTAACCGAACCAATATAGCCCTCCGAATCGCAAAACTTAATTGGCAGTGGGCGGGGCACATTGAACGTAGAACGCCGATAGTCAGCAAAGCTAGTGCATCACACAAACAAGCGTCAGCGCTGAGCCATTTTCATAGCTTGAATCATGTGTGATAATTAAAGGGTTATTAATTTAAAATAGATGCCGTTAAAAAAGATAACCTTACCCTTAAACACATGAGCGACTCTCACGACATGATACTCAGTGTGGAAAATAAATAAGCTACAATAGCTGAAACGCGCGCGAATCACAAATCGGCGCGCCGATGGTGCTGCGTCGGCGGCGGCAGCGTGGGATTTTCGTCGGCGGCGGCGGCTCGGCGGCGCGGCGCTCATATCTAATTTAGACCGAGACAAAAGACACCACTTAACTTTAACACCATTTCAAATAATTTAAAGATAGAAGTTACCCAGTGCAGTCTGCTGGGCTAAACGCTGGATAGCCATTTAAACTGAAAAACGAATTAGTGAAAACCAAAATTAAATTGTCCCGTTTTGTATACCTACGCACTAAGCATACTACAGAACAGTACGATAGTACGGAGTGTGCATTAGCAGCATACCACTCACAAGCGGCAGCGTGGCAGCGCTATGGCCTCCTGCTCAGGGGCGGCTTTGCAGCAGGGGGTGCGTTGCACCCGGGCGCACGGTCCTAGGGGGCGGCGAGCGCCACTCACACGGCGCCACTCGCCTCGACTCGGGCGCTAGCGCGCGCTAGGGGGGGTGCTAGAGGGCGCTACGGTAATGATTGCACCCGGGCGCGATATGGGCTACAGACGCCTCTGTCCTGCTGTGGGGCCACAGCACAGACGTGCATCACCTGTTTGTTATGCAGAAAAAATGCGTAAGAATCATAGCAAACATCCACCAACCCAAATAGTTGCAGACCCCATTTCAAACGCCTAACCGTCCCCTCCTTGTACATTCTGGAAGTCGCCACATTTATCCGTAGAAACCTACACCTTTTCAAATTCACTCAATACGCTCGGCGTCGGCAAAAATTAGAATTACCCGAACCCAAACTCGAAATTTACAAAAATATCACCACAATTACCAAATCCATACCAGTAACAAACCGATTCATTGGATATAAAAGTTTTAAAACAAAAACTGGTAGAAAAGTGCTATTACCTACTCTGTAGCGGAGTTTATGGAGGATACCATTTGGTAGGTAATTATAATGATTAAATTTGGTATATAAAGTCAGTTCGGGTATGTGCGCCAGGGGGGAAAGTGCGCCTCATTCATCATTCAGTCATTTAAAACAATATAAATTCGCTGAAATCCATGCAATAAACTTGTTTTAGTTTGTTGCATGAATGTAAGATGTCGTTATTTGTGAAATATCGTAGATCTCGATATGTTTGATGAAAGGCGCACTTAGCCCGGGGGCGCACTTGCCACCTCTGACCTGATGCCTAGTAGGTAATTGTGATTTGTGATATGAAAAATCTATTTATAGATATATACCTAAATAAAAGTTGATCAAAACTTTCACGTTAAATTGACACGGAACAATAATATGTAATAAAATAATTTGTTTCGTTACGAGATGCATTATTAATATCGCTAATTTTTCACTACGTTATAATGGCCTGGTGGGCAGTCCGCCAATTTTGCTTGCCTGGGTGCGGCTTATACGACTTGTGTTTTTTTTGTATATATTTTTACTTTTTTAACCAATGAGGCCCTCCGCATCGCTAAACTTAAGTGGCAGTGGGCGGGGCACATATCACGTAGAACCGATGGCCGTTGGGGCAGAAAGGTTCTCGTGTGGCGATCACGTACCGGAAGGCGCGGCGTGGGTAGGCCCCCGAGAAGGTGGACCGATGACCGTAAAGGTTGCGGGAGTCCGCTGGATGCGGGTGGCGAAGGACCGGTCGCTTTGGCACTCTTTGAGGGAGGCCTATGTCCAGCAGTGGACGTCTTTCAGCTGATATGATGATGATGATGATGATTTTTTAATTTTTTTAAGCCGTTTTACTTTTTTAAGTTAGGACCTCCACAATTAACACTTTCGCAACCGGACTAAAAATGGAACAATTCACCAGCACGTCTAGCACACGACGGCGGAGACATACTCCCGATTTTTATCGCACTATACCTCTTGTTCTAAGTGGTCTAATAAGTGAGAGACGGATAGTGCGAGAAAAATCGAAAGAGCTCGCGCGCCGTCGCGTGCTAGCGCTACAGAAACCGACAGAATTCGCTAGGCGTGTAAGTTCATACCACTGCCCGCCTAGCGGGCTCAGCCGGAATCTGAGCAAACATTACGAATGCCCGCTAGGCGAGTTCTTGGTTGCGAACGTGTTAATATAAAGTATTTAATGCTCTACAAAAAGCAGTCAGTCACTTTTTAGGGTTCCGTAGTCAACAAGGAACCCATAAAGTTTCGCCATGTCCATCTGTCCGTCTGTCCGTCCGTCTTCGGCTCAGCTCAATAACCATTACTACTAGGAAACTGTAATTCGGCATGGGTATATAAATCAATCACGCCGACAAAACAGTACAATAAAACCTTGAAAAAAAAATTTTTTATAGGGTATTTCCCTTACACCTAAAGCGGGGATGCAATTTTTTTCTCGCTAAACTCATAGTGTGGGCTCGTTCAAAAATATGATGAGTTTCCTGGAACCATTTTTCAAATTAGTGATTAGTTTGCGAGCTTTAAAGCCCAAATTTTTGTTCGGGTCATGTGTCCCCCCCCAGCCGGCTAAATGGCTACTACTGGGGATGTGAATAGAATCGTGGTAGTAGTACATGTAATGAATTTAAAAGGAAAACTATCTATCACGGACAAGTAGGCATAAGTAGTTAGCGAGTAATAGTCGACCAACTTATTTAACTAGTTATTTTTCTGTTACGTTTGTTGCATTATTGAAATGGTGACATATTTACCTTCACTATAACACCCTTTTTAATACCTCTCCTAGAGTCCCCTTTTAGCACGTCACGGATTATCCATTAATTGTGTTACAGACGCTTCATCAACAACTATAAGTACCTCCCAATCGCTTATTTTCGGTTAGTACAGGTTGTAGCACATCACTATTTATAAGACGTAAAAAACTAGCAATACATGAAATGTCATTTTAGTCTACGGAATAAAAAAATAGACTAAGACAGACAGGCAACTGCGGAACCCTACACTGCGCGTGGCCCGACACGCACTTGGCCGGTTTTCCAAGTTATTTCTAGTTATGATTCTGTAAGTAATGAAATAAATCGGCTAACAATATGCCGAGGGAAAACTGTTCCGAAAAATTATCCCGATTACGCGCCCGCGGGCCGCTGCGTTATAAACTTCAGGGCATCAGCTGACGAGTTTTCCAACGCGATAGAACCAGCTGACACGTTTATTTATCAATAATAGCATATAAACTGTCATCTGACAAAATGTCAGATGACAGCTACTGAACAGGTTGTTTTGTTTTTACATGTTCGTGTGACTAGCTGACGGGTTTTCCACCACTGTACAACCAGCTGACGATAAAAATAATAAAATCAATACGGTAATGTGCGGTTAACAAAGACAAGTCTCATTTCACGAAAACTTTTTGTGTTAGTATCTACAGGCCTGATAATGGTCTAGAAATATATTTTCAGTTTCCGTTACACCGCTACTTACATGTTGTAGGTATATCTAGATTATCTAGGTTCAACGCAAGTGCTATACCAAACGATATCGTGTATATCGTTAAGATGCATTAGCTAATGAATAGTTTCTTTAATATGGGTCCTCATTATCATATGATCAATAACAAATGAATATCTCTACAACTTATAATTAGCACTCATTACGTTTAATGATCTTACTAGAACTAAAATAATAATGGAGGGAGTAAAAGTTTGGCTTGTAAAACTATACTATAAATAGTCGTATAAAACTTAGTCCATTAAGTGTTCCGGCTTTATAAACGAAGGAAGTGTAACTAGTGCAAGGTACAACAAATCATAATGGAGGGCTATAATACGCAGTTGAATGAGGCGTTTGAGGCATTTGAGAATAATATTTCCATAACGAATATCCAGGACGCCCAATTCGCTCAGGAGATTATGGAATTCCAAAAAGAAGACCCGGCCGACATGGCTTTGTACAACATCTGCGAAAAAATTGAAAACCAGGTTTGAAACCATTTTTGTTTTTCTTTCGTCAATTCAAGTCTAACGACCTTACCTAGATATATATTATCTGCCTATTTACTTAGAAGGCCGTCCCGCATTTACTCATTTGGCTACGCGTCATCGGGAGCAAGCACGATAATCAATATAAATTTAGTGTTTATTATTAAAAAAATAATGTACCTATGTCGTTCCACAAAAATGGCAGTTTCAGGACAACTAGTACGGTAGGTTTTATGATATCAGTATCAGTACATTTGGGCTAATAGACTTGACCATAAAACGTATCGTGTTAGCTGGGCAGTTTGAAATACCTACGTACGTACCAAGTTAATTTACCCGTCCGCACTGTCTGCCGTAGGTACAGTCAGCTGCAGAGAAACATGCCCCCCATTTTGCAATATCAAAGAAGTTTCTAAAATATCTGGCCACGAACTCTATCATCGAAAGATGAACTACCTCTGCACCTGACTACGTATACTTACACCATATAGTAGGTAGTAACGACACTGCCGACTTGCTTAGACTTTTTCCAGTAGGTATTCATAAGATAATCATCACGATGTTTATTTTAGCATACTTACCTTAATAATTTGATTTTGTCTTATTTCAGATCGCTTTGCTATCAGAATTACTCCCGGCAGAAACAGTGTGCCAACTATTTCAACAAAAATCCTGTATTGTTAAGATCGATAACGTTTCTTCTTAACCTGTAACTACAATGGTTGCTGAAGAAGAAGATGGTGTAGATATAGAATGGAACGAGTGTGGTGACGTGGACAGAAGCAAAGGAACGGAAATACGAGTATGTCGAGGTGATAGAGGCCTTTGGTCGTGTTTATGGACAGACGACACGGAACTCTTAATAAAACATATCGTTGTATGGGGTGTTTAAGAGTGTTATGTACAGTCATGTACGTTTCCATAGTTACCTGACGCCGCAGTGTGTCGTTGGACCGTACAGGGCCTTGTTTAAGCTGGCTACTCACACACCTGCTGCAGGGGCAATATTGGAATTGGACCCGTAATTGCCTCCTTAATTGTGATGTGTATAGGCAAGCAAGGCCAATTTATTACTACCCCACTACACCCACCACTAATCCACTAATTATAGATAGGTACTGTTTTGTTATCTTACATCTTGTAACTCATTTCTGTTTATAAAATATTATAATGTAAGTAGGTACATCACAATATAGAAAATAAATCACAGAACTGCAAATTAATTTGTAGTTTTTTATTATGATCAGTCCTAACTACCTACTCATTTGTTCCTGAATATAAATCATTCTGCAAGTAGGTACCTATAGCCTTTTCATTTCTAGATTTACTTCCTCCAGCTTCCCCGGTTCTAACATCGTCCTGTTCCATGTCCCGATTTTACAAGGTTTTCGACATTTATAAAAAAAAACCATTACCGTAGTGTTGCATCTCTTTTTCTCGTAAGCGGAAGACATAAAGGTGTCTCTGAAATGAGGGAGCGGTTTACAAGAATCGATGCACCCATCAACTTAAAAATACCGATTACGAAACCCGGAACCCGACTCAAATCTTCTTAATTTCCTGTGAATTGTGTAGCAAAAGGGAAAAATCCATCGAAGTGTAATTTTTAAAACGGGCAAGAGGAACGCTTTTGTATTTTTAATATGTCGTTGGCATTCAACGCCAATGTTAAAATAAGCACCGTGAAATAAATGAAGGAGGCTGGAAGTCAGTGAATTTTCTTTTCTGCCTCGCGGAAAACTCCGAGACATCAGAGCGATAATGAATAGGGTAGGTACGTAATTAATTCAAGCGTTGTATTATTAAAACGATGAAAAAGTACTTATTCTCGGTTTTTGTCCTGGGGCGAGTTTTGTTTCTTTAGTTTACAATATAGGTAGGTAAAATATTATTCGACACCTAACCTATCGAGGTTTGGGTATGAAATTTCCGTCCAATAATTTACGTATGCCTAAGTATCCAATCGCGGTTACATAATAACAAATTTCTGATAGATCGGGGAGTAATGGGTGATCGGAATACCACCTATACCGGCCCTGCTGTCAACCCCACCTGCACGCGCCGGATGGCGGCGGCGACCAACTGGTTGCCGCGGTGCTAGAAAACCAACGGGGCTCTGGCGACCGAGCAATGGTGGTATAATACACATCCGACGGGGTAACCTCTGTACGGAAGAGGCGTCAGAAACCTTGGGGACCTAATACCCTCTAAAAGTGCTGGTGCAGAAGGCAACAAGAAACCAATGCACTACTACCCCAGGGTCATGAAAAGGTCTTTTAAGTCAACCGTGACTTGACCACGACCACTCTGTCAAGAGTGCACGACTTAAGGCGCGAACAGACTGCCAGCGGAACGGTAGATCCTGACCTGATGACGATGGGACCACCTGAGAAGGGTATCCCCTATCAAACAAAAAAAGAATTTTCGAAATCGGTTTAGGCGTATGTGAGTAATCGGGGAACATACATATAAATTAAAGATTCCGAGCCGAATACTGAACGCTAAATTTTGCCCGCTAGTATGGAAAGTGATTTGGAAATTCGAACGTGACACACTACACGAGATCCATTAGAATGAGAGGTCATTACTTATTAGACGTTCCGCAACTTATTATTTCATGGTATAATTTAATCAATCGATTTATATAATCCAATTAATAATACTTATTCCATACATTACATAAAAAAAAAACAACTGGTTTCGCTCGTGATACAATTTGGTAAAACCGTTCGCTGGCTCGGGTTTCAATAGATACCAGCTCTTGCTCTTGCCTCTTGCGCCATACAACCACTTCGCATCATTGCATATTATACCTAACAAATAACTACTGTGACTGTTAAGTTATTATAGTTAGAAATAAGCATAGCTCTTAAAATCTTAAAATTACAGAAATAATTTTCACAATTACAAATGCAATATGACAGTTAATGAATGAAAAATAGAAAAAACAATTGAAGTTGGTACCAAATGCTGCAACTTTGCCAACTAGGTGCAACATTGATTTTTTTTAAAACTTAAATTATCTCCCAAACTAACATTTATTTCTTAGTTGCAATAATGGCAGCAAAAGCTCCATTTTACTGGCAACCCGTTTTTGCGGCATCACTAACCATTTTCCAACCAGTCTCGAACCTTGCCGCAAATGTCATCCCGCTCCAATTTGGAGCAGCCCAACTGGGGAAGTACCTCCGCCTTGCAGAAGACCACAGCCATAATAACACTACTACTCTACTTGCTCTGTAGTAATGTTGTGTTCCTGGAGGTGAGCAAGGTCGCCAAAGCTCCCGAGGATGCGTTGTGTTGAGAGCGAGGGAATTTGTCAACACGGCGAATCCTCAAACATATCAAGGGTCGGCAACGCCCATGTTACTCCTTTGGGGTCGCATGCGTCTATAGGCTGCCGTGTCCGCTTACCATCAGGCGGAACGTACGCTTGTTTGCCACCATCGTTGTATAAAATAATGTAAAAAAGACCATGTTGCATGTTGCATGTTGTTGTGGGAGTGCCGGCAGAAGTGAAAACTTGAATATTAACGTTGTGCATTTTTGATATTTTGGAATGGTTAGGGAATAATTTTGCACGAATTGCTTTAATTATCAGTAATACAAAAAAAAATAACCCCACCCCCCCTCCCCCTTGATGAGAAAGAGACGGATAGTCTATGTCGCCCACAGCTCGCGGGCCGTCCTTTGATAGCCGTGCTGAATCGCTGCCCACTTCCATAATGAACTTATTCGTGGTAAACAAGTCCCTACAAATTATTCACGGACCATAAAGTAAACAAAGGGAATGTTTCTTCGAAACTACTTATATTGCGTTGCATTTTTTCCGTCGTGTATGAAATTCTGTCGCGTGTGGCCGACTCGTCGGAATTTGGTTATGGAATACCGCCCGTGTGCGGTAGACCTAAAATACCCTATTATATATAACATAAGCATCAAATAAAAATACAAACCTTAATGGCGTTTTATTACCGATTCTTGAGAATGAAACCAGAAACCGTAATCATAGCACCGCACTGTTTCTAAAAACCTATAATTATTTGTTGTGTTTGACATTTCTACCTGTCATTTTACTCCGTTCAATAAATGAACAGATTTTATAAAAAGGATAGTGTGCATCATTCAGCGCTTTAATTTGTGGGAGTGTGGGACTTTCGGAGACTAAAGGGTTGGTTGCAACGAACGGTCTGTAAACGTAACCGGTGTTCGTAAAACTGGGAATTAAAAAAAGATTGACAAGTTTGTATGGTATGACAGCTGCCGGCGCCATATTTAACGTTGATCGTTCTGTAATCGTAAGTTGGTGCAACCCGCCCTAAAGGCCGGATCAGACGGTTCATTTTTCGTTCATTTTTATGTTTCATTCCGCACCTTTCACCCGAAGTGACACGTCTGAACAAGAAGTGAACTAAAAGTGCCGAATGAATTCACTAGTGAACCGATCCAACAATGTTTGATATTTTCATTCGCATCTTTCACTCGCACTCCGAATGACCGAAAAATGAACGGTCTAAACACGGAAAGAACGTTCACTTGAATTCATTCGGCACTTTTGGTTTACTTCTGATCAGACGTGTCACTTCGGGTGAAAGGTGCGGAATGTCAATAAAAAAAAAATACTTACAACCGAATTGAGAACCTCTTCCTTTTTTTTGAAGTCAGTTAAAAATTGTTTGTATTCGCTCAAGCCTAAGGGTATATATGTCGCATAATGTGGCCGCCACACCGCTTTCAACACTATACTACACATTGAACAACAAAATGAGCAAAAAAAACCGGCCGAGTTCGTGTCGGGCCACGCGCAGTGTAGGCTTCCGTAGTTGCCTGTCTGTCTTTGCTCCATTGTAGGTACAGGTTATCAAGAAATGTTATCGGACCTAATAAGACAGGATTTTTCTTGAAATAGTCGGCGCAATGTTTCTGCCGGGAGTATTTCTGATAACAAAGCGATCTGAAATAAGACAAAATCAAATGAATAAGGCATGATAAAATAAACATGATGATTAGCAAATACCTACTCCAAGAAGTCTAAGCACGTCGGCAATGCCGTTAAGTCGTTATTAAATACTATGTTATATACGTAGTCAAATGCAGAGGTAGTTCATATTTCGATAATAGACTTCGTGGTCAGATTCCTTTGAGAACTTCGTTGACATCGTAAAATTAATTAATTATTTTAGATACTTTATATTATCTGACCATATAGCTAGTCTGACATTACATATTGTAAACACGAAGTCAACGCTATCATTCACTTGTAAAAGTCTATTCTCGTGTCGTCGATATTCTTTGCATGAACAAAATTTTTTAATTTTCACACCGGATAAACAATTGGGTAAATGAAGTAAATAAAAGTAAAACTACCCAGCTAGCACGATAGCTTTTATGGTCACGTTTTACGGCCCGAAAGTACCGCAACGTCACATAAACATGATCATAAACCATACTTAATAGTTGTCCTAAAACTGGCATTTTTGCGGCACGACGTAGGTCATAGGTACATTTTCAATGATATAATAAACTCTCTACGCTGTGATATAAATTAAGTATATTGACTATCGTTCTTGTTCCCGACGACGCGTAGCCAAATGAGTAAAAGCGGGACGGCCTTGCAAGTAAATAGGCAGATAACCTATATATAGGTGAGGTAGGGCACAGCGAAATGTCATCCCGCTCGAATTTGGAGCAGCCCAACTGGGGAACTTGCAGAAAACCACACCATGATAACACTACTACTTGCTCTGTAGTAGTGTTGTGTTGGGAGGTGAGCAAGGTCGCCAGAGCTCCCGAGGATGCGTTGTGTTGAGAGCGAGGGAATTTGTTCCTTGAGCTGTCAACACGGCGAATCCTCAAAAATATCAAGAGTCGGCAACGCCCATGTTACTCCTTTGGAGTTGCATGCGTCTATAGGCTGCGGTGTCCGCTTACCATCAGGCGGGCCGTACGCTTGTTTGCCACCGTCGTTGTATAAAAAAAAATATATATATATATCTAAGCAAGGTCATTAGACTTTAATTGAATATAAATTTAATTAATTTTAATTTATTTCCAAACAAAAAGTAGGTACAATGGTTTTTACATTTGTTTCGCCAAACATAACTGTTTATTGGCGAGTAGTACACTCATTTTCAGTTTATTTATTGTACCTAAACATCTGTTACAAAAGCATGCATTATACTAAATATTCATTTCAATATGAGCTAGTCAATAACAATATTATTATTGACTAGCTCATATTTAACTATTCTGTTACTGTAATACTATTCCTACATCTTTGTTCTGGTTTACATTAAATTATATTAGATAGCATCTAATAGAAACTGTTTTAGCCTTTTTTTGAACATATTTTTATTAGTGCATTCATTTTCCGGAAAGATGGTATTAAATATTCTAGGTGTTATATAACTTATAGTCCTTTTACCATAGTAGTTATTAGCTTTGGGCTCAACGTAGGTCCGCTGTGTCGTATTTCTCAGACCGCGGGAGTACACTCGAACCGATTTATGTTCCGTATTTTTGAATTGCTCAGTTGCTATTACATACTTAATAATATTGATATAAATGATATTGTAGCTGGTAGTGTGGACCAGTTTGTAGTCGAAAGAAAAACAAAGGTCGATACGAACCTGATTTTCTATTTTTACGCAGAGACTGTACAAAACCATGTCATCCGGGTCTTCTTTTTGTAATTCCATAATCTCCTGAGCGAATTGGGCGTCCTGGATATTCGTTATGGAAATATTATTCTCAAATTCCTCACAAGCCTCATACAACTGCGTATAACCTTCCATTATGATTAGTTGTACGTCGTCCTACACTTAGTTCTTTTATAAAGCCGAAACACTTAATGGACTACGTTTTACGTATACGACTATTTATATTATAGTTTTACAAGCCAAACTTTTACTCCCTCCATTGTTAATTTAGTGCTACTAATACTACTTACAGTAAGATCATAAACATAATGAGACCTAATTAGAAGTTGTGAAGATATTAAGTTATTATTGATCATATCATATGATAATGAAGACCCCTATTAAGAAAGTATTCATTTACTAATGCATCGGAATTACGTATTGTATTCATTTGCCTATGTCATCGTCGCCGAGGCCGGTGTCAGCTGCGGCGCTACCACGAACTTCGAAAGTCGAAGTTCGGGTATTTCCATCTCTATCGCACTCCCTTAATCGAGTGACAGGGATGCATGTATTACGAACTTCGACTTTCAAAGTTCGTGGTAGCGCCGCTGGCCCCGAGTAGCTGCCGACGGAGACGAATGGAAGAGGAGGGAGCAAATGAACAGCCCAGTAGATTATTCATTTAAATCTCAAAAAATGAAGTTAATATTGATATAAAATTAATGTAAAAAAAATAATAATTACGTAATACTTTAAGTTAAATTTGAATTAGAATGTGTAACATATTACAATAATTTAAGATATAATCTAAATGAAAAATATAATATATTCAATTGGTTAACACTTTCACTGCCAGGAACCCGCCTAGCGGGCGCCTACGCCGTAATCACTTTCCGCTACATATAAAACAAAAACCTTGGGATCGGCTACGGGCGTAGCGCGTAGCGATTCTTGGCAGTGTATGTGTTAAAGGAATATATTATAATGTCATACATATATAATAGTTAGAAACCGTTATCTATTCGAAATAATGGCTTTATTCTTAATAATAATTCATCGTTCGGCATAGCACATGCGTTGTACAGCCAAGTGTAAAAATATGTGGGTGCATACAACTTACTCATATAAATATGTCCTATAACTCTTATGTCAGCGGATTAAAGTTTTAGTACTCATTTATGAGAGGATGTTATCGATACATATTTTTGCACTTGACTGTACCTATGTACCTACTCGTACAATATAGTCTAAGTAGCAGTGTAACGGAAACAAAAAATATATTTTTATAGACCATTATCATACCCTTAAGGATTTATTTTATTTATTTATTTGAAAAGTTTCGCCAACAGCTGTTACATCGCATCGTATCATTAAAGATACAGTATGTGTTCTTAACCAAATGCACAACAAATATAGGCAAACACTGCATGCAAAAATAACTTGGATTATACACTACAATAGAGTACAGAAGTTAAATGCTATATAAACTCAAAACTGTATTCCCAAATACCTGTCATAAAATTGAAAATAAGGCACAACAAATAAGATTATGTCCATAAAAATAACAATAACACGTTTATAATACAGAAATAAATATGAATTGTTACGTAATTCAGGTAGTGAAGCTGCATATATGTCCACGGACTCGCTACATATATTATATCAGCCTGCATATACGTCGGATAGGAGAGTTTGAGCCGAGTACAGTTCGACGGAGAGATGGCCTTTGGGTGTTTTCTACCGGATTCTCTAAATTTGGTAGTTTATTCATCTCATCACCTTACTAGCTTGTATAGAAATAAATATCCAATACGTTCCTGCGAGTCGAAAGAGAACACATATTATGCAAGTATTTTATTCGACTTTCATAAGAAAAAATATGCTCTGCTACCTAGTCAAACACCGCGCGCGAGATCACATAGAATAATTTACTTTAAAAACAAAGTTTTAACCGACTTCAATTTAGTACTCCGCCAAGCCATGAGAACATTTCCACATTTACTTTCCAATTTACCACATGAACTGATTTCCGAGAGCAAATGCGTTGATTATTAGAGAAAAAAACCGAATCGCTGTACATACATAGGCCGATAATATTTGAGGACTTCCGTAGATTCTAATACAAGGATCACCTTTGGCACTTCATTATCTATTTGCTATTTCAACGGAATCTTATCAGAATCTGTGATATGCTTATTGTGCTTTTAAGTAGGTACTTACATAATTGACGAATTCCATAAGCCATCTGTGGTCTTCATCATCAATTCCACTCCACCAAATTTATGATTACCGGGTGTAAATACAGGAGTTATAATAGAAAATACCAAAATCACTACAGGCGTGCCTACTATAATTGAGGAGTTCCCTCAATTCCTCATGGATCCCATTATCCAACTGAATTTTTGAAAAAAATGGGACCCACCTGGAAGCATATACTTACAAACAAAAAAAAAATTACGAATCGGCTCATCAATGACGGAGTTCTGAGGTAGGTAACAAACAATAAAAAAAAAATACTTACAACCGAATTGAGAACCTCTTCCTTTTTTTTGAAGTCAGTTAAAAATTGTTTGTATTCGCTCAAGCCTAAGGGTATATATGTCGCATAATGTGGCCGCCACACCGCTTTCAACACTATACTACACATTGAACAACAAAATGAGCAAAAAAAACCGGCCGAGTTCGTGTCGGGCCACGCGCAGTGTAGGCTTCCGTAGTTGCCTGTCTGTCTTTGTTACATCGACACGCGCGCGCCAAGTTTATTATGATGCGGTTACGTCGGCTGGAAATGTATAAAAGTTGGCCTTTCCAAGTACATTTTTAATTTGGTCTACTACTCGGTAACTAGTTATGCCGACTTAGCCGTGATAGTTTTACTTTTAAATTCATTATAAAGTCCATCTACTACTGCCACGATTTTTTTCATATTTCCAGTAGAAGACATTTTGCTTGCTGGCTGGAGGGACACTAGACTCGAACAAAAATTAACTCAAACACAATCATTTATTCGTGACAAAAGACAAAAAATAACACAGATCCATCCATACTATCCATACTATTATACTAATAATATTATTAATGCGAAAGTGTGTCTGTCTAGGTCTGTCTGTCTGTTACCTCTTCACGCTTAAACCGCTGAACCGATTTTGATGAAATTTGGTATAGAGATATTTTGATTCCTGGGGAAGGACATTGTATAGTTTTTATCCCGGAAATCATCCCCCAAGGGGTTGAAGTGGGGGGTGAAAATTTGTATGGAGCTATTACGATATAAACGAGTTCCACGCGGACGGAGTCACGGGCAGAAGCTAGTAATAAAATAAATATTAAAAAAACACATTTGGCACGATTAGGACTTTAAAGCCCAATAAGTAAGTTGCAAACGGATCACTGAGTTGAAAAATGGTTTTTAGAAACATATAGTATTTTTGAACAAGCTATCCAACAAAACTCCACACCATGGATTTACCTTAAAAAAAAAACCATTCCCACTTAGGAGGTAGGTAGGTACCCCAAAAATGTTTTTTAATAGTTTATTCTACCATTTTGTGGGCGTGGTTGACTTATATGCCAATCCCGAATTGTTTCTAGTAGTATAAGGGTCACTGAGCGAAGCCGCAGACGGACGGACAGACGAACAACGCGAAACTATAAGGGTTCCTTGTTGACTACGGAACCCTAATTAAGGATTAGTCTATACGTGATGTTGTTTTGCTGGTTCAACCGGAAGTCCTCTTCCCAAGGTCTAAGGTGCCGTTGTGCCAGTTCCCATACAGCATATAGGTAGGTGTTATTGTTTCCAAAGTCATAGTAGTCGTTTTTGTCACACATTATTTAAAAGGATAAAGTTATTGCTTTCTCATTAAGTAAAGTGATTATTGATGGAGGTCGCCAGAATAAATCTTGTATTGGCGATTAAGGCGTCGTTTAATAATTTATATTGGGATTCAGATTGCTTATTATGCAGCTGAAACTCTTGCGACCAAAGGTATCGGAGAAACAGATAAAACTAAGTATATTATGTAGAAGAGATTCTCCAAGCCTCTCAGACCGCAGCTCTTCAGCGATCACGTCTCTTCAGCGATAAGACCGCCTTTTGTCTACCTCTACCTACTTTCTTGTATTGTTTCTCTTTCTAACTGCTTTGTTGGCGTGGGGGACAATCTGTTGTTCGCGTCCGCAGGATTTACATACCACAACTCTGCACGTGTTCCCTGGGCTGTGCTAAATGGGCGACAACACTTTCGGCGAAACAGGCGCTCCTATAAAAATATCACATGGACATTCGCCTATTCTACAGATTGCCATACGATTAAATTAACACATTCATTGCCCAGAATCGCTACGCGCTACGCTCGTAGCCGATCCCGTGGTTTTCCTCGTATGTAGCGGAAAGCGACTACGGCGGTCTGACGCATATGTGTCGTCATGGGCCCTGAATGGGTATAACTGCATTGTTTCTGTGAGGTGTGCAATAAAAAGAGTATTTTTATTGTATTTTATTTGTATATTGTTTGAGTAGGCTGAGGTAGGTAAAAAAGGAAATAAAACCCATCTTAGGATTTTATAGTCGAAGAAATTTTAAGCATTCATGTTTCGGCTATAATCAGACAATCAATAATATAGTCAAGAATCATATAAGTACTTATCTGAAAATCTGTCTTGATTGTTTCCTAATAGTCAAAACGGCGTTTCAAAGTAGGCAATACGAGTATTCTTCTATTAAGTCAGTGTCAAACTGTGACAGAGAGGCAACTCATTGTATTACAAAACTATTACCTAATACATTTACTCAGTGCTGTAGTTCAGTCACGTTCTTAGAATTGAGTTGCCTCTAGAGGGCATGCTGACTTAGAAGTAAAAGGGAAGGTATGGTAATGAAGGTCATCGAAGGGGATTTGGGCGTAAACCTAAATCTTAAGATATGCGTACATACCTAAATAATTTAATTTGTTTCATCGCGAACGTAAATTGATTATTTTATAAAATTAAGTCCCATTTAGTCAAAATAATACATACCTAGTTGTTCAGAGAACAGGATCACGCGCCTTCCAAGGCGCCTAAGGTTGCGACATCAACCTAGTATAAGTTAATCTTAAGAGGGGGCGCTCCGCGAAATCGGAGTTCTTCGATTCAATATTTACCTATGACAAACTAAAGCGAATGCCATGAAAAAGAACATACAAAAACTACATCATATTTGCAACCGAACTGTCTCAAAAAAACCATACAAAACCAAAAAATTCCGCACAATTTTACATAACAAGTCTAAAGATCAAATATAAGTAACTCTGCACTTCTTTCTACATCTTGCACTTTACACCTTCAGTATACTAAGTTACTTTACACCTACAGTATACTATAGTACATATGATACAAGTGTGCTATGTTGGTCATTACACTCGAGTCGGTTTTTAAGCCTGAGCCGAAGGCGAAGGCTTAATGGAGACGAGAAGTGTAATGACCAATGCTCACGTGTTTCATACGACGTTTTTCAACACACTTGCGAGGAAAAGTAAATAAAAGTTCACATTTATTTAAAAACTTTAATTATTGAAACAGTTATTAAAAGTACAATTATTGAAATGATATGCTACTACCGCCTTATGAGGCATTTGTACTGTATGTTTAATTGTATTATTAATTATTTCATTGCTTTGTTCTTGGGTAACTGTAAATGTCGGTGATAAATGATAATGCAACATTCTGAAAGGAGGTAGAAGAACATTGCGTTTCATCATTAGCAAACGTATGAAATCCCAAATCATCATTGGCATATATGAGGTGGAAGGACGCGGTTCAGGGCAGAACTTCTTGGATTGTGGCTCCAAATGGATTGCTTGTGTTATTTTGGCACTTATGTCGGCTTTATTTTGGATGGAGTCCTCAATATATGACTCGGCGACATTATTAGATCGCCATCCCCCATGGCGTTTTAAAGTCAATATATTGGCTCCTGAATTAGCCAGCAATGTAGCTGAAGTCCGTCTAAAACTGTGTCCGGTGTAAGCGTCAGCCTGTGGTAAGCCTAAAAACTTGGCAATTTCTCTAGGCATCGATCCAAATTTGTTCACTCCGATAGGCTGACTCGTGCATTTGCCGTTTTGAAAATTTTGAAAGAAGCGGTCAGATTTTCCTTTTGTTAAACGTAAACTTTCATATTTTTTCACTATTTCATAAAATGGTCCGTGAATAGTAAATGACCGAGGAATTTTATTTTTAGTGTTCGGAATTTTGACAAGTAGCATCTCTCCGTGATTCTCTATATCCTTTGTCGTAATGTTGTTTAATTCCTGACGCCTACAGGCACCAGTAATTCCGAATATTAATGCGACCTGAAAATAAATAAAATCATAATTAAGTTATAATAATCGTACTTAGTTCCTATTATATCAACACTCACAATACCGCCTACAAATATTATAATAATGAATACAAAACTAAATAGTGGAACTGACCGGTGCTTCTTTAATGAACTTCTCCACTTCATTAGGTGTTAAAACCTTGGATTTTCGACTGTAAAAGCCGTCTGAACGTCTTTTCAAGAATGCAGTTAGATTGGTGTACGCTTTGATGCCAATTGCATTTTTATTCTGCACGGTACTCTTCAACATAGAATATATACACCAAAGCGAACTAGGTTTATACCTCTTCGCCAGTTCACTAAAGTAGGTAAGCCATGAACACGTTCTCTGAGAAAGAGCTTGCATTTTTGCTATTTTTCCATTGAATGAAATTTGCGTAGGCTTGCATGTATTTATCTTTTGATTTTGAGGGCAAAAGACTATCACTCGCATTTTGCGCTTCAACTATGATATCTGGCGGCGTACCTACACTCGATATTTCTTCGTTATCTAAATTCGACATTTTACAAAACAACACTAACGAAATGCAATACTGTGAATAAACTTAACAAACAGAAACCCATTTAAAAGATGGCGGCCGTAATTTTATTTTTTCGCGCGCTCAGCGCTGCATGCACGCGCAAGTCTGAAATAAGGGCACCGGCAAAGTAGCTAATCAGCCACATATTTATAAATTTTGAAATTGGGTATTTATAGGTAAAAATACACCGTCAAAATATAAATACCAACAAGCTAACAAGCAGTTTCATGAAATTCTTTAATTATTTATCACATTTTGAATTGAATTTTATATTTACGCAAATAACTACTTAGCTGTTTTCGAAACATTAATACTTCTTGCTAATATTTAAAAAGATATGTAATGAAAAGGCACTAGTGCGATAATGTAATGTAAAAGGCACGGCATGGGTAATATTCTGCATTATCAGTGTAAATACGCTGTAATAAGACCTACTTTACGAGCAGGTGTGTTGAAAAATATGTAATAGTGTGCTGCAGGCAAACATTGTATATAAAGAATAGAAAGTAATCATTCATAAATCATAGTAGTTAAGTTTTTTTAAACATATACAGGCTTCTGCTTGCGACTCCGTCCGTGTGGAACTCGTTTATATCGTGGCTTCATACCAAATTTTACCCTCCATTGCACCTCCATGGGGGATGATTTTCGGGATAAAAACTATCGTATGTCCTTTCCCGGGACTCAAACTATCTCTATACCAAATTTCATCTAAATCGGTTCATCGGTCTAAGCATGAAGAGGTAACAGACAGACAGATAGACATACTTTCGCATTTATAACATTGATATGGATAATCTTCAGTACAGGCCTATTTTTTTAAATATTTTTAATCGGGTTAGTAGTCTTGGCGATTACCACCCCCCATATACCGAATGACATACCTAATAGATTGTTGCATACTTACTATGGTAATACCACAGACAACTCTTTTCTGTGGGTGTATGTATATAATGTAAAAATATGCATGCTTACAGAACAAAGTGTCTACTTCCTCCTTATTAAAAGTCGGGTGAAATTGAACTCATAGCTCAATAATACATTCTCAACTCATCTACAGTACGCTCCCCTAGTCGCGTGTGGAACTATTTGTTACATTTGTCGCGTGACAGCGTACATTTTTAACATATGATTCACATTGATTTATAAATGCAAGTCGAGCAACATTTATTTTACACTGAGCACTCGATTGTTAGGTACGTTATTGGTTTAGTACGACCCGATTTGGAAATAGAGTCCCATCATGATTGACCGACGGTGTAAATGGGTGACGAATAATAATTATCTCTCTCTATCTCTATTCAGTCTAACAGAGTTATATCAGCTATTTTCTTTTCATACACGACTTTCGAGTGGCTATTAAGCAATACCTACCCTAAGTAAAGGTACCTAATGATTGTAATGCAACCCGAGTTTACCTAAACATACAAACATGTGAAATTAACTAAAAGCTTGTAATAAACATACAATCCACTTTCCTGCACGATCCAGAGGGATGAAGAGTCATCTTGGCGTTTTCCAGTTACGAGCCCAATTGGGGAATTGGAGATGTTCCGTCGACTCCATCTTGATCGAATATATTGCTAGCTGATATGCAAAAATATGTCCTATCCTATGTCCATTCAAATAACAAGGAACAGAAAGTCAACTCCCTTATATATAAAGTTAGGTGTAAATATTTTGATAAGGTGAGTCCTTTTTGTACCGTCGGTAAATCAGACAGGCGCCTAGTCTGTTTTACCGACGGTACAAAAAGGCGCTCAATTCAAAAGAATTAGCTGGAGAAGCTTTTGACCCTCTCCCCCGATGTTACTCTTGCCCCGAATCACCTTACTATAAACAATACTAGAGTAACTACAACTACGTACGAGGGGGTTTGACGACAAATCCAATTACTTAGGTAACTACGGTAACTAGTAACTTACTAAAGTTCTGTCGTTGTATTCAAAGTACGTCGAATCTAATCTCAAATAGTAAGTAATTCTTAAAGTGTTGAGAATGATATCTTTTTAAATTATCTTAAGTACTTTCACATTTTAGTAAAATTTTAATACTTACGGAGGTGAGCGATATTTGGGGTGGCAATGACCCTGACAACTTATACCTAGATTGGAAGGTTACCAAAGAAACCGCTGAAAGAGTTTTCACATCGAATGAGTAGTTCCGGAGATCACTCCTACATACAAACATACCTACAAGGCTGCACCTTCACAATGCTACTCGCTCACAAACTTTACCTCTTAATAATATCAGTATATACGACTTTAGAAGTACTTATATTAAAACGAAACTTTTTAATTTAGTTCAAAAGAAAACACACTACCTACCTACTATCAAACAATATACCTACTATGAGTAACTATCCCCTAGAAATTTTAACTTACTTGAGCTATATTTTAAACCGTAATAGGTAGATGATTGAGATGGAGTCCTAGCGGGTGCCCGAAAGGGATGGAGGTGAGTTAACCCGACTAAATTGATAAGTATCAGAAGACTGAGACATGTTTGACATCTCATGTCGTATAACTTTAGTCGTGTTTTATCCGTGTCGTCAGTTTCAATTAAGTTATATCTGATTTAAAATATCTGACTAGCTGCCCGGTCCGGCTTCGCACGCGTTTTTCCGTAGAAATGAAGCATTTTCCCGCAGTAAAAAGTAGCCTATGTTAATCATGGATAATGTTGGCTTCTAGTGATAAAATATTTTTTCAAATCGGTCCAGTAGTTTCGGAGCCTATTCAATTCAAACAAACAAACCAATAATCAAATCTTTCCTCTTTATAATATTAGTGTAGATAGTGTAGAAGTGTAGATTGATAGTCTGGTGACAAACTAATCTGGTAACAAACAAAAAAACCTATATCGCGATGAGGGACAACAGATTCTACATTTTGTCTCGTTCCCACTTGCGGTATTGTCTATGCTTACATCTTTGTCACTCACATTTGTCCCTCTATACAAAGCCTCCCTTTCTTTACGTCTTAAATAATAATAGATCTAGGCCGCACCTATGTCGGATAAACAATGGCGTTGTGTTACAGATTCGTTTGATTTGGGGTAATATTGCAATATAACGCTAACATAAACTACCTACCATAATTTTCAATGATGGGGGGGGTAATGGTACCAATATTGTGGTAAAAACCGAGAACGTGCAACTTGATCTTAATTAATGATACTTAATACGTCTGCAATTCCTTGCTACTCGATGTTATCTACTTATTCAAACGGTTGTATCGTCGTAATTTTTTGAGATATTCATTACACATATTTTATTTTACCTTCTTTCCGTCGGAGTAATAATAAAATTAGAATCCACAACCCTTATTATATAGATATATAGAATTTTTTGTCGATTCACTTTTCCGGAATAAAAAAGAATACCAATAATAATACAAATGTGCTCAGCCCCTTGTTGCGACTTCGACCGTACTTTACTCTAATCTACCAATTTAGATATCTACTAATTCAGTTTTCAAAGAGTTAATACTCGTAATTCGCTATTTGTTTAAAACGTACCCATAAATATGTTAATTGTTTGGAACGGGTAAGGTTGATTCTGATAACACTACGCACTATAATATTCCGAGTACGTAGTTCTACGAATTTAAGGATACTCCTGCCACATCATCGGATTATTATTACAATAAGTAAGCTGGTAGTGTCTACTAACGAATTCTACAAATCTTGATTGTTTAACAAACAGTTACATTGTGTTAAGTAGGTACTTGCCTTTAAATCAGTTATTGCTCGCTTTTATTTCATACACGGTGCTGACAGCACACACCATTTAAGCTTTATCTCCCCAGTTTTGTCACGTCCTGGGTTACTTAGTAACTAAGATTACGATACACTTGTCCGTTATTGGTTTGCTAACATAACCAGTTAATAATGGGTTCTTACTTAATCTGCTGGCTTTATTTGTAAAAAGTAACCTAGTGGATAGTGCCCCCAGACCCCGTATCATGGTCAGCCTTATCACGCGATAAGTGACAAGATAGGAGCGTCGTCTCGTTCTATCGAACGGTGACAGCCAGTGACGGATGCTCTATCCTGTCACTTATCGCGTGATAAGGGCGACCATTGTTTGTGTGATAAGTATGAATATTTGTGTCTGTGGTCTCCTTGATTTCAGTAATGTAGGCATATTGGAGCGTAATATCGTTAGAAATAAATAGCATACATAATTTTTCGAAACAATGAAAAAGAGTAATCGTAAATGAACCTTTAGGTATAATTAGGTGAGTCAAATAATTGACCTCTATGACATATCATTTACTACACTGAAGTAAAACCTAGCAAAACGTAATCGATTAAGTACGTCAAATAACACACGTATCAAAACTTTTAGGATCAGTGATTTAAGTTATAAATATGTATATTCAGAAGCTAATAATCTATATGTCGCAGGGAAATGGCCAAAACAGAGATTTGAACAAATCTCTAAGGGATATGATCAAATCACGCAGGATGTTAAAATGGCGAATCCATTTTATAATTTGCCTAGAAAAAATCAGTCATTTGATCAAATCTCTGAATCTGTTTAGTGAAATGACGAAATCGGCCAAAAAAGTCAACTCGTTTTTTCATTTCACTAGATTTGTTTAGTGATTTGATAAAATCCCTGAAACGCGTCAGTGAGTTGACGAAACTAACTCGCAGAATTAACTCGTTTTATCATTTCACTGGACACGTTTAGTGAAATCATAAAATCTCTACTGTAACGTGGTATAGGTGATTTGATCAAATCTCTGAACTGGTTCAGTGTTACTCTACAAATGAGTTTTGATCAAATCTCTCACATGATGTTGTTGTTGTTCAAATCTCTGTTTTGACCATTTCCCTGCGACATATACATATAGGTAATAAAGCTGAAGAGGGTCGAAAGTCTGTACATGAAAGATATTCGAAAAAAAGTTGGCTGGGGGGAATCGATAACAGAACACGATCCAACAGTTTTAAGAATTTTTGTCTGTTTATCTGTTTATGTGTACACGCATCACGTGAAAACGGCTGAACGGATTTTGCTGCAAACTTTACTAATCTGTCGAGAAAATCTCCGGCCAGGTTTTAGGCTATGAAAATTATAAAGATAAGGGTGCAAAGGGGTTAAAAAAATGGGATTTAACTTTGTATGGGAACTCCATGATTCTATGAGCTAAAGACTTAAAAGTTAGCAAGCATATACTTCACTAAAAATTAAAAAGAACCCCATTCAGACTTATAGCAAAATATAGATAAAACGTGAAAAAACCCGGGATTTAAAATAGTTCTAGGCGGCTAAACACTATATAATAACCAAAACTGGTTGATACCTCCACCGATAGTAACTGTTAGACATTAGAGGCCTAATTATAATGGAACTTCAGTCACTGACGACGTCACTGTTGATATTGAAAAACCAGCAACCTTGATCGCTGGCTTTCTATATTTGCTATGAAATCAGAGCTCATCTAAAGTTGTTTGTTAGGTTGAATTGAATACTTATCTCGAATTATCATAGTTCACCAACGTCAAGGGATGCGGGTATAAAATTTGGACAAAACGGCATTCCGCGGAGAATTGAGTACCTATATAGGTACCAATTTTTTTTATGTAATAAACTTCCGTGACTTTCTGTAATATTATTGGGAGCGCATAACCTCTCATCTGTGGATGATAAATATGGCCACTTATCGACATCTGTGGAACCCGATTTTGGTGCCTCCACAGACAAGCATTCTAGTGTCGAGTACTTTGCTAAAATGTTATTTTCTGCGGTTGTTTAAGGAATTAAAGCCAGGATTTTAAATAAAAACAAATGTCTAATAAAGGATCTAACTAATATGGTGCGTCATCTTTACAATACTACTCTTGTTACGACTGTATGGCTGGCTTCAATACTAGGGTGACGCAATGTAGATCACATTTATTGATTTTTGATTTAGAAAAATCCGTCTGCTGCCTTATTTTATGTGTTTATTTTCAAGATTAATGTAACATTCATATTAAGAAATCAAAACATGCGGAGGTCATGAGTAAATATTTTAAAATAAACTGCTTCGAGTTTTCTACCAAACAGGTACTGTCACTCAAAAGTTGCTGAAACAGCCGTTGATTTACATAATTATTTTGAACTTATTTAAAAGTATATGTATTTACTTTATAAACTACCAGCATTTTAAGGTCCTATCCTATGTGTAAACAAATCATTTTCATCATAATGTGTAATAGATATGATGTAGGAATTAAATAAACATTGTGTATTTTTTTCATGCAAAATGACTGCATGCACACTAGTAAAGATATCTCAGCAACCGTAAGCTTTGTATAAGATTTTTCAATATTTTCATTAAATAAACAATAAATTAAAAACAAAATATTAACATCACTTTAAACAAAAAACAAGTAAAATATTAATCTAAAAACAGCACAAAAATGCAACACTTTAAAAAAAAATGTATGATTAGTATGGATATACCCGCACTTCAGACCCATACATCGGGCTTTCCAGGTTGAAATTATTAATTTGGATGTTAGTTTACGTATGTAGGGGAACATGCTTGAATAGCTTTAATTGTTTTGTTAAAATTATGCAAACAATCGAATCCAAGAAAGTGCCCATGGCGTATCCATGTAATGCTGTTACTCATTTGTAACAAAATGGCGTCGTAGTGGCGAGCCCGATAATGGCGTTCCCTTGTCGGTGGCTACCCAGAATCGGGTCTCATCGTTCTCGTTACGTATTTCGATCTATTTCTTACTTTTGGGGTTTTATTTATCTATTATATTAATTAAAAATAAATGTTACATACATAATGAACACAAAAATTGCTTTCATTAGTATGGAAACCAAAGAAAAGCGTAAAATATCTTGCAGGCAAATTCGGATCATGTTTAGGTAGGATGTTAACCATAGGTATATTTAGGGTACCTATTGGTTGCACCACACTTAAAACAAAAGATTACTTACAAGTTGATCACCAGACACAGCACTGCCTTTTTCATAAATAAATCACGTTATTCCGCCAAAAACACCCTAAATACAAAACACGCCTGCCCCCAACGGCGGCAGTTTTCGACTAACAATATTGCGTCATTTTTTCAACGGCCAACGTTCTAATTCCCGCTTGCTAGCTGTCTTGCTTCATTGGCTGTACATTTCAATGGTTCAAAGCGAGTCAAATGCTAGATTCGCTGTATATCCGCCACAAATACAAGCCCAGTTTAGACGCCAAAATTTGGCGCGCCACAGATAACGGTTGGAAAAAGCGAAGCCATCTCCGGGGCTCCCACTGATGAGAGGATAAGGAGCGCTCTCTAAAGGGATATTTTGGGCCTTTCATTCCAATGAAAACCTCAGCCTTCGCTTTGCTTCTTCTTCGCTTGCCCGTTTATCTTCGGGATTTGCGATGCGCATTGGGAGCGCTTTCTTAAGGCTTGATTTGGACCTTTCATTGTTACGAAAAGTTCGGCCTTCAGCCTTGCTTGCCTGGCCGTTCACCTTCGAGACTTTAGTCTCCGGTCTCGCTTGCAAGACACCTGGGGATAGTAATTGTCCGTGGGGGCTCACCCACGGGCCTTCAGTCCCCGAGCTCGCATAGCGACCGCTCTCTAAAAGCATGATTGGGGCCTTTCATTCCAATGAAAAGCTCGGCCTTTGGCCTCGCTTGCCTCGCCGCTCACCTTCGGGGCTTCGGCGTCAGGTCTCGTTTGCAAGACACCTGGGGATAGTGAGTGTTATTTTCAAATTTGTCAGTAGTATGATTAAACGTAAGAATATCATGTAAACCATAATTTATACGTGTACGAAGTCGCAGGCAAAAGCTAGTAAGTAATAAAATTACTTTACGCGACACTAAACCCGTGGACGTCGTCTGGCAAATGTCAGAGGAAAGTTTCCACTTGTTTTTAAAGCCTACTGGCCCACGATGTTTCACTGAACGGTAATGTAGACTAGCTGTAGTCGCGAAATAAAAGAAATCCTTCTTTAGAACCTGCATGCGATTGAAATGAAGGCGATAAGCGGTACACTTTCTCATTTTCCAATTTGCCTACAGCAGTTGTACCGTAAGCCAAATTCCGGAATGGGTTTTGGTTAAAATCATATGTAAATAGTCTTGGTGCAGATTATATCTCTTACGTAGGTGCAAACCCGAGAATGTGGACTAATATTAAAATTGAGTACCTATTAATAAATGTTAGTTAAATACAAAAATGAGGCCAAGTCTTCTGTCATAGTTAGAAACCCTAAATTTGGCAAAAAAAAATGTCGGTCGGTAGCTCTAGCACTGCGTGTAGCACTGTGTGTGTGTGTATATCTTCAAACTCCCAGTGTAATACACACTGCCAAGTATAGGGTTAGGCTTTGACATCTCCTGAGACATTATTACCAAAGTTCTATGGTAGGTAACACTAAATATGTATTCTATGTTTAGCATTTCAGCGAATTGGCAGTATAGTTTATAAGCATGCAGGATACTGAAACACGGGTAGAAATAGCACCACTCACTTTCTTCTCTCGGGGGTCGTAAAAGTCGACTGTCGGAATGGGATTAAAATGTGTCCTTCTAACCCATGGTTAGCAACCTATCATTGCAATGTAACCTTTTCCTCAACTTTAAATAAGTTACTACTTAAGTTAACTTGCTAAAAGTGGCACTCAAAATGTAATGTCCTCTGGTCCACCCCTTTTGGGAATACAAGCGTGAGTTTATGTTTAAATAAGCAAAACTAAATCGTATGTTCAAATCCAACTCAGGCATCTTTAATTACTTTGTATTACCTACCTACTACAAAAACGGACATATATTTAATGTTTTCTAAAGCCAATGAGGAAAACACGTAATGAACCTAGATAATATAGAATATCTTTTGATATATTTTCTTTGTAACAAAAAAGACTGGCTGGCTTTCACATCAATCGCAGGACAAGTAGGACAATTAACACGAATGGAATAGACGTAATGAATGGCATTTATTGTTGTGCGGGTGCCGTACCGTCCGGGGACCCGAATTGAATTAAAGGACAAAATCCCAATTAGGGATATCCCCACTCTACGTCTGACAGAGACATGAATTAAAAACGACATTCTATGGATGCCCCCTTCGGTCAGTTGAGGTAAGTGAAATCACTGCCCAGTCATATTATAAGCATTTCCACATGCATCATATTTTCTATCACAGCTAAGTACTTACGAATTTATCTCTACTCAAAATCCAGTTGGGCGTATTTTTTGGGTGGCTAATAAATTCAACATTGCAAGATAAGTATTCACAATGTAGTCATAATGGAAATCGGCTGCGGTCTGCAAGTTTATATAGATTTACGAGGTCCTATTTATTATTCAATTACGACATTGTCACCAATACGACATTTCCGCTCCACGAACGTAATGCGCCGATTTGCACGCACACACACGCGTAAGCGAACGTACCTACGCCATCTAACCGAATAATTCGGTACGTATGGAGTTAGATGTGTGTTAATTACTAACTTTCGGCACAAGTTCATCGCTTTAGGCATTAGCGTTAATTAACGCTGTAGGCACAAAATCTGCAGGCGCAGCATCAATAGGGGAGACTAAATAAAATAATTATTAATGATGTATTTTCTAAAAAAAGGATTAAGAATGTAGTAGAAAAAAACACCGCAAGAGGTTTAATAATCACAAACTTATAAGTGTCCAAAGTTTTAAAAAGGGGTATGTTTTGCCCTTTTCTGCAAAACGCACCTTCATATGAAACGATTGTCTTTTACCATGACACTCGAGGTGACGTCACGATCTGCTAGCGTTTTCTCTCTCTAACAAGCAACATTAAAACGGTTGTGGCTTCGTAATTTTTTGAGACATTTGATTGAGATTTTCGTCACTAGGCATATTTTTTTTAATAATACATTTTGAGTATACACCCCTATTATTGTGCTCCCATAAAAAAACCACTCTCAATATAATCCTATGTTCTTCAATTACCTTCATATCAAATTTCATCTAAATCGGTTTAGCGTTATAAGCGTGAAATGGTAGCAAACAGGCAGAGTTATTATTTACTTTCGCATTTAAAATATTAGTAGCCATCTATGGATTACGGAATTACTGTAGTACGTTTCGCGCGCTCCCGTTCACGCATGCCAAGTTAAACCGGCGTGTGAATACATTAATTTAAAATTGGATTATGTAACGTCACAGATGCTCTGTGTCATATCTAAAACGAATTTTGATAGCAACTAGCACACATTCCATTAAACGAAAACTTTATTCAACATCACATTACATGATAATTAAAGTACCATCCAAACAGTTTAATATCCACAGCGCAGGTTTCGTCATAAATTAACTTGACGTTCAACATTTTATTTTGCAAATAATTAATCAGACTATGATCATTATTTTTCTTTACTTAAATCAATAGTTGTCCGCGCGGCTCCGTCAGCGTATTTCAAAGAACGCAAGCGACGTCGCGGGGTGAAATAAATCCTGCCCATCCTGAAGATTACATACAAACTTACAATGCTACCTACATACTCACAAACTGTATCCGTTTATAATACAATACAATATACAATACAAATACTCTTATTGCACACCTCACACAAACAAAGCAGTTAAAAAGAGAAACAATAGAATAATACACACACTACACCTCACACAATAGTACACCTAACCTCATAACATTTACAACACTAGAAGTGGATTAAAATAAAATAAAGTTATTTTTTGGAACTAAATAAGATATTATAATTTAAAATTATGACTCTAAAATCGAAACAAAGGTCAAGGGACATTGGACTTATTCGCTGAACATAAAAATGGATTTAAGAGAAAATATTTATGGTTGTAACTATAGACCTTCCTAAGCGTGAAATACTAGCAACAAGGAAAATCCGATAATGGCTTTATCATATTTCCAAAGAATTCTTGAGTGTATTTTTATCCCTTGGATCTAGTTCGTCAAAGCCAAAAATGTCGGCATGCTTGCGAAGTAGATCTTAATGACAATCAAATAATAAAACGTCTACATTGAAAATATTGAAATAGGGCATAATATGTGCTTTACTTGCTTAAATATTCTGGGACTATTAAAGCATAAAAACGGTCATTAAAAATAAGCCCAGACTGGTGTAACTCTTTAAGAAATATATTTGAAAAATAGTATCCAAAAAAACTTAAGGTGCTTCGCTTTCCATACAAAACGTTATTTGACATTCGCACGCTAACGGCGTGATATTTTAAGAAACTCCTATAGTAAACTATTTTCTCAAATTATTGTAGTTTGTTACATAAGTTTCTAAAAATATCACGCCGTTAGCCTGCGAATAACCTTAAATAATAAGAATAGTTAATAATTCTGCACCATAAGGTTTTAATGTCTACCTTTGAAAAACCTTTTGTGCAGAATTATCACGAAGGTAACAAACAGCGTAAATGAAAAGAAATCACCTTTGAATTTCAGGAGATTTCTGTAAAAGCTCAAACGCCCTGCAAATTTATAGACGCCCAAGATAAGACAATATGGGTATTTTGAACTAAGTGCTATTGACGTCAATGTCTATTCTTAGTACAGTCACGCTAATGAAAACTGATCCCGCATATATTTTAACCAATGCGTATTTTCCCCGTAATTCAATTGAGTGAGTTTGTCTTTCTTTAACCAGGCCCTACAGGTGGGGTAAGATACATCGTAATTCAGATAATAATCTTACCTTACATATCAATACCTACACATTTACTGTATTTGAATGTAGTCCGGCCTATTTTTTCGAGTGCTTTACTCAATCAATGGTCTCATCAATGGTCTTACAGATTAAGTAAAATAATTGTCAGAGATGAATCGGAAATCTGCGCACTTCATAATAATTTTGGTTAAATGTACCTGCACGTAGATGAAAGTGACATAAAGAGCCCAGGTGAGTTATTAAAAGCACTAGTAGGAAAATAACAAAAACCAACTGCTTCAAAAAGGATCACGGACATTAAAGATAACTGCATTAAGACGGTCCAAAAATTGGAGCAACATTAAAAAGATCTATACTGTTTGAGAGGTCCTTAATAGTGGAAAATTATGTTCAATGCGATGCACACAAACAAATGTAAATAAGATAGAGTAATATTAAATAAAATAAAAAAACACAGGTCACGTCTTCTATTACTTACTTAAGCCATTATGGCAAAAAATTATACCCCAGGTACCAATTCACCTTTCGAAAAAGATAGCATTTTAGCTCGCGCCGCTTTTATCTAAACGATTTCTCTAGTCTTTGTTATAACAAAACTCAGGCGTTTCTAAAGAGGTCTTTTCGGTTGTTAATTGTGATCTTAAAATGCTGGATAATGAGAAAATCTCTAAGCATCTGTTTGGAGCAGTTGAATGGTTTTTAATAAAAACGCTTGGAGAAGCTCCGCCAGACAGCGGTGGCTCAGTCTTGAACCGTGCGCCGTCAGGCCCCCACGTGTCATGGAGCCCGCCTCGTATGTAAAAACTGTCATAAATATAACTACTCACTCAATTTCAAAAATATTTTTAGTCAAAAAGTAAGTGAGAAGTTTCATTTGTGTATGTAATACAGCTCGTGAAAAAGTTCAAGTCAAGTGTTATCAACACTTTCCGTTATTCTTTGAATATATTTTGACTTAAAATGTGTAAGTATGTGGGACTAGTTATTTGTTCAGTTGGAAATAACGAATAAATCGGTATGCAGATTTATGCTACAGTGAATAAACTATGAACTAAATTAATATATACCTTAAAAGGATATCTGATCTGAACTCAATTCTAGAATTAAATTATAGGTGGTAACTAAAAGCAATTTGTCAGTTTGTAAAATATTTTTATAATAATATTATTAGAAATAAATATTTATGAATTTTGGGAATTTTAACTGGTATAACACAATTAAATTGAACTCTATTGCTTGGAGCACACTCGCTTGCGCTCGCACGTAATCAATTTTTTGAAAACGCGGGAATATAATCAGGTGGCTGTATTATTTAATAAAATTTCAATAAAATCTGTTATTGCTGAATTCCGAAGTGTTGCCCCTGGACACTTTTTGGTCACATAAGAATGTTGATTACATCGAATTTTTTTTTACAAATTTCTTGATGTGGGATTGAAGAAGTTAAATTCAGCTAATATCTAAAAAATCATTGATGCATAATCGCCCATACTTTAATCCGTAGCACTCAATCGTCGCACATAATTTAAACTTTAAGTCGCGTACTAATGAGTCTAATAATAATAACAAACCAAATTTGGGTAGCTCTACACGTACAGGTTTTCACTCAGAAAGCAAGGTCTTATATTACAAGTAAAGGAACAACTCCGAAAACTGTGATCTTGTAGCTTTTGATACATATTAGGTATCTATCTGATCAATATATGCGGCATAAACGGCGAACCCTTTGATTGCTTTAGGAACTTTGATTTTTTCACCTCTTCATGGGACTGCAGACTAGAGTATTTGGTACCTATTAATTCAACTTATACCTCCACTGGTCCTCCAGAAAAAAGTTGTCAAAAAGACGAACAACTAAGTGATCCCAAAAAGGGTAAATTCCGTTTTGCCCGTTTGATCCGCACCCAAAACCCTAAAAGCTTCTCTGTCAGATTTAATGTGTTAGGAGCAAATACTTACTAGAGCGTTTCAATATCCTTTTAAATCTAAATGAGTCGCTATAAATACCATAGTCCTCATGTAGTCAACAGACATGTAGAATGGGAAAATGATAGACCTTTCATAAACGGTCATTAAAAGCGATGATTAATATACAATATACATATTTGCGTGACCGGTTTGGCGTATGATTTGATTACTGATACTTGCTGTTTATGAATGATCTTGCACAGCTAGATATAGATGGTACATTTATAATATATGCTGAAGATACCACCATAGTCATTAAAGGCGACTCAGGTCTCGGTCATTAAACCTTGACCATTAAAAATTGTCATGGAAAAAAATAATAAAATTATGGCAACGGTAAAATCATGGTTTAATAATAATGGGCTAACTCTGAATTCAAACAAGACCAACGTTGTCTTTTTCAACGGAAATACTACTATTAAGAATGTGATAAAAATAGAACTATCTGACCGTAGCTGCTTATATAGTTCAAACGCAGCGAAAATGTTGGGCTTCAATATAGATTCCGCCATGACGTGGAAAACGCATATAGACTATGTTTGCGAAAAAATGGTAACTGGTGTCTACGCTCTAAAGCAGTTACGTCCGCTTATTTCCCAGAATGTCTCATCCTATTATGCATATGTACACTCCATTATGTCATATGGCATAATATTATGGGGAAAGTCGTCAGACCATGAGAGAGTACTGAAAATGCAGAAACGGGCTATAAGGGTATAATGAAAGCCGGATATTAAGATGCATGCCGAGAATTCTTCAAATCACTTAAAATAATGACATCAGTAGCACTATATATTTTCGAAACTATCTTGTTTGTTCGTCAAAACATCCATGTTTTCCGCAAGAAAGGAACCTTTAAGCATCCAAGTCGTTGTCCAAACTACCTCTGTATAAGTCCCCACAAACTTGCTATGTCAAAAAAAAGACCGGCAGTCATTGGCAGAAAATGATATAACCATCTACCTAACTGCATCAAACTAGAACAAAGACTCACAGTGTTCAGTGCTCGAGTGAAGGAATTACTAATTAACAAGACTTTATATAATTTAAACGAATTTTTTAATATGAAACTGTAAACAATATTTAAAAATATGACTAGTTAAAATTGTATGTCCTAATTTAAATTTGATATGTCGTAGCATAAATATTTGGTTTGACTAGTCACACTTGCTGTAATATTATTGTTGCTGTATAACGTATGTACATAACAAAGTATACCTTGAGTGATCAATAAAATATTATCTATCTTATCTCTCTATGATATATGATTCAACCATCGTGGACAAAGGCAAGCAGTTTGAAATGACTGACGGCTACACGGACCTGGGGTGCATTTACATGCTAGTTTCCTATTTATTTTTCACTTTGCCATTCGGACCAGTTTAGAGAATATTGAATGGTTGCATCGGGCTACTATAATTAGAGCACGTAAAATGACTAAAAGAAAATATAAGTGTTAAAGGAACTGTACCTTCTTCTTATAGGATTAGACAAATCATGCGTTAATCGTGATGCGAATGGAAGGAAAACTACATTTAATTAACGCAAAAACCTTAGTACTGTTAAGTTCAAAAAGCACTTAATGATCGGAATAAGTAAATCTTAAAATTTGATATCCTAGATGAATGAAGAAACGTAGGAGAATTTGTCACAAAAAAAAATCTAAATTGACAATAATAAGTAAAATTTTAATGTTATATTGAATGAGGTACTTATAGAATATTCAGTGGTAAAAGTTAGACCTCACTGGCGACAGTTGAAAACGGTTCATACTGATTGATGGGTAATAATTGTGGAGTCACAATTTTGAAGCCCGTACGTAGCGTCAATTGTATAGAAAATCAAGTTAATTGCTGCTTTATTTGATTTTGACATATTGCGTTGCGTTGTTGTATATTATTTTTTTTATTCAAACATAGGGATCATATTGGTAGCTTTTAATTTAATTTGCTGGGTCATTGTCAGTCCGTAAAACAAAAATCGTCTTTTCAGTGGGCAATAGTTAAGGGCTTATGTTCATATATAATATGTTTTTATCGCATAGAATTATAGAAGAGGCGACGCCGTTTATGCGGATTCAGAATTCAACCAAAAATTAGGCTTTAAAGCCCTTAACTTTGGCAATGCCCACCGAAAAGACGCGAACCTAAATCTGACGATGACCCTGCTACGCGATACTCATCATAATCATATTTTTTTCGATACGAGAGCGTAGCGCGTAGCGATTCTTGGCTGTGAATGTGTTAACTTTTACAATGTTGATTTTATATTTTGTAATTTACACTGTTGCAATGATTTTATGGTTTTCTATGCTTAGCAACACGGTGTTATAAAATGCAATTTCCGCTGCATACGCTGACAGGCTACGGCCTGCGTCGTAGCACACGTAGCATTGCTGCCTAGAATTATCCAATTCGGGGCACGCAATGCTACGTCTGCTACGCCGTAGCGTGGAGCATATTTTTTCCCTCTGTGCAGCGGAAATCGCGCGTGGCGCCATGACTCATATGTGAATCATTGTCTTAACTTACGAGTATGTACAGTAAGCCAAGAAAGTGGTCTACCACTTTTGACTTAACATACAATAGGGTCAGAAGTATACATAAGTGACACCTGTAAACTGTCTCGCCTGTGGAGAGGGTTCGTGAAAAAGGGACGGTACCCTTTTTTTGGGTTTATCGTAAAACCTGAAAAGCACAGGAGTGCCAGAGAAGAGGCCTTGCCTTTGAACACTGTGTTTTTTCTTTGATACTGGGAAAAAACAATTTTCCTACAGTCTATCAAATTATTGAGGCGTTTGTTTTCACACAAAAAATATTTTCCACTTGAACTAATTGCTGAAGAAATTATATACGTCATTAATTTCTTGCACAATTAATTCTAATTGAGAGGCGTTGTCCCTCGCGTAAGGACGCTGTTTAAATCATCTGTCTAGTTTGAAGAGGCCCTATCATGATGAGTTCAGTTTGTCACTTTTATACACTTAATACTATATTACTACAGAGGCCGGGAAGTAAGGGGTTGCCGGCCGAGTATATACAGACGGCCGAGCGTAGCGAGGTCGGATAGTTATGAGGCTGCCAACCCCTTTTCACGCCGAGGTATGTATAGTGCTTTACTCAAACATGCAATGAAATAAATTAAAAAAAACTCCAAGAAATTAAACTTTAATTTTCATGGCTGAACGCCGTGATCCTGTGCCACAAATTGTGGAATGGAAATTAAAAAATACCATCTTGCAGGCCTCCAATTTTGTATGAAATGCCATTACGGGTCTCTCGTCTCGCTGCGCCCGAAATGTGACACTTTGAAGCCCATTATGAAGAACACAACGTCAATATTTCATTGCATGATTGAGAAAACTATATTATTCAAATTGTGGTGTCAATTGCATGTCGCATTGTTGAAACGTTATTGTTTCATAAACTAAGTAAGGTCAACGTCCTAGTCTTCGACGTGGCACTACTGTGTCGCATGGGCACTTTATGTCAAAGTGACATGGCGTAAATTCGAATGAAGATAAATCCTCTTAAGGCCTGAATCACACAGGCGCGGCCTGCGGTGGCGGTAAGACAAGTTTAATTTTGACCGCCGCGGCTAGGCCGCGCCAGTCTGTGAGAGGTTAAGGTCTGTTCATTAATTTAACGGAGTAAAATGACGTTTCATATGTTGTCAGTTTTTCACATCTCTTACTCGTACATAGTTAGTGACCTGCATAGTGACTACAACCGATAATTACCGAATCGTTTTAAGGGATAGGTATCTACCTAAGTTAAGACAACACTAGTGCAACGTCGAGGTCTAGGCCGTTTAGCTTATCTATTACAAATACAAATGTTTATTTTCATTTAAGAAATAGGGTTCAGATTACAGTAAGGTTGAGGTCTCCTAGTAGGTATAGAGATACCTGTATCAGGGGGCCTAGACAAGGTTAAAATCGACAAGCGCTAACGCCAATAGAAAACAAATAAAATGTAGGGGAATTACAGATGCCGACGAAACACTTTTCGCTAACATCAGTCATTCCTATACAATTTATTAGCTTTCTATTGGCGTTAGCGCTTGTCGATTGTAACCTTGTCTAGGCCCCCAGGAGATCTCTGATTGTACCTCAAATTGTCTTCTTGCAAATATGAACTTACATTTGGGCACAGGTACGATTGTGATAATTCTTCTACGGTTAAGAATAGAGGGGTCATAAGATTTTTTATGAAGCTTTAGCACAACCGAGCCTATATACAATTTTCGCATACTTGGGAGTTCACATAGTTTATATAGTTCTGAGGTTGGGTATATATGGTTTAAAGAACATAGTTTTCAATAGACATTTCTGCCCTTTTTCTACTTATCTATTATGAGTTAGATTTCATTAATATTACCATCTACAGGGAAAATACTTCCCTTTAGATTAGATAAAAAAGCATATTATCTATTAATGTACAATTATGCCTTCTCTAATAATCAGAGATTGGAGTTAGGCGAGCCGAAATACCTATTTTTCGCAAGAAGACATAATATAGAGTGGTTACAAACGGGTAGAAAATAAATCTTGACTACCGGGTATTCGATATTTATCCGGGAACTAGTCTTAATGTTAAACATAAACATACATGTTTTCCTTTTTATATTTTACATTGTACATTTCTTATGCTTTTTTATGCTCATCCGGTAATATTTCTCGTATTATGCTGTGTTTTTGTGACTCCTGTATTTATTAACAATATTTTATATGTTATTTTTTATACATACTAACACTTGTATGAGCTTATACGAATGATTTTATTATAATTCTTATTATTATTTTGCTTACATTGCGGGATGTATTACCAACTGGTAATTAAAAGGGATATAATAGATAGATATACAGTTTATAAGGACGGAGGAAAAGTGTGAAATAGTTATAACTTTTAGATTAACATAAAAATTCCGCTGTGTAAGTAAAAAACATGTATTTAACACACGACTAGTACCCGGAAAAATATCGAATACTTACCCAATATTCAAGAAAAAATATTTTTTTCTACCCGTTTGCAACCACTCAATATTATGTCCTCTTGCGAAGAATAGGTATTTCGGCTCACCTAATTCTGATCACTGCTAATAATATATTCTCTTAATTCGCCTTCCTTCATGAATTTTCTGTTTCTGTTAGATTTCCGTGAATGAATTATATTAATTTTCAGTAGGTCTTCGTTGTTAATAAAATAAAAAAAACATCCATAAGTCTGGAATCAATTCTGCAATACAAGCTGCTTTCGCGGCTCCGCTTGCGTATTAATTATGCCGAATTAAGAAATGAACCGTGGGATAAAATGACGAACTGTTAGCCTATTGGGTAGTAACCATGCCTACGAAGCTGAAGGTCCTGAGTTCTAATCCCGGTAACGCCAATATTTTGGTGATGAGCATGAATATTTGATTTTGAGTCGTGGGTGTTTTCTATGTCGGTACCTACTTAAGTATTTTTAACTATTAAATATATCGTCGTCTAGTACCCATAATACAATAGCAGAAAGAAAATATTCATGCTCATCACAAACACCTCAAGCTTATTGAGTTTAATATGGGACCAGTTCGATTTGTATTGTTATTGTGGAATAGCCCTGATTCTACATTGATTAGCAAATCTATTTGAATACCGATGAGAAATGAACATTAAACATTGTTAAGAAAACAGTTTTTCCAAATCACATATTTATTTAAATACGAGTAGGCATTGTGTGTCAGATCAATAATACCTTTTAGTAAAATTGCCGTTAAGTTGGATTACATAAAACGCCGCCATTAATTTTCTGATCGTGGAGAGTTATTTTATTAAAAAACTTTTCCACAAATTTTTGTAAGCGGTTTATATTTTTTTGATTGACTATTTTATTAGACCTTTCGATTAGTAGGTACTATATAATGTATCATTTTATTATTGATTTATTTAGTCAAAATCACAAATTGTTAGGTACTAAGCTAGCTGACAACATTGAAACAGACAATAGTAAAGATTTGATAATTCTTATTCGAATCGACTGTTCCTAGTTTTATATTATTCTTATTTGTAATACAAGCGACCCGCCTCGGCTTCTCTCGGGTAGCCAAGCAGTTTTATTGTTTTATCTACTTAGACTACCATGTTATGTAAACAGGTGCATACATGTGCCAGTCTTCTATAAATACTCGTTTATGACAATCAAAATCATCATGGTTTTCCCCGTTGTACCCTAAAGGAGCCTGGGGTACAGTTTAACGAGAGCGACTGCCACCTAACCTTCAAATCAAATCAATCAAATCAATTATTTATTCTGCAAATAGGCCACAAGGGCACTTTTACATGTCAAACGGTAATTTACAATGTAATAATAATAATCTTACACGATCATCATTTAAAATTTGCAGATTAAGGACCGATTTAAACGGTTACCAAAGTAAATGTCACTAAGTTAATGAGCACAAAACAAAATTGCAAAATATGACCATTACATTCGATATAAGGTCTGTATCAGCATTAACAAGAAGTTAATGATATTAATTCAGTATTCCAGAGATGTATAAGGTCTCTGAGCGTCCAAATACAATTAATAATTATTCTAATGTTTGTAGAGATGTATACGGTCTCTAAGCGTCAAAACAAAACAAAAAAAGGAACATTAATGTAATATTGTCAGAGAACAATAAAACGTGTCAAGATCAGAATGATGTCTCTCGTCAATACGATAATAATAATAATAACACTAGTATTTAAGTACTATGCTCTTGCAAGCATGAACAATCCGGACTCCACAAACAGCACCCGATCACGAGTATGACGCATATCTCAGCCATCGTCGCCTGCCTCAACCATATGTTAGGGAAGGTGGCGACCCGATCAACGACGCCACCGTAACCAACCCAGAGCGAAAACTAGACCTTGTAGGGATTGAACCGGTTTCCACACGATGTTTACCTACACCGGAAAGCAAGTGATGATATTTCGTACGTAAGTTTTTTTGAAATCCCTGCCCAGTGGTAGGGACAAGCCGGGGTTCGAACCATCGACCTCAAGTAGCGTGTCCTACCGATACCGCTCGGCTACAGTACAGTAGCTCTCGTCACTTCTGACATTATGTACCTCATCAAAAAATTAAATGCATGCCTAGTTTCTTTAACCTTCTGAAAATAGTGAGATCTAATTTACTCCAACTTATTTCTTTTATGACACCCCTAGCTGTTCTATTCATCAATCAATCAGTATAGTCTATACGTATCAGCATAGTATATACATACGAAATTAACGTCATAACCATATAAAGATTGCGCAGGACGAGAGTATTCCCCGGTGAAGTAATTACAGTTCGGGTCCAATTACGCGCTGCGGATTCCACTAGGTGCCCGCAAAAAAATAATCCGTGAACTCTAATATTACATTACGGCTAGCACGAGTCTGATAAACAAGCCGTCTCTTTCTAATTCGAACGCTAAGAAAGAAACAAGTAGTTCATCTCGCGCGCGGTCTTGTCCTTGCCGTGCTTGTCATTTCAGCTGCCTGTTTTTAACAAGGGTAAGTAGTACGACGGCTCGGTTTTATTGTCAACTTAGAGAGGAGTGCCTCAAGACTGTTGATAAAGCCTTTAGTACAATTTAAGGTAAAACCGATATCAAATGAAATGTCACGGCTAATCAGAGGTACAGTCGGCATCTAGAATTATTGTACATAATGCAGTCTGCGAAGTGTGCGCGTCCTCGTGTTTTATTACGCTACGTATAGACGCAATAAGCAAGGCGTCGAAACGCGCAAGTACAAGGTAATCCTAAGTGCAAGGTTGCATAAATTGCATTTCCTCCTAAGCTTTAAACTGAACTATCTGTTAAAAAAAAACCGGCCAAGACCGTGTCGGGCCACGCTCAGTGTAGGATTCCGTAGTTTTTGTAATTTTTTTCAAAAACTATTCAACCTATCAAGTTCAAAATAATTTTCCTAGAAAGTTTTTATAAAGTTCTACTTTTGAATTTTTTTCATATTTTTAAAACTTATGGTTCAAAAGTTAGAGGGGGGAGACACATTTTTTTTAACTTCGGGAGCGATTATCTCCGAAAATATTAACATTGTCATAAAATGATTTTAGCAAACCCCTATTCATTTTTAAATACCTATCCAACAATACATCACACATTAGGCTTGAAATAAAAAAAACACTCCCCACGTTACGTATAGGGGAAGTACCCTAATGAAATAAAAAAAAACACTTTTTATTTTACCACTTTGTCGGCGTGATTGATATACATATTACTACCAAATTTCAGCTTTCTAGTGCTAACGGTTGCTGAGATTATCCGCGGACGGACGGACAGGCAAAGCGAAACTATAAGGGTTCCTAGTCGACTACGGAACCCTAATAAAAAACATAGAAAATAAGTCTTGTTAAGAATCTTATGCCTTCTTATAGCAGGGGCTCTATTCATCATCATCGCAAATCTCCGAAGCCCGTTTCCCGCCGCAGGCACCGCCATTGTCACTATTTCCACGAAATAAATTTGCATTTTGCAATTCAAATGTTTACGCGGGAACGGGATATCGATCTAGGTCTCATATCTAGGAAAAATGGTTTTCGCAGTCAGATATGTATGAATCCGGCTTTATTAGTTTTATACCTATAGACTTGCACATTAGCAAATTCCATTCTCCGTTTCATCCAACAAAAAAGATGCCGTGACGCAAAACGTCTGTGGTTTAAGCGTAAAAGGTAGGCAACAGACAAACACGGTTACTTTGGCTTCAATTATGTTATGTTACGTGTACGTTTAGTATTTAAGTATATGTAGACCACATAAAAAAAATGGAGACAATGTAACACATATCGACCTAGTCCCAAACGAATTGCTTAGTTTGAACTGCGACTACTATAAGCGACGATATACCTACATATAATACTAATATAGATAAATAAATACTTAAATACATAGAAAACATCCATGACTCGGAAACAAGTATTCGTGCTCATCACACATATATATATTTCTTTTTTCTTTTCCATACGTATTAGTGTGTCACGAATAAATTTTTGATTTATTCAAAACGTTACGTGATTACCCCTCTGGTGGGCATGCATTGACATCGCATGTTTTTTTTTATAAACCATGACAACAAACATAAAATAAAATGACTGCTACGGCTTGCACGTGACGTCATATATTATGTGTTAAAAAGTACAGTACAAAAACAGGAAGAAAGTACAGGTGGGTATTATCTAGCCGCGTTAGGGCCGGGAATGGAGTTAACAGTTTTGCCATATATTTACGTCTTACGGCAAATTAACACATTCACTGCCAAGAATCGCTAATACTCCCGAAGAAGTGGAAAGCGGCTACGGCGTAGGCGCCCGCTACGCGGGTTCCTGGACTTCCTGCTACGAGAGGATTGTTAACACAACACAACAGTCGTTTTAGGAGTGACATTGTTAACACTTTCACTGCCAGGAACCCGTCTAGCGGGCACCTACGCCGTAGTCGCTTTCCGCTACATACGAGGAAAACCACGGGATCGGCTACGAGCGTAGCGCGTAGCGATTTTTGGCAGTGGATGTTTTAATTGACTCGTTTTACATTCCTAAATTTAATATCGGTCAAACAATGTAAGGCTTGCATAAAAGTGACCGACAGTAACTGTAAAAGCCGCATCCTGGACTAATTAACGCGACCAAATGTGCAGGGGGCAACAAAACGACGGGCCTAAAGTAAGCAAAGGGTTTGGGTAAGTAAAGTATTACTTTATATTTATTTAGGGTTCAAAGTACTTTTTTTGCATACAGTAACAATTTAGGCCGGATTTAAACATACATTTAATGTTACTTAATCGGAGGTAAAACGCCACGATTTTTTTTCATATGGTTTTGAATTGACAGTTATTTAAATACCTATACTCCGATATCATTAAATGCCTTATTTATCTGAACGGCTAAGCAATTAAGCGCTGTAAAAGATCAATAAATATTCATACAACACAGTTCTACCCTGTTCACATTTAGGTTTGCGAAACAACTGTTTAAGCAACTATGTTTTTTACAAACAGGGGCAGGGAGACGGGTTGAAGTGTGTTGTGGACGATGCGCTAGCAACCTATCACTACGATATGACATTTCGTCGATCTTTTAAACCCACATGTATGCTAACATAATACTGGAACATAAGTGTGCTTCATGTTTCTTGCTTTGCCTATCCGTTTTGTACAAAACTGACAATAGGTAAATAAAGTACATCATTAAAAAAGCTCCGGTAACTAGATTTAACGTTGTTAAAGAAGCTACGGTAGCCTATTCCTAGTTCCTAGGCTCAGGCATTCGGCTGTCAAACGCCAATCCCGCCTCGTACCGTTTTTGATATTATCAGGTATAATTTTGAGTTGTTAATGCAAATTTTTTAATAATTATTATTATGGAATTTAACGCTCCTCAAAAAATGTTTACCACGCCTGCACGCAGGCTGAATGCACTGGACTATAATGTTGTAATTTTAAGTACTATGTAACTGCATTCCGAGCAAAATAAAAATCTTTGAATCTTTGAAACCAATGAGTTTTTTCGGGACTGATATGTACGGAATATTTACCGTTAGCTTTGCGGTGAAGGAAAACATCGTGAGGAAACCGGTCTAATCTCAATAAGGTCTAGTTTTCCCGCTGGGTTGGAAGGTCAGATGGCAGTCGCTTTCGTAAAACTAGTGAATGTGACAAATATTGGGATTAGGTGTCAAAGCGGACCCCGGGCTCCTTTACGGGCACAACCGGGAATAACGCTAGGAGAATTATGTTAAAGTAAGTCATTAAGTGAGTTGGTAGGTATAACACAAACATGTTTAAATATTGGAAAAGAGCGCACATTCGCCGAAAAACCGCTCTCAGTTTGGTGAAACAGGAAACGTAGCTATAGTTACCGTTAAGTAGTTTGTTTGAAATAATTAAATAAAAATATGTTTACGAGAGTATATTTCAGACGTTTTATTCTTAGTGGGACCATGTCCAGTCTCGATTTATATGAATACAGCCACATATTTAACAATTTTAGGTATAAACGATATGATACAGAGAACGATTATAATGGAAAAGTTTCTGTCAAAAATTCCATTTTTGGTACAAGCTTTTATTGCCGACTGAGCTTTTCTGTATATCGTCATCAACTACTCATTGAGACGATTCTAACGAGCCCAAACTCAACGGGATTACGTCCGTTAAGTACTGAATTCTCATGGCCACCTTCTGTCTTCATCATCAGATCAGCTCGATGGTACCATAATATTGCATTGTCATCCAAACTATACTTGTACCCAAAATTTCAGCTCAATCGGTCACCGGGAACTGGGTCAAATTTACAACTTACATACGAACGAGTCAAGTTAATGTAAAAGTTAAAATATAAAGCTTGTAAAAATAAACCATCATCGTCTGTCTGTTTAGAGTGGTCCGAAGGGTGTGGGCCTTTCAAGATCATATAGAGAGGTCGCTACTTGTAGCGGCGAATGTGATTGAAAGATACGCTTCATCGGTCACTGTCCTCGTAGCAGGGACCGGAACCGCTTGCCCTTACACGGGTTTTTAAGCGGGTTTTCTAAACGCTTGTTTTGAGAAACCATATCATTCCGGTTAAGCTTATTAAGGGGTAATTCCATAAACGGCTAAGCCGATCGTTTGAGTTAATTCAAGTTAACTCATATCCCAATCAAAACCCTGTTCAAACCCTTGATTTAGCGGTAAGCGGTTCCGGACTGAGCGTAAACTAAAAGTATCCTTATCGACATAGTTATTCAGTTAATTTTGCCTTGACATAACCACGCCGTTCCTTTGAATTAATTAAAATTAACTCGAAACCCTATCAAAACCCTTTCCAGGGTTTTTAACTTACAGAGCATTAAACGTAATCAATATTGGTCCTACGCGTTTTACAGATACGATTCAATTTTTAAATGAGGTTCGCCGAATCGAGCCAGCCACCCTCTGCGCCTCACTGCGCAGGCGGCGGCGGTGTCGGTCAAAGCTTTTAAAAAGACACCGTCACTATTTTTGCGTCACACAAATTTGCTACAAGCTGCCTTAGTAAGAGATGCCATAATCGTGTGAGCATATTGCACCTGTTTCGGCAATTTGTTTGTTTACCTATGAAGTTCGTTACTTTCTTTGCGAATAGCAAACTGATGCACATTGTAATCGTGTCTCGACCGTCTCGTCTTGATGCGAAAAAAGTAAATACATATACCTACAAGTTGTGCTGCATTGTATTGTACAATGCCGCCGGCTAAGAGAGATGCGGTTCATTGGTATTTTGTATGTACTCGTAATTATGATAAGTGTCGAATAGGTACGACATGTGTCAACTATGTAACAAAAAAATAAAAATAAGCAATATAATTACCGTCAAACTTGGCAACTTTGCACATTGCATATAATTTTGCCCACCACGTCACATTTTAATAAAATTGGCCCATCACAAAATGGTTGCATGGGTATGATTTTTGGTGGGCCAAAAAGTTCGCAAAAACTTTAGAGCATTTCTAACAGTCCAGTTGATGTACTTAATAATTACTTTTTTAAAACCGGCCAAGTGCGTGTCGGACCACGCGCAATGTAGAGTTCCGTAGTTGTCTGTGTCTTTGACCTTGACCTTTGTTACATCGACACGCGCGCGCCAACTAAACCTTGCAGTTGCGTCGTCCGGATTTGTACGAAAGTTAGCCTTTTTAAAGTAAGACATTTATTAAGTTGGTCTTGTTGGTTTGGGTGGGGTTGGTTGGATATATGCCCACTTATGCGTAAGAGTTTTTGTAATTCATTATATTTACTACTGCAGTTTTTTTTTTCATATTTAACCATATAGCCGGCAGAAGGCCGGTTACACGACTGTAATAAAAATTAGGGTTTTTAAAGCCCAATATCACGCAAACGCATCTCTTACTTCAATAATAATTTTTAAAGACCCATCTTCTTTTTGTAAACAAGCTATCCAACGATACATACTAGATTTAGCGAGAAAAAAAAAATCTAGTTTATGTCACTTTACTTTCAATATAAATATATCACCTATATTCTACTGTTTTGGCGGCGTGATTGATTTATATACCTATGCCGAATTACGGCTTTCTAGTATTAAGGGCCACTGAGCTAAGCCTAAGCCGCAGACGGACGAACAAATGCAAATGGACAGACGGAAATTCCGAAACTATAAGGGTTCCTTGTTCACTACGGAACCCTAAAAAAATTGTGAACTGTTATTATATGCGATAAATGCACTATTACGCAAAGCAAAATTGATAACTCAAAATCCAGAGCAACTGCATTTGAAATTAATAAATCTACTTCGTTTATTATTATTTGACAAACTGTTTTCGTATTAAACACATCACATCACCATACCTTCAAGTTCAGTCGCAGTCGGATAAAAAAAAAGACAAACCTAGCACAGTCTGGTTTTTAGATTGTATGGAGCTCAGATTATTTTTGCGACTTTGCCCACTAAAAATTAAACGTAGTAGTATTATGTTTAAATCACTTCTAATAGAATAAAACTAATGTGCCAAATTTATGGCCGATTACAGCCTTTAAGAGACGTATCAATAGGGTCGATAATCCTAAACTATAAAAAAAGCGGCCAAGTGCGTGTATTACGCACAAAGAAGGGTTCCGTGCCTATTACTTACGTCCTTTTCTTTAAGGAAGGCAGTTTTTTAGAAATACCTCGAAAATCTTTAAAAGATCTTGTTCAAAACTATTTTCGCTGAAAGAATTTAATTAGCCCTATGTCCATGATCTTTTTCATATTTTTAAAATACACGGTTCAAAAATTAGAGGGGGTGGACAGATATAGAAGGGAGAAACCATATTTTTTTTTTGAAAGGCCTATCGATTGATGTGCAACACGTGAGCTTGCAATAAAAAAAATATGACTCAGTTTTATGTTTTTTTTTCATATACAACGACGGTGGCAAACAAGCGTACGGCCCGCTTGATGGTAAGCGGACACATGCGGAGTAACATGGGCGTTGCCAACCCTTGATATGTTTAAGGATTCTCTGTGTTGAGAGCTGGAGGAACAAATTCCCTCGCTCTCAACACAACGCATCCTCGGGAGCTCTGGCGACCTTGCTGATCTCCAGGAACACAACACTACTACAGAGCAAGTAGTAGTGTTATTATGGCTGCGGTATTCTGCAAGGCGGAGGTACTTCCCAGTTGGGCCAGTTGGGTGTCCCTAAAATTTTGTTTTTTAGTAATATAATTACAAAACTATGTAGCGGCTAACAAAATACACCTATCCTCAAAATTTTATTCAAATACCCCTTATAGTTTTCGAGTAAAATGCCTGTGACATACGGACGGACAGGCAGACACAGTCAGACATGACGAATCCATAAGGGTTCCGTTTTTTGCCATTTGGCTACGGAACCCTAGAAAACATACAAACGACGACATTTTTTTTTTGGCCTGTTTATTGGTTTCTAATATATTACCAGATTTGTTTAAAAAAAGTTTTGCCTGGTGGCAAAGTAGGCATGTTTCACGGTCTTATACAATGGATGAATTTTTCAATGATTAGTCTGGAATGTGTAAAATGAATGTAAATTCTCTTATTTGATGTATTTTGTATATTTAAAATGATCGATTATTTTATTATTATTTTTATTGCGTTCCCTTTTTTTATCAATTATAATAATGTAATGCATGAGCTACGAATTGTAACTTTGGCATTTTAAATGGTATTTTGTATTCTATATTGTACACCCTAGCAGAGTATCATGTACCTACTTGACCAAATGTAACATCTTATAATGAACATGATCACAATGCAATAAATAAACTAAACTAAAATACAAATATCCAACTAAGATGCTTAGCTCCTTATAGGTGACCACAGCTCACAGCTTTTATAAAATATTCCGCTTTTCTACTAAAAAGATCTAAAAATGAAACAAAATACAGGATTACACGAAGAAGGAAAAAGGTCAGAAAACAACAAAGTTTACCGTATTTCAGTGGCTTTGCTTTATACGTAGAGATATAATAAGCTTCTCTAATTATCTCTGAGCTGCCGGTATACTACTATATAGTTCATGTATGCTAGACATTGGAGTTGCACTACTGCATCTATCAAAAGTTATAGGTATAGGGTTATTGGTATTCATCAATTGCAAGCGTCCATGGACTGTGGTGACCGCATACCATCAGGCGGGTCGGAAGCGTGTTTACGAAAGTTGGCGTTATCAAGTACATTTTAAGTGGGTCGAGTAATACTCAGTAACTAGTAATGTCTACTTAGCCGTGATAGTTTTCCTTTTTAAATTCATTATACTTACTACTGCCAGGAACTTTTTCAATTTCCTAGTAGCAGCCATTTAGCTGGCAGGGGGTGGGGACACTTGACTGTAACAAAGGTAGGCTTTAAAGTCCAATATCATAATATTTTTGACCAAGGTATCCAACGAAACCCCACACTATGGGTTTAACGAGAAAAAAAAAAACATCCCCACTTTACATGACATCCGCAGTAATATCATAGTCTATAAATGGCGCCTAAATAGTTTAGCTGTAAGAGTTGAGTGTAATCGTGCGTTTCGTTTCTGGGACTCAAGTCTCCCGCCCTCCGCCCGCGCCTGAAGATTTTATTCTACCATTTTGTCGACGTGATTGATCTATGACGGCGTGACCCATGCCGAATTACAGGTTTCTAGTAATAAGGGTCGGCTTGGGTCACTGAGATAAGCCGCAGTCGGACAGACTAAACTATAAGGGTTCCTTGTTGACTACGGAACCCTAAAAAACAGCATGGCATGTAGATACATTTCATTATTTTTTTTACTTTCCGATAAGATAAACGAATCTCAATGTACGTATTCGAATTGTCTCTAAAAGTTACCAAACAACAATAACTATTATCAAAGTGACTAATAAACACCAAAGGAGCATAAACTACATTTGTATATAACATTATGGTGTACAGAATAAAAATGATAAATGGTCGTATAGAAATTGCAATTTACTACATTTACTTAGGCGCAGGATCCCACTGCGGCGTGCGGAGTGACGGTTCGCAACGTTGTATGACATACCTCAGTGTGTACATAAATTACACACGGTATTTCACACTGCAGCGGGATGCGGCGGCAGTGTGTGATGCGCCTAAACCATTTGAGACTAACCATTAGATACGCGCCAAAATATATTCACATTCTGCTAAACCACATCAATCACGTCATACCAACGTGATACCCGCTAGATAGCACAAAAAAATTCCGCGTAGGTATAAGATGCCTTTAGTTAGTAGCGTTTTCGATTGATCGAATCGCTCACTCGATCCGATAACATACCGTGGCTACCAAGCTATACCGGACCCGGTCGGATTAATGGATCAAGACCGGACCGGATTGCATTCCCTATAATTAAAAACCATAAGTAGAGTCCAGAAAAACCACCCTCTGCGCTGTCATTAAAATGAAAAAACTGACACCGGCAAACTTACACTCTTCCAAATGATGGACGTAGCTAGATTTTAGCTACGTCCATCATCTTTTTAATTTTAATGGCAACACAAAGGCACTACCATATGAACCATATGAACTATAATATGTCCTTCCCCGAGACTCAAACTATCTCTATGCCAAATTTCATCGGAATCGGTTCAGCGGTTTATTAAGCGAGAAGAGGTTACAGAGAGACAGACAGACACACTTTCGCATTTATAATATTAGTATGGATTATTATCTCGGAACTCTAACCTGCCATCACAAATACTGCGAGTTGAAAACTTTTACCTCATCCCTTCCTCCATACAGCTAATAGTGTAATACAACTTCATAATGCGTAACACAAAAGATAAATGTTTCGTGATTTTAATAATGTTATGCGTAATACCATAAACGGCACCTGTGCGTTTTAATTAAATAGCTAAGTATCTCATTTCCTTTAATATATGTCACAAGTCACAATCCGCAACTTCAGGCGCAAGAGTAAAGGCAATAAATTACTTTAAAACCTTTGTCACGTCTCAGCGAACCTTTCCTATACCTTTGTTACTAACCTAGGTATGTGTAAGGCAAAGTGACACCACTACGCACTCTCATCCTCCTTTAATGTGAAGGAAACGCCGCAAAGACGTTGATTGCGTATTTGTATCCGCCTGCAACCTTGGTACCAACCAAATTAACACTCTTTGACGTGAATTCACTTAATTACGAAACTTACAGACTGAGGCTCAACGGGGCGGAAATATAATAAGACTCGACCTGTATCTATTGATATCTGCTGTCGTTTTCCCTGTTATGATTTTTATCGCAGGAGGCTGAGAAATGTACGATTATGTTTTCGAAATTTCAGCGATATTTCGAAAGTCGACTAATTGATTATCATTATTAGTGTAGCTAAATATTTTTACTGAACTAAATTAATTGTTAGTGAACAAGGATATATGTAAGTCTTACTTTTTGTTAGACAACCGGTTATTAGTATTTTTTTAATATGGAGATAATATTAAAATAATGTTGTTTAGAAACCATGACTTCATTGTCCGTGGAAATTCTTTTATTATAAATAATAAATATCCTTGACACGTATTGATATTGATGCAACTTGATCTCATATAATGAAGTATAATTTATACCTAAATACACAACAGAAAAAAGAACGTGAAAGTGAAAACATTTTTAAATTGGCAACTTAGTAACCGTCGCGACACCTTTTTATTGCGGTTGCTTCCAATAACTATCCGATATCCGTTCAACATTTTAGGGAACACAAAATAATTTTGTCCCAATAGTTTTTATTCTCGCAGTGAGTCAACAGCCCGTTGAATAGTGAAGTGCCGGGACTTGTCCCGCCGCAGAATCCCGCGAAGAATACAAAGTGAGCCGGGAAATTGCCACTAATGCGCAGTTACGGAGTTATGCTTTTACGGTTTTTTTCTTATAGTTTTGAAAAACGCTTTGAATAGCTGCGAAAAGTCTCGATACTAGCTACTACGGATACATGCAATACTTTTTATAATTGGATACGTACATTATTCTAAATGCAAGTCACAAAGCAAATTAAACCTTACAAATGAAAGATATATGATATATGAATCAGGTATTATTGGATACTTTAGTTATGTTTCCGTTTTCACGGTACACGTGGCTCGTGGAAGTATATGTGGCTTAATTACAGGATAGTTAAATTCTCTTAGCCGCATAAAACGTCTGGCGGCACGCAAGGCAGTCCATCTCCGAGCCAGATATATGACTATGGACGACATGGAGCCACTCCACAGGCATTAACTCTTATCGGAGGTGTTTGAACGCCCATGGAAACGTAATTTGGCCAAATTGTTTCGTATTAGTCTTCATCTACAAAATCAATCCCGATCAACCGAATATGCAGACTAAGGACGTGAACGGTTTATTTATTATGTTACTCTATTTCAAAATATGAACATGATCTCAATCTGGCTTCGACTTCATTTGCTGGTATATCTAAATTGTATATTTATACGTATCGCGGTGAATCGTGATCCCTATGAGTTATGACAGCTGTCATCTCAGTACACTTTTACGTTTTAAGGTTATTAATTGTACGGAGATGACAGCTGGTATAGGGATCAAGATTCACCGCGATACTTATAGTAGCTGCAAAACTAAACAAATGTTGTTTTACCAAATTACTCATGTATAGCCCGACAAGCCGCTATTTGACCCTCAGATGGTGTCACTGTACCTATACGTGGCTAGGGTCAAATAGAAACTTGTCAGGCTTTACAAATGATACAGAATCTTAATAGCTCCTATTGTCACATTTTATGCGGAGTTAGAATGAAGCAAATACCTAGACGCGTCTTATAAATTATGAATACAAGTGAAAATTTTCGTCAAAGAGATCTGGGTTACTGCCAGCATACCGATTTATGCATGACAAATGAAAATTCTATTCACATAAGGGAGAGAAGCCGGCGACGAAGTTTCATTAAAGTGCGAACTCAGTAACGTATTTACTTGAAATTTCAGAAAATCGCAGTCGAATTTTTCGTTTATAAGATGAGGTATTACGTTACCTACATCTTCCGCTTGTGCAAAAGATTGCAGGCACATTTAATGTACGGACTTTGTAATTTTTAAAGAATTTTACATCGAAAAAATTAAAATATTTTCTTTTTGTAAATAACTACCAAAACCACAAAATAAGTCAAAAGTTATATTCCAAAGTTACCGAATTAGATTCCTGCAGCCTAAATGTGTGATTTTTCAGCGATCTTTAGGATATCTATCAATAAATTATCATTTATACTTCACCTTTAAAAAAAGAAAGTCTTACCCTACTAGTCTGTTCCGCTACAGAACACGTTTCATTTTTTCTTTATGTTCTACTAGCGACCCACATATAAACCTTTCCCTTGAATCACTCTATCTATTAAAAAAATCCGCATCAAAATCCGTTGCGTAGTTTTAAAGATCTAAGCATACATAGGGACAGAGAGCGGGAAGCGACTTTGTTTTATACTATGTGTAGTGATTTGTTAAATGTTTTTATTTTATTTATTATTACTAAACAATGGGATACAAAATAATATATTCTTAGTGGACCTAACTGAAAACTTCACAGTGACTCACAAAAAGTAACAACAAGGACTAACTATCATGTTAGTGTACTAGCATTTTAAATAGTGAAGTGTCATAACGCAGTTGAGATGGACCTGTAGGTATGAATACACCACAGTGACTCACAAAATATCTCAATTAAAGCTACTCTGAGTGTAATATCTGTTTAGTGAAGTGTCGCTACGCAGCTCTGAGATGGACCCGGACAAGGACATCCAGACTTTCATCAACTGCACGCAGCAAGTTCTCCGGCGCAACCGCGCCTGGGATGCGCTCAACGTGACACAACTCCTAGACCTGCTGCCCAGCCAGCTGCAGGAGGACGTTCATCTCAAGTAAGTCCACTTTTCCTATAAATACTAATAATAAGAGTGTCTTTTATATACTAAAAGTGAGAAATCGAAAGAGTCATTGAATAACTATTTCGATTTCTCACTGTGTCGCGTTTTTCCGGAGAACGACATACTTAAATAATGTATACTCGTACGTTGATGATCTAACATAACTTGACCTTATCCAAAACTAACCTAGATACATATATACTTCGACATATACGTACATCATATACTATGTGAAGCCTCCGGAGGTGGCTAGCAACTGCGTAAGGGATTGCTAAATCATTATATTTAAGTACCTGCCGGCACGCCTTGCTGCTGGACAAAGGTTTAGTTGTATGACAGACAAGGAATTGATAGGCCAGCGTAGTTTAAGGACTTCACTAACTACCTTTTTATTTTTTCGTATTTTATTTAACCACGATTATTACTTACAACGAAAACTAGTTCTCATTCGCTAGGTCATTTGAACGAGTATACCTAAGTAATATTTGGTTAGAGTATTCCTTAGCTGTTTGATAATACAATCTCAATTAACTTAAAGTTAGAGTCGTATAGCATTATGAACCAGCACCACCTATACGTAAAAAATACAATCTTAAAAATACTTTAGAACTGGCGACATCTCATAACAAGCGCATGTTTAGATCCGCATTAGAAAACTTTTACGGCTTTCAATTCAATTTGTTTTCTCAGTAGATTACCATTTCCTCTTGAGACGGCTCAAGTGAATAAAGAATTCGGTGTAATGTGTGCAAAGATAAGAATCTAAAAGACCCTGCAGCATAATTGGCTTTTATCCTAATCACACAGCTCAAATAACCTTTAAGAAATTTTGTGGCGCTTTAACTGCTGCTCTTTTTATGACACGATACGTTCGAACCGCCAGTGTTATACAAAGAAAACTCTTAGAGGTCACTCGAAGGGCGGCTGCGGGGCGCTTCTCGCTGCTACATACAAAGTTTGCTTTGAATATCACCTTCCAGTTCGATCGATATTGTTTCACGGTAAACGGTCCGCCTTGCAGAAGACCACAGCCATAATAACACTAGTACTTGCTCTGTAGTAGTGTTGTGTCCTGGAGGTGAGCAAGGACGCCAGAGCTCCCGAGGATGCGTTGTGTTGAGAGCGAGGGAAATTGTTCCTTCAGCTGTCAACACGGCGAATCCTCAAACATATAAAGGGTCGGCAACGCCCATGTTACTCCTTTGGAGTTGCACGCGTCTATAGGCTGCGGTGTCCGCTTACCATCAGGCGGGCGGTACGCTTGTTTGCCACCGTCGTTGTATTAAAAAAAAAGACCGGGTTGCACTCCGGGAGTGCCGGCAGAAGTGAAAACTCAATAACATTGTAACAGTTTTTCGATCAGGTCACGTGTCATCTTACGGTGTCACCCTAAAAATGAATTTTAAGCAAATTTATAAACAATTATCAATTATTTAGGCGGACGGGCGGCGGCAAACACAATAAAAATTTGTTTTTGCCGTTGCCAAATATTTTTCAAAGCTTTATCTCTTTAGGAATAACGTCTAAATTCGATCTATTCGGATTTACAAGAACGTCAGACGGCGGTGGCGACCAAAATATCAATTTGTTTTTGCCGTTGGTAAATATTTTTCTAAGCTTTATCTCTTTAGGAATAACTCCCAAATTCAAACTATTCGAATTTTCTCAATAGCAAAACGGTAAAGGACGCGTTGGTATTATTAAAAATTTATTTGCAGAATATGCTATTGCAAAAAGTGTTTAACGGCTTTATACTCTTACAAAATAGCGTTCAGTTTTGAATGAAGTCGAATCGGCTAGCAGCAAAAAGTGACCTCCTTCACATCTGACGTCACAAAACTCTGTCGCGTATTTAACAATTTTTCCCCATCCCAAAAAGTGCTCAGCGCCGCTAAAGAAGTTTTCACTTCAAAAAAACTTCTCTTTGTGATGACGTGAAAAGAAATTGCAATTTTTGTTAGCAAGGGTAACTTATAGTTAATTATCAACGTCAGAAGCGTCATAAAAAATACTGTATAAACACGCTTGGGAATATTTTAAGACGAGACGGTTCTGACGTTCCTGTGAAAGCGTTTTGAACACGGTTTAAGATATTTTATAATGAGGCGATCCAAACGTAGATGTCTTGGATGTGCTTGGTTCTGAATAATAAGAAAACTACGTCTTTGGTTCGGATTGGATGGCGATCTTCGGTAGTAAGTGAAAAGGCTAATAAGTTTCTATCTACATTTTTGGTACAAGCTTTTATTGCTGACTGTACTTTTCTGTATACCATCATCAACTACTCATTGAGACGATTCAAACGAGCCCAAACTCAACGGGGTTACGTCGGTTAAGTACTGAATTCCCATGGCCACCTTCTGTCTTCATCATCAGATCAGCTCGATGGTTCCATAATATTGAATTGTCATCCAAACTATACTTATAACCAAAATTTCAGCTCAATCGGTCACCGGGAAGTAGGACTAATTTTACTTGCAAGATTTGATTACAGACAGACAGACAACGGGACAGGTGAAAGTAAATAAAAGCTTGTAAAATAATGAAAGCTAGGGCTAACAGATTTTGATGCGGATGAGTTATAAAAAAAGGAGTAATTATTTAGGACTTCATTTATACATATATGACTTAATTGATCGGGTCCCTATAATGTACAGCCATATAATCCGCGTCCACTATTACTAGCGATTTAACTATACTACTATAAAACGACAATAACACCACACGCCACATGCCACAAGCTAGGGTAACCTAGTGGTTGAAGCATGCGGCTGTCAAGCGGCGGTCGTGGGTTCGAATCACTCTCTTTTCATCCCATACATATGTAAATAGAAAGCGTAACGGAACGCGGATTGTTAAGATGTACCTACTCTATATATTATGAACCTAATTGATTCAATTACGCAACGAAAATGGATATTGACTTACTTCCGTTAAACAAAATTTTCTTTAATACAATTTAAGTATGTACTTAATTTCTGTAAACATACGAGGGGCAAATTACGTCACTAGTTTGGTATAATTTTAGCTCGTCCTCACATCTTCGGAGCTTAGCTCGTAAATTAATATAGCGTTAAGTACAGTCTTTATTTCCTCTTTCTATGCCAAATTTTATAAGGCAGGATATACGCGGGTCGTAATTTACGAATGGTCTTTAACTGAATCACTTCACAGTACCTTCCATCTGAAAAGAATGTCGCCCTCTAGTAACGGTTCGTATGTGCGGACCGCAGCGTTTATAAAAGACCTCGCAGAAATGTAGAGCTTTATGAAAATCCTTTATGATATTCAGAGAATACCACAGTAGACAAATGGCAGTAGTAAAACCGTATCCTTGAAAATGTTCTCGTGACATATATTTATTTAATTACGAGCTGCCCGGCCCGGCTTCGCACGGTTTACCAGTTTTCCCGTAGGAATGAAGCATTTTCCCGCGGCAAAAAGAGTAGCCTATGTTCATCAGGGATAGGTAATGTCGGCTTCTAATGGTAAAAAAAAATATTCAAATCGGTTCTGTAGTTTCGGAGCCTATTCAATACAAACACACAAACAAACAATCAAATGTTTCCTCTTTATAATATTAGTGTATATTTGCTCATAAGATATAAATTCAATTTAAAGTATATAATTTTGTAACGCTATGTGAGTATATTATCGTTCGAAACGTGTAATATCAATATGTATAATTTTTCAATGGACAATGATCTTTAATAGATATAATATCGTTTATGACAACTATCAATTGATATAATAATTAAATTATATAACATATAACATACAAAACCAATATCATACACTAAAGGCCTGTGCCCAGTGACTGTATCATACCATGAACGTAACAGGACCGTGCCAGGCACGGAGCGGAGCGTCCCGAACACCACGATGCCCTTTTTTTTTTTTTTGATTTTTTTTTTTCTGCAAGCCGGGCCTCGCAGGACCCTTTTGTTTGGAGCTGACAGTGCGTGAGCTGGCCAGAGGGCCAACCAGCAAAGCCCAACGGACCAACACCGTTTTATACTCGTATGATGGCAGTATCAATATCATATCCGTATGCAACGCGTTTCATGCCCGTATGTAACGCGTATCATTACCGTAGGCTAGGCGTATGTTCGCACGCACGTATCAGTAGTGTTCGTACTTCGTGTAGCGTGACCGCCTTGAAACCTACTCGTACTAAATGAGACGCCCTGGTCACTTTCCCAGATAAATTGTGTATAATTAAATATAAAGGCATTTTTAAAGAAAGTGTCCGTAAAAAGATCTTGTTTACATCATAGCCTATTTTTCATCGTTGTTACTTGAGTAAATTTTGGGCCTACTTTATGTACGACTCGAAATAAGATCAGACATTTCCCTTTTTACAAGCTTTTATTTACTTTCACCTGTCCGTTGTCTGTCTGTAATCAAATCTTGCAAGTTAAATTTGATCCACTTCCCGGTTTACGATTGAGCTGAAATTTTGCACGAATATGCAAATCGCGTGACAATGCAATATTATGATGACGTAGAGCTGATCTGATAATGGAGCTGGAAGGTGGCCATAGGAACTCCGTAATAAAACCACATAACTCCATCGAGTTTGGGCTCGCTAGAATCGTCTCAACGAGTAGGTGATGATGGTATCCAGAAAAGTACAGTCGGCAATAAAAGCTTGTACCAAAAATTTAATTTTTGACATAAACTTGTTTCTTGGTATGATATGATCCAGCAAAGTTTTATTAAACTACATATAACATATCTCAATATCTTATCAAAAAAATCAGTATTTCATTGTTTATTATAGAATGTAAACTAGGTTGATTTCGAATAACGTGGTCTTAACTCTGAACGAGGTAAAAAAACTGAAATCCAGTCTAATTGCTGAATAAACCATAAATTTGGCTTTAATTTTGGTGTAGTTTGGTGTCGATATAAATTAACAGCGGGCGAGCTATGATAGTTTTTCTAAAATATGGAAATTGTACGAAAGCACCTGACATGGGGTTTTGATCACCACAGCTGGGTATTATCAAAGGATATTTATGTACATTTTTCTTTCTAGTCTCCTTTTGTACATCCATCATCATCCTCCTAGCGTTATTCCCGGTTGTGCCCCTAAAGGAGCCCAGGGTCCGCTTTGACACCTAATCCCAAGATTTGGCATAGGCACTAGTTTTACTGCCATCTGACCTTACAACCCAGAAGGAAAACAAGACCTTTTGTACATTATCAGCATGAAATCTAGAAAGCAGACGCGGGGTGCACTTGTACATACATTTAGGACTATAACGCACTACAAGCAAAATTATTGAAAAAGGTAGGTAATAAACCTTTTTCGAATACAATTTTTTGTTTAAGTAACTTTTTATAGTTATCGTTAGTATTTTTATAGTCAGGGGCTTATCAAAATTTTCATTTAATTATTTTCCATTCTTGGTCTCTATTTCGTTTTGGTTTTTATAGACCATGAAAATAAAAATTGTATAAAAGGTATTAATTATAATTAAAGAATATAATAATATATTTCTTATTTTCCCCCGAGCAGAGTTGTATACAACTATACATTAATGATTAATAAGTAGTATTGGATACCATGTCTCTAATGAGTCATTAGGGTCGGTAGATTTAGATTTAGTTAGATAAAAAAAAACAAGAGTAGGTATACAATTTCATATATTTTTGCGGTGAAAAACACGCCTTTGTTTTGGCATTACTGAAGCAAACCAAATTGGATTTTTCCCAATCGGCCACGGACTCAACGGGCCAAGTTCGTCCGACCCACCATAGCCTCCCTGAGGGACTGGGTTTCACTAGAACTGGCCGCACATTGGCAAAATAACTCTCCGTGACTGTGGTGCCACATTGCGTGTTCTCAAACCTCGTGATTAGATTATTTGTCTGTTTGGCCTAAAAATTGACTTGCATAAGATAACTCCGCCTTTTAGGGTTCCGTAGTCGACTAGGAACCCTTATAGTTTCGCTTTGTCTGTCCGTCCGTCCGCGGATAATCTCAGTAATCGTTGGCACTAGAAAGCTGAAATTTGGTACTAATAAGTATGTCAATCACGCCGACAAAGTGGTAAAATAAAAAGTGTTTTATTTATTTATTAGGGTACCTCCCCGATACGTAACGTGGGGAGTGTTTTTTTTTTCATTTCAACCCTAACGTGTGATATGTTGTTGGATAGTTATTTAAAAATGAATAGTTGCTTGAATCATTTTTTGATAATGTTAATATTTTCGGAGATAATCGCTCCAGAAAAATGTGTCCCGCCCCTCCTCTAACTTTTGAACCATAGGTTTTAAAAATATGAAAAAAATCACAAAATTAAAACTTTATATAAACTTTCTAGGAAAATTATTTTGAACTTGATAGGTTGAATAGTTTTTGAAAAAAATTACAAAATAATTTCTGGACGAAAAACTACGGAACCCTACACTGAGCGTGGCCCGACACGCTCTTGGCCGGTTTTTTATTAGCTTGTAGTAGCTTCTTAATGTGCAATACAGTGCAAGAAAATAAATAAATGTGAAGAAGTTATTCTGTCTGGCTTTAGTTGACTTGAATAGAGTTGATAGGCATGAATACACCAAGCAAAATAGAATTAGCTACCACTATGAGCATAATTGATTCTTAGATTTACAAAGGCACGTTCCATGTTAATGGTGTCATGTTATGTCTAAGTTGTTAAAGTTTTATGTATTTCAGACGCAACAGCAGTGGCCCGTATCAATAAGCTACAATTTTGAGGTGGTTCGATTATCTATATATTATAATAGTTTTCCCAAAGTATCACGTCCCAAACTAATTTTCTCAAATTATTCAAGTTTATACAAGTTTATTATTATTATTAGGTGACTTTCGCGCAAACGGAAAGCCCATCTATGAAAGTTTGCTACATAAGTTTCTTAAAATATCACGCCGTTAGCCTGCGAATGTCAAATGATATTTTGTATGGAAATTGAACCACTTCAGATACAATTTCTAAAATGTCAATGTCTAAAATGGCAACACCGAGGCGCCTCGGGTTTGACCAATAACGACTCACCATTTGACCTGTATTGCCAATTTGGACTTGTAAAATGTTAAAATGTTATGTGTAGTTTGCTCAAACTGTAAAATCCGACTGAATCACGCTGATGTTTTATACGATTCACGCAACGCCAAAGTCAATGCGTTTCTTAGTTTTTTTTTGCGTTGCTTGGCACGCCTGCTTCGAAACGGAATGCGAATGCGTCTAACGCTGTGATTACCGCATAAAACATCATAATAGCAACAGAGAAATCTAACGTCCCTGTATACAGACTTCTATGCTGGCGTGCTTGGCATCAGCAAAGTTGTTCGGTATGCCGAACAACTTTGCTGACTGTAGTTTCGAGACAAACTTACAGACCGTACAAGTATAGTTGAGCCATTTCTCAGATTCGAGGTGGTTGGAATAATTAGATAATAACTTTGGGAAAACGATTATTCTCAAACTATTCTAGTTTAAACAAGTTTATTCTAGGAAATTAAAGATTGTTACATAAGTTTCTTAAAATATCACGCCGTTAGCCTGCGAATGTCAAAAAACGTTTCGTATGGTCGTCGAACCACCTTAAACAACATTTCTGTCGCGCTGACGGACGCGGGGCCTTGCGCGAGCATGTGTGCACGCACGCACACATGTTATGAAATTCATGCAGTCTTAGTTCCGCAATGTTTGCACTGTTGACTATTAAATTATGACGTGCCACAAATAAATAGTTTAATTTCGAGTAGCAATGTCTTACTTTTCGTCATAATTTACAAATTAATATGCTTTTAAAAACACATACCTACGATGAATTTTCAAATAACTTGATGACAAACACATTTTATTAAACCTATTAAAAATAATAGAACGCAGGTAAGCCCGCGAGGGTAAAATATAGCCTATGTCCATCCAGAGCGAATAGTATTATTGAACCAGTGAGCTTCATCTTAGGCTCTCTCGTCGCTTGACATCAGGTGAGACTAGGGTCAATCGGATTTTTAATTAGACGAACTAACTTGACAGCTGAAAATGGTGTCAGACATAGGAAAAAATAAATAGTGATAGGTTTATGTCGATACAAAAACGTCGATATAACGTTGTATCTACTATAAATCTGATTCAAATTGTATTTTATCAAGTAATCATACTAACTATGGAAAAGGGTTTATACAATTAGAAAATAAACATGTTTTAGACATCTTGTATAGGTACATTGTTGAATAATAAATATATTTCATGTTAATAACTACCGGAATCTACATATTTATTTTACAGTTTAAATAGGAATTTTAATTTATAAAGTAGGAACGCATTATAACTAGTAACTCGCATAGTCCGTCCACCAACCGTGTCAGTAGTAGAAAAGCCGAAAATACATACTCATCTATATGTTTATACTAAAACTAACGTAAGAAAGAAATATAATTAGTCTCTCAGCTGCCTTCCAGTGACAGGATGGTGGATCGTATCATCTTATTCGTATTGGCAAATAATACAATAGCTAATAGCTCAAAGAACTTCTTAGAAACCAAATTCTATCAAGCTATTAATTTACATAACTTTTACACAAGTAACAAGAATGATAACAACACTCGTATACAAACTGCTTTACTAAACCTCTCGTATAAACAGGATTTTTTAAATATCGATACACACAGCACTAGCGAAACTGTGGCAACATTCGTGTGCAATGAACTGTCAAATTAGTTCGCCTAATTAAAAATCCGATTTAAGGATGACTCACGCTAGAACGGGACGTGTCCGGCCCGGGCCGTTTTCTCAGAAAAACGACGGCGTTTTTGCGCAGCCCAAGCCCGGCTGGGCCACGGCCGAGGCTCGGAAGCGGCTCGGTGTCGGCCCGGTGTCGGTCGCTCATATGTAACACCAACGTTTGACGGCCGGTCTACCTACAACCGAGGCTCGGACGACGCTCGGTCCCGGCCCGGCCCGCACACGGCCCGTTGACCTACAACAACGCTCCGCTGTTCAGCAGCCCGGTCCCGGCTCGTGCTCGGCCCGGGCGGCTCGGACACATACGACAAAAATACGAAGGTTGTAAGGTGTCATATATGAATATGTGAAATATGGGAGTCCAACTAACCTTGCACTTAGTCGGTTTACATTATTTGATGTGCTCATAAAAAATAGTTTAGCGCAAAGGTTTATTAATAAGGGCTATTGTACATTATATTTTTAAGGGCTATTGTACATTATACGATATTTTCTTACGAATCATCTTATTAAGACGAAACAAAATCTCTGTTTGTTCTAATAGGTACCTACCTACTTAAAATAGATAGTGCCTGGGCGACCGAGCTCAGCTCGGGTGAAAATACGGCGAAAACGAATTTTCTCAGACAGACCTAGATAAATCGATTTCTCGCCCCCGTAAACCCCTTATTCCAAATTAGTAGAGCTGTTTCCGAGAACGTGATTGCAAATATATACATACATACAAAATTGCTCGTTTAATAGTATAGGATATTTATGTATTTTTTTTGCAAACAACAGTCAGGGTTGGATATATTATTATTTAATTAGTCTGTCTTACTTCGTCCGTTTGAAACTCGTTTATAACGTAGCTACATACAAACTTTCGTCCCCCATTTCTGTTCTTATAAAAAGAAAAAGCTTAGTAGCCTTTTCCTTCACAAGGATTCAATCTACCACCATACCAACTTTCATCTTAATCGTTCCAGCGATTTAAGCGTGAAATGGTAACACACAGGCAGACATATTGACAGAGCTTCGCATTTATAATATTAGTAAGGACTTTAAACTTAATATGTTCTAATCTAACTGAATATGCAGAAGTAGCTACTGGTTGTCTAACTGTATGTACAAAATACAATAATAAAACAGGACAAGGCATAAAGTTTTTTTATTAGTACTAATCTTGCAAAATCACATGGGTTTACATGGTTATGTATAAACACACAACTAATAGTTTTTGAACAACGTGCCCATATTGTTACATTACAGTTTTCGTAGTGATTTTTTCATAGCGTGCCTAAGATTACGCAGATTTAAGTAATGGGCTTCATACGAGATGTGTGAAAATATAGATTTCCATCTTCGTAGAATGATCAGATAAGATTTATTATGGTTAATATTATTTATTTTAACTGTGGTTATTCCGATCTGTTACCCTATAGAATGAATAACAGATCGGAGTAACCGCATAGCTGTCAAAAATAAAGACGCACCACAAAAATAATGACTGCACGGCTAGACGGCGCGCGAGCTCTCTCGATTTTTCTCGCACTATCCGTCTCTCTCCTATTAGAACACTTAGAACGAGAGGTATAGTGCGAGAAAAATCGAGGTTAGGTATGTCGCGGCCGTCCCATGATAGACGTGCTGATATGCTACGTAGACGACGTAAATGCAGATAAGTATATAGTTTATGAAACTCTTACGGTGCGTTCAGAAAAATTGATGATTTCCGATTTCCGCTTTTGCTAGTCTGATTATCATGCATGTGAACTAACCTTAACGTCGGTTACCGAATACCAATACTTAGAAATGGTAACCAACCTAAAGCCTCGTAGCCTAACTAACCCACAGATTTATAAAAACGGCAGCTAAGGGTATGCGCGCACGAGCAACTTTGTCGCCGGCGACAGTACATCTGTCTCTTTCGCACGCTAGAAGTGAGAAAAAGAGAGATGTACTGTTGCTGGCGACAAAGTTGCTCGTGCGCGCCTACACTAAGTCTTGTGACCCATACCCATGACAAGATGTCAAAGTCAAATGTCATGAATCGATTGCACCTGACTTTGACAGCTGTAATCCAATTTGCCGTTGGAATAAAAAAAACACCAATATTTTTATTTACAACATTGAATAATGAAGTATATAAGTATAGTAGGTATTAAACTTATTGAGTAGATGATTGGCTGTAATTTGCCGCCCGCTGACGGAGAAGTATTTTTCTTTCCGCCGTGCTATGTTGAAGCAGTTGGGTCCATCCGTAGGCTGACAGAGAAGTGATGGCATCCGATTGGACATCTTCTTACCGCCATGCCACGTGTGCTGCTCCAGCTAGTAGCCTGTTGTTGCTGCAGTATAGTATCATCTAGACCGGCTCACCTCGCTCGTACATGTAACAAGAAATAAAACGTCCAACTACAGGAGAAAGAAAATTACCACAAGCTATCAGTAAATACAGTTACAAAGTTTATTTGATGAATTAAATAATTGCACGGTTATTTAATTTTAATTTTTAGTAAGTAGATGCTTTTCACAATCATAACTCCATATAGCAGGACTACGCGATACGCTATAAAAAAAAACTGCAAGATTTAAATATCCGTAAGTGAATGAATATCTTACAATATCAGCTATAGGTGTACAATAGAGAAATACAATAGATATAAGTTATATTATAACGCTACATCCGGACAGAGTAGAGCTAAACCTATTATTTGCAATTATATCTAGGTACCTATGTATTAGTAAAATTTCGCATCAGAAATGAGGCTATCCGCAGCACCGGAGCCAGTACCGCAGCGTGGGTACACCCACAAGGTGGATTGATGGCCTGGTAAAGGTCGCGGGAGTCCGCTGGATGCGGGTGGCGCAGGACCGGTCATTGTGGCACTCTTTGGGGGAGGCCTATGTCCAGCAGTGGACGTCTTTCAGCTGATATGATGATGATGATGATAAAATATTTATGTAGCATAAAGTACAGAAGTACAGAAGACCACAGCTATAATGACTCCATTACTTGCTCAGTAGGTATGTGGTGTGTGTTCCTGGTGGCGAGTAAGGTCGCCAGAGCTCCCGAGGAGTGTTGTTGTGAGAGTGAGAGCGCGTTTGTCTCCAGCTGTCAACATAACGAATCCTCAAATCTATAAAGGGTCGGCAGCGACTCTTCTGGACTCCTAAACATCCACAGACCACGGTATCTGCTTATCATCACTCATCAGGCAGGCCGATTATTGTTTTCCACTGTCATAGTATTAAAAAACCGGCCAAGTGCGAGTCGGCCTCGCGCACGAAGGGTTTCCATGCCATTATCTATAAAAACGGCAAAAAAATCCCGTTTGTTGTATCCGGAGCCCCCTTAAATATTAATTTTATCCTGTTTTTTAGTATTTATTGTTATAGCGGCAACAGAAATACATCATCTGTGAAAATATCAAATGTCTAACTATCACGGTTCATGAGATACAGCCTGGCGACAGACGGATAGACATACATACAGACAGACATACAGACAGACAGACAGACATACAGACAGACAGACATACAGACAGACAGACAGACATACAGACAGACAGACAGACGGACTGACAGAAGTCTTAGTAATTTAATATTTATTTACTAATATTTATTTATTTATTTATTTATTGACAAATACATTTACGTGACATTACAGTAAAAACCAATGCGTCACGAAACTTAAAACAACAAATAATACAATTTAGGCGACGAAACGGCGTGGCCCCGTTGCATCGTCATCTCCGGTGTAGGATTCGGCAGATTTTAATAGGGTGCCGTTTTACCCTTTTGGTACGGAACCCTGAAAACATCACTGATAACGCATTCACCACGATACTGCTACTTTTTCTGTGCCTACTATCTATTTTACTACCTAACCTACCATTATACGATACTATAGTGCATGAGCTCCTGGGGCACATTACAGTATTACATACAGAGCGGACACGAACCGCCCCTCGCCGAAGTCGGTCACCTCGCAGATGGGCGTCATTTAGGGGGCACGATTGAGTGCAGTTTAGTGCGACCACGTGCGACGCTCTGCTCTTACTGATTGAAATTGAACTAGCATAAGATATTACTGAAAACCGCATCTAAATAGGTTAAGCCCCTTCTGAGATAAGCGTGCACAAACGCACAGACAAACAGATAAACAGACAAACCGACAAACAGACATCATTTCTTTGGGCTCTATTGCGTTTATGAAGGCCCCCCATAAAAGTGATTTTAATATATTTGCCATGTACAGACAGCGATCAGTTACGATTTTATTATATGTATTGATTAGTACGTACTTATTTTTAGCAGTCAATCTTACGCTGGTGTTGGGTGTGGGTCTTGAAATCATCTTGTTTCAGGGTCCAACAACTTTCGTATATATCTCATAATCCATATGAAACAAAAACATTACAATTGGGAAACACTATAAAGACATACCGACAGACAGATACGTAGATAATACACGATAGCGGACAAGGATTCGCATACGGAGGGTTCCGTACCAATCCTGTAACGGCTGTAACAGACGGACGTACGGATCGGCAGATAGATTTGTTAAGGGTTCAAATATAATCCTTTTAGGTACACAACTCTTAAGAAGATGATCCTTACTTTACAAGTTGGTTAATAAACTGTATTTTATGGTATAAGTTACACCCTAGTTTTTTTTAAGAATACTATGCGAGTCGCCACGCTGTAGAACATTTTGTAATCAATTTAATGTGCTCAATTACTGACACCTTTTGTACCTAATAAATGTGTTATAGATAAATATAAATATAATAGTTCCAATGGGAATGTCACTCTAATTAAATGAACTATCTACCTACTCCAATTTTGTACTTCGCCATGCCATTGCCATACACATGACATTTCACGTAGTTTCAACACTTTACTACATGAACAGCTTTCCGATAGTAACTGTAGTGTATTGGTTAGGTACTAAAGCACATACCAAAGATGCTGATATGTTTGCCATATAGATACTGTGCCGATCCCTCATCATCAATTCCATTTCCATCACCTGAAGAACTAGTAAAGTAAGAAATCTGTGAAGTAGGTACCTACATAATTACTACACTTACTTACGTACTTACATAATTCAAACGATACAGCCCTGTAACAGCCGGACGGATGAACATATAGATGAGCCTTAGGGACCATTATGCACCCTTTTGGGTAAGTACAGAACTAGTAAAGTAAGAAATCTGTGAAGTAGGTACCTACATAATTACTACACTTACTAAACGTACTTACATAATTCAAACGATACAGCCCTGTAACAGCCGGACGGATGAACATATAGATGAGCCTTAGGGACCATTATGCACCCTTTTGGGTAAGTACAGAACTAGTAAAGTAAGAATTCTGTGAAGTAGGTAGGTACCTACATAATTACTACACCTACTTACGTACTTACATAATTCAAACGATACAGCCCTGTAACAGCCGGACGGATGAACATATAGAGGAGCCTTAGGGACCATTATGCACCCTTTTGGGTAAGTACAGAACTAAGAAGATACATTAAGTACCTCTTAATTTTTCATGTAAGTTGAAAATAATGCTAGGAGATTTGAGACATACATACTTACATCAAAATCTCAAGTGTCTACATACTTTGATTCAAATTATATAGCCCTAATGGTGGTCATAAGGTCATAAATGTTGTTATCATCATCATATCAGCCGAAAGAAGTCCGTTGCTGGGAAGGTCTATCCCCCCAAAAATGCCACAATGACCGGTTCTGCACCACCCACACCCAGCGGGCACCTGCGCGCTTTGCCTACCAGGTCATCAGTCCACCTTCTTGGGGTCTACCCACGCTGCGCCTTCCGGTACGTGGTCACCACTCGAGAAACTTTTCGCCGGTCTATCGGTTTTACGTTCAATTAACGTCCCAAGTCCCAACGTTCAATCCTCCTAGCGTTTTCACGATTGTAAGTACCATTGTTTTGTGCCATCTACCCTTCCAACCCAGAGGGTAATGTACGGTAAAGGAAACTGAAACACGTACCTTTTTATGCCTTATTGTTATAGTGACAAGAGCGAAAAAGGTACGTGTTTCAATTTCCTTGACTGTACCTACACCTTGTTGTTAGCTAATCTCAAGAACATGACCGTTTTCCTCACGATACTTACTTATTTACTATTCACAGAAAAGCTATTATCAAGTACATCCACCTTCATCATCATCATATCAGCCGAAAGACGTCCACTGCTGGATATAGGCCTCCCTCAAAGAGTGCCACAGTATCGATCTAACCTCTAAGTAATATTAAAAGTATTAAAACCGATTAATGATAATAACTACATAGCTGACCGCGCGGCTCCATTACCGCGCATCCATAGTACCTTTGTAACAATATAAAACTTTGTGTCACATCCAAACCTAGTGTATTTTGAGGATAATAAACTACACTTTCACTACACCAAGTCTTTTTTTAAGAGATACAGGGAATACGTAGATATTTGAAATCAATTACGTTATTTTGAAGTAATCTTTTTGTTTACGAACAATTTTGACATGTCATGCGTTGTCATGTACAAATGCAAATAACCATTCACGAACATTTAAACGTGATGCATACTTAATACTTCGCAAATTGATTATAGGTTCAGTAGCCTAAACTATGGGCTAAACTATGGACACTAATGTTTCGGGACACTAGAAATGTGCAATTAATGCAACGTCGATTCGAGAAATCCCCCATTGTGTAATATTTTTACATTAACACAATTCTTGCGAAAGCTGAATTTTACATGATTTGAAGTATTTGAAGGTACATAGTTGACGATTCTGTGTATAAAGCTACAGACATGCTACCTGAATAACTGCTGCATTAAAAAAAAATGCTTGCCATTTTTATTTGTTTACAAACACTAATATAGTAAGGTTTGCCGTGGTATGTGCATCTGTGAAAATTAAGTAGTCACAAGTTAGCATTTCATATAAATAATAATTATGCTTTATTATACACTAGCTTCTGCCCGCGACTCCATCCGCGTGGAACTCGTTTATATCGTAACACCATACAAACTTTCATCCCCAATTTCACTCCCTCCGGGGATGGTTACCGGGATAAAAACTATCTTCATACCAAATTTCATCTCAATCGGTTCAGCGGTTTAAGCGTGAAGAGGTAATAGAGATACAGACAGACAGACCAGACACACTTTCACATTTATAATACTAGCTTCTGCCCGTGACTCCGTCCGCGTGGAAATCGTTTTTATTGCAGCTCCATGCAAACTTCAACCCCCCATTTCATCCCCTTAGGGGGTGATTTCCAGGATGAAAACTATCCTATGTCCTTCCCCGGGATTCAAACTATCTCCTTACCAAATTTCATCGCAATCGGTTCAGCGGTTTAAGCGTGAAGAGATAACAGACAGACAGACAGACAGTATCGAGTATGGCTAGTATGGAATGGATATGGATTAGTATGGATTATTAATACTTATTCTGAGATGGGCAGCGGCGGTGACGTTCCTGTCATATCATAAGCCGAGCTGATATTGACTACGTTTACCGACCATTCACATCAAAGCAAAACCAGTGAAAGTCTGACCTCCGAACACGCATAGTTGTTATGACCCTCGGAATTGTTATACATATTGGTTGAATGGTGAGGTGGATTGGAAAAGGTTGTGAATATTATGACTGTCACATTGATTATTAAAAATCGTTCATGAGACGTTGTTTGCAATGGCTGGGTTCTTTTATCAGAAAATGTATACTAGGAACCTGATAATGAATTTCAATCAACTCTTTTTACCCGGCTGCCGAAGGAGAGGAGGGTTATTACATGGCATGTTTTTTATGGGATCTTGCTTCTTTTTGTATGTTATTGTGTTATCATCAATATACAAATTATAAATGCAGTCCCATTCTTACTTTTTCATTTTTTGTCCCATTCACTATGCTCCAATGCAATTTGAGAAACGCCACATCCTTTCAAATTCGTCGGCAATTTTCCTCCACGTCTCTTCGTTTGGCTGTGGCATCACCTCTTTCATTAAACAATAAACTATTGCTGGACGAGTTTCGTCAACAATTTTACAAACGGCAGAATGACCCATTCGAAAATTGAGCGAGAGTGTTTTGAATGAATCCCCGTAGTCAGGAATCTGCAAATAAATTTAACCTTTAGTTTATAATTTACAAATAGATTTAAATGTATAATTATTGAAACGTCGTAGGTACCTATTATTATTGGGTAGCATTACCTATAAAAGCTACGGTAGCCTAGTGGTTCAGGCATGCGGCTGTCAAGCGGCGGTCGTGGGTTCATATCCTGGCACGTACCAATGAGTTTTTTGGAGCTTAGGTACGGAATATTTACCGTTAGCTTTTCGGTGAAGGAAAAAATCGTGAGGAAACCTCTCATTCATCAAAACGGACCCCGGGCTCCTTTAGAGGCACAACCAGGAATAACGCTAGGAGGTTGATAGTAGCAGTAGCATTTCTAAATTTAATTTGTTTTGAAGTAGCACCTCAAGCGTCAACTCCGAGCGATTGACTGCTTCCTACCAAAAACTTATACATCCTTATAAAAGAACTTATATACCTAAACGTCCTATTAGTCCTGTACTATAAGGCAAAGATATGCTCTTGTGGATGAGAATAGGCTAAGGAACAAAGTGGGCCAGTGCTGCTTGGACACTTTTCGTCAACATCTTCGCAGATGCTGTACATACCTGTGCAAGTTTCCTCACGATTTCCCTCCAACTAAAACTATCGAAATTCTCCACTCACACTGGCGAGTCGACCGTCGCGCACGCCTCCCAAAGGTCCGAAGCACCATTGCGTCGTGAGCGGGAAATACATTCAAATAATAATAACGCGTACATTTATGTTTTCACAAAATTTCAACTCGTCAACGTCACACAAACAATATAGGATCTGCCCACCTGACCGTACACAAACACAGACACCATAGCCTATGAATACTTGCAACTTGTGCAGTATAACAAGCTTGTTCTCAACCCTTTATTTAGTTTTCTGATTATGCTTAGTCGAATCGCGGCGTCAGGATATATTTGTGAGTGAGCTTAAAATAAGAAACAGAATAGCGGGGCTGGAGAAAAATGCACACACACTCTCATAGCACATACCTACTCAGATTTTATTGGATTATTTATTCGATATTGCTTACCTTAAACAAAGAGCTAGTCGATGTTCGGAGGATATAGGTTTCTGGAACCTTGTAATTTTCTTTTCCAAACAGTTTTTAACTTTATCATGGATAGCACGGAAAGAATCTTGTGTCATGTGAAAGTAATCATAAAATTTGTCATCATAGGTCCAAAGATCTTTACACAAAATTTCGGATTCTCCTCTTTCTTCACGGGAACGCCAAGCGGATGCACGCCAAATTGTCTTGAAGAACATGGTGCCAAATCTTCTTCTTCGTCCTGAATTGTTGCAACAGCCAATATTACATCGAAATCTCGAACTCGAATCTCGACATTTTATTATTTTTATTAGATATGTATTTAAGATTACGTATTTATAAGATAATATAATTATGATGCAAAGGGATTATGTTGCAGTACTCGAATAAATTGCAATGACAATGTCAATGTCTTTGTTAATGACATTAAATAGCGAAAGCGGCCCGGTCGCGGCTCGGTCGCTGCCCGCTGTGATTGACACGCAACGCTCGCGAGCGGCCCGGCCGCAGCACGGTGTCGGCCCGGTGTCGGCCCGGCCCGGTGCGAGCTCGGTGACATGTCGTTTGCATAATGTCCCGGCCCGGTGGCCGAGCTGCGGACGAGGCTCGGCTCGTTGCAGGCTCGGACACGGCCCGTTGGCGAAATGTGACAACCAAATAAGCTCGTTGACGGCTCGTCACGATTACGGCCCGGGCCCGTCACGGCCCGTTCTAGCGTGAGTCATCCTTTATTAGACAGTATTTTATAAAAAAAAAAGAACTTTGTCGTAGGTATAGGTGTTCGCGGGCTGTGGGTTTTCGCAACTCGGCGTCATAATTGCGCCAATTTTGCGTACGTTACTTTAACTTTAATCAAATTATATTATATTATATAGAAACCTTTAAGCCCGGGATTGGAGAGATTCAACTGTGATATAGCCTTTTGTACCTATTCAAATATTTTATCTCGTCTCTTCTATCCTGTAATTGGTAAACAAGTTAAATACAGCTCAACGCAGCTGTTAGAGCAAAGATTGGAATGTATTTACCTGTTATTAGGCACTTCTCAAATGGATTATGTGTACATGGTATGGTAGTCTGTGATATGATAAAAGCGTACTCAACGTAAACAAAAGCAGTTCTGAGAAACTTACCCATAAAGTTAATTTACTTAGGCATCTAAATAGTATTGATTAAACACGCTTACTTTAGTTATATTTATTTATTTATAGATAAAACCGTTTACATGATATTACAGTTTAACAACAAATGTGTCACAAAACTTAGACTAATAATTCAAAATTATATTTCACAATAATAAATACAAAATAATTATATTGGAACAGTAGAGCACCTAGCATCCATCGCCTCACAGAATCTCAAGCACTCACTAACTATAATTCGTTTGTTTTTATTATCTCACTACACACTGCCGCCCATCGCCACGCAAACAACTCGCACTCAAGTGGCTCCGTGCAATGATATTTTCAGGGGATTTTGTTATTAAAGAAAAATAATTTAATGACAGGATGATACAAAGGCTTAAGATTAGTGATGTACCGTTGCCGGGGACATATTGCCTGAGGTGGGATTATTCCCAACAACGCTGGCGGCAAGACGATGTTTTTACAAATAAGACAGTATTTTTTCCAATTTATAATAATAGTAATCATCATCATCATCATCATCATATCAGCCGAAAGACGTCCACTGCTGGACATAGGCCTCCCCCAAAGAGTGCCACGATGACCGGTCCTAGGCCAGCTGCATCCAGCGGACTCCCGCGACCTTTACCAGGTCAGCAGTCCATATCTTGTGGGGGGGGGGGCTACCCACGCTGCGCGTTCCGGTACGTGATCGCCACTCGAGAACCTTTCCGCCCCAATGGCCATCGGTAGCTTAATTTATAATAATAATAATCATTTATTTGCATCTTGTGTACATTTTTCTAAGGTACAAGGACCCTGATAGGGCAAATTTATTTATTACCTAGGCAGCAAAAACTACAGGCACTTAAAAATTAATAACGAAAATATTTTACCAACATGGTTATTTCTTATTTTGAGCCACTGTAGCCGAGCAGTAAGGCACACCACTTGCAATCAGAAGGTCGTGGATTCGAACCCCGCCTCGTACCACTGCGATTTTTCAAAAAAAGCTTAAGTACGAAATACATTCCATATTTAACAGTGGCATTTCAGTGAAGGAAACATCGTGCTTGAGGAAACCGGTCTAATCCCAATAAGGTCTAGTTTTCCCTCTGTGTTGGAAGGTCAGATGGCAGTCGCTTTCGTAAAGCAGGCCCCGGGTTCCCTTAGGGCACAACCGGGAATAACGCTAGTAGGATGATGATTATTCCTTACTATGTCGGGATTATTCGATTGCGAGTCAGGTCACAGCTCATTAGAGCCACCCGGCACCCGAACCGCACCGCCTCGCCTCGGAACTGTACTAACTACGCAGGTGATATAATGAGCGAATGCCGTACTAAACCCATATAAAGAATACTAACCGCTCGAGGCGAGGCGGTGCGGGTCGGGTGCCGGGTGGCTCTAATGAGCTGTGACCTTACTATTGCAACAAATGTACCATTGTTACAAATGTACCATTGTTACAAATGTACCACTGTTACAAATGTACCATTGTTACAAATTTACCATTGTTACAAATGTACCATTGTTATAAATGTACCATTGTTACAAATGTATTATTTTGTATAGGGAATCGCTCGGCAACTGCATGGGGCTCGGGGAGAGGCCGTACAGCCCGCCCTGGTGGGGCCAGCTGGCCTGGTTCTCCGTGTTTGCCGTGATGCTGTTGCTGGCCTTTCTTGGAAACACATTAGTCATATGGATTGTACTTGGTAAGTACCTAGTAAATATTTTTTCACAATAGTACCTACGTACATTATCTATAAAGACGGCCGGTAAGACTAGTGGGAGTGAGTCCTGGGTTCGAATCTCGGTAAAATATTTTTGTGCGAGCTTGGTGAGCATGAATATTTGTTTCTAAGTCTTGGATTTTCTATGTATTTAAGTATTTATATATAATACGCATCTATGTATATTAGGGTGGTCCTTAAAAGTTGAAGTTTCATTGAGGCCTCTTATATTTTTCTAATAGATGAAAAAATAACATATGCTTTTTATTTTTGTTTGGATAAGATTTAGGAGTCGCGACCTAATTTATAAACTTTTTAAGGCTTTCTCCATGCTAAGATTTTATTTAGTTATTTAAAAAAAATCTACATTAATGATTTAGGACTAGTTCGATTTGTGTAAGATTGTCCCTTAATAGTTGCATGAGACAATAATAGGTACATACTTTTTTCATACTAACTATCGCAAGTCGAATCTATACGAAAATATATTTAAAAAAATACATAATTGCCTACTTCCTGGCCGCGGCGATAGTACAATAACGTTGCATTTAAAAGCAGACTTCAAACGAAAAAAAAACACGATTGTATATATGGAAATACCACCACCGCCAGTCGTCGGATTGCAGGGTGACCGTGGGTGTTATTATCCCTTGGATTCCGAATACATGAATGCCGTCCAATTCTATAAATTAAGATATGTAAGCTCATAAATTATTTTATAATAAGTTATAGTTGTTACTAATTTCTTAATTAAAGGAGTTTCAACAGAAACGAGCATGCAAAGCACGGCGTTAATTAATTTAATAAAATCATCATGTTTGTGAAGGAACTACAACAGTGGATGGATTCTTTTTTCAGCGCTCATTTTCACTAATTATCGGAAGATTAAATTGATTCCAACTACCGTCGGTTATTGCCGTATAACGTTCACATATAAATGTGGCGTTTTTTTTGTTGCGATGAGAATTTGTTTAATCGACTTGTACATGTAGGTCCATACTTATTTCTAAAAGTATATAGAAAGAATAAGAAGAAAGAAAGAATATAAGTTAATTTCGCAAAAATAAAGAATACAACAATGACATTTATTTTAGTAGGTACACAATATCCAGGGTGTTTCTGCAGCTCAACTATGATGCATTTGTAACTTAATTAAACTACCTGCGACAACTGTCTGAATGTGATGCCTTGACTATTACTTTAAATTAAACATTTAACACAACACAACATATAACACAAGCCTTAATGAGCTTACTATGGGAATAGGTCGATTTCTGTAACATTGTCCCCTAATATTTATATTTTATTTATATTTATATTTATTTATGTCGACTCGACGACCGATTTAGCCTAGTTGGTATTGACCCTGCCTACGAAGCAAGAGGTCCTGGGTTCGAATTCCGGTAAGGGCATTTATTTGTGTGATGAGCACGATTATTTTGTTCCTGAGTCATGGATTTTTTCTACGTATTTAAGTATTTATTTATCTATATAAGTATTTGTATCGTCGTCTAATACTTACCTACATATAGTATGTACAAGCTTAGCTTGGGACTAGGTCGATTTGTGTAAGATTGTCCCCTAACATTAATTAATTTATTTGTTCATGTTTTTTTATACTACGATGGCAAACAACCATACAGCCAGTCTGATGGTAAGCAGATACCGTAGCTTATGGACGCTTTGTCTAGTCTAGTCTCTGAAGGCTCTAGAAGAATCACAAGCGCGTTGCCAACCTTATGTTGATTAGAGGATTCGTTCTGTTGACACTTAAGGTGCTGAAAGATCATTGACATGTAACACAAGATCAACCGATCAGTGAACAGAGAAAACATTAGAGCCAAACATCGCTACAAATATTTTCACGATTATTCCAGTGAAAGCTCTGGTATCTACATGGTGTGCGGGAAGGTGTGGGTGGAGAGGGAAGGCGGCGGCACAATAACACGAAATTCTCTGCTCGGCAAAAAGCTCAAAGCTTTACTGTCGTTTCACTAGTATGCTCGCTAAAACGCTCCTGTTTATTTTTTGAGCTTTTAGTGGTAATGTTACAGTCGCTAAGAATGCCCATTGCAAGTAAATGCTTAATAGTCCAGTCAATGAACTGACAACTTGCATGGACAAAATGACAATTTTGGAAATATTTTATAATTGCTTATTTTTTATGTGTAACGGATATATTATCAATTAAATAGACAGCGACAGAATCCGACAAAACTTCCGACATCATAAAAATGATAAACCAATTACGTACGTAGCTTCTGAAAAGTCAGAAAAAAATACTATTTTTGTCTTTATTTTGGTTCATTTACATTTGTTCTATATTATTTAAGATAAATCATTCAAAAAAAGACAATGCATGCTTTATTTAAATCTAAATAATTACTTCCGGGTGGAAAGATTGTCGGATTCTTGAATAAAGCATCTTAGAATAACATTTTAAAATGTAATCAACAAAAAAAACGCTATTATAAATTAATGTTTTTCAAAACCGTATTTTTCCTGGAGTATTTCTGATTCACATCATAATGTGGTAATTCCATTTATCTCCAAGCTCATCGACGAATGCGGACAGTGACGAACTGTTTCTTGGTGAACCTGGCCATCGCTGACCTGCTGATGGCGACACTGAACGGGGCCCCGAACTTCGTGTTCCTGGTCACGGCGCATTGGCCGTTTGGAGCCGCCACGTGCACGGCGAGCAACTTTACTGCGAACCTTACTGTGTCGGCCGGGGTCTTCACGCTAGTGGCCATTACTGTAGACAGGTAAATAAATATGTGTAAAAAAATATAATTTTAATTTGATATCTTCGCAAATGCAGTGATTTGAGAAAAAAAACACTGACTAGGTATTTTTTTGTTTGGTTTTCAAGTCTTTTACATTAGCTGTCTAAATGTCATATTACATAATTTTATGGTCTGGGAATATAATCAAAACATATTTTATTTTATTTTTTATTGGTGTTAAGATACAGAAACGAACAAATTATTAAATTGTAAGTTTTTTTTTGTTGATTTTAAACTTTCATGGGTCATGTTTTAAAATCATTGTGCGGGTCGATGATATGGCCGCGAAAACACTCATCCTGAACTGAAGAAGTATTCCCAAAGGGTCCGAAACATGTAGCTCGTAGTCGCATTAATATGATATACATATGATACAATACTTTAACGGTAATTATTTGAGTTTATTTTATATTAAGTAGGTAATGTTGTATCAATTTGAAGAAAGATATATCTTTGTGATCGACAGTTTAAATACTATCTACATCACAAGTTTCCAATCATCTTTTTTCATCAATCAGTAGGTATATTTCATATCCAAGCACTAAAAATGATTGTTTTGTTTTCAGCGGATATTGTTAATATTAAAAGGATACGTAAGTGATATAAAAATAACGAACGTAACAGAAAATTCTTTATTATTTTCAATTATGTTTGTGTTTAACATTAATGCACGAAAAATGCTTCGAAAAATTAATGTTTTATGGTAACATGCAACATATGCATAACACAAGCTAATTATTTCAGCAAATCACTATTTGCTGGTGTAGCTAGTGTTGCCACCCATGCCTACATTAAATGCATAATTCATGATCAAAATTAATGATATACTGGGTTTAAATAAACATGTAGCTACGAGTAAGTACCTACATTGTAGGCACTATGACGGCATCGTCTTTGCGCCTTTATGCTTATTTCCTTTCAGATTTGGAAAGGCAAAATACAATTTAACACAACTAAAATGTGTCTCGTCCGTACACAGTGTGTGGCCTGTAACAGGGGCAAATATTTAAAAGGATGCTTCCTTAGAGCATCTGTAGTAACCCCTTGTGTCCAATTTTTTTTTTCGGAGTAATATTGATCTAAACTTATGACCTTCAAGTAATGTATCTTGGCACCGCGAGATCATAGCACAGCAGTCAATGCAGATTTTGAGGTAACATCATGTCAACAATGAGTCATAATATTTTTTTTATTTCTTTTGTTATCTTTTTAGTGTTTTTAAAATAAAAAGAACTACTTGTGTCACCCCAGAAGAGTAAAAATACACGTGAACTTACTTTAAAGAAAAAAACTTTTTTTTTCACTTAAAACCACCTGGAAATAATTGCTCACAAGCTCAATAAGCTACCGTTTCATTTTTTGCTCCTTTTCCACACCCTATGTATCTCAAAAAAAGGCAAACAATCAAACTGCATTTCAGTTAAAATAGGTTCGATGAACGTTTATGAGTAAGACCAGAAGTGTTACTGTCAGTGTGTCTGTTTACTTTCTCTTGTGAATTCTACCATCAATTCATAAAGATGAGTGAGGCTCGATAATAAAATTCATTTTCATACCCCACTGTTCATGACGCGTGTCACGAAACATTTCCGAGCATATTTAGACACAGAGCACGTGTCTTTTAGAATAAACAGCGTCACTTTATTGGTAGGTGTCGAGTTCGGAAAGAGTTCCCTCGACATTTAAATATGAGTTCAATTGATCTGTATGTATCACACCGATATAAGGCGGTACCTGAGCCTGCCATTTCCATTTAGTAATATAGACAAAACATGTAAATAGCGCAAAGTGGAATTGAAACTTGAATGCTGGCAAACCCTACTTTAGGCCTTTTTAGGGCTAAAATGATTAAAGTAGGCCTGTCTACCTATCTCAAACTCGTTCATTGATTATCTATTTGCGTCCCAGGTATTTGGGAGGATACAGGTAAACATCAAACAAACTTCGATAACAGCAAATTATTTTTGCACAGACATTAGGAGTTGAATGAATCTATGTCATTAAGAAGTGCTCAGGAAATCCAATTTAGCTTCCTTCCAATCGAAAGTAATTTTCTAGCGGGTATTTCTTTCAGTATCTTCTCTTCTAATCGCCATCTGGCTCAATACATTGCCTCAGGAAAATAAATTGTTTTTCCAGTGTCCAAAAAGCGAATAACTCAATAACGGCTTTAAATCCCCATTTAATGTGTTTTTTGTTTTGTATTCTTTTATTACGTGTTTATCTAGACGAAAGATTATAATAATATTTAGACATGCATTTTTTATCAATCTTTCAACGAACTACAAAGACTATTTAACTAGATTTAACGTTGCTTTGAGCCCTTTGAGGAGCTAAATATTTAATTCCCTACTATAAATAGGTATAAAAAGATATGACAAGTAATTTTTTATTCTTAAATATCTGAGTAAGTATATTTTAAAATATTCCAAGACGTGGGTGGACTTTCAACTTGAAATACATCTCTCTTTCGACACTGGAACTTCGTAACGGATGGCGATAGGATATTTTTAATAAAACTTATAAACCCTGTATTATAAGTTTTATTTGCTCATTAGCTATCTCTTCCGGCCTCCAAAAAAAAATTGTGTCTACTGGTATTTTTTTTGTTATTTTTTTTAATTATTTATAAATTTTCTATATGCTTACGCGTTTCAACTTGAGTTAAAAAAAAAAAGAAGTGGTAGAGCCTAATTTTTTATTTAATTGTAATGTGTAATGTTGTACGGCTTTATCAAAGTCAAAATTATTTGCAAGTAGCGTCTACTTTTTTTTTTATTAAGCCTCAAAAAAAAAATGCAAGTATTACGTCTTGGATAACTTTGATTTGCAATTAAAAAAAAAACTAAAAATGGTAATGTTCTTAAAACTTAAAAGTTGTATATCCTTTACTAATTATATGCAATAATGCCAAAAACCCTTTAAGAAACTTTATTGATTTGCCAATTTTGTGTATCTCAAACATTGACGCTGTATCTCCTCTGAAAACATCTCTGTCATTAAGAATCCCTTCATTTGTAAATTTGGACTTATCTGTCCACAGAACACTTTAAAAAAAAAAGTCGCGATCGTATGCGGCAAAGAACGACAGAACCGGACACGTTTCCCTAGGTCGCTCTATTCAAGACCTGTATGCAACGAATAAAATACGCATAAGAATAAATTTTCAAGATTCTTTTTAATTTTAACTACGTGAATCGGATTACGATTTGCATTACATGTAAACCTCTTTTTAGCGTGTACGGGTTAATTAAGCAATAGCAGTTTTTATTCAAAAATGATATACCTTGCACTGGAGTGTAATGAAAAGCATGTTTGTTATTTTGGCGAAGAACTTTCCACACCTTCCAGATAGAAATTTCGAGTAAAGCAGCTATTTTTCTTATGCTTCTAGTCGGGTCTTCCTCCAACAGTGCCAAAATTTACTCATCGACTTCAACGTTGTGTCGAACCACAATTCCTCTTACTTCATTGATGTTCAAATTCCAAGTTTCGCGTAAGCGTCGGTAAGTGTTTTGAAACGTGTTGCGGGTTGGTAAGCGTCTATTAGGGAATCGTTCCTGGTAAATTCTTTGCGCAGCTCGTGCAACACCATTAGCTTTTCCGTATGCCATCAAAATGTCCGCATATTCTTCATTCGTAAATGTAGCCATTATCAAATTACCAAAACTCAACAATAACAAGATTAACAGAAACAGTAACAAAACCAAAAAACTGAAAATTTGCGGCATTGCGTTTATTTTTAATGAGTTGTCTCAATTACTAGCTGTTGTGCCAGCAGACCAATTGTGATTCAGAAAAAAAGGTTGTCCTGCAAACAGGAATCTGGATAATGTTTTCAGAAATTCATAAAGGTTTATCCCACCAGATACAGACAGCATTCATCGTAACATTCGTCGTTATTAAAGAGGAAATTTGATAACAAACCCAAACCCAAACGCCAAAATTAGGTGAGGTAGGGCACAGCGAAATGTCATCCCGCTCGAATTTGGAGCAGCCCAACTGGGGAAGTACCTCCGCCTTGCAGAAGACCACAGCCATAATAACACTACTACTTGCTCTGTAGTAGTGTTGTGTTCCTGGAGGTGAGCAAGGTCGCCAGAGCTCTCGAGGATGCGTTGTGTTGAGAGCGAGGGAATTTGTTCCTTTAGCTCTCAACTCAGCGAATCCTTAAACATATAAAGGGTCGGCAACGCCTATGTTACTCCTTGGGAGTTGCATGCGTCTATAGGCTGCGGTGTCGGTGGCTTACCATCAGGCGGGCCGTACGCTTGTTTGCCACCGTCGCTGTATAAAAAAAAAATGTATCTCCCACTCTGTCGCACTTGCAAATTCGAGCGAGAGAGAGGGAGATAGCGAACGAAGTTCTTTTTCGTTTCGCGGTAGCCTTTCAGATGCTACGCGTGGGTTCGTATGATAGTCGTCAATCTGCAAGTCTTGCTTACCTACTACTCGTATTTAGCGAAAGTATGTTTTTTATCGCTGGCCGGTTACGAGCCTAGTGCGTCTCTTACACAAAATTGGCAAATTAATGAAGTTCATTGAAGGTTTTTTGGCATTATTGCACATCATTAAAAGAGGAAAGACTAAGGAACTTTTTTAAAGAATTTTAAGAACATTATTAATTTTAGTTTTTTTTTAAATTGCAAATCAAACTTACCCAAGACGAAATTCTTGCATCTTGAATCTTTTTTGAAGGTTAATAAAAAAACAAGTAGACGTTACTCGCAAATAATTTTGACTTTGATAGAGTCGTACGAGTACAACATTACACATTACAATAAAATAAAAAATTAGGCTCTACCACTCCTTTTTTTTTTATTCATGTTGAAACGCGTACGCATATAGAAAATGTCTAAATCATTTTAAAAGAATACATAAAATACCAGTGGACGTAACATTTTTTTTGAGGCCGGAAAAGATAGCTAATGACCCAAACTACCTGCCGTTTTATTTTGGCAAACGATGGAGCAAACACCCTGTATAACACAATAACAAGTTAATACGTCGACGCGCGACGCAAGTTCTGGGTGTCAAATAGCCGGCCTCGAAATCGCCAAAAAACTAATAGGTACATTTATATTTCTACATATTACGTTTGCTCGTATAGTTGGGTTAGAATTAGCACTGCCCCCCCTTTCATACCAAGAGCGTTGAAGGTGTAGATTATGGGGATATAATGTTGAAGTGTATTGTGGGCGATGCTCTAGAAACCTAATATCACTGCAAAGTTACATTTTCTCCACCCTAAAATCGGCACTTGCTAGCAGCAGCACTGAAAATTTAATTTCACGTCCCTTTGAGGAATACAGGCGTGAATTTAGGTACTGTTTGTACCTCTATTTGTATCACCAGCCGCCGCTCCACCTCGTGCTTGATTGAGCGCGAGCCGTGGTAATTACGTTTTTTTTTTCGAGCGAGCCCAACCCAACTGTCATTTTTCCGATAAGTTACGTACGTGACGGTCGAATGTATTTGTATAGGTACTTACATAATCCCGTTTGCGCAGATACGTGGCCATAGTGAAGCCCCTTCAGCACCGACTGAGTCGACGCGTGGCGCGCGCGGTGCTGCTCACGGTGTGGTGCGCAAGCGCGCTGCTGGCGCTGCCCAGCCTGCTCTACTCTGACACTTACAAGAAAAAGTAAGTCATTACGAGCTTGGACAAACTTCGAGTTATAATGCAAATAGCTGAAGGTGCAGTCGGGACTAACAAAATGAGAGTAAGAAAGAGAGAGAGAGAGACTATTAGGAGGTCAATTTTGTTCGCAAGTTTTCATAGAAATAGAATATCGACTTGTTGTGCGCACTCGCTTCCTCATCCTTCCACGCACGGCAAGCTGAACATATCAGAACGAGAACCTAGCTATTTTCTTTCCGACCCCTGACAACCTAAGAGAAGTTGGAAACTTTGTAGTTAGGTATGCCAGAAGAAAATTATGTTTGACCCAATTCGATGTAGTAGGATTCTTGGCCAATCTCATTGCGCCATTTTCTTTACTAATTCAAGTTTCTCATATTGCTACGCTCAAGCCATACAGACTCTTTATGAGCGCTTCCAAATTATCCAACACGATAGTAAACGTGATATTTAAACAGACTGTTGAAATTGAATTTTTAACCGGACAAGTACTGTGTCTTTAATTTAGTTGCCGTAAATCAAATTAACCGAATTATTTGGATTCCGCAGAGTAACTCTGTTAATCAGGGTATTTAAAAAAATCAAGGCTCCAGTTATCATTGCGTAGTTGCAGCTCAATCTCTAATAACGTTGTAAATAAACTATAATTTAGAAAATATATGTAAACACGTATACAACCCCAATACCAACAACGGTGTAGTTTCCCTTTTGGGTTGGAAAATAAGATGGGATTCCTTCTGCCAAAACGAATGCCTACGCCATTACTAAGGATTAGATAGCAAGCGCATGCCGGCTTGTTTAGGATGTAACCGGGTGTAAAAGAAGAAGATACTACAATTTTGAATTGTTTATCTATCTATCTATATCTATATCTATTCTATACATATAATAATTGTGAAAGTTCGTTGATGTTGGGGGCCTCTCGCCGCTTGTTGACAACGTCATAGTTGAGCTACCTATCGGTCCTCATCACAGACACATTATTAGTGCGGTGTATATCCCTCCACAGCAACCGACTATAACGTATGAAGTACACTTCGTACAACTACAAGCATTGTTTTTACAAACAAGTAGGTATTAAAAGTTACTGGGTCGTAGGTGATTATAATTACTCGTCTTTAGTATGGCCTGACAGTGGGAATTATTTGAATTTATGGCAGGATGATAACCTATCCACTCACAATAAGCGTCTTATTGATTTCATGGCTTTATTTAACCTCAAACAATATAATGTATACAAAAACGCCAGAAGCAAAATATTAGATCTATTTCTAACGGACACTCATTCCACTGATTTGACCTGTGCGTTGGCACCTATTGCCCTCGTACCCCCTGATGCCCATCATCCTCCATATTATTTAGTTACAAATTTTCCCAATAAAAATCATAAAACATCGTTTCCGATATGAAAATATTTTAATAAAGCTGACTACATAAAAAAATAACAATGACATTAAAACTATTCCGTGGTCGGACCTTCTCACTAGCTTGTCAGCTGAGTGCGCTGTGTCACTGTTCTACGAGCGTATTTACACGATTGTTAAAAACAATGTCCCTTATAAAAAAACTCTTTCTGACAAACTTCCATGCTGGTTCTCTCCCGCGCTTATACCTATATTTAAAAACAAAAGCAAGCATGGGTCAAATGGAAAAAAACCGGCCAAGTGTGAGTCGGACTCGCGCACCGAGGGTTCCGTACAAACCTATGACAAGCAAAAGTTGTAGTATGTTTATTACTAAATGAAAATGGAATCCGTAACATTACAACGTGGAAAGCTGGGGGAGCATTAATTTAAACAGGGTCACTTTATCAATTTATTTATCCAAAGAAAAAAAAAAAAATACCACATCATTTATTTTATAATATAACTGAAATACCTACACTACATTTGCAGCAGCCTGGCAAGACAGGCCTGTATAACACAGATCAACAACTACTAATCTTCTCGTTTATACTACGTACTTATTTGAAAATTTAGACAATAACGTGCAAGTGGACAGTGTTTATACTGATTTTCGAAAGGCCTTCGACAGGGTGGACCATCGCTTGCTATTATAAAATATTGCATACAATGGAATTAGGGGAAATTTGTGGCGCTTGTTCAAGTCCTATATAACAAATCGTACTCAGAAAATAGCAATTAATGGTCATGAATCGTACGCCACGTCTGTTAGCTCTGGGGTCCCGCAGGGCTCTATTTTGGGTCCGTTATTATTTACAATATTTATTAACGGTATTTATTTCAGCGGGACTTGGACCGCTTCTCAGATTACTGCTCTGTTAACAAACTTTAACTAAATTTAGACAAATGCAAATTTATAAATTTTTCAAAAAAACGATTACACTTACATAGCTCCCCTATCATTTATGTAACGCAAATCTTGCAGAAGTTCAATTTATGAAAGATCTGGGTATCACACTTGACTCAAAACTGCACCTTGACCTTCATGCAAGTTCCATAGTAAGTAAAGCGTATAAGATGTATGGTTTTGTAATGCGTTCCAGTACGGAATTCCGACGACCAAGTACTTACTTACAATTATACAAATCTTTAATTCGTCCCCAACTGGAACACGCAGTTTCTGTTTGGAATCCCTATTACAAGAAATACTCTGACATCCTTGAAACTGTACAAAAAAGTTTTTAAATACCATGAACTTTAGATGCTCTCGTAACAGGTTATCATACCAGCAATTATTACATAAGTATCAATTAATAGAATTACGTTCCAGGCGCATGTTGCTAGAAACAATCGTACTGTACGGCCTCTGTAACAATCAATTTGATTGCATTGCCCTTAATAACAAGCTCTTTTATAAGGTACCGAATCATTGTATTCAGCGAGAGGCGCGCCCTCACCAACTGTTTGTGACAGGTCGCTGCCGCACCAACGCTGGTGAGCGCGCTCCTCTGCGCAGGCTCGTTTACAATAACAATGTACATTTTAATCACATAGACATATTTGGCTTTAGTATTAGTTCATACAAAAAACAAATAATAGATGTACTCAAAAACAGTATATTATAACTGAAACACTTTGATATTGTTTATTTAGTACTCAGCATGTTCTTGCTTATATAAATAATATAGACTCATATAATCAGTTTTGTTTTTTTTTTTTTTTTGACTCCCGGAGGTTGCAATCCTGACTTACTCCTAATGATGACGATGTAAAATAAGTAATACGTGGTGAACGGTGTTGGTCACACATATTGTTTGGTTTGTTTATCTATAAGTTTATTAATATGAAGACTCCCTTGTAGTGGCTGTTTGTTTACCTAAATAAATAATATAAAAAAAAAATACGGGGTAAAATGGATCTTATATTTTTATGCACGCTGTACATACTATTTGCTTACCAAAATTCATCTTAATCCGTTCCGCCGTTTTCTACAACAATATCACACAGCATACATCTAAACTTTCGCGTTTATAATATAAGTTCCTAGGTTAAGCAGAAGTTGTAAGTAACATAAACTTTATTTTGCTCGAAAATTATCTAAAGTTACAAAACACATAAATCTTTTTCATTTAAGCTCTAGGTTTTAAGGTTCCGTAGTCAACACGTCCTGTCCGTCTTTCCATCTGCAGCTTAGCTCAGTGACCCTTACTACTAGAAAGCTGTAGTTTATAATAGCAATTCCGCCGACATAATGGTAGAATAGAATGTTTTTTTTTTGTGATTTTTTTTCATGGTAAATGTATGGTCCACACCATATAGGTATCGTAGGATAGCTTGTTCAAAAATATTGCGGGTTTTAGATTAAAATCTTTTGATGGATTCGAGGTTGTCGCTAACCTAAAACTAAGAAGATGCTTAAGTGCTTTTTGAAAATTTCTCACAGATTTACACGTATTTTTGCTTGTTAAGATAAAAAAAACGAATGAATCTATGTAGGACTTTAGTTTTCCGCAACTTAAGGTCTAAATTTAAAGGTGCTAGGCAAAATGTCCGTTCTTTGCCTACATACTGCCGGAGCGTCAATTATAGACAAAATTTGAAGTTGCCGCCAGCTATCTCATTAATTTTTAACGTGTTTTTCGAATTTAAACCTTAACTATCCCAAATAAGTCATATAATTTAAAAAAAACGATGGTAGGCGAAGACAGGTAACGATCTGAAGTTAGTTTCATACATTTACTGTTTTTTCGACAAGGTTGTCAAAAATCTTGTTAGCTTACTCGACAACAAAAAAGAAAAGGTGACGGATTAGAACTAATAAAAATCAGTTTACCCGTTTAAGAGCTACGGTGCCACAGCAAACATACAGACATACACTCATAGCGGTCAAACTTGTAAGACCCCCTTTGTGCACCGAAGATTGAATGACCCTTACTACTAAATTTTAAATACCTATACCACACACTTGGATTGACAACCCTAAGGGCAGGCGAAGTGTATGTACAAGTTGGCAGGAACATCACCTCAATTAAATTTTAATCGATTGCGATGTATACACATAACACAGGTAAAAAATAAAAACACCATAAGAAAGAGCATTAGTTGTAGATTATAATACATGAAAAAGCTTATGTCTTCTTTGCCACTATTTTAAGCAAAATTCCGACAAGGAAAAAAAAACACGTGCTGCCACTTCAACGAAAAAACGGCACTGGGGACCGATTTTTGACTTTCGAGCGCTCGACTCTTTCACTCGAAAACGGTGAAAAACCATGAAATGCTATTTTTGAAATACGAGCGATAGAAAATTGAAAAACGAGTGGTGTTGACCACTCGTATTCAATTCTATCAGTAGAAAATTTTGACACTCCACTTTATCTATTTAATTTTAGACTGACTATTAATTTAAAAGATAGATATATTTAAATAAAATATATTGATTCGATGCTAAGTGATTGACTGGTGTACGATTATATATAATTTCTTCTCCGAATTTTGTGGTTGAAAACCAAGATCGTTAGTCTATTGGCGGGAACATAAGCGTTTCGTTTACTATTACTCTGTAATGGCCGGTTCCAATAATCAATCCACCGATAGTTTTCCTTACCAACAGTTCTATTTTGACACATTTTCTACGGGTAACCTGTCAAAATGTAGCTGCCGGTAAGGAAAACTATCCGTGGATTGATTATTGGAACCAGCCATTAGTAAAGGAAACAACGGATCGGCCGAACGGATTTATTCTCTCTGTTACTCTCGCTGAAACTTATCTCCTATCCCTTTCTTTCTCAGGTCACGCTCTCATACTGTCTCTTTCTCACACAATTACGTTTCGTTTTACAATAATTAATGTTTGCACCTTACAACTCACTACTTACTTTTGATTTTTTTTCTGTTATGAAACGCATAATATATTTAAAATTAATCAATTTACTATATTGTAGATACATACAACTTCCAATAAAGTACTATTCTCTATATTAGCTATGTTGAAAATTCAAATTTGAAAAACCGGTAATTATCTACTTTTTGCATACAACGAAACGCAAAAGTATCGATAGCCAATCACTAGCTTTCGAGTGATGATTTCATAAATAGCTATTAGTTCATGCGAAAATAATAGTGACAAATTTTCGTGTGCGAATATTTTCTACCGCTCGCTTTTGATTTCGAGCGCTCGAAAGTCAAAAACCGGTCCCGGTCGTAAACGGCGTTAAGCTAGCCACAATTTATGCGTGAACATTGCCATGCATAAAAAACACTTTCTATTTAGTCGTTTTGTGTGGAACCTGCCCTAAAAACAAGGCGGGAATTTCAACTTTTATAAAAATAGGCGGTGATACCGATATGGGATACGCAGGCGAAGTCACAGCAACCAATAAGCCATAGGATATTTTCGCCCGGCGTAATTTTTCCCGTATACCGTTATACGACATTTTATCGAATGTTGTAGTGACAGCAGACTTTGTATAGTAACGTTCACACGGTGGCTATGCGGTTTTTACCGTATACCGTACGGTTTTGTCACGATGCGAGATTCTCGAAACGATTTTATCGTTTCGCTTGTGTTTACGTTCTTTCGTTCACACGAACAAACTGCTTTTTCCTACTTATACGCACGGGTGCATGCAGTTGTGTTTGTGACGTAGCTGGCGAAGGTTGTTATTTATGGAGGACGGATTTCCTATTAAGATTGAGCTATTCTTTACGGTAATTGAGGACGACTGGTGGTTAATGCAACAAAATCTAATTTATTTAGTTAGTCTTGAATACGGTAAGACCGTAAACGAGAAATAACCGATTCGAATTAAGCGCCATGTGAACGGCCGTATCGTCTACGATGAAACCGCAATAATATCGAATCAAATGGCCGCCGTGTGAACGCAGCCTTTTTCGTAAAAAATTAAAGAAGCCACTTAAATAACTGAGCTTGACAGGCCAAAGCAAAGGGAATTATTCCTGCAGCGACGTCGGCTTTTAATGAAACAAGCTGTATTTAGGTTTCAGTTTAATTTACACTTGATATAAAATGCCAAGTAAATGGTGAATTTTAAGAAGCGCATAATTTTATTGGACCAAATTGGTTTATGATATAAATTAACGTGGTATTCTGTGGGATACGTCATATCTGTAAATAAATGCGGCTGAGTAAATTCACATTTTCAAAGAAGCAGGACAAGTAATGATTATTAACCTTTACAGATTTTTGCTTAGAGTTAAATAATAATTAACAAGAAAATCTACGTTTTGAATACGCCTGGCGAATACGTCTATAATATACTATATATCTATAATATACTTTACGGAATTTTATCGTAAACGTCCTTGCGTTTTTAGAATTCATTTCTACTAAATAAATCTATTGTGTTTTCAAAAACGAAACAGAAGTGGAACGCCAAACAATTGCTTGCCAACTCTAACAGGTAAAAGTAAGGGAAATATTTTTTGATATTTACTTCTAAAGTGTATCTAACTCTGAACTCCGCGGTGGCGAGCCGTTCCTCGTTAAAACTTTCTAAACTCCAAATGGATTTGTTTTCTGTAAATGTACTTCCAAACCGACTTAAAAAATATTGGTGTACCCACGTTATTATATCACAGTTAAATACTTAGGTGGTGAGCGGAGTTTTTCTTAGTAAAACAATTTAAGCGAATTAAATAATTGGAGCCATAAAATTTACTTGGTTAATGATACCTACTAATCATAATAAATAAAAATACTTAGATGTAATAAATAGGTCTACCTACACATGAGGATTTTAGTGCAATTAAATAAAATGGTCATGGTCATGTTAAATAGTAGGGTGTGGTAGTTACCATTTTATTTAACAGCTCGGTGCTTGTCATAAAATACCTACCTTTTTTATTTGTAAATAACTTATTTTCTTATAATTTTCAGTATTAGATTCCAATTTGGTCAGAGGATTATAACATTATTAGAGATAGACAGATCCTAAGGTGGATGTCATACTGCGACGCATCTCCGGATGCAGGTGCGTTTCTCGTTGTATGCAAGTACCTCAGTTTGTATATAAATTTCGTGTGGTACGACACACTGAAACGCACCTCCGTCCGGCGAAATTTGTATGCAGCTCCGCACCTCCGTCCGTTGATGCGGCGCAGTGTGACGACCGCCAAAGTTTAAGCCGACTTCAATTCAGTACTCCGCCAAGGAACATACATAAACATTGACTTTCCACTTTACCGCATGAACTGCTTTCCGTGAGCAAATGCGTTGATTATTGCAGAAATAACCCAACTCGCTTTATACGAGTAAATAGGCAGGCAAATATTTGAAGAGTTCCGTCACCGGCACTTCATTAGTTGTTACCTACTTAAACGGAATCATATCAGAATTTGTGTCGTACTTTACATCATTGAAGAGTTACATAAGTCGTTTCCGGGGCTCTTTATAATCGGCATAATCTATGTAGGCATAATTGACTTTGCGCATATAAACAGTTTTTCTTTATTTATTTACAACTAAAATTAGACATGAATGGTAAGATACATTGCTCCACAAAACTACATCGATACGAGTAGTTTGACTGTGGAGTCAAAATTACAGTCTCATTTCTCTTTAACATATTAATTATAGTAGTGTCTTAAATATCTACAATGTATAGGTACTCTACATAATTTTATATTACTATTAAGGTTTCTACAGGGCATCAATAAGGTATTTTTTTAATCGATTCTTAAATCTAGCTTTTTTAGGTTCATGAACAATGTCCACGGGTAGAGTGTTTAGTATGTAAGGTGTGCGTTTCTTTAAAAAAAAAAAAAAAAAACATTTACTTGCATGAATTATGGTTATTAAAGACGGTATAATAATATTAGGTAGGTACATCATAATTCTACCTGATTACGGCGTGCAAAACATTGGTGATTTACTTATCTAGGTCAGTAAGTAATACAAAAATGAAAAGTATAAGTACAGGAAAACACAAAAATTCGATGATGACAATGTCAGAGAAATAAATTCACAAAATAATTAATACGATAATAATATTTAAATAACAATTGAAATCATTACAAAATAACAAAACAATAAATACACGTGCTACTTTTTACCTATACCTATTAAAACGGCAGTCACTAGTATGCAGGAATTCTCCAACCGAATAGAAACATTGTTTTTCTAACCAAATTCGAAGTGTTTTGCAAAATCGATTGTAGCACAGGTCGCTTATTGACTTCGGTATACTATTATAGACTAAAGTGGCCATATAATAGCCACACAACTAGCTTTTTGAAAACCATGGGACCAATCTGGAAGCATATACTTTCAAATAAAAAAAGAATAGTACGAATTGATTCATAAATGACGGAGTTCTGAGGTAACAAAAAATAAACAAAATAATGATGATATGAAAATATACAATCGAATTGAGAACCTCCTCCATTTTTTTTAAAGTCGGTTAAAAACAAAAGTCGTCTATCCAAGTGAATAGAGTAGGCTCCTACTCCATTAACTTGGACATACAGATTATACGTGCGTACCTATATATTTATACAACGTATTTTCGCATAAAATTATACAGGGTGAAATTTAATTCGTGATAGCAAAACGTAAATCTTTTCATGATTCTGAAGATCTTTTACTATGGGATCAACTTTGTATCATTTCAAAGAAAAACAGCTGTTCATACACTTTGCTCGTAAAAGTGTCTCAGAATCAGGGATAGATTAACATTTTGCTATTTGTACCTATCACTAATTAAATTTAGAGAGGTGACGTCGTTAATGCGAACTAGGGTGTAGGATTAGGAGTCTAACTAAAAATTAGGCTTAACTTTAGCAATGTCCACAGGAAAAACGCGAAATTAAATCTTTGTGTGACCTTTTAAAAGATTATTTTTATTCTGATAAATCTTTAATGCCGTGTATATTTTTCAGGTATATCAACGGCGAGAGAGAAATATGCTTTATTAAATGGCCCGATGGCAGCTATCCTACATCTAAAACGGATTATTGGTAAGAAAACCCATTTAAATACCTACACAGTATTACCTACACACAGAATTGGAGCGTATTTTGCATATAAAGCAGCAGAATTGTATTTTCGGTGTATTTTCGTCGACAGCGATATGGCTGACAGTTGGAATCGGTTTGAAATGTCAGCTCTTTTATAGGGCGGCGGGTCAGTGGATATTCTGACAACTTTTAATTATAATAAAACATTGGCAAATTGGCACATATACATAATAGCATACATATATATATAGATTGAATCTGTGTAGGTACAAAATGGAAGGAAAGTTTAGATATTATTTCTTACATTCATACACACATATACATATAATCACGCCTATTTCCCGGAGGGGTAGTGAGAGATCACGGATTTCCACTTGCTACGATCTTGACAATCCTTTCTTGCTTCATTGACTTTCATGACATTCATCATACGGGTACACTACATAAATACGAAAAACTAAATTCCGATTGTCGGAATCACGAATTTCATAATACCGATTTTCATAATTCCGAATGTTTTAAAACTCCGAATTTATTTATTCCGATTCTTCATAAATCCGATTTTTATAAATCCGAAATCTCAAAAGGTATATCGGTTACAATACCGATAATCAAAATTCCGAATTTCAATACCCCGAAAAATAAGAAGTGATTAATAATCCGAAATATCAAGAATACGAATTCCGATTATAAAAATACCGATTTTCAAAAATCCGAATATCATTACACCGACCAATTAAAAACCCGACTAAACAAAAGTCCGAAACATCGGAATTACGAATTAAATAAATTTGAATTTTGTGCGTATAAAGGCAGACTTAATGCAATAATGCGAGTTCGGCCACGGGCGACCAGCCTCAGCCGCTCCACTTTACACGGCTCCCGCGCTTCGTCACAGCGGGCGAGGGCTGCCCCCCCTCCGCGCCTCCGGCTTCTTATATACACTCTAGGGGTAGGGCAGACAAGACCACGTGGATATTGGTGTGCTCCGATCAGGTTTTATTACCTGTGTCTCCAATGCATATAAAATACAATAGCTCGACCATTTTTGATTATTAAGTCCTCAAGGTCGTTTTGTTATTCATAGTAGTTGTATACATATTTTCGGATTCTTTATTGCCCGGTGCAGGTCCAAAAATCCGAATATCTTAATTAAAATAAAATTCCGATTTTTGAAAACACGAAGTTCATTATCCCGAATATCAGATTTCCGAATTAGCAATGAAATTTCGGAAATTTGATAATCGGAATACTAATTTTCGGGCCAATGACACTTCGCACTTTTGATTGTTCGGAGTTATAAAAATCGGAAACATAAATTATCGGCATTATGAAATTCGGTAAAATGAAATTCGTGTTTTTTAGTAATTGAAATTATGTATAAGTCTTAGGAATTATGAAATTCGGAGTTTTGAAAATCGGAATTAGCAAATTCGGAATAAAATATTTCGGAGTATTTGGGTGTTCCCTCATCATACATGCTCGTCGGTTTAGGTAACTCTTGACTTGACCTTTCTATAGGATTTGTCCGATTTGGTCGGAAAAATTCAAAATTCAAAATTCAAAATTCAAAAATTTATTCTGTAAGTAGGCCTCAAGGGCTCTTTCACATGTCCGAGCTTACAATCTCTAACATTTTACATTACATGACATTAATACAAAACAATGAAAACAGACAATACCTGGGCACACATTTCCCGAGAGATGTATAGAGTCTCCGGGTTCATTATATCACAATAATCTTATTCTCTAATAATAAGGAGATGTAAAGTCTCCAACGTCAAAAAGAAATACAATAATAATAACAATGTCAAATAAAATAAAATAACTGAGATGTAAAGAGTCCCTGGTCAAATAATTATTGTTTTGGAATAAACTAATGCTATGTATACACATAACTTGCATGTAACCAATATGTCAAATCAAAATAAACATTACAATAAAATAAAATAAAAAAACAAAACAAAATAGACATGAATTAAGACAGCCAGTAACAGCGGCGTCCCAAGCAGCACGCGAGTCTCTCCAGGACACGACTAACAAAGTCACGACGGCTTTTGAGACCGAAGGATTTTCCATATTTCTTTGTCTTCCATATATTCTTCGATCTTGTAGTATCCTCTCTTCAAAAGAGCATTTTTTATATATTTTTTAAATGAATAATATGGAAGATCCCATGCATCTTTGGGTACTTTGTTGTAGAACCTTATACAGTTAGCCAAAAACGATTTATTAACTTTCTGCAAACGAAATTTTGGGACAGCTAATTTATGTCTGTTTCGTGTATTTCTACTATGGACATCAGACTGCTTCTTGAAGGACTTTATATTTCTGTGTGTATACATAATCACGTCCAGTATGTACTGTGAAGCTACTGTGAGGATACCTATGTCCTTAAAGCGTTCTCTCAGTGAGTCTCGAGAGCCAAGATTATAAATCGATCGGATCGCTCTCTTTTGAAGGACAAAGATAGTTTCTATATCAGCTGCTTTCCCCCAGATCAATAAGCCATATGACATGATACTGTGGAAATAACTGAAGTATACTAGGCGAGCCGTCTCCACGTCTGTCAATTGCCTGATTCTTCTTACAGCATACGCGGCAGAGCTGAGCCTATTTGCCAAAGCAGAAATGTGGGTCGCCCATTGTAAGTTACAGTCTAAGGTGAGCCCCAGAAAAAGCGTGTTTTCGACAAGGTCCAGCTTCTCTCCATTTAATATAATAGCTGTCTCAACCTGCCTTACATTTGGCAACGTAAACTTCACACATTTCGTTTTCTTTGCATTTAGAAGTAGATTATTTGCCGTAAACCATTCAAGCACTTCTTTCAAAATTGCATTTATATGGTCGAAGTCACGTATTTTCCTATCAACTTTGAAAATTAGTGAGGTGTCATCAGCAAATAGAACTATGTCACATTTATTGTTTATAAAATACGGCAGGTCGTTTATGTATACAAGAAAGAGAAAAGGTCCCAGAATTGAACCTTGAGGTACACCGAGCTTCACAGTCGTGCCACTTGACTCAATCCCGTTAACGACCACTTTTTGAGTTCTTTGGCCTAAGTAAGACATAATAAGGTTTAGGGCTTCAGCTGACAGTCCGTAATGATTTAGCTTGTGTAACAGCGTATCATGCTCCACACAATCAAATGCCTTGGAGAGATCGCAGAAAACGCCTATAGCATCTTGTGAATTCTCCCAAGCATCATAGATGTGCTTGATGAGCACAGCGGCGGCATCTGTTGTCGAACGGCCTCTTGTAAAACCAAATTGCTGAGTGTGAAGTAGTTCATGTTTATTAAAATGTCGAAGCAATTGGTTCAGTATAATTTTTTCAAACACCTTACTGAGAACGGGTAGTATAGAAATTGGTCGGAAATTTCCAAGCTCCTCCTTGCTTCCAGATTTAAATAACGGAATAACTTTGCTGTATTTCATTAGGTCGGGGAACACACACTCACTGATACAGGCGTTAAACACAACTGCTAAATGCGGTGCCACAATATCAATAATGGATTGCATGACTTTCACAGAGATGCCCCACAGGTCCTCGGAGTTTTTTAATTTCAAGGACCTGAATGTTTTAATGATCTCATGGGCGTCAGTATATTCAAAATAAAGTTCCTTGTCACATTGTTTATCCTTTATTGAACCCAGGTAAGAACTAGCCTTTGCCACAGAAGAATTTAAATTTTCTGTTGTATCTGCAGCTATGTTAGTGAAGAAATGTTGAAAAGCGCCAGCGACATCCAGGTCCGTAGTCAAGACTTTATCCTCTATTTTTAGTCTGTAGCGGCCTTCATGGGGCTTCTTTTTACCAGTTTCGGTATTTATTATATTCCAGGTCGCTTTTACTTTATTGTCTGCCGACTTGACTTTGTTGGCTATATAGGTAGACTTGGCCGCAGCACAAACTTTCTTAAAAATGTTAGAAAACTTCCTTACATACTCTGTGAAAGAATCATCTTTGATATGATTTTTCATTTCATACAACTCATATAATTTATTTCTGCTCTTATGAATGCCCATCGTGGCCCAGTCACTAAACCTTGCTTTTACTGTGGCATTCTTTAATGTTTTCGACTTAAATATATTCTTGTGTACCCCATGAATTACATTTGACAAATGTTTATACAGTGTGTTCACTGTTGCCTGTAGGGAGAGCCGGTAACTTGTTAATAATGTTATCTCTAAACTTCTCCATCCGACTTGCTGTGATGGGTCTACACATGATATCATGCACTTGTTTTTGGATATCTACTCTAAAATAAGCTTTTTGACCACAGTGATCAGAGTTAAAACAGTTAAAAATGATTTGATTCGTAGCCTCACAATTGCAGAATATATTATCCAGACAAGTCGCCGTGGTGGCCGTAATTCTGGTAGGATCATTAAATAATGGAAACAAGTTGAAGGACTTAAACAAATTTAACATTCTGACTGTGTGTGCATGTACAGTGTCTAAGAGATTAACATTAAAATCACCACAGACTATTATTCTCTTACTGCAATTGAAGACTTGTTTCAACGCATCTTCCATTACCAACTCAAACTGGCTAAAGTCTGACGATGGTGGTCGGTAAATACACATAATGATGTGACTCTCCAATTCTACACAGGATATTTCAATAGTTCGTTCAATCGAAAGTTTTACAATGTTCTTATTTTCTTTACATTTATACTTATTTTTTATTATTATTAGTGAGCCCCCGTGAATGGCTGTTTTTCTAGTGAACGAGCTAATTATGTCATAATTACTGACATTCATTAATAACAATTCATGTTCCTTGAGCCAGTGTTCAGTCACACACATTATATCTATATCTAGAGCTTCCAAGAAAAGTCCTACCTCTAATTCCTTGCTGGAGAAGCCCTGAATATTTTGGTGAACCAAACTCAATTCCCGGTGCTTCTCCGCTGTCGCGGCCGTCAGTTTAAATGCTGCGGCTGGCCCCCGGGAGAGGGCGCGCGAGTGCTAGTGTCATCGCTGCTACTGCCTGTCGAGTCAAAGTGCTCAGGTTCAATATTATAAGCTAGAAGCTTAGCCATTGTCATTTTACATTTATTCAATATATTCATACGAACATTAAACAGTTTGAACGATTTGACAAATTTGTTCGTATCAAAAAACTGATAGTTACTACTATAGCATGTCACATTGTACAGCATGGAATTCAAGCCCGATACTTTAACATTATGCTCATACGGCATGGATTTTGAATATGGGAGGGCACACAAAATTATTTTATGAATTCCATGCCGCTCAATTTCCGATAGGGTTTGAATAAGGGGCCCCATCTGAGATCTCTCGAGGCCCACACTATTCCCTAGAATAACAATCAGAGTGGTGCTCCGACTAAAACTGTCCTTCGCCAACCAGTCCACAATACATTTGATTGAGGCACCACGTAAACAGTTGTTTCTGACCTTCTGCCGGAGGCATTGGCTCATCATGGATCCGAGGCCAGCCCCAAACTCATCAGAGTAGATGACCGTCGACGCGGGGCCCGGCTCGGACGCGCGGCAGGGCGCCGGCGTTTGCGGGCGGCCGGGGCGCTGGACGGGTGTAGAAGGCGCGCGAGAAGTTGTCAGTGTGCTCGGCGTGCCCATAGTGCTAGGTGTGTTCAGCGTGCCCGAAGTGCTTGGCGTGCCCGATGTGCTCAGGGTGCCCAATGTGTTCGGCGTGCCCGATGTGTTCGGCGTGCCCGATGTGTTCGGCGTGCCCCATGTGTTCGGCGTGCCCGATGTGTTCGGCGTGCCCCATGTGTTCGGCGTGCCCGATGTGTTCGGCGTGCCCGATGTGTTCGGCGTGCCCGATGTGTTCGGCGTGCCCGATGTGTTCGGCGTGCCCGATGTGTTCGGTGTGCCCGATGTGCTCGATGAGCTTGGTGTACTTGGCGTGCACAGTGCGCTTGGTTGCTCAGTATAAGCGCACTCGCTATGCATATGATTATTTATTAGGGAGTAAAATCTTTCTTCATTTTCTTGACACATATCCACGAGACGCGACGCCGTTTTGACGTGTTCACTGTTCTCTTGTTTGAGTCTGTCATACTTCACACTCATATCCCGGAGTGAAACTTCTAATTTACTTATATCGGATTGCAGTCTCTGTGTTTCATTATCATATAAACTGATAGTGTCTTGTAGTTTTTTACTGCACTGATTTAATTTGTCCACTAGTACACTACGCTCTTTTATTAGTTTTACATTATTTTGTGCACTGGATCTTGCGTTTGTTAATCTTTGAGTGCGCTTTATAAACTTCTTTACCTTAATATATCTCTTCAGTTTCTTGGTGCTTGTAAAGTAATAAGAATCATCCTTCGTCAAGTCAATTACAGAACTGTCTGTTGTTGTCACCGAGATGCTGCAACTGCCAACCATCTCTTGAAAAAGGCTTTGAGTTTCGGTGGCCTGCAATGATTCACATTCAGCACGGAGCTCACTTATTAATTTATTCGCTTCATTTAATTCACTTTCTAGGTCAGTAATACGCCTCAGAGTGGATTCGTAATTTACTGCACAGCTATCAAAAGCTTCCATAACACTCTGTAACTGTTGACACTGCTTCATGCTGTCCAAATAATCAGAGTGAAGTTCAGCAAGTTGGTTCTTCAAGTCAGTGTTCCGCTGCACAACTTTGTTAACTTCTACTTCACTTTCTTCTCTTTCACGGAGCAGTTCCTCACATTCCTTCTTGGAGAGCTGGAGCTCCACCAAGGTTGCCTTCAACCGCAGATCCTGCTGGCGTGCCGTCGCCCTGCGTGTCAGTACGCTCGAAGACATAGCGGCAGAGATTGCTTTGCTCCGAAATTCAAAAGTCCAACCGTTGACAGCTGACGCCGGCGAACGATGTCGATTACGGCGTTATTATGATTTATTTATTTGCGCAAACACTTTTTCCATAATATTTAATGTGATTTATATGCAATGAACACCCTATAAACTAATATTATAACCAAAATATATTTATTTGAACATTTTAAAACAGCTGATACGATTTTGACGTTTTGACGTAACGACGTCCGTTCAGAAATCTGTCTGAAAAGTTCGACGAGGTTGTTATTTCAATGTAAAATAATTTCCGGGGTCTGTTGTAACATGTAGCAAAACAGAGTACCTAATGGCTTTTGTTTGAAGTATATGTAAAATGTAGAAACACAGGTGGTAACCCATTCGAAGTGAAGCAACGCTACTTGTGCTACGTCGTAGCCCGTAGCAACATTTTCCCGCTTTGTAGAGGTAATCACTAGTAGAGGCATGACTTATATGTGATTAGCTAGGTCCACACCAGTGCGCTTTGACATTCAACAAGCCATGCGTCATATTGCTGTCACACTTATTCTTACTTAGACTGAGTGTGACAGCTCTATGACGCATGCCTTGTTGAACGTGAAAGCGCACTGGTGTGGACTTAGCTAATGAGTTAAATAAATGGTTTAAAAGTGACTGTTTCGCAAATAAACTAAATATTAACTAGCACGGCGCCCATTTCTTTGATAAGACTTACGGCCGTGTTCTTCCGTAGTTACAACCTAGTGTTCCTGGGCGTGACGTACGTACTGCCTATGGCGGTGATGGTATGTGCGTACGCGCGCATGTCCGCCACGCTGCGCGGGCGCGCTATCGGCGAGTGCACGCACCATCAGCTGCAGGTCGTCAAAGCCAAGCGGAAGGTAAGTTGTTATTGCCGCCGACGATGAACAGCCGTGTTCTTCCGTAGTTACAACCTAGTGTTCCTGGGCGTGACGTACGTAACGTACCGCCTATGGCGGTGATGGTGTGGGCGTACCTACTACGTGCGCACGCGCAGGGACGTACGTCGTGCGTTAAGCGATTCGAAACGTCGTACGTATGTTCGGTAGACCAATGTTAGTTCAGTCATTATAGATTTTGACCCGTGAATAATCAGTTCTTGGATTTTTTTTCGTAGGTCCCTCGGGGGGGTCACTGGGAGTGTAAATTCAAAAAGTAGACTGAACCAGGCTCCTGTGACGGAAACGGTTTTTCTTGAATAACTCGGTCACGGTTTTACTGTAAACTCAAAAATGACCGAGTTATTCAAGAAAAACCGTTTTACGAATATACACAGGAGCCTGATTCAGTCTACTTTTTGAATTAACACTCCCAGTGGGGTCCCTGAACTGAAAATGACTGTGTTCCTGACAACTGACAACTTTCAATGACACCTCCTAACGCTCGTTCGAAAGTTACGCAATAGGCTTGTGACCTAAGATTTATTTACAATGCCATTCGAACCAGTTTTCGGAGAGGAACAAATGTGTGTATGGAAGAAACTACAATTAAATAAAAACATAAATACATAAAAAAAATGTTAAAGACGGACATCGCTGGCAGCTCGGCAGCTGAAACACTTTATAAATACTAACTGACGTAAAAGTAGGACTGAAATTTGTAGGTACTAATCGTTGTATGGAAAATCAAGTAAATTGCTGTTTCCGTTGCTAAATACTGCGTTTAGGTCCATATTTGTTGTACAATTTTTTGTTTCTATAAAAACGTAAGGATTCTATTGGTACTTAGCTTTAATTTTATTCTTAGACAATTAAAAAAATGCATATTCATTCAAATTCCAAATCTTTTTATGATTTTAATGATATTTTGTAATTTGTACTTTATTACAATAATTTAATGGTTTACTATCTATTTAGGAACCTACGTTAACAATGTTAACATGACGCAACTACCCAACTGCTATTACCCCTGAGATTGTCAGACCCAAAGGGAAAGTTAGTTTGTTTTAAGTTCTGCTTAATTTAAAAAGTTTTGCCCATACATTATAAGGCCAACATGAACAAGTCGGTCTAAATCATTATGTCGCTGTCAGTTCTCTGCTCGCACTAATACACGCACCACTAAAGTGAATAAAGTTTAAGCGAGAGGTTATTTTATGACAGTATGTTTTTTACGATTATACCTAGTCAACCAGCACTATTCTTTACGTCATCACTTTGGCCGGTTAGTGAGATTTACCGGCCACGGGCGCAGCGGCAAATCTCACTTCACACCCAGGAGAAGACGTAAAATTGTGTACGCACCACGGGCGGTAATTCGTAAAGCCCCAGATCGCATATGGGCATTTCTCCGGAGTGGCATTTTTTAGTGTCCAGGGCCAAAAATTCTTCAAATAGGTGCGTGATATTTTTGAATAAAATCTCACATATACTTCAGGCTTTTTGATACCTGGACAGCTATTTAGATATTCTGTAGATATACATATTATGTTTGAAGAAAAAAAAAATTGCGCCCAAATTGACGTTCAGTGGGAGCGTCCACTACCCAAGTTGGTTTAAACAAAAAATCATAACCCAAGATTGGAATTATAGTACATGTTTTACATCGGTTCACGTAATCAACATTAGTTTCCCCCATATATAATCCATATTACGATAATTTATCTATTAAACTTACTCAATAAAAGCATTTTTTCGAAGCGTCCGGGGGTAACACGTAAACTCAGTGACATTTAGAAAACGCGTCGGCATCATAACAAAGAAATGGCGTAGGAATCTCGCGACGCACACGCCGGTAGCTTAAGTCGCACCGCGTTTGCCGACGAGAGCGGACGCCGGCTGATGTCATATAGGCAGCTACTACAAAGGTTTGTTCGTCGTTCGGTGAGTTTGGTTACGTGTTTTTTTGAATTCGGTGAAGCTATTAAATTGTGTAGTGTTTGTGTTTTAATTATTATAAAAGTGAATAAGCAATCCTCAGAGGTATGTGATTTCATATTGAATAACTCTTTCCCTGTACTATCTATACTTTTTGTGTAATTTGCAAATATCGATCAATATTGAATTCGGTGACATTGATTTCCGCGGATTCGGTGTACTTTTTGGTCACCGAATTCAATAAAATGAGGACCGAAATCAATCTTTATGTATAAATGATTGCTTTTTAGGGTTCCGTAGTCAACACCCTTATATTTTCAGCATGTCCGTATGTTAGCTCAGTGACCATTACTACTGGAAAAGTGTAAATTGGTTTGGGTATGTAAATCAATCACGCCAACAAAACGGTTAAAATAAAATAATTAACAAAAACTGGGTACTTGTCTTACACGTAAGGTGGGAATGTAATTTTTTTTGTTAAAAAGTAGTGTAGGATATTGGTAAATATGTAGTTCTAAAAAAATTGTTTAGTAAAACCATTTGTCAATTCAGGGATCTGTTAACTATGTGGTTTTAAAACTCTAATTCTCATTAAAGTTTAGTGCTGGCTAAATGATTAGTTCAGTCAAGGGTACAGTAACATACGTACATAAATAAGGACATAAATCTGTACACGCTTTTATGACATTGACAATAGAGTCCTGTACAGATATTTATGTCCTTATTAATGTACGTATGTTAGTAACCTTGACTGTACCAGGCTATAAACTATCTTGAGCCCTTTAAGCGTGATCAAGTGACAAACATCCAAACTTTCGCATATATAATATAACTAGAATAGGTCCCACGGCTTACTATGTATGTAGGTTTGATTATGATCCTGGTGCTGAGTGTAAGGTCACTTGAACTTCCTATGGTAAGCTGTTTTGAGAATAAGGGTATTTAATTTGTTTGTAGGTGTCGACACAACGAATCCTCCTATTACTAAAGGGTCGGCAATGCGCTCTTGGTTATTCTGGAGTCGTTAGGCTAACACCATAATATACTTCTTACGTCGGCATAAACCGACCTGTCTTCTTTATTCTCGCCTAATCCCATTGCAGTTGGGGTCGGCTCTCCTAATCATTCTTCGCCGGGACAGTCTAAGTTTTAATTTGTTAATAATTAATTTATAAGTAATAAAGCGTGCAGTATTTAGGTTAAACATACTTACTTTTTAGGATGCTTACTTATTATAAGAGCTATACAAAAGAAGGTAAATATAATATAAATAATTAGGGTTTAGTTACTATGCTTATTGTACTTATTAGCCGGCCGGCCGTACTGCCGCTCTAAGCCAAAATGGGCACAAGTCTATATGTGGCTCAGCGTTACCTTATTCTCAATACAGCTCATCTTCGGGAGCTTTGGCGACCTTACTCACCACCAAGAACACAACACACTACATGCATACAGAGCAATTAGTGATCTTACATAAATCCACAGTTGAGCTGTTCAAAAAATGTGCGAAATGACATACCACTGTGCTTTATTTTACTTGACCAATAAAATGAAATTCTGTAACTTTCCAACTTATCATTTTGGAATAATAACTGAGCTTGAAGGTTTTTAATTAATAATTAAATACCTAATTCAGACAGTTTTGCAAAAAAATACGTACTAAGCAAGGTTTGCTACTGTTCAAATATTGCCATGAACGGAGGTGGCAATATAGCTCTGTATTTTGATGATCAAAAAGATAATGCTACATTTTGTCCTTTTATTTATTAAAAAATAGCCAGTTGAATGGCGATGGCGGTAGTCAGAGAATTTTCACAAAACTGCTTATACACTACATAATTTAATTGATATCCGATTTGAAAAGGGTCTACGGGGAAAAAACATCATTATTGCATGTCATTTAAAATCTCTATTTAACACACTGATGTCGATAAATCATATGTTTTAGATAAAATGGCAAAAGAGACGAAGGAACAAAAAAAAGAAAAAAGGAAGCTCATTGAACGAGCTCTACGAACGACTGTATAATATATATATATTTTGTAAGTGTACCAATTGGAAATAAAGGTTATTTTGTAGCAAAAAACATTGTTTAATTTCAAATTAGATTTCGGTGTAAGCATTTCTTGAATTCGGTGATACTATTTTATGAATATTGATTTCGGTGTGTGTGTTTGATTTCGGTGTACGCAAAAACCCGAATATCCCATGAACTACAAGGTTCCTATGAAGGCCTTTACCACCAATATTTTTTAAATTTAGGCCTTTTCTTGAATACCGAGGTCACCAATCGAAAAAGTGAAAAAAAAATACGTTCACCGAAGTCAAGCAAATCGAGCCGGCTCGGAGAATCGCCCATATATAAATATGCCATAAGCATCACCTAACCATAACCATAAGCCATAAAGCCCTCACCTTCGGTTCGGGCCACAAACACCTGCGATCTGGGGCATTCACGAATTCGCCGCCGAGAATGTAATGTTTTCAGGGTTCACGTTTGTGTGTGATTTAATTTATCTTGCAAACGTCCTGAAATACCTAACTCATTTTATTGACTGGTGGTATTTTATAATATTTTGTGTTTCCATGCCACCTAGGTGGTTGAATATATACGGCTCATTTTATATAACTTTTACCATGACGGAACTGCATTCTAGCAAATAAAAGTATTTCATTTCATTTGAACGAAATTTTGTGCAAATGTATTTTCAGTGTAAACATCTAAATCAAATTTTATTGTATGGACTGCTAAGAATTTTACTAAACATGTTTAGTATACTTAGAACTTATTAATGTGAATAAATAAATTACATAAATAGGGGACCATCTCAACGCAAGTCGAACTGGCCCCACTCTCTCTATGGCTCGCTCAATAAGGCTTGTGTTGTGGATAGGTACTAGACAACCAATGATTCATGTAAACTTAAATATACATCACTGAAACCGTAATATTCTGCGGAGATGCCGACGCAATCCCACGTATGTGCTAGTGCCTTCGTCATACCAGCTTAAACGATGAGAAAGATACTCTCAACAATCGCGGTCGCTGCGGCAAGTGACAATCAAAACCAGCCAATCGCAGGGGAAATCAATATCTCTGAGATCTGTAATGGGGCTAGAAGGTGTCTGGGATTCGTCATCCGCCAGTCCAAATTACTTACTTGCTATCAGTGTATTATACAACGCCTTTGTACGTAGTAAATTGGAAACAAACGCCATCATCTGGAATCCCCACAAACAAGAGTACACGCTCCGTGTGGAAAAAGTCCAAAAGATGACGTTCGATTCTTATACAAAAAACTATTCGGCAGCTACCCTTACATGTTTCCTACTCTGTTCGTGCTTGGTATGGTAGGATATACTTCACTGGAGACCCGGAGGAATATGTATTTAGTAATAGTTATTTACGATACAAGTGCCGAAAATAGGAAATTCGCAACGAGTGGTGATAAATTAAAACACGACCGAAGTCCGTACGGTCGTGTTTTAATTTATCAGCACTCGTTGCGAATTTCCTATTTTCGGCACTTGTATCGTAAATAACTATTTTTCAATTAATACGCGGCCTGGTGACCAACCCCCGGCTGCTTGCTCTTATAGGACTCAAGAGTTCCACGTGTCTCCGCAAAGCATCTACGCCCCCGTTGCCGCGATCTCTCCGCTGTCCTCCTAACTAGGACTCGCGCACTAGCCTTTTCCTCTCTGCATCAAGTACTAAAGCTGTTAAATAATATACTGGACAGTGACAGCCAACTCGACATATTCTTAAGCTCAAAACCAAAGTTTCTGGCAGCTGGCTATCAATATCTAGAAAAAGTTGTCACTACTAGCTCCATAACTGCATAATCTGTATTATTAATAACCTTGACCTTCTGTATTTCTTTGTATTGACCTTCTGTATTTCTTGACCTATTCATATTATATAATTTTAGCTTAATAATTGTTATTATCTTTTTTTTTGTGTTGTATTCATTATTCAATAATTTGACATGTTACATATTCAAAATTCGCATGATAAGTATTAATTTACTATACCTAGCATGTAAAGTATAACTGTTAGTGCTAATATTAATGGTAATGAATAATTAAATAAATAAATATACGTAATTAGTTATATTTATGAATATACCTAACTTTGCGATTCGTATTTAACTACTTGCAATTAAGATTGAAAACACACGTGTATATTATGAAGTGGATTATTTATCTGCTTATATCTTCACCGTAGCTGTACATCATCACTACATAGTATAAAACAAAGTCGCTTCCCGCTGTCTGTCCCTATGTATGCTTAGATCTTTAAAACTACGCAACGGATTTTGATACGGTTTTTAAATAGATAGAGTGATTCAAGAGGAAGGTTTATATGTACAATATAGTACCCGTGCGAAGCCGGGGCGGGTCGCTTCGCTAGTAGAAAATATAACATTTGCTGTACTGTAGGGAGACTAATTTGTTAATACAATTAAACATAGAACTTGGAATCAAATAATGTTTTGTCACACACTATCCATTTAACAAAGGATCGGTCGTTATATTTGACTATGATTGCGCGTGCATAGACCCTCATCATGTATTAATCTCAATCATAACTAATAGTAATATAGGACGGGCTTTAGAATTAAACTGGTTCATTGAAAATCCAATCACCAAACGTCAATTCCGTTTGTATTAGGCCACCTTATAGATAATAGTGCTGAATAACAGAAGGATTATTGTCTGTCAACGCATGGGGTCGATCAGAGATTTGCTTTTCGCCTTATAATTAGATATGATCGCTTCCACGTACGCTGAGCTAACGTGCCATCGAGCGCTTTGTTGTCAAATAGGAATACGAAACGTAAGTTTCTGGTCGATGCCATATTTTTCCCGAAATGAAAGTGGCCTTGTAAGTAAGTATATGTAAACATTTAATGTACGATAATGATTTGAATATTTATTTAGGCAGTAGGTACCCATATATCATCAATGTTTAGTGTAAGTATGTATACATACCTACAATACGTAAGAAACGTGCCATGACAAACAAAAGAGCCTTTGAGAAATTATGCCTGTTCAAATATAATAATCATTACCTTGTTAAATGCAATGAACCGAATCAATTTGCGTACATTGGATTCCTGGTTTTTTTCCACGATCGGCCGATCTTCTCACAAGAATCAAACAAAAACAATATGTATTATATATCATTTCCAGGTCCTATGCATGGACTATGTTCATATGAACTTCACGTGACATCTTATTGATGAATACTAAAACTAGGTACGTATTATAATTACCTAACTCAGATTGTTCGCATTTATACCGTTTTCTAACAGTTGTATAAAGCTACCTTATCTTTTTGAATATTCATTATAAATTCAAAGACACGCTCAACGTACTCCAATTTAAATTCCGATTGATCCTCTAAATTTAGCAGGTCACGATTACCGCAATGAACTCGTAAATTCTCAAGAGTTAACCGACTGAAACTTTGCCAAAAGAATAAGGTACCCCCTGGAACCTTACTTTACCTTTTACAACGCGCTGTTGACTCTCATCAATGTTTCATGAGAGGAATCTTCATAGTCGCAACCCGCGTGTTGGTTCGTTATTGGTGGGGTCTCAAGCATTGGACGATCAATAATTCACAGGATAATAATTTATTATATTTTCTGATACAAGAGTATGTGAAATGGTTCATAATGAGATAACCGACGGTAAACTTCCATTTTTTAAGACTAGGTTTCTGAATGGATCTTTTTGTGTTGACAAATGAACGCACGAGTGAACATAAAAGGGATTCTTTTTTCATATAAAGTAACGACGCCACCTTAGTAAACAGAAATAAGAAAATAACTGATATTGGTATAGGTTTAATAACGCAAATACGAATTCTGTGTTGCGTGAAATTACAGTGCGCATAATATATGCGAATTTGAATACCTGCTCTGAGAATTTTCAGATCAGAGGCGCAAATGTGGCGGGCTCGTGTCGAGCCAAATAGGACAAATAGTGAAATCATTGGCAAAGTACTTCAACGCCGCGTATACGTTCAAGAAAATAATAGGTCTTGAATCCAAATCAGTACCTACGTCTATCCTTTGTCTGGTCAGCATAATATATAAAATATACTTAGTTTTGCAACTGATTCAATAACTGTCATCTAAAATGTAAGAGTACATGTTGAGTTCTAAACAAACAAAAACTACAAAAGGTTATTCAAGACTTAGCATGTTTATTTCCGGCCTTCGTGATGAATAAAAGGGGCAATCGAGGTAAACCAAACCCTTTGGCTATTGTGGCAAGAAGCCTGCCTCGTCGTTATGCAAATTGAATATCTATTTGTAGTTATTCATGCAGCAACCTTGCTATCAGAACTACCGCTGTTCGCTTTATTTTGAGAAATACGACAAGAAGGAAATTTTAAAACTTTAAAAGAGCAAATCCAATGCAGTTACTTTGTTAAGTAAAATTTTACCCGTTACACTGTGATTTTTTAATCCTCGATCCGGAGTTGAAAGATATTAATAAACAGCCAAAACAGATTTCCAAGGATAAGGTCTCATGCAATTACATCACTGTTAAGTAATTTTTAATGATAATGTTAACACTAATATCCACTGAAATTTGAAGTATCCATACATTCAGAATGTACTACTTCAATTTCATTGCTTTGGCGGGAAATTTGATAGGTCTTACGTCAATAAAGTCGAACATAATTATACTTGTCAAGCGGTTGGGTGATTGTCGCCATCTTGGCGAGAGTCACGTCTGTTTGATTTTATAATGGTTTAATTCGTTATTCGTAGTTAATTTATTCTTTTATAATAATAATAATACTTGTCAAGCAAGCAAAACTCATAAGGCCTGAATCACGCATAGTACATTTGACAGCTAATGACAAGTTTACTATGGACCGACGCGTCAGGCCGCGCCAGTTTGTGAGAGGCTTAATTTATAATTGTACACATGGGTGTTGCTTTTTGGTTGGTTTATGAAACAAATTTTTCAAGGAGCTTTTAGTTTCATAGTTTTAAAGTACCTTCAGGGTGATGACAATGATTTTTAATTAAAGAAATAAATAAATATTTGGGGACAATCTTACACAAATCTTACAAAGCTTGTACTATGGGTACTAGACGACGATATACATACTTATATAGATAAATAAATACTTAAAAACATAGAAAACGTCCATGACTCAGGAACAAATGTTCATGCTCATTACACAAATAAATGCCCTTACCGGGATTCGAACCCGGGACCTGCGGCTTCGTAGGCAGGGTCACTACCAACTACCAACTAGGGTAAAGAGTTTTTTTTGGGTACAAGTAGCTACGAGTTAATCTTGTTATTGCATTGATTACTGAATTAGAAAAATTGGTTCCTGATTACGAATTAACCGTCTATAACGTACTAGCTTCTGCCCGCGACTCCGGCCGCGTGGAACTCGTTTATGTCGTAGCTCCATACAAACTTTCACCCCCCACTTCATCCCCTTGGGGGTTGATTTCCGGGATAAAAACTATCCTATGTCCTTCCCCAGGACTCAAACTATATTTATACCAAATGTCATCCATTCCGGTTCAGCGGTTTAAGCTTGAAGAGGTAACAGACAGACAGACAGACAGACAGACAGATAGTATAGTATGGAAGTATGAATTATTAAATCCTCATATTTACTTACTTAATTTAATTCAAGAACTAAAATTTGTTCTACAGCGTACTGTACTGTACTAAATAATTGTAAGTAACAAATGTGGTGATTTGGTGAATGGTTGTTGTGAAAAAATGCGTTTATACTCAATTGAATAGGAAAGAAACGCATTTGTGTTAAAATTAGGACTGTGATGGATAACAAATGTTGTGCATTGCTGTTGGGAAGAATTGCATTTATGAAGAACTAGCTTTTGCCCCCGACTCCGTCCGCGTGGAACTCGTTTATATCGTAGCTCCATACAATTTTTGACCCCCCACTTCATCCCTTTGGGGGATGGTTTCCGGGATAAAAACTATCCTATGTCCTTCCCCAGGACTCAAACTATCTCTATACCAAATTTCATCCAAATTGGTTCAGCGATTTAAGCGTGAAGAGGTAACAGACAGACAGACAGACACACTTTCGCATTCATAATATTAGTATGGATGTATGGATATGGATTGCGAAAAGCAGGTCAATCACGTAACGCATTGTACGCACCAAAGAGAATATAACCACTACGTTCTAAGAGACGGGACTTTGAACTAAGTTTTGGATGACAGTGACATTGTCATTTGATTTTGACATGATAACTCAATTGATGTTTAGCTATTTTGCCATACCACATTAAAAAGTCCAATACGGAAGTAAGTCGTACCAACATAATGGCACGAAAGGGATTAAAGAAAGAAAAGAAAGAAAGAAAGAAGACATTTATTCACTACGCAAAAGACACACAGAGACAAAGGGAGTACAGATACAATACAATTTACACATAATGTGTGTGTCTTCGCGGCAGTGAATCGGTCGCTGTCTCAGCATTATGCCGAGGTGTCAGACAGACACCTACAGCGCTGATTAGGGCTGTAGTACTTACCATAATCGATGTCGATAATATTAGTACGTAACGTTATCGACATCGATAAATTATGATGGTCAGGTCCACTGCATGAAGAGCTAATCGTCGGGTGACAACCAATACTCACCAAGTAACAAATACCTACTTTAATAAAAGGTCGTATCTCGATATGGACTACGTACCGAGATACGAGGTTTTGAAGAGCAGTGACAGTTTTGGTAGTGACTTTTGGTTGTCAACAGACGAAATTATTGTACTGTATCGACACTAACAAAGTAATAAAAGGATAATACATGTTTTATGTCAGTTCATTTCACACCCATTTGGAAATTATAAAGAAAATTAAGAGTAGGTACTTAGGTACATATTTATGTTTACAAAATTTCACCAATTTGTTCTTTTTCGTTCGCAAGCAGTCCCAATGTATTTCCAAAATTCTTCTTGTTATAAGAGAGCTCCCGCTTGTATTATCCAAGTGCCGTAGATTTTCAAAAGTAAATCAATGTTTACGCTCGATATTTCGTTATTTTCGTTATGGGTATCTACTTACATATTTCGTTACAACATTATAGGTTAAACAAACTTGTATGTAGGTAGTACCTAAAGTTCTTGGTATCTATTACGCTGGCTTTAAACTGACCCCGTATCATGGTCCGGCTTATCACACGATATACTCCAGGCAAAATACGGTTTTGAAAAACATTAATTTATAATAGCGTTTTTTTTGTTGATTTCATTTTAAAATGATATTCTAAGATGATTAATTCAAGAATCCGACAAACTTTCCACCCGGAAGTAATTATGTAGATTTAAATGAAGCATGCATTGTCTTTTTTTGTACGATTTATCTTGAATATTATAGAGCAAATGTAAATGAACCAAAATAAAGACAAAAATATTTATTAATATTTTTTCTGACTTTTCAGAAGCTAGTTATACTATCGTTTTTTTGATATCTGAAATTTTGTCGGATTTTGTCGCTGGGTAACCATTTAATTGATAATATATCCGTTACACATTAAAACTAAGCTATTATAAATTATTTCCAAATTTGACTTTTTTTCCATACGAGTTGTCAGTTCATTGACTGGACTAATAAGTGACAAGATAGGAGCGTGGTCTCGTTCTATCGAACGGTGTCAGCCAGTGACGGTCGCTCTATCCTGTCACTTATCGTGTGATAAGGCCGACCATGATACGGGGTCTGGTTGATGACGAGAATCTTATACATATTATGAAAATAAATGCTTATTATTGCTTTATGCTTTTGAAAATAATTAAGTACGTGTTTTAAATGTATTTCGTCAAAAACATTGGTTGTTTGACACACAAGTTTTCTCCTGAAGTTACAATATCCATGGTAACCATCCAAATGCCACAATGACAGAATGACAGAAAGAGAAAGAACGGAAGCAAGAGATAGCATGTGTCCGCCATGGTAGAAGCACACATAGAAAACATGTAACTTGTCAGAACTTGTCAGATTTGATCTGAATTTGAGCAAATGGGTATCATTCTTCTTTTTGTTCCTATAGTTGCGTGAAACTGGTACGCACGTTAGGTAGATCTAAATGTCACATTTTATATGGAAAAAATACAGTTGGACTGTACTAACGAGCGTTCGGAGCGATACGTGATATACCCCTCAGGTATAAACTGTTTTGTGTAAAGCCTAACGTAAAGCAATAAGTATCTTCTAAACAGCAAATTTATTCAATTGCAATAGCAGCAGTCTGGTCGTGTACGGGCTCATATTGGGCCTACCGATAACCAATAATACAATTACTTATTAAATAATATGTTTATCTAGGTGGTACGAATGTTCGTGCTCGTGGTGATGGTGTTCGCGCTGTGCTGGCTGCCGTACCACGCCTACTTCGTGCAAAAAACAATGTACTTCCTCCAAAATCCAAGGAGCGATATATGAAAACTTATGAAAAAATTATGATGTGGAAGGCAGAAAAACAAGCCAACAGTTGGTCTGAAAATGTTCTTCGCCAAACAATGCAGCCGACAAGTTTATGGGCTGTGTATTCTATGCTTCGATGTGTAGTGCAAAATAAACACGATGTAAACATTAAGAATTACAACAAATATAAATGTCCCCGGTAAATCAATCACAACATCTATCAGTAATTCAGTAATATAGTCAATAAAAAAACCTTGTTTGTAGTTTACCATGCGTTAGTGGAATCTTTGGTTGGTTACGTTCTCAGTGTATATGGGAGGACTTTTCCTTCCTATATCAGCAAAGTTAAGTCATTACAAATAAGATTTTTGAAACTGCTTGTTAGTAAAAAAGTCAGACTTAAACACAAAAATAATTATGATCAGCTATATGGGTTGTGTAAGGTCCTCCCCGTGCAAGAAAAGTTTAGGTATCTTATTGCCGTGGATCAATACGACTGATAATATGTTTATCTAGGTGGTACGAATGTTCGTGCTCGTGGTGATGGTGTTCGCGCTGTGCTGGCTGCCGTACCACGCCTACTTCGTGCTGGTGTACCACCACCAGGGGCTGGCGTCAGCGCCGCTCGCGCAGCATGTTTACCTCCTGTTTTACTGGCTGGCCATGGCTAACTCAATGTTCAACCCACTCATCTATTACTGGATGAGCAACAAGTAAGTACAGCTGTGGGAAGTACTGATGCGTAATTTTCAACGTGACAACTATGATGATTGTGGCTGTGCGGTCGTTGCGTCACGTGCGAAACCTAAACCACAGTAACTGGCTATTTTACGTTTGTATTAAAACTACTTAATGTTAATTGTAAACTTTTTCCATGAAATAAATGAATGCTTAACTAAAAATAGCTAAAACACTGCTCGGTTGAGGATGCCTTCATTTTGTAGTTTGAATTGCAAATTGCCACTTACCCTTCACTATAAGTGAATGCAACATCTGCACAATGTCCATGTTAAACACCGACATCATGTCACATTTTGTAAGTCGAATATTATATGAACAGAATTTTTTTATTGTAATATAAACGTCCGTAGTCCTCGACGTTGCGCTTGTGTATGACATGGGCCTTATGTCAAAGCAATATGGGTTACATTCGAATTCGATGAATTTTCTTTATTAGAATTTAAGCCATAAGCTTTGACATAAAGTGCTCATGTCATACACTAGTGCAACGTCGAGGACTACGACATTTACCTTACCGTAAGATATTTTTGTGGTCAAGTAGAAACAACTATTATGTTATCATGAAATTGAGGATTTGCACTAACTGTCGTTCTGATTCAGGGTAAATCTGGCTACAAAGCATTTGTGCGTAGTAACTTTAGTTACATTTAGAATTCCTATGAATATTCACTCAAGTGTCTACCTTGGTTTGAAACGGTCGTATTGTTACAAAGGGTTTGTTATTTTGCATGTCTTAAATAATTTAAAAAAGCAATATGCCGTCGAAGCCGCTCTGAAAACAAATTGATTTATTTTATTCTTGTTCCCAGAAGTTGCTTTAATATTATTAATATAACTCAACCACACTCTTGCTCAGCTTTATTTTCGATCAGCCAAGTGCAAAAATATGAATGACTATAACTTACCTACTCGTAAAAAATGGACCCATATCGGTGAATTAAGGTTTCGGATTATTTGTCCAATTGTCTGTACTACAATGTTATACTTGGTGTCCTAATGCGAGCAGCTAACTTACCCATATTGCTTAGCTACATGCGCACCCATTTTTTTTCCTAAGGATCATAACATAATTTTATATACTTAAAAAAGGGATTATCTGCTTTTAAGTTTTTATGCTATAATTTATATCTCAACGAGTGAATTTTGTAGTCTTAATAATATGTATGCGTTGTCCCGGATCCGTCTAAAATGGTTCGAACTTGTTTACAACTTAAACTTCAAGGTCATGATTTGATTGAATTTTTGTGACAATCGGCATACGAGAGGTTAAACCGTTATTTTCAAGATCTCGATTACCTACCTAATTAAATCTACTTAGATAAAATCCGTTCTTGAAGTCCCTCCCCTAACAAAATATTCTTACTAACACAGCAAACGAAACCTTAAGAGGCTTCTCGAAGCTACACTTTAAGTAATCAGTCCTTGCGGTCTTGTTTCAGATCTATTTTAATTAAAATAGATCTGAAACAATCCGTAATTACGGGCCTGAATGTTAAGTTAAGACAACTACTACGGCGTTGTAACAAAATAAGAATCCTTAGAATTATTATTTAGAAAGACTATTTAATGCTTACGGTACTAACGCATTCTGTAAAGGATTGTTTCTTAAAATGTGATACTGGAACATTAGCTAAGGTTGGCGACCAGCTCGTACCTACAGCCCCGATAAATCTTTTTCTCAAAAATGGTATGTAAGTTGCCATAACATCTCTAAAAAGTATGAACTCTACCGCAGACTTATTCACAACTGTCCAGTAAGAAGCGAGATTTTAAATTTGGAATCTCCTACTGTCCAGTAAGTAAGTATGTAATTTACTTACTGGACATATTCTTTAGATCTGCTTAAAAAAAAAAACATAGTACTAGACACAGATTAGAGTTTATCCATTATAACATGTTTATAGGAGGGAGGCTCGAAATATATATCTATCTCTCTTTTTGGTATGACATTTTATGAGATAGATATATTTTTGGAGCCTTAAACAGCCATTTTATAGTCTGTGACACTTAACGCGACGCAGAAAAAGTATGCACGTTGCGTTTTGTACTTAGTAATGTTGTAGAAGTATAGTGTGGGATTTTATGTTTGTATTTAGTAATTTTAGTTTATAAATCATGTTGGATTAAAACTTTCCATTCTAAAATTAGCATGTAGTTTCAAAAACAATAATTTACATTTTTTTACCATAACATTCATGTAATGTAATAATAGAACAATGTTCAAAACTAAACGAAAACTTTTTAGTAAAAAAAAACAACGACCGGCGGGATTTCACATTCAATTGCGACAATTGTGTTTTAATTTACCGCGTGAACATAAATAATCCCAAAAAATGAGTTCAAGCGAATCTGATTCGGAAATAGATGGCACTCACTGATTTAAAAGCTGAGGCCGAATTAGCAAAAAACAAAGTACTTCCTCCAAAATCCAAGGAGGGATATATGAAAACTTATGAAAAATTTATGAAGTGGAAGGCAGAAAAACAAGCCAACAGTTGGTCTGAAAATGTTCTTCGCCAAACAATGCAGCCGACAAGTTTATGGGCTGTGTATTCTATGCTTCGGTGTGTAGTGCAAAATAAACACGATGTAAACATTAAGAATTACAACAAATATAAATGCCCCCGGTAAATCAATCACAACATCTATCAGTAATTGCCCTAATATGAATGTAACCTTCAATAATAATTATACGAATTTGTTGTTAAACTTCCTTTCATTTTTGAGAAAAGCATTATACTAGCCTCAACCAGTAAGAAAGCCATCCTGGCCTCGTATATAATATATAACCGGACCTCACCTGCGGTTCGATCCGGTTAACTCATACTTGGCCAGGAAGGCTTACTTACAGTAATGTACTATTTCCGTTGACTGACTTGATAAATGGTAATCCTTGGTGTTTTTTGATGAAAACTATAGATAATAATAATGGTCAGTAGGTATCTCATTTTCATTGTGTCTTCTGTATATATGATTAAACTGTAGGGGAAACTAATAATACAGTCCCTTAGAATACAAAAAAAAGCAAGTATAATTTCGTATTTTTTTTGGAATATGTATGTCTGTTTGTGTTAATTTAATTGTAGGTTTGTATTTTTATAGGGTATTGGATATAAACGGCCTGTAATCGCGAGATTCCTGAAAAAACTTTATTTACGTATAATTCATAGGCTATAAATTAAAGTTTAAATCCAGCATATTTAACACATTCCGACAACACGAACCAAATGTATTATGAGTTTTATGTTACTCGGAATGTATTATGAGTTTTATGTTACTCGGAATGTATTACGAGTTTTATGTTACTCGAAATAAATGATTTGATTTGATATAAACTTTACGTAAGCACTTGATGTCGAGTTCATTGCGATAACATAACATTTTGTGCTGTTTGACTGTGTGAAAATATGTTGTAAGCACAACTACTTGAGTAGTACTATATACACAAAACGTATTGTGGTAACTAAAATATATCATTATTTATGTACCATCGTCGGTTGCGAAAAAGAGCAGAATAAATGAAAAAGATGCTTTTTTAGGTAAATATGTAAGGCATCACCTTGACGACGTAAAATCGAATCCCATATTAATCTGGCATCATTATGACCCTCAAAAATCAAATACGTACATGTACAATGAGATTTCAGCTTTACGAGCTACTTTTAAGGCGTGTCGATATTTGCGACTTCGCGCGTGGGTGGCGAAGACGGGTGGGGGCCGATTACGGTAAGGTCCTGTAGGTTGGAAACATTCTATAGTTGTATAGAGCCCTATATAAGTTTATGTTATTGTATTTCTTACTGGACTAAGATAAATATTACCTTCGGTATAATAATAAAGTTTATATCAGCTTTAGTAAGCCTTTGCTCACCATATTTCATTCAAAGTTAGTTTGAATAAAACTGTGACTTGCTATATAAAAACTTAGTACATTAGACACTGGCAGCCTAATTGCGAAACGTAATCACCGAAATATTATAATTTAGATATTAAAATGATTTCATTAATTCAAACTTATCTGTTTCTATTCGCATGGGTTTATTTTAATGTTTTTATTTGTTAATCAGGTTCCGGATTTACTTCCAAGTCGTCCTCTGCTGGTGCCGCTCGCCGAAGACGAAGATGCCGGAAATGAGTAAACAACTCGAAATGAACAAATCGTTTTCGGGTAAGACTAAAAATAAGTCTTTTAATTTGCCAATTATATGTTTTCCCTAAAACGTTCCACAAGTTGTAATAAGGATTAATAGCTTTTAATCAACATATATCCTATAATCAAATGACTGACCTCTTTCGGCGAATCAATCAGAGAAACTCTATTTACATGTGAATCTTGATAAACTTTCAAACAGTAGGTTTATTTCTATCAAACCACTAAATAAATCACAAAGTAGGTACAATTTATTTTCGGTATTTACTGATTGATATTTACCCAAACGAATCTGGAAGACGCCGATACTTTATTTTGTTAGATAACGTTGAAGCTTTAATAAAATCTCCCGTTCCCTTGAGTATACAGACCATAAAAAAGGGAAATATCCAGATAAAATCAAGCCCTCGCCGCACCATCACGCGTTTTAGTGACGTCACTATACACCATTATTGTATTACTTAAATAAAAACTTGTATTGCAAACCCATGTCACCACCAAAGCTATCTCTGTGAATTATTTGATTTGTTTTTTAGTTTATTGATAGTGTAGAACCCGAGGTCACTTGGCTATAAGCTACAACACGAACCATATAAACTTCACGTATTACAATATTTAAGTTTATATACCTAAAACCTAATAGACGAAATATCGAATGAATGAATTGCTTAGGTTAGAACTCTGATGCCAACATAAATTTACTTGTTCTTCTAAGAAGATGTGATCTTCATACTCAAATAAAAGGTGCTTAAAGTAGGTTAAGGCGCCGTAGGTTCAGCGAAGTTAAACGAACAGAGTTTTTGAAACAATATAATGCGCCTGTTTATAATAATATGGTTTCAAAAAAATACGAATAGTAATCTCGAGGCTTTTCTGCAGCGAGATCAGTGATTCGAAACATGATTAAGCAATTTTCGCTCGATAGAAAAAATCACGAACATAGGTCTAAATAATTTAAAATATTCGTAACAAATGATGCACAAAAGTTAAAATTAATAAAATTCCTTGTAGAAATCGGCAATATCATGTTTGAGAGAACTCAATGATTACTTTTTTATTTATTAAAACGGCGAACAAATTCAAATTAAAAAACCTACGGCGCCTTAAGTATGACCTAAAAATCATCTACTTATCAGTAGTACTTTAGGTACCTAAGTCTATGTTTAATCACAACTACATATTTCAAAAGACCCAAATCACCTGCATGTTACATTGTTTCCTTAATGATCCAACTTCTTGTTATCAAACTTGGAAAAACGGGTATTTACATTTTACCCATCTAAGACTAAACGAAAAAGGAGAGCAAAATTCATCGATCACTAAACACTGCTTTAATTTGGCCAGCCATTCGTGATTGAAGGCCGGACTGTAGTCTGTCCAACGATTTGTGTTAAGTAATAGAAAACGTAGATAACCTTTTTTTCGATGCCTCCAATGACGTTCTAAACGACCGCCAACAGACGAGTTACATATCTTCCAAGCTAAGCTACTAGCTGCTTAGAAATCCGACTTAATCTTAAATCCACTTAACTACGTAGTAGTACGTACCATTTTAGGGTTTAAGACCAATCAATCCATCCGACTGTTTACGCCTTTTCAAATAACGTGTATAAAGTTATTTTCGATTATGTACAAAAAAACAAAATGCTTGCGATACAAAAATTGGTGACCAATGAACCAGTATTCATTCTTTGAAGTAAGACATCAAAGTTCAGACGTTGTGAACATCAACAGACCAACAACACCTACCAATAGGGACTAAAATTGATGGAGATGTTAAGTTAGAACACGTAATGAATTTGTACGTCACGCATTTTTCATCATGTGCAATCAACGAGTTAAAAGTTATTAATAGAAATATTTATTTGCTGGAATACGTTACAATCAATAAGAAAACAAATAATAAGTATTAACTAAAGTAACTATTAAAAAACTAAATTAAAAATAAAATAGCATTGAACTAAACTAAATCTCAAAACCGGCCGGCCAAGTGCGAGTCGGACTCGCGCACGAAGGAGTCAAAGTCAAAGTATTTATTTGTATGACATAGGTTACAATATGTGTTAGTTTGGTAAATATGTATCACTATGCCTTACCAGAAGGTATACAAATGGCATGAAGAATTTAACATGTAGCATGCTTAGTCTACATTCTAAATATTATAATGTTTAATTAACCTTTGTCTTATGTTAATAACAACGTGAAGGACTCTAAAAATAGTCCCTTCTAAATTCATCAATGGAATACTACGCCTTATTTTTCAGGAAAGCAAACAAGCGTTTTATGAATAATCTATAATTCTCCATTTTCAATATACACTCAGAGGCAATGAAAACGGGTCACTTCCCATGGATTACTTTTCAAAGTGACCCGTTTTCATTGCCTCTGAGTGTAATTCCCAATGTGAACTATGAAGGTACGCTACCTCAGAGGCAATGAAAACGGGTCACTTTGTAAAGTAATCCATGGGAAGTGACCCGTTTTCATTGCCTCTGAGTGTATTTGCCGGTAATTTATTAAAAATCTTTGATGCCATTCCAAATACACTTTTTGAGAATAAGGCCGTTTTAGATTGAATAGAGTTAATTTTACCCTGTTGGCGCGAACCATTATTGGTGTTGGTTCCGTACCATTATCTATAAAAACGGCAAAAAAACTCATGTTTTAAGCGGAAGCCCCCTTCAATATTTATTTTATTCTAATTTTTAGTATTTGCTGTTTGGGATAGCGGCAACAGAAATAGATCATCTGTGAAAATTTGAACTGTCTAACTATCACGGTTCATGAGATACAGCCTGGTGACAGACGGACGGACGGACGGACAGCGAAGCCTTAGTAATAGGGTCCCGTTTTTACCCTTTAGGTATGGAACCCTAAAAATGGTCCCTGCGGCATTATGCCGAAGATGCTGGCAGCATTACCTCGCTGAATAGCTAAGATAATTCTTTGTCCAAGTTAACTGTCAGCCCTTTGGTCACCGGTGGCCTCTGTAAGCCTCTTCGACATCTCTTTGAAGAGGCTTAGGGCTCCAGAGCCCCACGGACCAAGGGTCCCGACGCCAAAAGGCACGAAATTGTATTCGGCGCCGAGAACACTACATTTGCCCACCTTAGCAGGTTCGGCCGCTTCTGCTGCAGCTGCTGCCCTCATAGAGGTACGGTGGAGATGCGATTCCACGGGACCAATGACATCCCGTCGGTCTCTTGCCACTCCTAATATAGTTTGAGATCCTAGAAAGGACGTAGGGTAGCATATTTGCTATTAGATTTTGTAAGACGTAGTATTAATCCCGAATATATATGCAGACGAAGTCGCAGGCGAAAGCTAGTTTGGTTATCAAAAAGACGATCAAGCTTTTTGAAAAATCACGAAGAAAAATACAAGTTTGCTAAAAAGCAATGGGGAGCGAGCGATTGTCGTTGCCCACGATTGGAGTGTGGTTATTTCGACCCCGAAGACCCGCAGTAACTGTTTGAAATCGGAGATCAACCTATATCGACACATGCTCAACGACTCAATTTTAAGAACCAGCATTTTGACCTCTCCATATTCATTGTTGTTAAAAACTCGGAGTTAATGGAAATTGTCTTCACTCCGAATAGCAGAATAACTAATAATACATATGGAGCAATTTCAGTTTTTTTTTTTTTTCGGACAAGTTCTATGGCGGTACGAAGTTTGCGGGGTCAGCTAGCTTGATATAATGTTCTGTTAATTATCTAAGAACAGTGGTTTCATGCAACATCAAAAAAGGTGAAGGCACCCTGAAATTTGATTATATGACCTGTAGGTAACCAAATCATGATATTGATTGCCTCTATACACTAAGACTACACAGCCACACAACTTTTCTATACTTAAATGTATTGAATTCGTATATTGTCCAGAAAGTAGAACCTAATAAACAACGATAAGTACAAGACTTAAATAACTTCAAATAGTAATAATTTAATTTCAAACGAAGTTACGGGCTTGTATATTTTATAGCTCGCTAGAGGTGAATTAACTCCTGCATTGCTTACAATGCTTACATTATTAAAGCATTCTTATCTTCTTTTGTATCATCATTATTTAACAGTTAGGCTCTTGTCGGTGGAGTAACTGGCACTGATTTATGTCCTCTGCCAGCCTCTTGAAATCTTTGTACGACGCGACAGCAATTTTCTCTTTTATTTGGCTGACGTACTTACTTACCTTAGTATGTCTGGGCCTTCCTTTGCTTCTCTCTGTATTTTTTATACGCATCCTGAATTGCTCGTGTTTATCCTTATTTACCACCGTTATTTTTCAATGTTTACAACCGGGGCACGTAAAAATATTCATGAATAAAATCATGAATATTTTTACTCAGTACTTTTGTTTATAAAAGTACTGAGCTTGTTCTTCGCTAACACAGCCAGGCACAGCACGCGAACTAAGCTTACCTACATTGAATTTGCCTTTGTACTTTGATCTATAGTGTGACATGTATATTCTTTAACCTGTTATTGTGTACAATAAAGTGCTTACATACATACATACATTAAATCCATTAAGGAAATCATACGACCGCGAAATATAGCTGGGTAAGGCCGTACAAATTATCACCTATAACACAAAAATAACACAATCACTATATTGTGATACCACAACACAAATGTAACACAAAAGTAACACTTTTTTTGTAAAGGTTGTTTCATAATAGTATTCAAATAGAGGGTAAGGAAAAAATATATTTTCTTACGTATTTTAATATATTTATAATGACAACATTTTAGATACGTGATCGATAGGTATTTGACTAAATCAGTATTTTTTATGATGATCTGCTTTTTTATAAAAAAAAGAGAATTATTAATTACTTTTTCTGTAAGTATAAAAAACAGATCATCATGAAATATATTATAAATTGAGCATAGTCCGAGGAACAAATAAGTTTCAAGAATTCTTGCAAACATAAAAGATTTTTTTTTTTATATTTAAAGTAGATCAAAATGATTAATAAGTTCAATCACTTTGAGCTTAAGGCCTGAATCACACTAGCGCGGCCTGCGATGGCGGTCAATTGCAAATTTGACAATAGCTGTCAAAATTACTATTGACCACCACCACAGGCTGCACCAGTCTATGACGAACTTCTTTTAATTAACTTCAACTTCTCCCTACAATGGACTAGCGTACACTCCATTAGTGACCTCGTACACGTGAGTGACCTGGTTTTTGACATTATATTAAGTGACATAACTAACACTAGTAATTAATAAGTATAGATATAATTTTAACATTTATGAACCCGTGGTTGTCTGAAATAAACGTTTTTTTTATTTTATTTTTTGTTTAATAAAAGTCACATTCATCAAAGCATAGCTCTTAGTGAAAATAAAGTTTCATTGCGTCTTGCAAGCGTAAAAAGAATACCAGAAAAATAAAACTCGACATTATCACTACGTTAACACAGTTGATATTTGTTTTTTTTTGCAAATGCACTAAATAGTGAGTTTTGGTTGTCACCCGACGACCATACTATAAGAATAATACGTTTAGACTGTAAGTACTATTCAAAATAACAATTCGCATAAATCTCACTATAATAATAAAATGTTTTTCTTTACTATTACAGTATTCTCAATCTGCATGACAGAGTTACACTTGTTTTGTGTTACTGAACACAAAATTGGTGTTATGGTTAACACTAAACTAACACAAAAGCGCCATATATAAAACACAAAAGCAGTTTTTTACAAACTTTTTAGGTTATAAAACCAAATTAAGTTAAACTAGACGCAACTGTTACATGTTTCATGTAAGCTTTAAACATAAACGAAAACAACTATAGTAAAGTGAACTTCTGAAACGCTTACTTACTTGACATATGCATAAACACAAATTATGGCGAAAATATGCCACTCACTTTATACGTTTCTCGCATAGACAAACTAAAAATGGCAGTTTCTTTTATTATTTAGGGGTAATTAAGTATGCATTGTAAAAATTTGTGTCACGAAAGCCAAAACTCTGCCCACTACACACATAAAATACGCAATACAAAATATTTAAACACTGTTCTTGTACTAACAGAAAGTAATGTCGTAATGTGTCTAATCTTTCAAACGTATTTACAATACGATTATCAGTTAACGATTCGGCCAACCTCGGTAATTGTCGTGAATCCCACATCTCTCACATAGCGTTATCAATTTACAGATATGATGTTTAATTATATTACTCGTTGATTTATTGAATACAATACAAGAACGATATGAGCAACAAAACCTCCTTTGTAGCTCAAAACTAACACAACCTTTATATTGAAATAAGAAAAATAATTGTCTATTTTGACAGTCTGCCTTCTTAGTGTCAATAAAAACAGTTTGACGTATATGATACATTTATGTTTATGAATGCTAATTTCATTCGTAAAAATATTCGATTCTACCAAATTTCATCAAAATCGGTCAAGCAGTTTATGAAATATTAACAAAAATCGGATGAATAGTAATAATAATAATATTCTTTATTGCACCACAACATAAGAAAAACATTTTATAAAAGTATCATCAATAAATAAAGGTAACAACAGGCGGTCTTATCGCTTTAGAGCTATCTCTTCCAGACAACCTTTGGGTAGCAGGAAATTTTCAAGAAGTTAAAACAGTTAAGTTAAGTTATAAACAGTTATAGTGCAGGAATAAATCAAGAAAAGCTTAACTACACACTCAAATACACACTTTCATAAATAAGTATAGTATAAATACATAGATACATAATATATTACAGGACAACAAGGCAACTTAAGGCAGCGACAAGTAATATTGTTTCAACAGATTTTTAAAAATTTGAAGAGATTTTGCACGTCTTATAAACAACGGCAAAGCATTCCACAGCCTGAAAGGTGAATGATTTGTTATAGAACTTGGTGCATGAAGGCGGTGGAGCGAGAAGATGATTATGTGAAAATCTGATGGAAGTGAGGTGATTAAAACGCTCTTTGAAAGAAATCGGTTTTAAAAAATAATAATTTGGTGTTTATTATCAATTATTAATCCGACGTAATATCGTACTGTTACATCAAACGGTAAAATATTGACTTTTATATGTATTTTTATATATTGTATACAAGTATAGCTTCAATAAATAATGAATGTTCAAATTCATGTCGCTTCTGCATAATAAATTTCTTAGGACTACCGGTTAGTAATGTCATCTTGGCAGGTGCTATACATTGCGTTTATGATACTTCAAATTGAATGCAACCTAAAAGAAATCGCGGTAATGTATTTCCACAGACCAGTAAACCTATAGACGTCGCTTAGTCGGGCGACCCCCTCTGCCACACATACGGTCAATTCACTCTATATTTGAGACACCGGACCAATCACTTACGCGCGCGGCCTTGAATGCACCAATCACAGCGGACTAGACGTCCCCCGCGCCCCGCAAGTATGGCAGCTTTGTTTGTAAGTAAAAATTAGGCTAAGCGGGGTCTTTAGGATATATGGTCTGTGTGTATTTCGTGTCATTTCCGTCTCCGGATATATCCGAATCGTTAACTGATTTTAATAAACGTTTTTTTGTAAATGTTTAAATATGAAAATAATTCATAGTTTAAAAGTACTCGGAAAAAAGCGACACGGCATTTTCGACCAAAATTAGGGGGGTTTGATGAACACGAGTAAATGCAAGTATTTAATAGAAACAACAACTCTTATTCAAATTGCGAAATGGGGAAACAAGCTCAATAATTGCTTTATAGAATCAATTAACAACAACGGCAGCTTACATATTTTGTTCAGACCAAAATTAACAATGTCGACGGCCTTACCCAGCTAAGGAATAACCCGATATTTGAATATGATATTAAGTTTATAACATTACCCTAACTTTAGTTTTGCTCAGCTCGCAGTAGCGTTGGATTTCTTATTGAATTATTAAATTTCAATGGCATATTAATTACAAACATACATACATACCTACCTACTGTTATTCTCATGACGTCACAAACACGTTTGCGTTACGCCTTATTCTATATGAGCCTAATTTTATCATTCGGATATATTCCTATACCTTATCCATTATAAAGTATCCTTTTTTTCACTTTCCAAGATACGAATGAAGGTTTATTACATTTGGAATCTATGGGAGCGTGAAATGAAATACTTAGCAAAAGCTAAACGACCACGATTGCCTTAGCCGACACATATAAGGCTTCGTTCGGGATTCTGCCTTTTCGGCGAAATATGTTTCGCAGAATTTCACATGGCAACCAACTTTTCGCAGAATTTTCATTTGGCAAACCAATTGTTGGCATAACTTAACTTCGCAGTTTTCTAATTTAACAAAATTTTTATATTGCTAAATTTTACTTCGACAAACTTTTATGTGGCAAATTATTATGAAGCAAATGATTTGCTTAGGCAAATAACAAATCGTCAAATGACGTTTGGGCAACCAAAAACATGGCACCATTTAGAGCGCTTCAAAGGTCATAGAAATACTGAGGAGCGGAGCACTATTCTGGACGCGGATTATCAGGGCAGACAAAAATGGCTTGTCATAAGCGGACTGTCTTAGGTCGGTTAGGTTAGGGTTCACTTGTGTCCCTCAGACTAGAAATAGACACCCCGCGCAGCGGGGTGGCGTTGACTCGCTGGAGATTATCAGTCCGCACAGATAAAACTATGGCACTCTAGTTCGTAGTTCGTTCGTTTGACGAATACATAAAAAAATCTTATAATATAATAATCTTAAAAAAATCCCAGGTAATAATTTATCAAATCAATAGTTGCGAAATGATATCAGTGCTAAAAGTATGTTATGCCAATCAATACATTTGACGAATATATAAATGACGTATTAAAAAAATCCCAGGTAATAATTTGCCTAACAATAATTTATCAAATCATTCGGTGGAAAATGATATCGGTGCGAAACGTTGAGTTGGGAAATAAAACTTCGACCAAATAAAAGTATGGGAAAAATAGTTTGGGAGTTAAACATTTGCCAAATAATTTTCGCCGAAACATTAGTAAACCGCTTCGTTCACACGGCATTGTCCTGCACGTTTTTTTGCAGTATACATCTTAACGTATACAATGTATACGTGTAACATTTTGTTGGCACATACAAAATGTTGTTTATACGTTTAAACGAATACCCACCGGACTTGTCAAGCAAACCGAATGAACGTGCAGAAAAGGTTCAGGACAATGCCGTGTTAACCCAGCCTAAGTGGTGAAATAGGAAATTAACCCTGCGGTGCAAGGCTTTTTCTCATTATTCTCTTTCGTATTTGTTAAACGCCTGTCAGCGGATTTTAACATATCTATTCTATTATCAACAAAAAAATATTGTTTGATGGATTATACCTACAGTCACCCGGGCTGATTATGCACGATTTTGAGCTTTGAGTGAGATTTAAGTGTAATTAAATAGGTATTTTAGAATAAAACGCGAATTAAAGTAGGTACAGCCCTGTCCATACACCCTTTAGCGTCCCAATGTCAACTTATTATGCCCCTCTTTTAAAAGACAAGCAAACAAACAAAGCAAAGCAAGCAAGACATGCGTTTTCCCCCCTCACGTTCTCCTTAATAGGTAGTACCCGTTGCTTCCCGATAAACCCCGGAGTTTTTCTAATACTTCGTGCACTACTATTTTAATTTTTTTCGTAAAAAATAACTACAAATTATACCTACCGTGTAAAAAAATAAGTTCTGAATGAAATAACGAACCACTTTCTCACCATTCAATGTGTTAACTTTAAGTAAATCTAATACTTTTGGAAGTATTGGTAGACATAAAAATTGCTGTCAAAGGGGTCCAACTTCAAACTGTTGGTTTAGCATCTAGCACTAATTTCGTGCTTGTCCGTCCAGTGTTGCCACTTGCCATTACCAAAAGAAATGATTTTACAATTATTTTCATTTGCACGCACAACATTTTTGGTAGGTAGTTTTTAAGAAATTATGTGGGAAATATCCACATCACCATTAAAAAAAACACCACTGTTTAATTTTTTTTTTTTTATGGGATTCCCGGATTTCGTCCCTATTCACTTCGTCACCCCAATACTCCCGGTAGACGCTACTCAACCTTTTTCACTAACGCATTTCTTTATACGATGCCACTGGAATACATGCGTTTGTTAAAAGTTTCAGTTAAATTGTTAATTTTGTCCTGTCGCTCGCCAATTTTAGCTCGATATGCTGTTCTCTTCACCCGCGCCGCGGAACCTTGTGATAACCGGTACAAAAATAGGTGTTTGTTAACACACATTTTTAAAAATGTGTTTAATCATGGTTTGTTTGGGTGAATGTATTATAATTTAAAGGCAGAAGCGAATAAAGTTAAAAACGGCCTTATTAGGTGTTTGTTAACACACATTTTTAAAAATGTGTTTAATCATGGTTTGTTTGGGTGAATGTATTATAATTTAAAGGCAGAAGCGAATAAAGTTAAAAACGGCCTTATTAGGTGTTTGTTAACACACATTTTTAAAAATGTGTTTAATCATGGTTTGTTTGGGTCAATGTTAATACATTCACCCAAATAATAATATTAATTTAAAGGTAGAAGCGAATAAAGTTAAAAACGGCCTTATTGGTCTAATTTATGACAGGTGTACAGTCAAGGATTATAATTGTAAAGGTACTATTAAAAACCAAAATTAGTTGCCACCTAAATGGCCCAACAATTAAAGACCTTGACCGAACTAGTATTGATTTTTATAAAAAAAAATACAATTGTTAGGTCACATAAGTAAACTATCAGTATAAGAATGTTTGTTCACTTCGTTTCAGAGCCTTAGGCCTTTTAAAATCATATGTTTACATTACCGCGCCAGAAATTCATGCGAGCTGAGCGAGTCATTACCAAATTAAGATTGATACACCTGCCTGTAAGATTTCACGCATTGTTTGCACAACGCTCAAAACACATTTTGTTATTTATTTTCCATAAAGCGGTGTTTCATAAAATGAGCTCGGCAGTGAATAATTTTGATCGCTCAATTTCCTTATGAACGAGTATGTAAAAATGGCGTTTCAAGTCCGTTTACTCCGATTAACGTCCCGTATATATTGAATATCACGTAACGACTTGGAAGTTTTTAATAGCACGTGTACGGAAAATTCTGAGTAGTTTTGTTTAGTTTCCATGCAGGCTCCTCTTTTTAGGGTTCTATATTCAACAAGGAACCATGTCCGTCCCGTCTGTCCGTCTGTTCAGTGAGTCGTTTACGAGATATTGGGCTTTAAAGCCCTAATTTTTGTTCGAGTCATGTCGTCCCCTGCCGGCTAAATGGCTACTACTGGGGATGTGAAAAAATCGTGGCAGTAGTACATATAATGAATTTAAATTGAAAACTATCACGGCTAAGAAAGCATAACTAGTTACCGAGTAATAGTCGACCAAATTAAAAGTTCGGTCCGACCCAACCGCACCATTTACTTGGCGCGTGTCGATGTAACAAATACAGACAGGCAACTACGGAACCCTACATTGCGCGTGGCCCGACACGCACTTGGCCGGTTTTTTGTATTTCAAGTAGAATTGTAACTAACTTCTTAGTTCGAATTAAACATTTAAAAAAATATAATGAAACTAATTACAATTCATGTCAGTTGTGACGAAATCGTTTGATATTGTGTATGTATGTCGCAGGGAAATGTCCGAAACAGAGATTTGAACAAATCTCTAAGGGATATATGATCAAATCACGCAGGATGTTAAAATGGCGAATCCATTTTATCATTTGCCTAGAAAAAAACAGTCATTTAATCAAATCTTTGAATCTGTTTAGTAAATGACGAAATCGGCCAAAAAAGGAAACTCGTTTTTTCATTTCACTAGATTTGTTTAGTGATTTGATGAAATCCCTGAAACGCGTCAGTGAAATGACGAAACTAACTCGTAGAGTCAACTCGTTATCATTTCACTAGACACGTTTAGTTAAATGACAAAAATCTCAACTCTAGTACAGATTAAGTCGCTCGTGCGGTCGGTCGTGTTATCTCCCTCCTGCACCTTACCGTTCCCCGGTCTCGCCCTTGCGTGTTAGGCACCGGCCGGCTTAGACGCAATTTATGAAAGTTTGTTACATAAGTTTCTTAAAATATCACGCCGTTACCCCTGTGAATGTCAAATAACTTTTTGTATGGAAATAGAACCACCTTAAAATGATTACATTCCGGTTTACAACCACCTATTCTTGTAGTCGATTAAAAAAACTGATTTAACAAACAATTTTATTACCTACTTTCGACATTTTATTTTACCATTTCACTAAATCATGTCAGAGATTTCAACAAATCTCTAAGAGATATGACCAAATCACGCAGGGATTTCATCAAATCACTCCATTTCAACATCCTGCGTGATTTGATCATATCCCTTAGAGATTTGTTCAAATCTCTGTTTTGGCCATTTCCCTGCGACATGTAATACCTAAGCATCTAGGTCGTAATATTATTTTTAGGGTTTTCTAAAATGGGATTGTTTCATACTTAGGAAGTGCCGGAACGTTTCTGTCTAAATTTCTTCGTGCTTGTGAAAATACCATAATTTATTTGGGTCCCACCAGAGCCGTGCCGTAATGGGGTCATAAGAAATTGCTACCGATTGTTGTCTATGGCGTCAGTCGTTAAGGCTTTCGGCCGCTTGAAACTTCTAACAGTCGAGTGGCCCGCTCATTCGATGATTAGGATGATATAGGTATGTTTAACGATAAAATGAGGAGGGACAAAGGGTTTAGTGAGTTAGGTATAAAAGCCTTTGCACAGGTTAGGCAAAATTCAACCTTCATTCATAAAAGGAACTCCCACACTCCCAACTTACTCACTTTATCTGTTTTTAGATTGGTGGCACTATTTAGGTAGTATTATGCAACAATATTCCGCTAGGGATGCACAGAATAATGGTAACACATTACACACACATTTGGAGAACCCTGCGCCAATAAAATGTATCTCTGTGTAGTGTATTTGTACTTCGCAGAAATTACTAAAATATTATTTGTAGGTACATACAGAGGCTAAGAAAAAGGGGATTGCCGGTCTATTAGTGACTAAACTTGTAGATTAGGAATACGAGTTAGGCATTTCCCAAACTCGCCAAGATTTTAGTGAGGTAGGGCACATCGTAGTGATGTAGGGCACAGCGTAGTGAGGTAGGGCACAGCGAAATGTCATCCCGCTCGAATTTGGAGCAGCCCAACTGGGGAAGTACGAGGGTCAAACTGAAAGTTCTTAGAAAATCAAAAACTGAGCAATCAAGCAACTTATTACTTTTATTATATCTTTTCAAAATAGCCTCCCTTCACATCAATACATCGCTACATTCTATAGAACCACTGAGAAAAGCAGTTTGCCCACTCGTCCTTAGGGGTCGCTTCGACGGCCTTTTGAAACGCAGCCACTGCTTCGTCGGCGTCCATAAAACGTTTTCCTCGAAGTTTTTCTTTAATTTTTGGGAATAAATAAAAATCACAAGGTGCAAGGTCGGGGCTATAAGGTGGGTGACCCAGTAATTCCACGTTTGCCGTCGCCAAATAGTCGATCGTTTGCTTGGCGGTGTGCGATGAGGCGTTGTCGTGGTGAAGCAGGATCCTACTGCGAGGCCGTTTTTCTCGAACTTTTTCCAAGACAAGTGGTAAACAATTGTTAGTGTACCACTTCGCAGTAACTGTTTTTTGATCCTCTAATATAATTGTTGCGTAATGACCAGTCCTTCCGAAGAACGAGGCCACCATCTTTTTTCCCACACTTCGACCTCTCTTCACTTTAGTAGGCAACTCCTCGGAAGGAAACACCCACTCAGCAGACTGTCTTTTAGTTTCAGGATCATAACAGTAAATCCAGCTTTCGTCACCCGTAACTACGTCGAACACAGCATTTGAGTCACCTCCGTTGAATCTTTGACCCATTTCACGGCACCAATCAACACGACGGACTTTTTGGGCTTCTGTCAAATTATGAGGTATCCACCGGGCACAAAGCTTCCTCACCGCTAAATGTTCATGGAGGATTTTGTGGACTTGACTCATACCAATGGCTAAGCTTGTACGAATCTGCTGATAGGTTACTCTTTTGTCAGTCTCTATCATACGCCGCACAACACTGATGTTATCTTCAGTAGTCGCCGTAGAAGGCCGGCCCTCACGCAGATCATCAGTGAGATTAGTGCGGCCACGTTTAAATTCATTAAACCAGTTGTAAATAGTAGCACGAGATGGGGCTTCATCGTGAAAGGCCAATCGAAGTCTATCATATCTTTCTTGTTGACTTAAATTACATCGAAAGTAAAAAATCATTGCTCGAAATTTTTCTCGCGTTAAATTCATGCTCACGTAGTACACACAATTTTCAATTTGCCGCCAAATCGTAAAACAAATGACAATCGAGTGGAATTCGTACACAAAAATATTAAGAAAGAGTTCCATTTTCAAATTTTGAACTTATTTTTTTATTATATTTATTACAAGTGGCCAGTTCTAAAGACTTTCAGTGTTGCCCTCGTACCTCCGCCTTGCAGAAGACCACAGTCATAATAACACTACTACTTGCTCTGTAGTAGTGTAGTGTTCCTGGAGGTGAGCAAGGTCGCCAGAGCTCCCGAGGATGCGTTGTGTTGAGAGCGAGGGAATTTGTCAACACGGCGAATCCTCAAACATATCAAGGGTCGGCAACGCCCATGTTACTCCTTTTGAGTTGCATGCTAGGTTGCGGTGTCCGCTTACCATCAGGGGGGGGCCGTACGCTTGTTTGCCACCGTCGTTGTATAAAATAAAATAAAACAGATATGCCCGAATATTGAAATAAAGTTATTTTCAAACCACATGCTCGACAATGCCGAATTATAGGTCATGTAAACCCTACCGAAAGCAAGACATTAAATCCCTTGGTATTAGCCGGGTTATAATGTTGTACTGAATTTCATTATAACCCGCTGGTTAATAATATGATTTCACTTTTCATAATTCTTATTACTATATGCATAAAGTTTAATTTTGCTAAATTCAATTTGTCCTAGGCCATGGCCTACTTGATTTGACAAAATAAATGAAGTTTGCCTCCGTGTGAACCCCGGTCCGGAGGAGCGCGGTGTTCGAAATTCGAATTTCGAATCTAGGACCACGGCTTGTGCTTTCGAATTTGGAACGTCGCGCGCCTTCATTTGTTCACGCGTGACGAACAAATCGAGTTCTTGTAGGTGCCTATAGAAGATTTAATTTCAAAAATAATATTGAAAATGTCGAGTGATGAAAGTGTTTTGACTCCTGAGTTTATCAAATTAGATGCCATAGGCATTGTCAACAATCTGCTGCCAGAGAAGTCAAAGGAAAAATACCTAAAAACCTACAACGATTTTGACAAATGGAAAGCTGTAAAAGGCAGTCTGTGTCTGAATCAGTGCTTCTGGTCTATTTTGAATATTTATCTACTGAGCCTGTTTTTTTGTCTCGCATAAGGTGTGAAAAGTAGAGTATACACCTCGGGGATAAAACTGTTTTAGTCTTGGGCGGTTGAACCCCTCACTGCACTCAGGACTCAGTCTTAATTCCCTCGCTTCGCTCAGGAATTAACTTATAACTCCCTCGCTACGCTCAGGGGTTAAATTATGAGTCCTTCGTTACGTTCGGGATTCAATTCGCTCCCGTGACATAAAACAGTGCTTTATCCCCTTAGTGTATAATCTACTATTATACTTTTTTTTACCTATCGTAATATCCTACTGAACATTATAAATGCGAAAGTTTGGATGTTTGTTACTCAATCACGCTTAAACAGCTCAACCGATTTAGATGAAATTTTGCACGAAGATAGTTTATAGCCTGGATTAAAATTGAGAATAGTTCTTATCCCGAGTTAATGCAGGCGAAGTCGCGGGCGGAAGCTAGTTAATTAGTTATATATAATTATGCTATTGATATTCCGCTAAATAGAATGGTCAAGAATAGTACCTGCGTTATAATTATTTGCGTATTTTACGTGCATAATTATGTGTGCGCCTAGTGTCTACTCCTACACCACCTGGAGTAGGTGGCTAGGCTCAGTGAATTATGTAAATAAATACAAAAGACATCAACAACAACTACCTTTAAAATTCATTCCCGCACGTATTCCGCCTCTACAAAGATGCTAGGACTCCAACACGGTTAAATAGGTACTTATTATGAATAGTATAATAAATCACAGGTAAATTAAATAACAATTTAATCAATGTGCACAATAGTATGAAAATATTTTCTTGCCTGTTTCAGATAAGTTAGTCTAAAACAAATTAATGCTACAAGGATTATTTAGGAACCATTACAGATGTGTGTTGCTTTTATTTTCCCACGGGAACGTTTATCGTGGGCTTTGTTGCAGTTAGCCAGAGGCACTTTCGCGACGCCTCTTTCTGCAGCCGCGTCTGACATTCGCCCCGGCGGAGCAACCAATCTCGGTCGGTTACTCCACACGGTACGTATATCATTTTTAGGGTTCCTTAGTCAACAAGGAATACCCTTATAGTTTCGCCATGTCCGTCCGTATGTCCGTCTTCGGCTTAGCTCAGTAACCCTTACTACTAGAAAGCTGTAATTCAATCACGCCGACAAAACAGTATAATAAAATCTTGTTTTTTATGGCAGGTACCTCCCCTACACCTAAAGTGGGGGATGTATTTTTTTTCTCGGTAAAGCCATAGTGTGGGGTATCGTTAGTTAGCTTGTTTAAAAATATTATGGGTTTCTTATACCATTTTTCAACTCAGTGATTCGTTTGCGAGATGTTGGGCTAGTGAGTTATGTCCGCCCCCCGAGCGCGCGTGTCGATGTAACTAAGACAGACAGGCAACTACGGAAACCTACACTGCGCGTGGCCCGACACGCACTTAGCTGATTTTTATATCTTAGGAGGGGGTCTAAAGCCGGATTGCATCAACAATATCGTACGGGTTAACGTTTAATATCACGCAGACAGCTGTCATCCTATCGAGGTCTGTCGAAATGATGGTACCTAAGTATGTTACTTTTTAAATTCTACTTCGAAAATCTCTATTGAGTTCCTACGTAACATGTATAAAGATCGATATAGCAATAAACTATTCTACTAACGCAGCCCACAAACTGCGAACATCAAACAACTTCAAGTCAGATTTTTGCGATTTGTGCGAATCCTACCATGATTTTCCAGCGACGTCGAATTTCAGTAATGTAAATAAACATAACCATAATTTATTGATAACACATAAAGTTCATCAGTTTTACTATAGACTAGGAGTTTACTACTAGGTAATATATTATTTATTTATTAAAAGGTGCCTGAGCTAGGATACCCTGTGTTTCAGGCAAAAAAGAACTAACAATTGAAAATCAAGTTATTCCAAATATAATACAATATCATTCTTATTGGCTAGTACAAAATAGTTCGGAAGTTATAACCTAGGCGCTGCTAACTATGAAGATATAATAAAATAAAATTATTTTAAAACGATAAATAACTTCTCTGTATCGTCATAGGACATGTTCTGTAAGGCTTCTCGTAGCGTTGATTTACATTTTATGTAGTCTAGAGGATATAAACCTAGCCGCGCATTAAGTCTATTGTAAAGAAGTGGACCTAGGAAAAGAAAAAATCTAGAAGAGAAAACGTGTCGTTTTTGCGTATATTTAGGACAAACAAAATCTTTACGCCTTTTACTGGCATGATCAGTGTTGTAAGGGGTTACAGCGTGCTGTTTTAGAACTGTATGCAATATAAACAATTGGCGAACTGTTAAAACTTCAGATGATTTATACAGAAGGTTAGTGGGGAATTGATAGGGGCGGAAAGTAGAAACCTTGAGGATTGCTCTCTGGGCTCTTTCTAGGTTTAGTAAAGTGGTTTTAGCCAAGCCACCCCACGTAGAGATGCAGTAAATTAATACAGATTGACATAACGCAAAGTAAACTTGTTTGATTATGTGCGAGTCTGCAATCGTACGTAATTTTTTGAAAATAAATATTAACTTACGAACTCTAGTGCACAACGCTTCCACATGATGTCGAAACGAAAGGGACTCATCAATTATGATTCCTAAATACTTTATTTTGCTTGTGGTAGCAATACCCGGACATGCACACTTGTTATTTGTGGGATGTTTACAATTGTGAGCATAGCGGTTAAGGTTAGTGACATTTTTTACTTACATAGATGGTTTTTATTTTTTACAAAACAGTATTTACTTACATAGATGGTTTTTATTTTTTAACATGCGTACAATATACTTATACCTATGTAGTTTACACTGCAAAACGATTACATAATCCATTTGAGAGTACAAGCATAATTATCAACCATACTTAGTGACCAGATAAAATATCTAATATGTAGGTAGGTAGGTACATACAATAAAACGCCTTTGTTAGCGACGTGGCTAGGTGGATTGGGGCCTCGACGTGTTTAGTAGCCCCATCGATCAGGTGGTATGACCGTCCTGCCGGAACGAGTAACATAATGATTAGTGTTTGCGTTGTTATCATTAGACACTGGGACCGTATAGGAATCGAACGCGGAGCGCGGGCGGTCGCCTAACCGCTGCACAGGCGGTGCATTCGGGAGTGACGTCATCGCGTTATCAGCCGGGAGAACTAGGTCATCGTAAGGCTGGAAGTACACAGCGCCACTGGACTCCGAATCGGACCGAAGATCTGAATCGCGTAACAAATGACGCCTATTTCTGATTAAGACTCCGCCACCTATTATTTGTACTGCATATGAGCGTATGCCACGAATTGACTTTACAATGCCATTAACCCACCTTTTGTCAACCCTAACCTTTACCTTCTGACCTGGTACGAGAGGAGTTAGATCACGGGCACCCTTATCATAATACTCTTTCTGTTTATTTTGTCGTAATTGGAGCTCGGATTCAACTCGCCTCGGTATTTTTGGCTGGAGGAGCCTTGGTGGACACGGAACAATACTTCTCATTTTCCTGTTATTCAATAATTCAGATGGACATGCTAGTTGGTTGCTTATGGGCGTATTCAAATACTCCAGCAAAGCTAGCCTAAACTCCGTACCATCAATATGTGTCTTTTTCAGGATATTTTTGATTGTTTGCACAGTTCGCTCAGCTTGGCCATTAGATTGAGCATAATAAGGAGAAGAAGTGACGTGTTGAAATTTCCATGTCTGAGCAAATGACCGGAAACTTTGAGAACTAAATTCTGGGCCATTATCCGTCATAACAATATCTGGTATACCCTGTCGACTGAAAATCACCTTTATGTGCTCTATCACGTGGTCAGATGTTAACGAACTTAATTCAGTGACTTCTACATACTTACTGTAATAGTCCACTACTATTATATACTTTTTATTATGCCAGTGAAAAATATCAGCACCAACTTTTGACCAAGCCCTTTTCGGAACTTCATGTGAAATAAGTGTTTCCCTTCTGTTCTCATTTTTAAACATTAGACATGCCTGGCAATTATTTATTAAGTCTTCTAATTGCGCATTTATGTTTGGCCAGAACATAATATCACGAATTCTCAATTTGCACTTGTCAAGACCTAGGTGACCAATGTGCACCCGCCTTAACATCTCACTACGCATAGCAGATGGAATAATGATTCTGCCGCTTTTCCATAGCATGCCGTAAGCCTCTGTTAATTCGTCCCTGTATCCCCAGTACGCCCTAACCTCATTACATACTTCCTGTTTGTGATCTGGCCATCCGTTTTTTATGTATTTAGCTAATGATTGTAGTTCTACATCATCTTGAGTGAGCCTTTGAATCTGAATGAAGTGTGTGTCTACAAGTGGGTTGCTGATAGCGACTGCGCAGACTTGCGCACGCGCGTCCAAGTAGTCGCGTGGTTCTGTTGTTTGCCCACGGACCGGTTCTACAGCGCGTGATAACGTATCAGCAATAAACAAGTATTTACCAGGCTTGTACACCAAATTAAAACTATATGGTTGCAGACGCATCAACATTCTTTGCAGACGTGCTGGGGCTGATGCTATGGGCTTTCGAATAATACTTACAAGTGGTTTATGATCTGTTTCTACGGTTATATCGTTTCGACCGTATATGTATGTATAGAACTTTTCGCACGCATAGACGCAAGCCAAAAGCTCTTTTTCGATCTGAGCATAGGCTTGCTCAGCTCTAGTCAAGGATCGTGACGCGTAACAAACCGGCAAATTGTTTTGCATCAAGCACGCTCCAAGACCATTTTTGCACGCGTCTACAGAGATAACTACAGGTATGTCTAAACTGTAATATTGCAAAATTGGCACTCTCGACAAGCACTCCTTAAGACTATTAAATGACTCCTCATGATTTTCATTCCAGTGCCATTCTATTTCTTTTTTGAGTAGTTCTCGTAACACGTGATTTTTTTCAGATAAATTGGGTATAAAGTTCCCAACATAATTGACCATACCAAGAAATCGTTCTAAATCTTTCACATTTGACGGACGCGGCATATTTCTGATCGCGGACGTGTGTGTATCATCAGGGTAAAAGCCGTGTGGGGTGATTTTATGACCTAAGTACTTAATTTCCGACAAACCAATCTTACATTTATCTCTATTTAATTTTAAATTAATTTCCTTGCATCTATCTAGAACCATTTTTAATCTCATGTCGTGCTCTTCTCTGGTACTGCCGTAAATGAGCAAATCGTCGATAAATAAACATACACCAGATATATCATCGAAGTGCTCATACATTTTTTTGTGAAAAACTTCTGAAGCAGATGTAATTCCAAATGGGACACGTAAAAAATTGTACCGCCCAAAGCTAGTATTAAAAGTACAAAGGTCCGTACTCTCTGCATGTAACTTTAGTTGCCAGAAACCCTGTTTTGCATCTAACGTACTGAAATACTTGGCGCCGCGTAGATTTGCTGTGATTTCGTCTAAAGTCGGTAGCTTGAAATGCTCCCGCTTGATTGCTTGATTTAAATCACGCGGGTCAAGACAAATCCTAATGTCCCCATTAGCTTTTCTGGCAACGGTCATACTACTGACCCAGTCGGTCGGACCCTCCACTTTAGCTATTATTCCGTCTTACCATTTCATCTAATTTACATTTAACAGTCCTTTAACGCTAGCGGTAACTTCCTCGGTGCATGCACCACAGGTCTGACATTTTCACACAGCTCAATTTTGTAATGCCCCGGCATGCATCCTACACCCTCAAATACGTCTACATATTCTCTGAGGATATCATGTTTGTTGTCACCGTCCGTGTCAGTCTTTACCGCCAAAACCAACTTTACGACATTTAACTCAGTACATGAGTCACGACCTAAAATAGGCGGCGAATCTACATCAGCAACCAAAAAATTTAAAATGAAGTCACGGTCCTTATACTCGACTTTCAAATGACAATGTCCTATAACTTTGATATCATTACCCGAATAACCCCGTAACCGAACTGACGACAACCCTAACTCCTGCTCGGATATACCTATTTCGTGTAAAAAGGTACGCGGTAAAATATTCACGTCAGACCCAGTGTCTAATTTAAACCTAATACTACAACTATTTATCATTAAATCAACGGACCAATCATTATGCGAACCAGAAAAATAATATATTACCTGGTCAGTTGACTCATCTGCTTGAACCTCGTGAACCGCGCACATCCGGGAGAAATGGTTGTACCGATTACAGTTGAGACACCTCTTGCCCACAGCCGGGCATCTCGAGTTCCAATGCTCATACCCACAGCTAGAACACCAAGCATTGCGCTCTCTTCCACGACCTTGAACTTGCATATTATATGCCAGCTGATGTCGTTGCACAGGCAGACCTCGGCGCGGGGCTGGCATCGGCGGGGCGGGGGGCGCGCGGGGACGGGACAGCTGCCGACGGCCGCGGAACCAGCCGCGCTCGGCACCTCTATGCGCAGGCATACCTCGCTGCGATACCCACATCACCTGATTAACATCACCATCTTCATATACAGTTTCTCGCCCCAAATAATCACCCTGTATCGCATAGGCACAGTGTTCCACAGACTCTTTCTTTATCACGTGGGCCTGTAGCTTCGAGACTTGTGCAACATTACAAATATCTAATGATTTTTTCAAGGTCAAATCTGGCTCCCGCAATAGTCTTGCCCGAAGGGAGTGTTCCTTAATCCCACAAATGAGTCTATCTCGAATCAAAGTCTCCATTAAGTCGTTAAATTCACACGAGCTTGCTAGCTTTTTTAACTCGAACGAATACTGCTCAATGGATTCGCCCTCTAGCTGGTCGCGTGTAAAAAATTTGTGCCTTTCAATCGTTAGATTCTTTTTAGGCAGGAAAAAAGCGTCAAATTTTTGCAACAACTCAGACGATGTCGTTATCGATGCTTTGTCGAACTGGTCGTAAACTTCACGACACCGCTCACCGATGATGTGCAATAATATGTTTATTTGAACTTTTTTATCCTTCTTTGATATTTCACATGCTTCATAGTAGATAAGAAAAGAACTTTTCCATTTTTCCCACTCTCTCGATAGATTCCCCGATGTAACATTTTCTAAGTTATTAACGAACAAAAATGGCGGCGGTGGTGGCAAAATCGAGTCCATGATTACTCCACTTTATCTTTGGTACAGACCGTCACCAATCGCAATTACTACAGCACGTAAGTACTAAAGTACCAACACTGACACTATCTACGTAAACTGTAAACTCCTTTTAACGCGATAACTTTAAATAGGTTCTTTTATTCCGGCTGCGCCATGTTAAACGTGTAAATCAAACACCGTGTTCGGGCTAAGACTGACTTTATTCACATACCCACATGCATGATATTAAATGTACTTGGAGCTACCCACAAGTAGGTGATGTAGAAGCCAGCTACTTACAATATTAAAGCCGCGCTGTGCATATTCATAGACTTGCTCTACTGAGTTTGCAGAAAAAAGTAGGACAGTGTCATTAGCGTATGAAATTATTTTTCCACAGTCGATTTTAAGATTGCAAAGGTCATTTATATAAATTAAGAACAGCGTAGGACCTAGAATACTTCCCTGTGGGACCCCAAAAGAGGCATTATTAAGGTCCGAACTCATGACATTGTCTATTTTTGTGCGTTGCGTGCGACCATCTAAATAGTCTGCAAATAGCTTGAGCTGCGTACCTCTAATTCCTAATAATTGAAGCTTGTGAAGCAGGATGGGAATGAAGACGGTATCGAAAGCTTTAGCAAGGTCAAGGAAGATTCCGAAAGTCTGATTACCCTTGTCTAGTTCTTGCACTAAGTAGTCGGTCAATTCGTGTACGGCGTCGGCAGTTGATAGTTTCGACCTATTTAAATCCAAACTGACTTGTAGACAAAATACCGTGGCTCTCTAAATATTAGACAAGCCTATTATTGATGATTTTTTCTAATATTTTAGACGTCGAAGGTAGTATAGAGATAGGTCTATAATTTGACACCTTGTCTTTGCTACCAGATTTGTATACAGGAACCACAATAGCTTTTTTCAGACATTTAGGAAATATACCTTCTGAAAGGGATTTTTGGAAAATGAAGGAACCAGGATGTGTCTGAATAGCTTGAGTATTTTATTAGATATACCATCCCAACCCGTAGCTGACTCATTTTTTAAGCACATAATTATCCGTTCCACCTCTCGTTCGTCAGTATTTATCAGCACAAATGATTTTAATGTACTAATTGTGGTTTGAACAACTATTAGGGAGAGGGGAACAACTTTTTTGAGCAAGTCATTACAAAAATTACGATATCTTTTGTACGATAATTGTAGTACTAAATTGTCTGGATTTGATTTAGCTTTAAGATGCAGTTTGTCCCTGTGTTTCATGCAGCGGATAAGTTCGGGTGTAATCCAAGGTTTAATGTTAAAATATTTACTACTAACACGTAGGTTTACGGTATTACTCAATATTACTTGCTGGACTTTTTGAATAAGGTATGACATGCTAGTGTTTGCGTCAGCGGAATTGTAAACTGGGCCAAATTAAGACTTTGTGGTTAAATCTGACATACTTGTTTCGCATTCTGGTATGCGTTTAATATGCTACACGTGCTTGTTCTGACACGTGGACTGAGCACGCGTACGAAATAGATGGGTAAGTAAATTACTCAGATAGACCCCCTAGAGTTCCACGTGATACGGGAAAGTAATCAACTGCCGTGAAACGCAGAAGGATTTTAATGTAAAGCTTGTCATGCATGTAGTAGGTAGGATGTTAATGTGTTTACATGCTATTTGCACTCTCACCCCGTAGGGTATTAAGATAAGATTAAAAAAACACTTCTGCCTGAATAAAACCTTTCTATTCTAAAACTATTCTGCTTGAATAAATCCTTTTCTATGCCTTGGATGCCGCCAGCAAGTGCCTGCTTTGTAAGCTTGACTGGCTGACCCTGTCCCGTACCTACATTGATAAAAAGTTTGACATAGACGTAGCGCTAGCGACAAGCACATTTAATTTTATTGAAATCAATATCATTCTCTCGCAGTATTATCTATGTAAAAATTAAACAAAATAACTTTTCAAATAATCGATGAACTTTTAACATTTATTGTCCCCTTCCAAGTACCTATGTACTGACTTCGCCCGATGTTCCTTATCACTTTCACTGCCAGGAACCCGCCTAAAGGGGGCCTTACGCCGTAGCCGCCTTCCGCTACGGGACAACCACTGGATTGGCTACGAGTATAGCGCGTAGCAATTAGGGAATGCAAAACCCGGTAAAATTTCAAAACCGGTAGTTAAAACTGCCACGACAAACTCAAAACCGGTTTACCGGTTTTTTACCAGTTTTTACGAATATAATATAAAAAAATAGTAGTGGAGGATAATATTTTACTGTAAAAGTATTAATTCTGCTTTATTTGTAGGCGACGCGACGAGTAATTTAATAAAACAAACATGTTTTTTGCAATATTTTGTTACACATTTTTACTAAAACTCAATAGGTGAGGAATATTATTAAAAGTTTAAATGCTAACCAAGCAACCAAATGTGTAATGTAATGTGTGTGTGTAATCATAAATGTAGCAATATTGATCGGACGAGAACCGGTGTATTCAACGTGGTATCGACGTTGGCAACAAATTGTCGTAACTTAAACGCACACTGGAAGTGACAGAAATAAAGTGTTGTATCGGCGAAATTATGAGGGTTCATTGTTTTTATTAGATTCAATATTTCAAATACTTATTTTGTTGAGATCTCTCCGATAACACAATCAATGCTCGTTTATTAGGCTTATTATAAATATTATAATACAAAGGCACTTCGTTAACTTTTGACCTAATCCGCTTTCACACGACAAAGTACGCATTAAGTGTTTCTAATTCCATGCTAGAGCATAATAAAGGTTTTGTCAAGAATATTTTTCCGGCTGGCATTCTAGTAACTATTGTCAGATTATTTTAAAACCCATGTAAATATTGTAAATTTTTTGCGGTAGAAATAAAAGTAACCTCTATGAAGCTTAACCATAATTCTACACAAACCAACAAAATAAATATCCACTATCAGAATTTCCGCGAGCCAAATCTTCCATCGTAATTTATTATTCATAGCGGTTTCCCGCGACATTTTATGTAGCAGGTAGTAGCTGCTCCATAAAATATAATAAACGTGGAATTTTGGCTGTTGTCTACAAATTAATAAGATACAATTGTGTTGTTCTCAGGCCTTCAAAAGGTACCCTTTGTTAGTCTTAGTCAGTCAGTAGTATATACCAATGATGCAATAAATGCTATTCGAAGTGTACCTACTACACCTACCTTATTAACAAGGGACAAAGTAGTTCACCACGACTTACGGTGCCGAAACATGGACGCTAACAAGTGAGGCTGTGCACAAAATACGAGTAGCACAGAGGCTCTCTCTCTCTGGAGCGCGCTCGATGGGTGGACGATATTAGGAAGATTGCGGGTCACTTCTGGATAAGATTAGCTCAGGATAGGGTCGGGTGCCGTACTCGAAGAGAGACCTATGCTCAGCAGTGGGCGATTATGGGCTGAAAATGATGATGATGAAAGTAGTTCAAAATATTGATACTTATACTTATTTGAATAATACCTGCCACATTGAAAACTGCGTCTTGGTGACGTTAGTAACACTGGCAAAGGGAAGATGCAGCTATAATATTTACCATTATTTTGTGACCTAAATGTTGAAAAAACATAAAATAATAATAGCTACTGAAACGTTTTTACTTTAGTTTATACTAATTACAAACAACAATTACGATTTGAAGTAATTAATGTGAAACGGAACGTGGTTTAATTCAACAATCAGCGTCTGGTGACGTCACTCTAGTCAAACGTCAAAACTTAGGCAACTCTATGACATCTAGGGACGAACCACGTACAAACAAATATGGCGAGTGACACACATGAGTGAAGTCACTGGAACTGTAGATATCCGTTTAGGCGCGAAAATTTAAATTGACAGTTTGTAACAGGAATTTTTGACTAGAAATTGTAGTATTTTAATTTTTAAATACTTTCGTGGTCTATTCTACATGCGATTCTTTCACATGAAAGCAAAATTGAAAATATTGCATCTTTCCTATTCAAATTTTATAATGTAAAATTTTGTTTATATTGCCAGGGCTTTCAAAAGACACTCAAGTGGTGAACAATGGCAACGCGGTGAGGATGAATCCGACCGGCGCGTGCGACGACGATCGCGTCCGAGACGACCGCCCGTAGACAACTTGCGCACAAGTCGCACAACGCAAACCTACGAGCTTCCTCACGATAACCAGCATAATTTTACCTCAGTTTATGCGTAGTTGCGTATCTTGGGGTCAGGTACTACGGACTAGTGGCGAGGTGAGTCGAGACATTGTGAACGACGTAACTGCTGACTACAGCTGATTAAATGAGTCCATGGCAGTTCACGAAATCAATGGTGTAAATTATCACAAAACAAAAGGTAAGTATGTGAAATTATGGATGATGGTATTGTGAAAGTGAGAAAAGCAAATAAGTAATAACTTTGTGGGGTTGACGTTAACATTTATCCGTCTAGCCTGTAAAAGGATCACTATACTTATACCGGCTGTATTAAATCTATCATCATTGTAACAATTCTATATGTTGAACAATTTAAGTAATGGGTTGTTATGGGAGATGTACATAATTATATAAGATGTGACGGACGTCTACCGTATAACCCGGCGCACCAAGATCCTACGTGCGGATGCAAGACATGGTTCGTAAGGAATGTTTGTGAACAAATGCTTGCGGCGCATTCTTGGTGTATTCTAGCCACGAACTATGTCTAACGTGAGACTGTGGCAGATGACTGACCAGAAGCCTGTAAGCCAAGAAATCCTGTTGGAAACGGAGATGGCGATGGATTGGACTCGCGCTTGGACGGTCCGATAACCGCTTGTCCAAGCAGAGTCTTCTCTAGCAATCTACAGGCCGAAGAACACCGGGTTGTCCTTGGAATACATGGAGGCTATCAGTTGAGAAAGAGGCTGGCTCAATTGTTCGCGGCTGGAAAGTGCCAAAAGAAGTCGCGCAAGATTGTGTCAAATGTCTGAACTCTTCTGCGAGCCCAATAACCCTTATGAGGTATAACAGGAATAAGTATAAGGTGGGCCAAAAGAAGTCATCCGATGTTGTTTAGAGAGCCATACAACATTGGATGACTTCTTTTGGCCCACCTTGTACATCAATCAATATGTAATCTCTAAACAGAACTCTAGAAAATAGGATGTTTTTTCCAGTGAATCATTTCGGTGTTTTTGTGACAAGAAACATTACATCTATATATTTTTTAATCTGTTTCTTTTCACGACCAACTGGGTATCAAAATGGTGGTATTTATGCATATTTAGTTCCCCTCAATTTGCGTAATTTCGTCTACGAGGTTATAATTTATATTTAACCTAATACCTAAACTACTCTAACTAACTCTAACAAAATACCCCGCGAGAGAATAATAAACTATACTTACTACAAATTGGAGCGAATGTTGTAGATGCTGTAACTTATAAAATATATTTTTCATTCCTAAATCATAGCGTTGCCATGTGATAACTAAAGTCATCTACGAAGTAGATGCACATCCACAGTTCAAATAGATCTCCTCAATTAGATTAAAATCAATTCAATGTGTACATACGTGTGACGTATGACCAATATGATTGTTGATTAGTATATTTTGTACAATATACTCGTAATTAGATTTAAGATGTTAATGTGTGAAAATCGTCAGTTTTAATCAATAAAGGTGTTATTAGTAGATTTTTATATTTGTGAAAAATAAATTATTCTCCTTCGTATTGCAACATGTGCAACTATATTTTACCCACTACCTTATTTTTTGTGTCATTTAATTAATTGCGATGAGTTTTGTAATCAATCACTTGCTATTATTTATAATTTAATGCTTACGTCTAAGGGCGTTGTTACCTAATGTTTGTAAATAAATAATTATAAAGACAATATTGTATATCAAATTATAATTATTATATAAATCTATCCAGGATGTTATAAAGCTGCATTATGTATGATTAGCCAGTAAGTATATTTAGATAACGTAATTCTATGAATAAATTGTTGTTCCATGAGTTTTTAATTTTCATTTATCGCTCACGGGGAGATGTTTTCCCTCTTCGGCCGGCAACATCTCACCGAATCAAATCATTCTGACACCCCTAGTGAGTATACCAGGGCACGAGGGCTTCATCGGCAACGAAAGAGCGGATGAGCTTGCAAGAAGGGGGAATGGTTCTGGACCTACAAATCACTTTGTAGGTCCAGAACCATTTGTGGGACTCTCGCAGGGACATAATTTCGGCCTACGCCAAAACCAAACACCAACACGAGTGGAGGAATGAGGCGGGTTTAAGGCACTCTAAGCTCTTCATAGAAGGAGTGGACTCGGACTGGACTAACAAACTCTGGAAATCCAGTAGGAAGCAACTCAGAATCATATCTAGGGTGTTCACAGGTCGATTCGGGGTCAAGGATCTCTTGGCCATTGGATCTATCGGATAGTTTAGACTGTAGAGTGTGTGGCGAGGAGGATGAGACTATGGAACACTTATTATGTTAATGTCACGCTCTTGCCAGACAAAGAATGTATTACTTTGGTAACGGCTATCCGCAACCAAAAGAACTCAAGCTGCATCATCCGTTTCGTGGAAATGATGGAGCGAGCTTGGGAGTAGGCATAAAGGAAACGGCAAATGCACAAAAGGGTGTCCTGTCGTTTGACCAAAAAACATTTCGCAAATATACACCAAAATTGTGTTTTGACAATATTTTTTTTACAACTCAACTTTCTACTGATGCCTGATTTGACCAAATAATCTACAGGCAAATTTTCATTTTATAAATCAAATAAAATTTTAGCAACAAAGTTACCTGTAAAAACTACTATTGGTCTAATCGAATTCGGGCTTAGAAGACGGCTGTCAACATTTTTTTATTGGAAAGTAGGTGGTAGGCATGTGTTATAATTTACTTTAAAAACAAAGTTTTAACCGACTTCAATTTAGTACTCCGCCAAGCTACGAGAACATTTCCACATTTATTTTCCAATTTACCACATGAACTGATTTCCGAGCGCAAATGCGTTGATTATTAGAGAAAAAAACCCAATCGCTGTATGTGGGCCAATAATATTTGAGGACTTCCGTCGATTCCACAAGGATCACCTTTGGCACTTCATTAGCTGCTAACGGAATCTTATCAGAATCTTTGACGTACTTTTGTACTTTTAAGTACATAATTGAGGAATTCCATAAGTCATCTGTGGTCTTCATCATCAATTGCACTCCACCAAGTTTATAATTTCCGGGTGTAATACACGAGATATAATAGAAAATACCAAAATCACTACATACGTGCCTAATATAATTGAGGAGTTCCCTCAATTCCTCATGGATCCGATCATCTAACTGAATTAAAAAAAAACGCGACCCAGCTGGGAGCATATACTTACAAGCAAAAAAAAAATTTTACGAATCGGCTCATCAATGACGGAGTTCTGAGGTACAAACTTAAAAAAAAAAAAAAATACAACCGAATTGAGAACTTCCTCCTTTTTTTTGAAGCCGGTTAAAAAGAAAGCGGTGTTCGTAGACATTTTTTACGAGCGCGTGTGTGTGTGTGTGTGTGTGTATTGCTTGATATTTGTTGTTGCTCTATTTTAGAGCATTGACTATTAAATATAAGTAGCAACAACATCTAAAAGTCGTAAAAAACATTTATAAGCGACATAATAATTATAATACAGCTTTAAGTTTGCCCATTACGATCTCTCAACTACTTAAAAACACTCATTACAAAGTTCCTCAGACCGGCTAATACCATAAGTACCATCTTAATAGATCTGATACCGAACGCCTTTGAGTGGAAACAAGTAACAAGATATTCGTACACGGAACATACTCGTACAGAATTTGAACAAGTTTCAAGTAATCTTGAACTTGAACCTCCGTGTGTAAGAGACATGAGCACGTGAGTAACGAAAAGGAGCCGAGTACCAGCTTCAAAAGAACTTGAGAAATATCTAATAGTACATAAATGATACAAACGTATATTACATTATTATCTTATCTTATCTAGATGAGGGCCCTTTCGGATGCACTTGGACCCAGTGGGATCTTTTGTGCATTTGCCCTCTCCTTTATGCCAACTCCCAAGCTCGCTCCATCATCTCCACATAGCGGATTATGCAGCTCGGCGGAAGCATCTTGAATTCCTTTGGTTGCGGATAGCCGTTACCAAAGTTATTCATTCTTTGTCTGGCAAGGGCATCCCAGCAATGGTTCTGGACCTACAATAGTTATTTATGCTACTAGTGTGGAAAGTAGGTGATTTCCGACGAGAGTCATTTTTATACATGAGCGAGTGAAGCGAGCGAATGTATAATTCGACATGAGTCGGAAATCATCTTTACGCGCGTGTATCATACAACATCTTACTATGCCTTGTGTGAGGAAATATATTAAATGTTGAAATGTTGGTTTAAAATAGATCTAGGTTTAAATTGAAGAACCCAGGTAGATTGTCAGGTACCTACTTATTATCTGGAATTGCATTTAACAACTTCTACACATCTTTTCCCCTCTTGCAAGCTCATCCGTTCTTTCGTTGCCGATGAAGCCCTATTGTCCTGGTATCCAAACTAGTTGCACCTTATTGTGTTTTCCAAGCTTTTTCAGTGCCTGGACGCCATTATAGACTAGTCTAGAATCCACTTTCGGCGCCGTAAGCGCTTTAAGGGCCGCTTGACTGTCACTGAGTATATAGATGGTCTGCCCTCTCGTTTGCCTGTCTATATTCTCCTGTACACATGCAATTATGGCGTATGTCTCCGCCTGGAAGACGGTTGCCAAACTACCCATGCTTACACTACTACTGTAGTCATTCGCATAAATGCCTGCTCCCGTACCAGATCCCATTTTTGAAGTGAAAACTTCTTTAGCGGCGCTGAGCACTTTTTGGGATGGGGAAAAATTGTTGAATACGCGACAGAGTTTTGTGACGTCAGATGTGAAGGAGGTCACTTTTTGCTGCTAGCCGATTCGACTTCATTCAAAACTGGGGGTTCAAATTATTCGTAAGGGTATAAAGCCGTTAAACACTTTTTGCAATAGCATATTCTGCAAATACATTTGTAATAATACCAACGCGTCCTTCACCGTTTTGCTATTGAGAAAATTCGAATAGTTCGAATTTGGGCGTTATTCCTAAAGAGATAAAGCTTAGAAAAATATTTGCCAACGGCAATAACAAATTGATATTTTGGTCGCCACCGCCGTCTGCCGTTCTTGCAAATTCGAATAGTTCGAATTTAGACGTTATTCTTAAAGAGATAAAGCTTTGAAAAATATTTGGCAATGGCAAAAACAAATTGGCATTGTGTTTGCCGCCGCCCGTCGGCACGCCGACGGGCGAGCCGGCGGCCCCTCGCACCCAACGCGCCCGCGGCCCGTCCGCCTAAATAATTGATAATTTGTTTATATATTTGCGTCAAATTCATTTTTAGGGTGACACCGTAAGATGTCACGTGACCTGATCGAAAAACTGTTACAATGTTATTGAGTTTTCACTTCTGCCGGCACTCCCGGAGTGCAACCTGGTTTTTTTTTATCCGTCCGTGTACCATATACTGTCTTCGATACCAGACCTTGGTGGTTCTAGACCTTCAGCCCATTCAGCCCTGGATGGAACTTTTGTTGTGTAGTTCCTATGGAATACATACCTACTTGGGTAGCATTTTGTCGCATCCCATGTTTGTAATTCTTTCTAAGAAACCGTCAGTCTCCATGTTTTTTTGCTTAGTCCAAGAGTTCTTAATCTGTAGAGCGATTTGCGCGCCTCTGGTCACCAAGTGAAGTGGCGGTAGGTCCAGTAGGACTTCTAGCCCCGCTGTAGGCGTGGTACGAAACGCCCCTGTTATAGCCATGCATGCCGATCTCTGCACCTTCATCAGGGCATCTCTGCATGTGCTCATTAAAGTCCTTGGCCACCATACCAGGCTACCGTACAATAATATGGGCCTCACCATGTGACTTCAGTACCTTTGGGTTCAGTCCCCATGTTTTGCCATACGCTGATCTACACATTCCAAATACCCTTAGTGCCTTTGTAATGGTGAGATCTGTATGCTTCTTCTAGTTCAGTTCCTTAATCACCATGACACCTAGATATTTCACATCATTGGACAGTTCTAGTACCCTCCCGTATAGTTTTAACTGCTGTACGCCGCACGGTGGGCTGGATGGCTCGAAAAGAGGACATTCGCACTTTTTTCAGAAAAACATTTTTTGAAAAATGCTATCCACTAGAGAATTATATGAGGAACAATAAATGTGGTATACATTTTTGCGAAATAAGGCATATTGACAGCAGAAAAAAATAAAGTCTGTTTTTTTTGTATGGGACCCAAAAATAGGTATCTTGTTTCTCAGAAACTATTAGAGGTCCCGTCTTCTACCTTTCAAGACTTTGTTTTTCTACTTTTATAGAGTAAGAAACGATAAGCAGATTTTCTATTCAGGTGCTGTTTTTTTTTTTAGTCCAGTAAAAGTTAACACATTTTAGATTTTTTCGTTTATGTCTTTTTTGGGTTTTTACATTATATTTCGATAGTTAAAAGTAAAAATGATAATAACACATAATATATGTAACGTTTATTAAGTTATAAAAAAATCCTAAGTACATTTTTTACATTTTTCATACAACTAAAAAGAAATAATCTAATGTTTTACAATAGACACATGTCATTGTCACATTTTATGATTCATTTTGTTTTTGCGAATAATAATTGTTTCAAGATAAAAGAATACTCACTATTTCGTCTTCCATAAAATGATTGAGTTGTAAATAACTAACAACAAATTTGAACCAAAATCAACTGTTTCCCAAAAAAAAAATGACAAAAATCGTCGCATCTGTAACTTGTTATTAATATTATAGAATTAAACTATCAAAAAATATTGTGGCATCCCAAAAAAGACAAACGAAAAAATCTAAAATGTGTTAACTTTTACTGGACTAAAAAAAAAAAACAGCACCTGAATAGAAAATCTGCTTATCGTTTCTTACTCTATAAAAGTAGAAAAACAAAGTCTTGAAAGGTAGAAGACGGGACCTCTAATAGTTTCTGAGAAACATGATACCTATTTTTGGGTCCCATACAAAAAAAACAGACTTTATTTTTTTCTGCTGTCAATATGCCTTATTTCGCAAAAATGTATACCGCATTTATTGTTCCTCATATAATTCTCTATTGGATAGCATTTTTCAAAAAATGATTTTCTGAAAAAAGTGCGAATGTCCTCTTTTCGAGCCATCCAGCCCACCGTGCGCCGCGAAGGGTCCTTTTCCCAGTAAAGGGTATTACTACAGTTTTGCCTGGATTAATGGATAATTGGTGCCGGTCGCACCATCTCTCCACTGTCTGCAGTGCCTTGTTCATGATTTCTGATACCGTGCCTGGGAACTTCCCATTAACCAGTATCACTAAATCATCAGCATATCCTACCGTGTGGACGGGACCTTTATTGAGTTCTACCAGGAGTGAGTTCACCACCAAACTCCAAAGAGTTGGTGAGAGTAGCCCACCCTGTGGACATCCCTTTGTGGCCGTGGCCATTATCTCATCCCCTAAGAGAGATGACTTTATTAGTCTGCCATTTAGCATGTTGCCTATCCATTTACATAGGATCGGCTCTACACCATGTTTTGCAGCTGCTTCGCTGATAGCTTTATACGTGGTACGATCGAACGCTCCCTCCACGTTTAAGAAAGCTGCCAGACATAGTTCTTTATTCTCTATGGCCTGTTCAGCCCTGGTTGTTACCAGTATTACATTATTACTATTAGTCAATAATTTCCACTCGCGCCGCGTATGTGATAGGTATCCAGTGGACACCCACTCTAACGCCCTGCACTTGTCGTAGTGAAGTCGGTACTCTGTTTTGTTTCTTTACTCATGTGGTCAACAGAATCGATCTGTTTTGAGTAAACATCCATTACGGAACTCGACAGTGAAAACACGTGTTCACAAACTACCTACCGTTTGAGAAGCTGTATAATGAAATTCAAATATCGCATATAGGTGGATGTATGCTTGTACACAAACCAATACGGAAGACAGCGTCTTTTTTTAACGTAATATTCGTCATTCGGGTACAGTCGCTGTGATTTAGGTTAGACATAAGGCGTGTACAGATATTATTGAGCATGTTTGTACATTACGATGTACCGGGCACGGCTACATGTCTAAACATGTCTTTTTTCCGATATTAATCCCCTAAGATGTTAAAAATGGAGGGTTAAAGTTTGCATGGAGCTATTAAAACCGCTGAGCCGATTTAGATTAAATTTGATATGTGTGATTTATATGTAGTTCCGAGGAGGGGCATACGATAATTTTTATCCCGAATATCATATCTACTTACTGGTGAGTGATGGGTGTTGTTATTAATTTTTTGGTCTACTTCCGATTTACTTTCATGAAGTTTGTGGCCCATGGAAGATGATATCCGGGAAATCATCATACCCTATAAAATTCGAATAAAATTAGGTCTAGACATATTTTGAATCCTTAATGCCGTTTTCATTCCTTAAAGGAAGTTTTTAAGATTAAATCAACATTTGAAATATGTACCCCCCCTTATTCATAAATGTCCATCGAATAACCTACGAAGGTAAAATTTATTCCAGCTGGCTACTACTACACAGAAGAGGATTTTTACTTATGTTTTTTTACCTTATACCTTCGTTAAAGTGCTACTTAATTGTCAGCCTTTCGATTCCTAGAATGATCCCGATCTCATAATAATAATAAGTATTATATATGCGGAAGTAACTCTGTCTGTTTGCTACCATTTCACGCTCATACCACTGAACCGATGTCGACGAAATTTGGTATAGACGTAGTTCGAGTCCCGGGGAAGGACATAGGATAGTTTTTATGCCGGAAATCATCCCTTAAAAGGGTGAAATGGGGGGCGGAAGTTTGTATGGAGGTACAATATAAAGGTGTTCCACGCGGACGGAGTCGCGGGCAAAAGCTAGTATATATATAAATATTAAGAAACGAAAAAATCTGATAAAACGGTTAAAGTATCAAAACTACTCTACGCCCACTACATCACCTGCGCTGGCGCGCTCGTAGACGGGTAATAATACCTAGAATCGAACTTTTTCCGGGCCGATAAGGACTCTTAAAGTCTAGTTTATGCTTCGTGAATAAACAAGTTATTCGGCGCCGCAACGCGCGTTTCTACGGCGATCGCCGCGTCGTGTCTTTACACGACGCCGTCGAGTGGATTTCCACGGCGCCGCACCGTGAGAAACTACGGCGCGCGCCGCGCCGTGTATTTCTACGGCGCCGCAACGTGAGTTTATGGGGCGCCGCGCCACGTCGTTATACGGCGACGACGCCGTGCAGTGGACATGTGGCTGAGCCCTAGTGATGATGACTGTATTGCTGGAGCGTGCGGCGAATACAAAACCGATTTCAAATTCCAAGTCAATGTGCTAAAAGTATAGATGTTAGTGTCGGTTAGGTGTTGGTGTTACTAGAGCTACAGTCGAACTCAAAAGTAACCTTGATGCCTTATCGCTTTCACCTGTTTGACAACTGCATATGACTTTAAAGCGAAACGGTACAAAGGTATTCAGCCCCTTGTAAAAAAATTGTGCATCTCTATCGGAAATTGAGGAGCTGAAAAAATTGCTACCTACTGTTTGCATAGGATTTCTTTGCAAAGCGTTCCCGTTTTCTAATGTCCGTAAGGGTGTCTATTGCAAAATTATGAGATGCTTAGGCTGGTTGAACTAGAAAACTAAATAAATATTATCTTGAACACATATTTTGTTATTTGTTAGAAGCTAGAACAAGTTTAAAAAAATACTCCCTAATGAAAATAATCCGAAATTGGTTCTGCTTTTTTCGTCCATACCTTCGCTCAATCAAAATATACAATATTCAACGACATACGTATCATGGTAAATAATCGAATAATAGCCCTAAGTGTACCTAATACATGTAAAAATTGTAATCCAGTAAGAAAAAAAATCACCCTCCCTTTAATGAGAAAAAAGAGGAGCAGAGTTAATTAAGCTAGTGAATCACAGTTCCCGTAACTAGATCTTCGTATATTCTGATCCAACACAAAGAAACGAATTCAATCTGAAATACCTACCTTAGCTTGACGCCAAACTCTTTATACCGCAATAATACTAATCAGCACTTTACTTTCTCCCGACCGAACGATGCAATAAGCGTTGGTTTATCTTATCAGCTGAAGTCTTTTCAATTTCCTCCTTTGTGACATTTGAATGAATGGAAGGTTCCAAAACTGCCCAAGTTTTAATTGCTTTCGAAATTATACGCGTCGTTTAGGACAGAAACTAAATCAGAGAAAACATGAAACAAACCTATTGGAGAGTAAATTTGATAAAAGCTACGGATTTGGTTTAATCCAGACCGGTTGGGTTTATGTTAAAGAGATAGCGATCGATTGGACTCTCCTCATTGAGGCTTTTGTTTTCCAGCCGTGACGTCGTGCAGATAACTCTTAACAGATTTCACGGAAAGTTGGAGGAGCAGAACGACTACTATGTCACCATTAATCTTTTGGAGACGCGTAAGAATGTCACAAACTGGCGACCGGCCATTCCATTTGGCACGAGTCTTGAACGATGCTTTGATACCTATGGGATTTAATGCAATTGTCTCGAATACTGACTTGGAAATCTAGTATCCTTATCTGCACATTTTAATCAGCAGAGGCATTTTAAGTTTTATGAATAAGGGGGTAAGTGTTTGTTGCATCAAACCGTCTGTAATCGGAAGCGGTGTTCGTTAAAATCTGATTGTATGGAATGTTTCACAAGTCTGCCGGCGCCATAGTTAACGTTGAGCAGTCTGTAACCGTAACACCTCGTTCACACTGCGTCCGTTTCCGTGTCCGGGAGGCATCCGTCTCTTTCGCACTCGGGCGAAACATCGCAAGCGAGAAAAAGAGGGATGCCTCCCGGACACGGAAACGGACGCAGTATGAACGGGGTGTAAGTTGGTGCAACCTTCCCTAAGACAATCGGGCGCACCTACATGCACAATAAAACTTACTTTTTTTTTACATATCCAAAATGCAAACATAATGCCATGTGGCAATCTCTACCTCAGTCATCCTTCGTTGAATGAACTTGTTATTTTATTTGACTTCCGTGCTTTCCAGTATTAAATTATTTAAAAAAGTATCGAAACATTTATATGAATCTGCAGCACGAAGTAGGTGTAGCTTATATCACATGTCGTAACATAAAATCTTTCAAAAGTTAAGTGGCGGGATTGATATATAAATTTATTTTTCCGCTCACTGCCTCGGAAACCCGTCTTTTATCCTTTAAAACCAGTGGGCAAAAACGCATTTTATCCACTAGTGGGGAAGTAATTTGACCTTGGAGTGTGTTTAAGTAGCTTTTGACAGATAACAAAAAGTAGAACGCTCATTATACAAAAAAATCACAGATGATGTATTTCTGTTGCCGCTGTAACAACAAATACTAAAAAACAGAATATAATAAATATTTAAGAACTTTTAAAAAATTGTGCTGGGTCTCAAAATGTATGGGAAAATTAAAATCCGACTCGCACTTGATAAAAATTCTACTTGATATTAACGTTATTATTAATGTAAAAAAAATTAAAAAAATATATTATTTGAATTAAATAAAGTTGTTTTGCATGTTGCACTTTCCTCGCTACAGTGAGGTGAAAAGTTTTGTATTACACACGGGTGCAAATGTATTTTACTTCTCGTGTGTTGAAACAAGCTACGCTCAGGATTCTATTTTAGAATCAACTATGGCATCCTTTCTCTTGCTCGTGTTGCCATTCCACACTCGCGGGTAAAATACAACTTTCCACCCTTGTATAACAAATAACTATAAAAGCAGAGTGTATAACTAAATGAGCCATTTTACCCCTCGACTTGTTTACCTACAATCTACTGTTTTACTTGATGTTTACAGGTTTGATTAGGGAAATGTTTTAATAACGGTAATTTGGTTTCCCTGTATGAACTATGTAGTACAATATCATATTAAAATATACCAGCTACAATGCTCTTTAACATTAAACGTCTCTATATTCATAATTTTATCTTGTGTACAATAAAGTATTTACATACATACATACATATTCAATTTTGGAATGTACATTTTTTTTGCAATTCACCCTATTATGTCCAACGATAGTTTTCCATTGCAGCTTTAGTTTGACGAGACAGACTTGGCGTGCGTTCAAAACCAGCGATGTATAAATAAGCTTCAAACTGTCGAGTCGCTTTCAAGGTCGATTTCTAATTTTTTTGTCGAAAGTAAGAATAGTGCCGTACCAAAGTGCTGTACACTGTGATTTTCTTACTCTATTGAAATCGATCTTGAAAGCAGAGGAAATCATAATTACGTTTTTATATTATTATGTAGCTACATAATGTACGTAGTGAAAAGCAAATATTATTAACAAACAGGTTATGGTTACTTCTACATCGCAATATTATTTCAGTTTTCCGAATAATCCGCATGTTAAAATAAATACGGGTCGTATAAAATGGTTTCCTTACAAAACACAGCCGGCTTTGTTCCATACATTTCCACGAACCTTTACTGGCCCATCAAAGTACCGACGCGGTGGGGTGGGGGTGCATAGAATCGGTGTGCCGTGTTCTAATCGATGCTTTTGAATCGTTTACGCGCGTATGAAACCAACACAATTTAATTGGGTCCCTATTGTAAATTGTAATTCGGGCCATTGCCTACTGTGGACGACAGACGCAAGAACGCAAGAAACCGAACCCAAAACCTCATATATAATACGTAAGCGTAGTGTTTAAGTAAATAAAGAGAACCCCCATATAAAACCCTAAGTATATAGGTAAAAAACAATTGTAACTCAAAGTATATAAGGGGAAAAATATTAATTAATAAACAAATATAAAACGTAAGTCGTATTAAAATATATAAAGGTCTCAGATAGCATTCCCATAATGTATATAAGCAAAATAGTAAAGGTACATAAGCCAAAATACATAAGTTAAACTCATTTTAAATCGAGTATATCGCACTAGCTCGACCGTGGAGAGGTCCAGCGCCAGCGCCACACGTGACACAATGCATGCAGAGCATACAAAACCTAAATCTAACATTGAAATAAGGTAATTTGGCTTATAGTTCTCAGCTATCCGCACGACCATTTCATAACCCATTGTTATACGGGAAGGTGATTATATCACAAGGTTATAGGTAATGAGAAGTCCTAGCTGTTATCCGCAGAAACCATGTAAAAACCGACCCCAAACAAAAGCATCCAACTTTCCTTATGAGAACTTTATAGTTAGAATCGAATTAGCGGATGCACCAGTTAGTGTAAGCCGTACGATTAAAAAAACCGCAAATCGGTGTACAGTTTAGCCGTTTGGGTCACGCATACTAGAGGTCAAAACAATTTTTTTGACCCGCAGTTCCTAAAGGGAAATTTTGCTACTTTACTAAACTTACTTTACCTAAAAAAAAATATTAAGTGAAATTATTTTCAAAATTGCTTTCTTGGAGTTAGATATCAAGATAATGACGTATCATTTGTGATATACAAATTTAAAAGACGCGAACATATTCCAGATCTTTTACCTTGTTGCTGAGACAGTCGCGGTCTGTTGGTCACTTAAGATTAATTTAAAGAAGTTGTGGCTTTCCAATGACTTGTGAATTGGTTGAATATAGTATTTATTTATTTATTGTATATTTGCGATATATATATCATGTGATATATGTTATATAGTATGTTTTTGCGTTGTATGTTGTTTGGCATGTTTTTATTTTTCTAGAATGAAAACCTATTGGGTTTTGTTTTTATTTTCTCTGTGTGTTTTTGTACACGGTATAAGTTTGCCTATCTCGTTCTACCTACCTTCCTCTCAATTGCTCAAAGGTTAGCTGGAAGAGATCCCTTATAGGGATAAGTTCGCCTTTGTACTTTGATCTATTGTGTACAATAAAGTGATTACATATACATACATACGTAGTTCTTCATTGACAGGCAAATCAAAAACGACATACGAAGTTAACAGTAAAAGTAAAATGACCTAGTCCGTCGCTCGCTTGCCACCGTCTCTATACCTGCGACCTTAGAACCCGTGGGTATGGCAAGAGACGATAGCAAGCGCCCCGATGGAGTCACTTTGGTGCCGTGGAAGCTGGGTAAGGCTCTGGTGTGGGACGCTACGTGTGTCGACACATTCGCTCAGTCCCACATCCAGGTGACCCGCTCCCAGGCCGGTGGTGCAGCCGACCAGGCCCAAGTTCTTAAGCGCCGCAAATATTCGTATTTATTAAAAGACTACGAGTTTGCGGCGCTCGCAGTGGAGACACTTGGACCCTGGTCGTCTGACATGAAAGTATTTATCAGGGCCCTGTCGTCGCGGCTGGTCGACACCTCAGGGGACCCCAGAGCCGGCGCTTACCTCGCGCAGAGAATTTCTCTGGCCATACAAAGAGGTAACGCGGTCAGCGTATTGGGGACCATGCCGCAGGCGGACCTTTTAGATGGTTCTGTTTATAGTTGGGTTTTTAGTATGTATGTTACTTTCTTTCTTTATTAGTTTATTTTTAAATTGTGTTTTTTTTTTCATATTATGTTTGTATTTAGTCATTGTTTTTCTACTTTATAAATAAATACTCGACTGTATAAGTGTATAAATAAAATTGAATAATAACCTTTCTTTGATGCAATTCGGTCAGCTTACACAATCTCAAGCATACGACATTCGTTCGGGCCAAGAGATCGGAGGCCGGAGCGCTCCGACGCATGGGGTACCGTTGCCGCTGCCGCTGCCGCTGCATGTAAATTGTGACCGAGCCCTAAGTATCAACACTTTATAAATGACTCTAGAAATAAATACATGTGCCTTTTATCCGAATGCATCTGAAATTGCGTTGTCTTTACAAGATTTAAATTAGACGAAGTTGCAGATGTGCTAGCTTGTTATTAACCCCGAGTTTACAACGCAGTCATTTCCCTACAACTACGTTAAGTGTTTGGTATACACCCCTGCATAGAAGTTTGTTTACAGGGGGATCAGGATCACTTATCTCTGCAGCCAAATGTACAGATAAGCATTAAGCATCCTCACATTATGGGTAAGCGTAGAATATGTTAGGTTGAGATTTATTAACATATTCAATTATTCACTGCCAAGAATCGCTACGCGCTACGCTCGTAGCCGATCCCGTGGTTTCTCTCGTATAGGTATGTAGTGGAAAGCGACTACGGCGTTAGGCGCCCGCTGAAGGGCTTGCGCAGCTTAAGGGAGATCAATGACTTCGATTTCATATCCCTATCTCGCGCTATTGCAGTGTGGCAAACATGACCGCCTGGATGCACTTTTGGTAGTTGAAGAAGGTTTTTTACCTAACCCCCGCTTCGACACTGAGTAGCAATCTAGTTCGGGAATGGAGTGGTTGTAAGAAAGGCAACGTTGCGAGCATTACGTGCATGTGGGAGTGCAATATTTTAAAAGATATAGTAATCCATTGTGACCCGCCATAATCCACAGTGACCCATTTATCCACTGTAGCGCATTCTCCCCTTTTTACTGTTTTTTAGATTAGGCAATGATTTATTTAATTGTGTACAATTTTCCGCTGAAAAGCTTTATCTAAAAGAGAGGCGTTTTAATAAGATATTTTAAAAGGGGCCGGTTGCCCGTTAAGACCTGTAAAAAGGTGTTAAACGCAGTCCTAACCTAACCTTTTTTTTTTTTTTTTGACGCTGGGGAAATGTGTTGGCAATTACCCCCCGGCCCGGGGAAGGCCATAGTGGGGGGTTATGTGGGGATCTCTCATCCCGTCGCCCTCCGCACAAGTCGGAGGGAGGGGAGGAGCCTACCCACTAAAACCCCAGCGGCGTCACCCGCTCTGCCGTTAAGGGGGCGTCATGGGATGGACATTTCTAACCACGACGCCCCCCGGCGGTCCTGGCTTACTACGCCAGGACACCCGCGCCAAGAGAGGGGTAAGTCAGAGACGCATGACTTTCCCCCCAGACGTGTAGGGCCATGTGCAATGTGGGTCCCCAACCCACTGGTCCTACTGGGGGAAGACGCGGCCCGCGGCTGCATACCGCGCGCGTCTTCGACCCCTCCGTCTGCGCCGGAGCGGGAGCGCGTCCGCACTGTCTTCGCGCTCCCGCTCCGCGGCCTCCTTCTGCGATATGACGACTTCGCAGAAGGAGGCCATCGCCTCCCAAGATCTCTCGCTACGCAACATGGCCGCCACGACGCTGCGCAGCGAGAGATCACTCACTCCGAGGGCCATCACCATTGTGCGGCGCTCGTCAGTCCAGCGAGTACACCACTCCAGGGTGTGCTGGGCCGTATCATCTTCGGCGCCGCACTCATGGCAGGTGGGGCTTCCCTCCCTCCCTTTTGATTTTGTGCAGGTAATGACCGAAACATCCGTGTCCGGTCACTACCTGCGTTAATCGGAAGTCCACCTTACCATGGGCCCTGTCCAGCCATTCGTCCAGCGACCCGAGGAGCGCCCCTACAGCGCGGATTCCGTAGGGGGAGTCCTCTAGGTCGCTTTTCCACCTTTCGCGCAGCCTACGCTCGGTCTGCCGCCGCGCCGCCCTCACCTCCTCGGGAGCGGGATACTCCCCGGTGGCTCTCCACCGCACCCGCTCCCTGTGCGCCTCAGAGTCCTTTTTTTTTTTTTTTTGACGGTGTGAAAATGCTTTACGCATACCCCCGGCCCGGGGAAGGCTATTTGGGGGTTATTTATTTATTAAGAAACAAACAGTCTCATATAGGTACATTGACACAATAAAAATTTGTAAATTATGGACTTACAGTTTCCTTAATGAGAACGTGGAACGTTATGTGGGACTCTCTCCTCCTACCGCCATCCAAGTGATGGTGACTGGAGGAGCATACCCACTAAAAACACACCGGCGTCACCCGCATTGCCGTTAAGGGGGGCGCCATGGGATCGCGAACATTCCACCACGACGCCCCCCGGCAGTCCTGGCTATACCCGCGCCAGGACACCCGCACCAAAGGAGGGGAAGGTCAGGACGCTTGACCCTCCCCCCAGACATGTAGGGCCGTGCAATGTGGGTCCCCTACCCACTGGCCCTACTGAGGTAGGGCGCGATCAGCGGCCGCAAACCGCGCGCGCGCTCTACCCCGCCGTCTGCGCCGGAGCGGGAGCGCGTCCGCACTGTCTTCGCGCTCCCTCTCCGCAGCCTCCTTCTGCGACATGACTGTTTCGCAAAAGGAGGTCACCGCTTCCCACGATCTCTCGCTTCCCAGCATGGCCGCCACGACACTGAGCAGCGAGAGATCATCCGCAACGAGGGCCGTCACCATAGTGCGGCGCTCCTCGGCCCATCCGCTGCACCACTCGAGCGTGTGCTGGGCCGAGTCATCCTCAGCGCGGCACTCATGGCAGATGGGGCTTCCCTCTCTTCCAATTCTGTGCAGGTAATGACCGAAACAGCCATGTCCGGTCATCACCTGCGTCAACCGGAACCCCACCTTGCCATGGGCCCTCTCTAGCCCCTATTGTGCGGAGTCCATATGGTGCGCCTCAGAGTCCTTTTTTTTTTTTTTTTTTGACGGTGTGGAAATGCATTACGCATACCCCCCGGACCGGGGAGGCCATTTCAGGGGGTTATGTGGGACTCTCTCCTCCTGCAACCCCTCTGTTAGTCAGAGGGAGGGGAGGAGCCTACCCACTAAAAACACACCGGCGTCACCTTCGCTGCCGTTATGGGGGGGGACGCCATGGGATCGCAAGCATTCTACCACGACGTCCCCCCGGCGTGCCCCGGCTTTTCACCGGGGGCACCCTCGCGCCGAAGGAGGGAAGGATTGGAACGCATCAACCCTTCCCCCAGACGTGTGGTGGGTCCCCAGCCCACCGGCCCTACTGGGGGAGAAGGCGGTTTATGTATTGACGCCGCCTTCTTCCCAATCGTCTGCGCCGGAGCGGGTGCGCATCTGCACTTTCTTCGCGCTCCCGCTCCGCTGCTTCTTTTTTTTGCATTACTGCTTCGCAGTACTCCTCCATTGCCTTCCACGACCCCTCACTGCTCAGCATACAGCCTACTACGCTATGCAGTGAGAGTTCATCCGTCCCACTGGCTGCCACCAGTTCGCAGCGTTCTTCAGCCCAGCTAGGACACTCAACTAGAGTGTGCTGGGCCGTGTCGTCATCGAAGCCGCAATGGTGCGCCTCAGAGTCCTAACCTAACCTAACCTAACCAAAAATTCTCTGTTCTCATTCAACTGAATGCATTTCATTTAACCTCAAAAAAAAAGGCAAAGCCTGTGCGAATGAGGAACTTATCTGAACTATTGCCAACAACTCAGACTGAAAATCAACAGTCTTACGTTTAAAGTAAATTGCTTTCATAACACTAAGTTAAACATCCCAATGCCCGACACTGGTCTGATACATGACACTTTCAATCCTATGTCAAAACAATAGGTGGAAAAATAGGTGTTCAAGTGGTTAGCATTGGGACGTTTACCTTACGAAATATTATTCTTTTATTTTTTTTATTTTTATTTTATTTAATTATGAAACAAACGGTCATACAAAAAATATTGATACTATTTCTTCTCTTAATCTAGACGTATAGTTTCCATTTTTATTGAATTTTATACAAACCCGCACAGCATCATGTAAGTAATGCTCATATTTAAAAACTAATCTACTTATATATAAAGATCGTTATCAACGTGCTGTATTGGTGGCAAATTATGGTTGACAAAAAAAAAAAATACGCAAGTATTTTAAACATTATATATTCTACAAATTATGAGATTTATATACATATTTATAACAACTTATCCAAATTATAGTGAATAAATGACTAAAATTTGTTCAACAGATTTGGCTGTCGGTCGTTCACGACAATTGGAAAAAATCCACTTTAAATTGCTTAATGACCTTTCTACGTTAACAGAAGTCACAGGAAGGTAATTTAAGTCTCTAAAATATTACACGCAATTTTTATTGACACCCTCCGGCATACCCTCCCACCTCTTTGCCTTCAATCAGCTGCTGCAAGACGTTTACGAAACGCGTACTGTAACCGGGGTTTTTCTTCTGGATATTTTTTAGTTGATAATAAACTTCCTTGCCCGTGGGATGTACTTAATCTCAACTTTGCCATTTTTTTTATCAAATCAGAGACAATTTTTAATGAACTTTTCAGTTCTAGATTTGGATCATCCAGCAAATGAATTGACTTGGCGATAATGTTGAAGTTTGTGTCAATGAACAATAAATCGGATTTTAAATTGCAATCACGAAAAATTTTCTTGGCGTCGACAATTGTTCTTGCTTTACGTGAATCTATGGATCTATCAATGGATCACAGTCTTGATTTCATTATAATATTTGTTGTAATATTTATAAAGCAGCATTTAAAGTGAATACCTATCAAATGTATTTAGTTTTTTCTGCCCTTACCCAAACCCCCCCCCCCCCCCCCTTTTTATACCCTTTGCCACCAATACAGAACGTTGATAACGATCTTTGCAGTTATATATAATACGAGTATATAGAACTCTTGCGTTACTAATCTATTGACAGACGGCGCACAGCCTAAACGGCTAACGATATAAGCATGAAATTTGGAACATATATTCATTACAGTACGTGTACTAAGAAAGGATTTTTGAAATTCAACCCTTAAGGGGGTGCATTAGGGGTCGAACCATTATATGGAAATCGTTCATTTGGAAAGTTATAGACTTGAATCTTTGTATGAAGGTATCTTACTAAAAGGCAAAACAAATAATAAAGTGATGTTATAGGGGGTTAAAAAAAGAGTTGAAAGTTTGTATGGGAAACATGTCGTTTTTGAAGTTATACTTTTAAAACTTCGGTCACAAGCTCCTAATGTACATTGAAAAACATTGATAAGGGTTATTTTTCTAATTCATCCCCTGAAGGGGTTAAGATAGGGGTTGAAAGTTTCACATAAATAATGTGTGATTTTTAATATTAAACTGTGGCTAGAAACATGAAAGCCGAACAGCAGGTTTCTTTTATAATATATAGATCTATTTGCCCCCTAAAGGGGTGAAATAAGGGGGTAAAGGGGCTTAATAAAAAATATTTATTCTCTAATACCGTTAAATGGGGACGGTGGATGGAGATGGAAAGTTCTACGTCTTTTAGCATTAGATAAGTTTGCTTTCAAAACTACACAGGTAGCCTGAACTAACGAGAGTAAAACTACTGGATTTAAGCAAAAATTTCCAGTAATGTACAGTAATGTATACTTAAAGCAGAAACGTCTGTTGATGATTCTTAAGATATTATATTTGAAAAACGGAGTTTTCAATTGAAATTTTGCAATTAAAACAAAAAATCTAAATATAATATTTTAAATAAAGAATATTTGTATTGTTGTATTGTAAACTAATGAACTCATCGCACTTAAACCTTTTACGCTTACTCCCTGAACGGATTTAGAAGATATTTTTAGACCTTTGGAAGGATATAGGATAGTTTTTATCTCGGAAATCATCCCTTAAGATGGTAGAACTTTGTTTGGGTCGGCGATAATTGAGGTTCCGCCCACAATAATTTAATAGCAATCATTTGTCTAAGACAGTTCTAAGTTCTACGCGGACGAAGTCACGGGCAACAGCTAGTTTCAGTATATAAAAGGACCACTCGTCCCTGAATACGCAGTAAAAATATAGGCGTGACCAAACAAATGAAATTAAAAGGACAACAACGAACAATGCCGAGGCTTTGTCAAAGTCCAGCTCCTTATGATTACTTTCCTCGCGACGCTTTTGTCCTGCTATATGTACTATGTACCTACTATTCACAAGCGGTCGCCTACCGCGTCATCTACGATTTGCACAATAGGCATGATAACTGATGAGATGACTCATGTTCAAATTGATAACGTAGTGATGCTAAATGGATAGTAAACCATCAAATTATCGTAATAAAGTATGAAATATAAAATATAATTAAAATAATAAAAAGATTGAACCTTGAAAGTTCAGAAAAACTATGCATTTTTTTATTGTCCAAGAGTATATTTAAAGCTGCCAATAGAATCCTTACGCGTTTATAGAAACAAAATTGTATGACAACTATGTACTTAAACGCAGTATTTCACGACCGAAAAAGCAATTTACCGGATTTTCCATACAACGATACAACTACTTTGTACAATTGTGACGTCATACTTGTGTGTCTATCAGCATGAAGCATTTTGCGCTGCCGCCAGTGACGTCAATCTTTGTCTCAAATTTTTGGGTATTTGTGTTCTTTAATTGTAGTTGCTCCCATACAAACATCCTCTCCAAAAAAACTGGTTCGAAAAACATCATAAAAAAATCTTAGTCATCATCCCTATTATGGGTCTAGTAGTTATACACTAAATAAATCCCACTAAAAACATTACATGTAAAGTGATGCCAAGACTCCGTAGCTCATACAGCTTTCAGCGTGAAAAAGATATCAGATCGCGACTAACGCCAAGCTCACTACCAGCCACGCTCTACAAATTCTATATCTTGGCTAAAAAGTATAGCTCTGTTGGGCACATCCCGGTCGCCGCATAGACTCTCGCGCCGAATGAATTTATGATGATATTAATAAGCAACGGGTCTATACTTTTTAGCCAAGATATAGAATTTGTAGAGCGTGGCTGGTAGTGAGCTTGGCGTTAGTCGCGATCTGATATCTTTTTCACGCTGAAAGCTGTATGAGCTACGGAGTCTTGGCATCACTTTACATGTAATGTTTTTAGTGGGATCTCATTCCTTTTTGTAAGGTAATTTCTAAAGGAGTGAATGGGAAAACCTATACATTCTACCATACCATCCCTTAATTTAAAGGGTATTTTATTATTTATAACAAGGAGTCCCTACATACATATATGTTCAGACCCCTAGCATCAAAATTTGCGGAAGTCTCATACAAACTTTCACCTCCTAGTTTAAGGGGTTGGGGGGGTAAAAGTTTCTAGTTTTAAGATTTTTTCGTTGTTTGTATACGATTACTAGCTTACATACCAAATTTCAGCTTTCTAGGACTTCAGGAAGAACGTTAAGAATATTGATGATCATCAGTGAGTCAGTGACGAAATCGGGGTATTTTAGATATCAATAAAATCTAAAGTATAAGAGCTATGCAATTGAAACTTTATAGTTTTAATAAGTCAACCACTGACATCATATCCCGATAATTTTGTTTATCTGGTATAATCCGGACCCAAGTTAAGAAGGTTCAAAAATACGACGAAGCGCTTCGAGAAAAGGTAGGTAGTGCCCTTGCGCTTCGCTTGGCTCGTCTTGGCGGGAGCACTCCCGTGCCCCCAGATATGGAATCGACTGGTGGAACCGACGTGACAAGGGTGCTGGAAGGGCATGCCTCTACTCTTGCATTAGCGGTCACGGCAGTCGGAGTGTGATTGTGGATCAAATGTTGTTTTATTGGTTTAGATTCGAACCTCTTCATTGCGTTAGATTTACATGGGTGTGCCTGAGGCCTGACCCTGCTGAAATGGAGCGAAGGGTCTTATCTTATGTCATTACTCATACTGCGTTCGGGTATCGCTAGCGATTGCAATCTAGTTTATTCGGGGTCCGAAAATCCGGACTCTAAAACCATTCAACCGGAAAAACCTTCACGAGTTCAAACTCAACAGTGATATCCACGACTTCAACACCCGAAGTAAAGGCCAGTCGTCTCCGCAAGGTTAGCACGTCGTTCGTGGGGAACTGCATACGTTTTTACAATAAAATACCCACCGAAATTGTTAATTTACCGTTCAGTAAATTTAAGTCTCATGTTAAAAGTACTTTGCTAAGCATGGCGTATAATACCGTCAACGATTTCTTAAACGAAAAAAATGCCTTTAAGCCAGTAGTAGGCTAAATCTATTAGAAATATACCTAAATAAGGTGAGTCGGGGCAAGAGTGTCATACTTTTTTTTAAGTTTGATTCAAATAGTGTTTGTGATCTTATTATTGCATTAATTCGTATAATAAAGCGATAACATATAAGTAATTTTTATATATTTTTAATTGAAACCACTTATCAAGCAAAGAACCTTTTAAAACATGCACTTTTTTGTAAAAAAATAAAAATCGGCATGACTATTCCTCTTGCCCCATGACTGGGGTAAGAGTATCGTACGTACTGTCACTGAGTGACATTTTAATTTAATTATTTTTAAAGCAGAAATTGCAAAATAGCATGGTGTAGCCTTAAAAAGTCAACACAGCATTTAAAAGGAAGTCCGAAACAGCTTTAATTGCGTTGTATTGAACCTGTGGTCTGTGTTGTCAGCTTAGGGAAAAGCTCATTTTTGAGGATAAAATTGTGTAAATTCTACTTGTTTAGCAATGCAACAATTAATTAAATATATAGGTTTTGTTAGTAAACTTAAAGAATGCAATTTTGGAAATAATGTCTAATTCTAAACTAGAGGACAATTACAAAGAATTAGCTATACCACATTTAGTTTCATACAACTTTTCATTAGCAAGTTTCAATTAGTTGAGATAAAAATAAAATTATATTATTCAGGGATGTAAAATATATTTCACTGCAATACTAGAGATAAGGTCCGAGGCCAGGTGGCTTTCCAAGATGCGGGAAGGGTTCATTTTGATTTTGCAGCCGACACAGTGGCAGCCTTGTGAAGGAGGTTGATTTCTGACCCATGGGAGGTCTTCATTTGGGAGCTGATTCCGTACCGGTGTCCTGAAAGGGAGGAAAACCGTGAGTATTAATTCTGGAGGTTTGAGTGTAATTCCGCGAGGCGCAAAACACGAGGAATTAGATGGTTAATCTGGTCTCATGGTCTTTTCAGAGAGGATTTCAGCAAGGTGGGAGATTTTACAATATGAAGAACTAAGAAAGTTATAGTTCACTATTGGTAAGATAAATTTGCACCTTTGGGTAGGATTCCATGTCAGCTTGTAATACAGGTGACTAATGAATTCAATTTAATCATTTTCAGTGAGACGGGAAGATCAAGAATTTGTCAATTTGAAGGTCTTGAAGATCAAGTAAGATCATATTGAAGATCAAGTTGAAGATCAAGTTAGAGATCGAATGGTTCTTTGTTTGAGAGGGCAGGGTAGTTTGTCCATCTTCCTCTTCACTTTGGAACCGGTGAGTCGCAGCACTAACGTAAACCACAACTTCCTCGAGCTGAAGGTCGGTGAACTTAGTTTTCATAATAGGAGAGTCTCTGCCATTTAGCAGTTCCCTGGAAAGATAGATTAAATAATATTAAAGACCGTTCAAATTTAATTTCTTTTGAAAGCTACTTTCTGGTACTATAACTTAGGTACTATAACTTAGGTACTATAACTTAGGTACTATAACTTAGGTACTAGAACTTAGGTACTATAACTTAGGTACTATAACTTAGGTACTATAACTTAGGTACAAACACTTAGATAGGAAATATAATCTGGTTAATTCGTGAGATCCGTTTACGACCCAAGCTTTAAGCTGAGCAAATAAATTTAGGAATTACCGAGATTAATAGACATACATACTCTCATAGTACAATATATCTATAGGAAATAAAGTGTGTCATAAATTATATTAACCTGTTTTATTTGATCTCCAAAAGCTTCCCATGACTTGTGCATCGATTCCATTTATTTTTAACACATTTGTGTAAATTTTTCCATTTTTACATGTCCCTGGGAGATTGCAATCCTCCAGGTGACAGTACCTAACTTGAATTAGGTTAGCTCCAGTGGATTTACGTATTAAGTAACACAGTTGGTAGACGCTGTCAAGATAATGAATACCTTAATAAGTTGAAATCTCTTCCTTAATCTGCAAATTTTAAATGATTATTGTGTATGATTATTATAATATTATATTTTAATTTACCGTTTGACATGTAAAAGTGCCCTTGTGGCCTATTTGCAGAATAAATAATTGATTTTATTTGATTATACCATCCGTTTTAAAATCCGGATTTTGCAACGAAATACAAATATTAGGATTTTTTTTCTTCCACTTTGCAGCATCAAGATGAAACTAACTGATTACTTACTTAGAAACCAACTTCATGTTATTCTATTCTCCAAAAACATGATTGAAAAGTATTGAATTTAAACGCGTTTTAAACAAACATGTCACTACACTAATGGCCGGTTCCAATAGGTAATCAATCCACCGATAGTTTTCCTTACCGGCAGTTACATTTTGACAGATTACCCGTAGAAAATGTGTCAAAATGTAACTGTTGGTAAGGAAAACTATCGGTGGATTGATTATTGGAACCGGCCATAAGTGTCGTTCAGTTTTGATCGCACAACTATCAAACTCAGCTCGAGAGTCGGTGAACTTACGTTGCGAGTTTTGAGAATTAGAGGCATTATTGCTTTCGTTTTAATTTCGCTTTACGATACGAATAGGAAGGTATCCGCTGACCTTTCTGTCCGTTCAAACGTACAATGGACATACTTCTTAAAAGCAGAATCATGTTGACTTGGTCTGTTGTTCGTAATTTAATAGAAATAGAGAATATTGTTAGATATAGCGGTATTGTTCGAAAGCGATCAACTTACTCATGCGCCCTTTGTATAGTTTAACATTACATTAAATTGTTTTGAAACTTTTGGGGGTTGAAAAATTCTAAAACGCTGAAAGTACTTTTTTGTCTTTTAATAAGTAATCTTTCTACAAAGTTACAAGTCTCTAGCTAAAAAAATAAAGTTCCTGTCTTACCCCTTGCCTACGTTATAGAAGGAAGTTTTGGTGTTCAAGTTTCTAGTATCAGTAGTTTCGGCTGTGCGTTGATGATCAGTCAGCCCTAGATAATAATAACAGGTATACCGACAAGTAAAGTAAGGAAATCTGAGCGACATCAGAAACCCGTTTGTATATTACAAAATTCCGCATACCGATTTCTTTCAGGCGGAAAGGATCCCGAGATTCCCGAGCGTCGACCGTATGATGCGAATCATTTTCGTAGAGCGTTATTCACTTCTCTTTGTAATAGGCACAAAGAAAAGGCAAAGCCAAAGTCTTTAATTGTTAAGTGTAACCGCTAATTATAGCGCTCTTTTGGGGAGACTTATGTCCAGATGTGGACGTCTTTCGGCTGATATGATGATGATAATTCTGCCCCACCACGTCAGGAAGCCGAAAGCTCGGCAATATCAATCATAATAGCCAACGTAATGACATGAAAATGATTTAGTCACGTATTACTTTATTACAGCTTCATATCAATTCACAATGTTTAAAGTATAGCTGTACAGTTAAAGACTTAAATTAGATTAAGAGGTAGATTGTTGAGCCATTTAGGTGTCAACTAATTTTGTTTTTTAAATAGTTCAACTTTGAAGTATCCAGTATAAAGTGAGTTTTAAATGGAAAGAAAGAAATATACATTTATTCACAAACACACAGGACACATATTAAATAATTAAAAAATATAATATACTTTAAAAACAAAGTTTTAACCGACTTCAATTTAGTACTCCGCCAAGCCACGAGAACATTTCCACATTTATTTTCCAATTTACCACATGAACTGATTTCTGAGAGCAAATGCGTCAATTATTAGAGAAAAAAACCCAATCGCTGTATGTGGCCCGATAATATTTGAGGACTTCCGTCGATTCCACAAGGATCACCTTTGGTACTTCATTAGCTGCTATTTCAACGGAATCTTATCAGAATCTGTGACGTGCTTTTGTACTTTAAGTACATCATTGAGGAATTCCACAAGTCATCTGTGGTCTTCATGATCAGTTCCACTCCACCAAATTTATGATTTCCGGATGTAAATACACGAGATATAATAGAAAATACCGAAATCACTACACGCGTGCCTAATATAATTGAGGAGTTCTCTCAATTCCTCATGGATCCCATCATCCAACTAAATTGAAAAAAAAAATGGGACCCACCTGGATGCATTATACTTACAAACAAAAAAAAAAATTCGAATCAGCTCATCAATGACGGAGTTCTGAGGTAACAAACATTGAAAAAAATAATAAAGAAAAGAATACAACCGAATTGAGAACCTCCTCCTTTTTTTTGAAGTCGGTTAAAAAGCACATAAAACATGAAACAAGTGTGTCTCAACAATTAAACTCCGTGACCGTACCTAATGTCGACTACAAAGAGAGAGATACAGCCAAGGTTACAAAAATCTGTATACTGTAGAATGTATTGCCTTAACATTACTTAAAGGTCGTTTATACATATTTTAGTAGTCGGCACCTAATTATTACGTGTCATTTCTAAACCATTTCTCAGCACTTTTCGGCTGATTACTTTTGGTGACAAGCCATATCAAGCTTGCCTTATTACAGTTATTACTAATATGGAAGGTCGCGCGTTAAAATTGTTTCTTGATGACTGATGCAAGTACAAAACGAACACATGCAACAATAAAAGTGTCTCAAAACGTATTTTTGAAATAGAGTTATAATAAACTACAATAGTTTCTACCTCTTATTACAAACTAGTTTCTGCCCGCGATTCCGCGTGGAACTCGTTTATATCGTAGCTCCATAGATCCTTAGGGGATGATTTCCGGGATAGAACTATCCTATGTCCTTCCCCGGGACTCAAACTATATCTTTACCAAATTTCATCTGAATCAGTTCAGCGGTTCAAGCGTGAACAGGTAACAGACAGACTGACATACAGACACACTTTCGCATTTATAATATTACTAGCTATAAACTACAATAGTTTCTACCTCTTATTACAAACTAGTTTCTGCCCGCGCCGCGATTCCGTCCGCGTGGAACTCGTTTATATCGTAGCTCCATACAAACTTTCAACCCCCACGTCATCCCCTTGGGGGATGATTTCCGGGATAAAAACTATTATATGTCCTTCCCCAGGACTCAAACTATCTCTATACCAAATTTCATCCAAATCGGTTCAGCGGTTTAAGCGTGAAGAGGTAACAGACAGACAGACAGACACACTTTCGCATTTATAATATTAGTATGGATCGTATGGATTATAAGTATGGATAACGCTACACCGCACGAAGCGGTATTTAATTTTCATGATAATCTTTTTAGAATTTGCACATCCCATGAATTTTAAGTCATAAATAATAACCACTCTCTCTATAAATCCTAGCACGCAATATAATTTATCGAAGCGTAGGTATCGATTTTATTAAAAACCATCTCAATATTCGCCAGTCAAATTCTCGAATTGTAAAGGAATCAATGACCTGAGCAAAAAAAAACACAGATCTCGTGCCTTTCACGATTTTCTGGTACATTGAAAATGAATTTAATGAATTAAACAAAACAAAATTTACTCAGTGTCGATTGCGTTATGAAGCAAATATTAATTTTAATTTATTTTATTTGTAACTGTGACACGTGCGATAGCTGTGCCACCCTTTTCACAGATCATAATTTGTAATATTGTTCGTAAGGGACTCTATGAACAATAAAGTCCCATCTTTTTCATGGTTTTAACTTGTTTTAACAAATAACAATATACTTAGGGTAGACCGGGGGCAATGGTACCACTTTAGAAACAATGACCACTCAGAATCTAAAGCTACCACGTAAAAATCGCTTATAGGATATAACATTCTAGTCTCATTGGCTATCTAGAAAAATATTTTCATTTAATCGCATCAGAATGGTGCAAATTGAGTTTTTGTTTATGAAGTCCTTGTGTTACAACTGACCCCTAGTACGGGTCAATTGTACCAGATAATCAGAGGTAAATAAAACCAAAAATAATGTTTTAATCAACCAGTAATTATTGTTAATTTCTTAAGACGAATCAGTCTGTTACGTTACATCAGTCTTAATTTATAGAGACTCGTACTTACACTAGACAAAGGTAGCATTTCAGTTGAACTAAACGTAACATAATATTTTCCAAGTTTTTGAAACATACATATTATATCGAATTATTATAAAATAAATACTTAGGGATGCTCATATCAGTCATAGCACACACCTTTCAAGCAATAACAACATCTCAATACAACAAAATAACGAATTATTTAACAATTACTAATCCCATACAGTTACAATTGACCCCATCCTTCACCACAAATAAATTTTAAATAATACCACTGAAACGGATGGCATTGCGGGTATTATAAATGAATCGTCGGGATGAATCATAGGTATAACATAAAATACCCGAGATGTAACTTCTTACAAAAATAATTAGTTTCAATTGTCTTATTTTAGCAGTCGTGTAAAAACTCTGGGTCAATCGTAGCTCGGGGTCAATTGTAACGTTACAATTAACTCCGAGTGTTGTGGTACAATTGTTCTTTTTTACTCGCACTCACTAACCTTCACAAATCTCGATTTCTATATCTAACTGACCCCCCCCCCCCCCACACTGTCCCAAAACCTGAATAACTAGAGAATACCAATTCAGTACAACTTTCGCAATACGACTATTTAATTATAAACACTAGTACAAATCGTAAATCGTAACTACTTACTTTGGTCAGTCAAAAATGCAAATCGTCGTATAGCACATGCTTTTCGCACGGCAGCGAGTGGCCGACTAGTGAGCAGGTCGAGACACGCTCAAGGCACACTGGTGTATACACACACATGCATATTTCGATGTGGTTGCAGAGTTATAGGCGATGGTACTATTGACCCGTGGTACTATTGACCCCGGTCTACCTACTATTGATTTATGCATAATATAGCAATTATCATGCAATCTATGAGGCTCTACCGCTTCCTGGTCTATTCACAGAGAAACAATTGTCTTTTCGCCTCTTTCATTGCTTTTAAGATTAGTTTGGTTTGGCTTGTTTTTGTACAAATATTTAATTTATAGTCACATTTAGCTTGAGTCAATCAGTAGCCATTAAGATAACATATTCAAACTCTCTCACAAACTCCGAATACTACATATTTACCTTTAGCATCATTTGAACCTTGTATACCTACTTAATCTAGTTTACCTTTCTCATCAGCAACTGACAAAACTATAGACAACTAAAAAAATCTAATAAAAAGGGTCTTTTATTAAAATACGCATGTGCCGCAATCGCCCAATCACAATTAATCAGCCTGTTTTCAATTACTTAAAACACGTAAATTCATTGGTCAAACTCGCCTAGAGTCGCTTTCATTGACCAGAGGGCCTACCGCGAAACGAAAACGAACTTCGTTCGTCTATCTCCCATTCTGTCGCACTTGCTAGTTCGAGCGACAAAGACGGAGATACACGAACGAAGTTCGTTTTCGTTTCCCGGTAGCCCCTCAGCTATTGACGCAAGTTGTCACTTCTAATGTCATTACATACGTAGTACTAAATAGCTAAGTTTTGCGCCTCGCGTCGAACAAACTGCAAGCAGCGAGGTGCCAACCTAGCTTGGTCGGGCCGCGACAGCATGTTTTTGAAGTGGACACTTCTTTGCTCGCGTTCTTGTATAGGGTATAGTATATACTTACAGTTCAAAATGTATCACGTGACTTCCGGAATAAGTTTTTGTAACGAAGCCTAATCTGATTTCAAATAATTGTTTGTTACATGTTTTAATCCTTCTTTATAATAGCAGGCTTGGCCGATTTTTTTATTAGGGTTCCATAGCCAACAAAGAAGTATCCACTTAAACTTAATTAACGGTTGTATCTTCGACACAACCCGCTTCTTTTTTGGAGTCATTTTTGAGCTCGATTGTCATTTGCTGTTCTCATCATTTTGTATTGTAATTAAGATGAAATGTCTGGCCTCGCTCGCCTCGCTTCACAATTATTCGTGACCTAGGATTATCGCGAGGATGAAATGTGATATCCAATATTTGATTAACTGACTATGCATTGTATACTAATTGCACTAGCTAGATTATATTTGTGAGGCGAGATGTAGTCTCAAGAGTCGCGAGCCAGTGTTACAAGCCTAAAACGAAACGTTCCTCGAACGGTCAGATTTTTAAAGTGATGTGACGTTTTGTTAATGCAACCCAGCCAGGTAACATCGACAAATTAAAACAAGACTTATCCCTAATTTCAATAGTTTAAATTTAGAACAGATATGCTGCTAGATCACAGATTACAGGGAAAGGCAGTTGAACGTTTTCTATACATCCGATCTCTTCTCACTTACGTACTGAACGACGAGTAAGAAAGGGATAGAACCATGTTATCTGACAGGTCTTCATACGTCATTGTCTCCGATTTCTCGCTCGCACGATGTAATTCGCTCTCTCGCTCGCTCGAGATTTAGTGCAGAGAAAGATATTTTCTTACAAGTTATCGATATCGATATTTACTGTATATATATTATATTCGTAATATGCGATACTCGTAAGTAAATTGTATCTATCTAAACTATACAAAAAAATATATGGTACTTACCAAATAGAAAACAAAAACCATTACACCAATACGAAAATAATAAACTGCATTCAAGATTCATAATATTCGCAACAAATTTAACTATGCAAATACATAGGTAGTCAGACCAGTTACTTTTTAACCCTCCCTATTTTGTGGATTTTTATTTTAACCGACTTCTAAAAAGAATCAATTCCGCGGGTTCTTTATTTTTTTATGTATGTTCCTCGATTACTCTTAGACGCCTGGACCGATTAGGATGGTTTTTTGTTAGAAAAGGTGGTCCTAGGTGGTCCCATGGTCATCAGGTCAGAATTTGACAATGGGATCCTGGAGACAACCAGGGAAATCTTCCAATTGTATAGGCACAGTTGAAACGATTTGGGAAATTTTAAGTGTCTTCTGTTTTTAATAATAACGAAACAGTCAGATTTGAAAGGTTTCGAACATATCCCGTCGTATTTTTTCGGCGTCCAATTATTGCGCCCTACTGCGTCAATCCTTTTCTGTCGAACATTATTTCCCGGAAATCTGAAGTGAACAGTAAACTACATGTAACATTAAAATATTTTGTCTAAACGCCTACATAAATAATTCATGTCGACGAAATATCGATATATACATGGTCACAACACTACCCGTGTTTACGAAAATTGTATTTTTACTAAAAATCCCAAAAAGATCAAGTTGGATCCATGTAAAAAGTACTTATTCGATAGAATCCACCATCTGCTGTAATCCCAGACATATGTGTATACTCGTATATGTTGATATTGCGTAATATAAATGAGATATTTGAAAAATAACCAAATGATTCTTACCGATGAAAACCAGTTCTTTCTCCGGTCTTCTTTGATAATCTAGGGTAACTCCGACAGTACGAAACTACACAAGCCATTTTGCAAGCCAATTGAATCTTTCACAAATCACACAAATATATCGTTTTAAAACACAATATTTTTCAAATAACCAATTTTCCTCAAGATTCACAAAAGATTTGACGTTGATTTGACTTTGACATCTTGGCAAAATTGCTTACTATTTGAACACTGTGGTGAACAGGATATGGAGACGAGTCGTCAATAGACTCAAAATATCATACTATTCGTCTCATTCTAACTCATGTCAGCTGACCATAAGAAGTGACAGAGACAACTTTATGAAAGATTGTCCTGCTTTATACCGCGCGTCTGTATTAGTCTGTGTGCTAGATAGTCTACGATCTGTAGACTTAGAAATATATATTTTGTCAATTTACCAATAGCTTTACTCCTTAATAAAAAGACAAATTTAATGTCAACTTTGACAGCTACGACTAATGCAACGAAACGTTGCTCGACAGAATGGCAAGTCAGTATGTCTGAACTGCAAACCAATGTTTACAATGAATTAAAAGTGTTATTTAGTGACTAGTATTAAGTGAAAGTGTCTCGAGTGCATTTCCCCTGGATCATGCAGCTAAAATGCAATGGAATACCCTCGTGACCGATTTGAAAATCCCCGTAGGTAATATGTAGATTATAAAAGTTATCTTTCGGCTTGCCACAACGAAGCCTTTTCGCAACTAAACTAGCTTATCCCTAACCTACGAAGTGTTACAGGTATTTGTAAAATGTATTGCTGTCGCGAAGTGCCTGATCAAGCGCGCGCGAGCGCGATAGAGACAACTGCAGCTTGGACCGAAAATACCTAATAAAAGTAAATGAAATCAACGATTCGTAGGCCCCTGATTTCTTCTCCAAAACTTGACCTATTTAACTATTTTTTTATTAATACTTAAAGAAAGGTTTTGGCCGTGTTCCTATGTTTTCCTTTTTTTAATAATCTAGTTAAAATTGTTTTCTGGATGTTTTAACACAGCTGAAAATGCGGTTTTTTTTTAGGTTTTTGAAGGTTAATATCACTTTTAAGAATAAATTTATGAAAAAAAGGAAAACATAGGAACATGTCAATAGTAGCCATAGATTTATGTTTCTTTGAAAACAAATATTGCTCTACTGCCATTATCCAGGGAGAAAACAGGGGACTACGTTTGTATGGAAAAACGGCCTTTGTGTTTCCTCTTAAAAAAAGACCGGGTTGCACTCCGGGAGTGCCGGCAGAAGTGAAAACTCAATGACATTGTAATCGTTTTTCGATCAAATCACGTGACACCTTAAGGTCACGTGACCTGTCTCGATTCCCACGTCTTACTAATCTTACGGTCACGTGACCTGTGGCGAGTTTAACAATTTTTCTCCATCAAAAAAGTGCACAGCGCCACTAAAGAAGTTTTCACTTCAAAAAAAACACCGCGTCCAAACGTTCAACCGTGATTGACCGCTTACATGTCATACATGTCTTACATGTCATAGCTACGAGTATGAGATTGAGCGGGACGAGGAAACGTCAAACGAGCGAAATCAGTGGACGTCCAAGCAAGATCACAGAAAAAATTATCCCATAAAAAACATTCCATGTAAAAAAGAGGCCAAGTCTCGAAACTCCCACCGTAGAAATTTGTGAGATATTTCGTAGAGCCAAGTCTCAGGCATTCTTATAAATCTTTATTGCTTGCTAAATAAAAGTCTGTAACTTGGCAATCTCACAATACTACATAGATTTAGGTATGCAGAAATCCATAGAAGCAGGAAACGAGAGAGAGAGCCTTGGCCTCTTTTTTACATGGAATGTTTTTTTTATGGGATCTCACTTCTTTTAGTACGTTATTGTGTTATCATATTAATACATACGAATTTTGAATGCGGTCCCATTCAAGCTTTTTCATTTTTGTCCCATTCACTGCAAATATAACTTTGTGATTCGCTATGTTTATATATATATTATTTATGCAGTTGGTGTATCTAGAACACTGGACTGTATTGCATTTTTTTAGTTTTTCCTTGATTTATACACTAAACACTAATTGATTTCTGAAGCTTCTATGTCTGCTAGAAGTGCCTTAGACTTTTGATGATCGGTGAGTCAGTCAGTGAGTGACAAAATTAAGAAACTTTGACTAGGTAGTTATAATTATTAAACTACTGGTTCAAATTAAATGAAATTTGAAATATATCGTGTTTATACAATGCGTGCTTGGTTACTGAAAATGTAGGCTTCTAGTTTTATCCACAACGAAGTTATAGGAGGGTCGAAAATGGCCTGAACTGCTTCGAGAAAAGGATGGTACGGCCGTGCCGCTGTTTTGCTCGACTTGGCGGGGGCACTGCCGTGCCCCCAGATACAGAGTTACAGACAGCATCATATAATTAGTAGCAGCCAAAGTAGTCAAATATACCGTAACATATCTGTACTCCTATAATAATAAAAAGGTGTTGCGATACTTGCGCGATGTATTTGGCTACTTTAGCCGCTACCAACTATACGATGCTGACTGTACCTTGGATTGGCTGGCCGCCGTGCTTTCGGCACTTATCGAATGTCTACCAAATTTCGTAGGAATTCGTTGACTGTTTCGTTCGTAGACTGCTATCTATCTCGCTTGATGCTATGCCCAGTATGCTGTCCGCCGCGTTCGGCCGTATGGACGCGCCTATAAATGGTTAATGGCATTTATTCGTGGTGTCAATATTTTGTATCCTTCTGTATCAAAGCAGTTTAAAAAAGACCGGGTTGCACTCCGGGAGTGCCGGCAGAAGTGAAAACTCAATGACATTGTAACAGTTTTTCGATCAGGTCACGTGTCCGTCTTACGAATTTTCAATCTGTCGAATCTTACGGTAAGATGTTACGGTCACGTGACATCTTACAGTCACGTGACCCGTGACAATTTTTCTCCATCACAGGAGTTTTCACTTCAAAAACATCAAGCCGCCAAATTGAACAATCTTTTCGCCGTGGAATTTATTATTAAATGTGAATAACCTTTGATCTTTCTATTTTCTCGCAGTCAATGTGGAAAGTAGGTAGGTGTAACTCTGGTCTAAGAGCCATATTAACACTAGAACAATTTTCGCTCGTGGTAATATGGCTTATTTTAGACTATTGTCATACAATCTACTATTAAGCGTTCGTTCGTTTATACCCTTAACATAATTACCTCGAGGAAGGTTTTCATCAAAATTATACTTAAGAACGATGAGGCACAAACGATATAAATTTTGCCAAAACACTTCGATTGGAAGAGCTTGTAGCAGCGAGTAAAATCCTTTTAATTAATGATTTCCAGCAGGAAACATCGTTTTATAGAACCTTAAATATAGATACCGCAATTATGAAGAAGGTAGGTACCTACAGTGAAATATAATAACAGTGGCTAGATACGATAGCGACAAGAAATTATAGAGAAAGAATAATTACTTATACTGTCTCTAGAAATTCAATATAATGCGTGAGGCGTGCTAGGCTATGGCTTGGCAGTTGCAGTTCAATATAAATAAAAAAGATTAAAGTATTTAGATCAAAGTTAAGGATCTTTAAAACTTTCATAAGACCCATCCTTATGTATGGCTGTGAGGCGTGGACACTAACACAAAAAGAGGAACGTCAACTCCTTGTAGCGGAAAGGAAGGTCTTGCGTAAGATCCTGGGACCTGTCAAAAGAGACGACGGCACGTGGAGGATTCGTAGAAACATAGAGCCTTATCACACTTGCGATTTGCGAGCGTATTTTCTATACAATTATCAGTCGCGGCGTACACGCTGCGTCAACGCCTTCATACAAAATACGCTTGCAAATCGCAAGTGTGATAAGGCTCATAGAGATCCAGGAGCTGGTGGCCGAACCCAACATCATCGGCGTAACCAAATCACACAGACTTCGCTGGTTCGGTCACCTACTCCGAATGGGAGAGGATCGTGCTGCCAAGAGAGCGTACGTGGGACGACCGACTGGTCGCCGCCCGGTTGGGCGACCCAGGTACCGCTGGGAGGACAGTGTGCAGGCAGATCTGCGACATCTTCGAGTCGGCAACTGGCAAGAAGTTGCGTGCGATCGGGACAGATGGCGTGCTCTCGTTTCGGAGGCCAAGACCCTCTTTGGGTCCCTGAGCCAAATTAGTTAGTTTAGTTTTAGTTAGTTAAAGTTACGTTGTCGTTATTGAATATTTGACATTAACGTTTTATTTTTATTTATTTAATTTTTTAATTTCTGCGTATGTAATGAGTGTTAAATTATGTATAATGTACCTAATGAATGTCTTATGACTTCCTATTTTATTGTGTAATGTAATGAATGTATGACTAATTGTAATATGTAAGTGTTTTGGTCTTGCACTGTAAACTTGCATCTGTTTGGAATAAATAAATAATCATAGAGAAAGAATAATTATCATATCCTCTATCTATGAACATATATATATATATATATATATATATATATATAGTAGTATCCCTCTTGTATATTCTCTCCCACAAGTCGTTTTTTTTTGCTGGGTGCCATAAGATCCAGAAGAACTCAATACGCGGAAGTAACGCTCTTCATCATATTTCCATTTGTGCGGTGCTTATGAAAGTGGGTTGAGCTCATCCTAAAAACATTATAATGGAAATGTACGGCATATTGGCTATATCGTGCAGAGTTCCGGCGGGGCAGGACTGATCATCTGAAAACGTAATCAATTGTGCGATAGTAATGGAATATCAAGTGTGGGTAGTTTTGTTCAGTGTAATAATAACTCCATGCCTTTGAAATGCTAAGATAAAAAGATAAATAGGGATCCCTATATTGTATGGTCCAATAATACACGTCCACGTATCGTTCCGTCTCTGTCTCTTTCTGTATGGGTTAAAAACAGAGATCGGAAAAATTTGCGACATTGTTTGCAATTATGTGGACATGACTCCAAAATCAATCAAAATGTTATTCAGTTAATTAATTTTTTACTTGACATATAATTTGATTCCTAGTCAATAAATACAAAAGTTTGTTAAAGTATAGGTTTATTAAAAAAAAATATCAGTATTTTTTTCAAATTTTTTTCTAGTGTAAGTAATCGTGTCAGTTTAAAATCGTTATTTATTTATTGTATATAAATATTTACGGCAACGATACCCATTTTAAATACGAACCTTTTGCTAATAATTATTTATGTAATTCATCGTCGTCGTAACGTCATTTTTTTAAGTTATTATAGTATATACGTGCTTATAAGCACTTTATAAATAAACTATTATCTCCAATAATTCAAATTATCTTTCAATGAATAATTAATTAACATTTTATTTAATTTTGGAGTCATGTCCACATAATTGCAAACAATGTCGCAAATTTTTCCGATCTCTGGTTAAAAATAAGCAGATAGGTATATATATCTATAGGAGATGCCAATTATTTTCCTGTTAATTATAGGAATACATAATAGTACATTGTTTAACGACGGGCGTAAGTGGAATATTGCGAACGAGAGTCTATCAGAAGGCTTTTGATGACTCGAGTTTGCAATATTCTTACGCCCGTGTTATACACAATGTTTTTCATCACATTTGCGAGGAAACAAATACATTTTAGATGAAATTAATACAAATCGTAATAATGTCAACATGTCAGTTGTCCATTTTGTTGAATTAGACGTGAGGCGCGTATGGCAAAGACCCTTCTTTCTTCATGTTCTACATATTAAATCTGTAAATAATTCTGCTAAACATTAAATTGCAGTCAAATTTAATATAAAGATATGTTTTATACATATTAAAAGTTGGTTGTAGGAAACTTTTGAAGATATGAAATACACCTTGGCTGATTGGAAACATCCTGAGTCCGAAATGAAGTATGAGTGGGTTCCATATTTTAAAACTAAACTTAACAGCCCGTGGGAGGTAAAGCGGCTATATATAACTGCTCTGTACGGTCGCAAGTAATAACGCCATTGAAGAGCAAGTGTGATGAAAAGAGATTATGACCAAATCCATAAGACATTTGTGTTCGCTACCCTTACCAATACCACAACAAATGCAACAAAGTGCATAAAGGACATAATAAAACCTTATTGCAAATAAGACCCCTCTACAATCTCTGCATAGGTATTTTATCTATTCGTCAAGATATAAATTGTAACACTTTAAACTCTCGCACTATGTATGCATTTTAAAACATTACATTACTCTTTATTTTTAATAACCGCTTCGGAACTTCAGAAATAAATGGAAAAAACCGGTCAAGTGCGAGTCAGACTCGCGCACCGAGGGCTCCGTACAAACTTTCACAGAACATACCCTGTGTGTCCCCGCCTATTAATTCTGGAAAAATCTTTACAACGCATAGCAGAAGTTACCGTTACCGTCATGAGTACAGAGCCATTGACGGTGCATTTTGTTACTAACTTGCAGGACCAAAAAACTCGTTATGTATGTTTTTCCGCGTTACAATTTTATCGCGTGAACCGATTCCAATATTTTTTATTTCATTTGTAAGAAGGTGCCCTCAGATTAATAGAATAGGAATTTAAAGAGAAATAAATACAAACAAAGGTGATTAAAATTACAAACTTAACACAGACATTATGTTTGATGTTTAAAAAAAAAATACCTACTTAGAGATACGCTTTTGTTTTTCCTGTAATATTTATTATAATTTTAATTCGCCCTGCAAACTTTGGAGATAAAGGGGAGTTTTTTCAACATTTTCCTTCATAAATCGAGATTTATTGACTGTAAAAAAAGCTTTATAATGTGCATTTAAAGTTCTTTCATTTGATACCCCACTTGACCCAATTACTAGACTTTGAATGCCCCCCCCCGTTTTCCTTTTCCATACATGTGCATTAGGCTCGTTTACAACTATTCCAAATTGGCGATTGGATAGCGCTCAAATGCTTTCGTATGTGTTCTAATTATTAGTCACTACAATATTTCTGATTCTCGGACTGATAATATCCCTTTTCAAACCACATGCTCGACAATGCCGAATTATAGGTCATGTAAACCCTACCGAAAGCAAGACATTAAATCCCTTGGTATTAGCCGGGTTATAATGTTGTACTGAATTTCATTATAACCCGCTGGTTAATAATATGATTTCACTTTTCATAATTCTTATTACTATATGCATAAAGTTTAATTTTGCTAAACACAATTTGTCCTAGGCCATGGCCTACTTGATTTGACAAAATAAATGAAGTTTGCCTCCGTGTGAACCCCGGTCCGGAGGAGCGCGGTGTTCGAAATTCGAATTTCGAATCTAGGACCACGGCTTGTGCTTTCGAATTTGGAACGTCGCGCGCCTTCATTTGTTCACGCGTGACGAACAAATCGAGTTCTTGTAGGTTTAATTTAGATAGAAGATTTAATTTCAAAAATAAAATTGAAAATGTCGAGTGATGAAAGTGTTTTGACTCCGGAGTTTATCAAATTAGATGCCATAGGCATTGTCAACAATCTGCTGCCAGAGAAGTCAAAGGAAAAATACCTAAAAGCCTACAACGATTTTGACAAATGGAAAGCTGTAAAAGGCGTAAAGTCTGTGTCTGAATCAGTGCTTCTGGTCTATTTTGAATATTTGTCAGCTACAAAGAAGCCAAGTAGCCTGTGGTGTATATATTCGATGCTGAGGGCAACAATAAGTGTCAAACATGACATACAAATTAATACATATGCCAAGTTATTGGCCTTTTTAAAAAGGAAATCGGATGGACATCGAGCAAAGAAATCAAAGATACTTACGACACAAAACGTGGAGACTTTCTTGAATGAAGCCCCGACCACAGTTTTCTTGCTATAAAAGTGAGTACAACCTATGAACCTAATTGTTGATTGAATTTATCTCTACACTAACTAACCATCACGCCTGGCTACTAATTATGTATTATTTTGTTAAAGGTGGCCCTGATTTTTGGAGTGAACGGAGCTTGTCGTGGAAATGAACTCGTGAACATAAAAGTCAATGATATCGAAAAACATTCAGAGTTATTACTTGTAAAATTGCCGGATACAAAAACAAATAGAGAACGGTCATTCGTAATTCGTGAAGACCATGCCAAAATAGTCCAAAAGTACCAAGCACTACGCCCTGCTAATATAAACACCACCAGATTTTTTGTAGGCTACAACAATGGCAAATGTACCAGGCAAGTCATTGGCAAAAACAAAATTAGTGGCATGCCAAGAGACATTGCTAAATACCTGAAATTGGAAAATCCCGAGCTCTACACAGGCCACTGTTTTAGAAGAACATCGGCGAGCCTATTGGCTGATTCAGGAGCAGACATGGCCCAAATAAAAAGACACGGTGGCTGGAAGTCTGACGCTGTAGCAGAGGGCTACATAGAAAATTCTATAAAAAATAAAGAAAGAACGAGCTATCGTATTGGTGAAAAAATACTTTTGAAACCATCGTCTAGTATTGATGATCCTTGGACACCTCTGCCACCACAGCCATCTTCCTCAAAACACATCCCATCCACATCAAGCTCACTGCCTGAAAATCCACCTTCCCCAACCTTTACGGTACATCTCGACCCTCAGACGCAAGTATCCGAAGCTATGAACGCAACTCAAATAAACTCCAACTCAACCTCAATAAACGTACCAAATAAAAACATTACCTTATCTTTCCATAATTGGACTAACGTGTCTAATGTTACTATGTACTTTTAATTTGCTAAATAAACATTATTTATCTACTGAGCCTGTTTTTTTGTCTCGCATAAGGTGTGAAAAGTAGAGTATACACCTCGGGGATAAGACTGTTTTAGTCTTGGGCGGTTGAACCCCTCACTCAGGACTCAGTCTTAATTCCCTCGCTTCGCTCAGGAATTAACTTATAACTCCCTCGCTACGCTCAGGAGTTAAATTATGAGTCCTTCGTTACGTTCGGGATTCAATTCGCTCCCGTGACATAAAACAGTGCTTTATCCCCTTAGTGTATAATCTACTATTATGTGGCTTATTAAGACAGACTTATTGATGACATAACTATCTTAAAAGGAAATGATGTTATTTAACTCCAATGGTTTTACATAGGATCGATATCTAAATGAGTTCCAAATGTTTAGGTATCCCTGTGCTTCACGGTACATAACGGTTAACAACAACGTAGAATATTACATATTCCACATTCTTTGCTTTCACAATGTCACACCACATTTGTGAACAATAGAATGTATTTTGTCGATACGTTTACTGAATATTCGATGAGGAAAACCAGTAGCTTTTCATGAAACAATATGCATCAGCAGTATGCATCAGCATGTCAGCATTTCACTAGATCTTAACAGAATTTAGGTAAGTAACTATAATTTGCTAAAAAATACAATAAGGTACACAAAATGCAAATCACTTACCTTATGTAACGTAAAATGGGGTGAGTAGGGACCGCGAGGAGAGTTGGATTCTGAATGGGGAGAGAAGGGATGAAAGGGGGGTGAGATGGGATTTTAAGGCTACTGCTACCCAAATAATGTATACCAATTTAAAATGGAGCTATAGTAATAATCATAATTACAAAAAATCGATCCAACAAACTTCCAAATTCACCTTTGTATGAAAACCCATCTCACCCCAACTACGAGGGACTACGGGGTGGGGTGGGATTTCGTGTTTATCGTTAAAGTTATGAAATGGAACTACCCAAAATCATAAAAAACTAAAATACAAATGTCCCCAAACACTTATTACCTATAACATTCAGTTTGCATATGTAAAAATAAAATGTTATCGAGGTTTGAATATCAGTTTTGTCCATACTCACCCCGGTACGGTACGTTAGTAGTCTTGACAATTATGAAGGTATATTTTACTACACGTCATATAAATAACATTTGTAAATAATCGACACGCTTGTTATACTGCGTTGGTGTATTTCAAATTACAGGTTTTTTTATGTAATATTTCGGGACAAGCTATGAGCTGTTCATTCCGAAATAATGTTATTTTTTTTTTCGATTCTATAATTTGTTGTTTTGTTTTTTTTTAATATTCATTTGGACGTAGTACCTTGTTAGTATCCTACTAGAAATTTAAACGTTCATATTAATAATGAAAAATTAAAGCTAAAATATAATTTCTCAGCTCTTTTCGCCGGATCATTTAAGATTAGTAAACCAAGTTTTTGCGTACCTCTACCGTACTCGTCTTAAGTGGTGCGACGTAGTTCACACTTCATTCAATGTACTCTTGAACTTGCCAAGGGTTGAATATCATTATAATGCATAATATAAAAGCTTTGTGATAACTCGAGTTAAATCCAATGAGTAAACTTTATGTGCAAAAACTATTTTTATTCATGAATTCGTTTAGTCAGGGTACGTTAAAGTGCTGTAAGTATGTATTTATTTACAAATTTAACAATATTGACTTGAACTTAAGGCCAATAAGCCCTTCAACGTGCAGTAACTCACAATGACGATATCTAAATGGAACCAAATAATGAGAAATAAGTGACGTGGTTTATTTTTTATTGTAAAAAACTTACAGTGCTACATCTTTTTTGATGCTTTGCTACCACGTCAAATGGAACAAAGTGGTGAGAGAAAACAAGGCAGACCCCGCAATCAGATGGAAATACATTTCGAATAATAATTGCCGAGGACGCAACCTAGAGTAGCGTCGGTTTCTTTGAGAAGATCACTATTTAGCGATAAAACAATTTTGATTTGTCTCGTTCCAGAATATGTTCGTAGTATTTACTACCTAAGCGCTACTATAGTCCAGGCAATGAACTGACAACTTGTATGGATATATTATCAATTAAATAGTTACCCAGCGACAAAATCCGACAAAATTTCATCGAAAAAATGATAAGTTAACTGGCTTCTAAAAAGTCAGTAAAAATATGAATAAATGTTTTTGTCTTTATTTTGGTTCATTTACATTTGCTCTATAATATTCAAGATAAATCGTACAAAAAAAGATAATGCATGCTTCATTTAAATCTACATAATTACTTCCGGGTGGAAAGTTTGTCGGATTCTTGACTAAATCATCTTAGAATAACATTTTCAAATGAAATCAACAAAAAAAACGCTATTATAAATTAATGTTTTTTAAAACCGTATTTTGCCTGGAGTACTATAACCACTACACCGCCGGAGCCACACTGTTTCGTCGCCTAAATAATAATTAGTGTTTTAATATTATATTGTACTCGGATGTATGTTAGTCTGTAAGGTATTTGTAACTATGGGCCTTAGTTGCCTGAAAGAAATGGTTATGATTATTAGAACAGTACCCTATTTACTTTTGTGCGAACACCGTCCACGGCTGAATATATTTTCTGGCCTAGATAGAAATATTTATTGCGGTATGTATTATTTTTATTTGTTTATTGAACCATTTAATTTAATTCGAGAATTTTAACACTAACATCAAATGGGCAATGGCAACCTCATTTAATTGCCCGGATGATTTATTTAATATCCTGGGTGTGAACGAATTATATGTGAATGAAGTCAAACTAGACTAGTTTATTTGTTAACTCAATGCTGAGTTATAAAAGTATATGTCCCGAGATGTACACTCAATTCACACTTCACTTGCTACCTATGTTAAACATAAGCAACGTAATTTTCCCGTTGCTGCCTCGGAAAGCCGTATTTTATCCTTTAAAACAAGCGGGTAAAAACGCATTTTATCCACTAGTGGGGAACGTAATTTGACCTTGGAGCGTGATCATTGTTTGTTCGCGCGCAGTTGGGACGGATGTTTTGATTTCAGTTGGCTCGCTTGGCCGTAGACATGGATTACGAAAAGTGTCGTACTTTAATTCAACTATACGGCTCTAAACAGCTTCTATGTTTGTTGTGAATAATGTGATAAATAATTATGAAAGCGGGAGCGCACGTCGACGTGATACATCCATTTCCGAGTACAAATGAAGACTGATTTGTTATCTTAATTAGTTAATTACAATTTTTAATAAGTAATGTTATATACTATCTATACCTTAATAACGAAACAAATTATTTACTTAATTAAATATTTTTGTTTCGTGTTATTTTTAACGAGGAAGATACCCCGATCATATTTTAAACGATATGAATATCTCTCTAGCTAGTCCGAAACTACCTGCACGTCTAGCACACGACGGCCGCGACATACTCTCGATTTTTATCGCACGATACCACTTGTTCTAAGTGTTCTAATAAGTGAGAGACGGATAGTGCGAGAAAAATCGAGAGAGCTCGCGCGCCGTCGCGTGCTAGCCGTGCTGATGTGGTTCGATTGGAATGGAGCGGGCGCATAGCTCGCCCATTAAAGTGGTGCCAAGGCTGTGAATAAGTTTTTCAAGAGGACACAGAGAGGGCGCTAGTCTTAGCGGGAATGTAATTGAAAGATATACAACTTGCGTCACTGTCCTCGTAGCTCAGTTAGTAGAGCAGTCTAGCGTTAATAGAAAGGTCGCAGGTTCGAATCCTGTCGTATTCATATCGTTTAATGTTATACTATATTGATGATGATTATAATTAACCTGATGATGATGATAATGTGTACAAGATTTATTTTTTATAAGCTGTTTTTTTGCATGTTGCACTTTCCTCGCTACAGTGAGGTGAAAAGTTTTGTGTTACACACGGGTGCAAATGTATTTTACTTTTCGTGTGTTGAAACACTCGCTACGCTCAGGATTCTATTTTAGAACTCGCTTCACTCGTGGTTCAAATATAGGATCCTTTCGCTTGCTCGTGTTTCAATTCCACACTCGCGGGTAAAATACAACTTTGCACCCTTGTATAAAAAATAACTATTACTTACATTTTTATAATCGATAGCAGCAGGTCGATCTCGTAACGCAGGTAGATCTAAATGTCACTTTTTATATTGAAAAATGACAGTTACATTGTCCTAACGTGTGTTCGGAACGTTACGTGATTACCCCTCTGGACATTGTCTGTCTGAGTGGCGGGTTGAAAATGATGCGTTTAGAATCTAGTATAGTGATTGTGTAGTGAGCGGCACACTTCCATAAAATTGTATTGCTTTTTGAAGCTTGTTGATGGTTGTTAATGGTTATACATATGACATATCAAGTTATAGTTCTAAATAAATTAAATAATTACCATTATTACTATTATAACACTTTTAATATTTCAATATACTTAGTTACTTAACAATGGCTCCAGAACGCCGTCCAGGAAATGGTCCGACAAACATTATTAAAGTCAGTCAAGAGTCCCCGGCTAAATGAACCACCACACACACACCACACACATTCAAAATTGAATATATAATCATTAGACTGATCCTTATATTCGAAATTTTACTCGGGAAAAACCACAAATTTCAGCTGAATATCTTATCTGAAAGGCACCCGCTTTCAACTCTTGGTCAAAGATGTAAGTACTAAATATAACTAATGCGAAGCACGAGGCCGGCTGCTAGATTTTTGAAGTGAAAACTTCTTTAGCGACACTGAGCACTTTTTGGGATGGGGAAAAATTGTTAAATACGCGACAGAGTTTTGTGACGTCAGATGTGAAGGAGGTCACTTTTTGCTGCTAGCCAATTCAACTTCATTCAAAACTGAACGCTATTCGTGAGAGTATAAAGCCGTTAAACACTTTTTGCAATAGCATATTCTGCAAATAAATTTGTAATAATACCAACGCGTCATTCACCGTTTTGCTATTGAGAAAATTCGAATAGTTCGAATTTGGGCGTTACTCCTAAAGAGATAAAGCTAAGAAAAATATTTACCAACGGCAAAAACAAATTGATATTTTGGTCGCCACCGCCGTCTGCTGTGCAAATTCGAATAGTTCGAATTTAGACGTTATTCCTAAAGAGATAAAGCTTTGAAAAATATTTGGCAATGGCAAAAACAAATTGGTATTGTGTTTGCCGCCGCCCGTCGGCGCGCCGGACCCCGGCACCGTTGCGCCGCGGCGGCGCGTTGGGCCCGTCGCACCCAACGCGCCCGCGGGCCGTCCGCCTAAATAATTGATAATTGTTTATAAATTTGCGTCAAATTCATTTTTAGGGTGACACCGTAAGATGTCACGTGACCTGATCAAAAAACTGTTACAATGTTATTGCGTTTTTACTTCTGCCGGCACTCCCGGAGTGCAACCCAGTCTTTTTTTTATTAAAAAATGGTATTCAAAGTACGTATATTTTCAACACAACATCACAGTCCACCTTTTAAGACAGAAAATCTTCTTTGTAAAGGCTTAAAATCTTTAGATTCCCCATAATTTATGTCCTCTATAGCATTTTTCTTATAAGCGCTATCTAATGTTGTATTATTTTTCTTTTGTAACTCATTATCTGGGATTGTAGCATTGGGTATATTGGGATCGTCAAAAGTATCAGCCAGTTCATCTTCACTTACTTTGCCGGTAAAGTTTTTGTTTTCATTTTCTAGTCTAGTATCTTCCACTGATCCTTCAACTGAAGTTTTTGATTTAACCATGACTTCATTTTTGGATAAAATGTCGTCCTCAGGATGATATGGATTGTTCAAACCAGATGAAGCAGATTTTCTAGAACCGCCAAGTAATCCATTAAGTAAGGGAGACATTACAAGCGCCTTTAAAATTTTAATAGCGTCTTCCGCGTCAATTTTTATTTCTATTGCGGCACAAATGGTATTTTGAATGACATAGATGATTACTGCAACAAATAAGTTCATCAGTATTTTCATTGAGAACATTATCAATCAGATTTTTTATGATACTTTCAGAGTTGTTCAATGGCTTTTACAAAAAAAAGTTACGCTCACGATTTAAAACGTTCGGGCTTTTCCAGCAATTGAGTTCTGATAATGAAAAAATACTTCATACATTTTTATTGGTTTATGATCGTTAACGATAGACCATACAAAACGCATGAAAATATGCCACGTGATGGAATAAAAAACTGCCTGTTGCTGCTTATATACGACTAGGAAAACGTAATCCCTTCCAAGTTAGGAAAAAAGTAAAGGTGCTCTTTTTTAAATCGCCCTCTGACTTGTGGTTATTCTATGTGACTACCAACTTCAAAATAACCGGCTAAAAGCTTATAGAAATATATAAGAAAACCTATAACTTACATAATTGCATCAATTTCGTCATGGTTGTTGGTGTCAAACAAAGTCCATGAAATGTGTTACTTTGTGCACAGTATTTATTTTAGTACACACTCCGTCATATCGTACCTAAATTCACATTTATAATATCAGTGTGATTACTTTGATGATATAGCGATGCACGAAAATGGAATTGACTTGAATATATTTCTTATCTAGTAACCAAATCGGTAAATTGTTTATTAATGGAATGACTGTTCATAAAAACAAAACAACACGACACTCCGCTGCAAAACTGTCTAACTAACTGTTTTAAAAATATCATAACACCAATGTCGATGTAATAAATACTCGTAAATTAAAGTTTAGTTTAGTTGGTTTTGTACTGAATCCACAATACGATTTTCTTTTAAAAGCTGTGTACTTATGATAATTCTTCTATACCGATGCCATGCATCGATTTATGTCGAGATCGGAGTTGAAAACAATGTGACCAGCTCTTCAAATAACAAACTAATTTCACGCGCGGTATTCGTTAAGTTCAGATCTTGTCTAGCTAGCATGATTGCGTTTATGTCGGAGTAAAGCATTCATCTCTCTCGCACACTAACTTGCTAGAAAAGGACGGATATCCGACTTAAACGCGATCATGCTAGCTAGGCTGGAGTCATAAGAGTGCCATAACAGGAAATTCGAGAATATTAGCTATACTCGGCGCCCTCACCTGCGGCTCGGACCTCGAACCCACTGGTCCATCTATTGCCTACTTTCCAGCCTTAACAACAATGTACTAAAGTTGAACACCTTTTTATAAGTATTCAACCAAACTGATATTAAAACGGGATATTCATTTTCTTCACGTTGGCCACACAAAGTTAATCGGAAAGGTTTCATAGCACGTGACAAATATGAGAACAGTCATAAAGGAAAAATCCAATTTCGTCCGTGTGGATATAAAACAAAGTAGAAAAGTTTGCCGCCAGTAAATAGCACCATTATGCCTTGAACGACTCTTATACTCAACAATATTCAGTCCCTGAGCGACCGAGCTCTGCTCGGGTGAAGATACGGATAATATTTTATTTCCAGACATGAGAGTGATAGATGGATTTTTCGCCCCCGTTCTATATTCCAAATTTAATTGAAACCGTTTGATCCGTTTTCGAGAACGTGATTACAAACATATATAGGTATACAGATTTATATATAGGTATAGCTTAATCATTCATAATTTAATAATCATTGTATCACGCCTAGGGAGTTCCTACAAGAAAGCATACCTGCCCAAAGATTTAGTTAATAGTCGCATTTCCATTCTTTTCATGTTTTTTTTTTATATTTCTGCCTTGCATTATGTAACACAGTTTCGGTCATGTTTTCTTGTAGAGCAACGCATTTGAACATTTTTTTTTAAATTCAGTTTTAGTTATTTTAAGTACTTAGGTTAAATTTAAAAATCATTGTATTAAGCTTGCTTTGGCAAAACCTGACTGACTGTTGAGTTTGTTTCGGCGCTTCTTCTTGACAGTGCACAGTGGTCTTCTTTTTCAGAAACGCTGGTAGAATTTTGACTTGCAAAAATGCTATTACGGCCTACTTGCAGAATAAAATGTATTTATTTCATTTATATACAATATTGCTGGTTCTATTAAACCTCTAGACTATAACAATATTGCACGATTAATTATTATATTTTCAATATTTGCAAAATTAATTAATAATTATTGTTTTGATAATGTTCCCATTGAAGAGACACAAAGTTCCTTGGTATAATCATTGATTCTCACTGCAATTGGAAAGACCATGTGGATAGTGTCTCCAGCAGAGAATTGCGAAAACGGTTTCAATACAAGCCATTCTAGTAGCATATCATGGCTATGTGAATTCCATTTTTCGATATGGAATAGTTTTAAGCGAGGTAATTGTTCTGATAAAGACCAATTACTATTAGCACAAAAACGTTGTATAAGAGCAATTATTGGAATTGGTCGAAGGGAATCATGCCGGCCGTTCTTCGTCGATAATGGCATACTTACCTTCCCGTGTCTGTATATCTAAGAGGAGAGAGAGAGAGAGAGAGAGGACGAAGCGCTCATAGCCTAGCGGCGCCTGCGAGTCGGAAACGATAACGCAGGTTACGCAAAGATGGCAGCGGTCTGTCTTTGGATGGGTGACCGCCTGATGTTTGAGTGGTTAATATAAATGAGCGCTTCCGTGCTTTGGAAGGCACGCTAAGCAGTTGATCCCGGTTGCTGTTCATGACAGTAGTCGTTAAGCCGAGTTAGAGGCCTTCGGGCGGCATAAGAACATCTAACAGTCGAGTTGCCCACTCACTTGACAAAGGGGGAACAGCTGTTACTCGCGTCCGCAGGAGCTACCTACCACAACCCTGCATGTGTCCCCTGGGTGGTACTAAACAGTGACAAACTTTAAAGGCCAAAATAATGTATGCCCTACAATTAAAATAAATATCTTAGAGGTAGTTTGTTCATAAGTACAAAACCCCGTTTATAGAAGTACAGCAGATACGTACCCGTAATATTCCAGCACAGTATTTTAAGCATAAGCTACATAAATCTGCTGCTAAACTAGCCTTACCTCCAAAAACTGCTACATCATGTGCATCACAATTTATATATGATACCCGATAGTTTTAAGTCACAGAAGCTAAACGTACTTAAGAATCTAGTTAAAATCTTTCTAATGTACAAATGTTATTATAATATCAATGACTTTTTGAATGATTCCTTTTAATTGTATACGAGTATGTTAACTCTTTCTTGACATTAAATTTATTTGTGTTAAGTAAACCAACTTACATTATAAATGCATAAGTGTAATTGTAATTAGATGTACATCTAAAAAGGTAGGGAGTGGTGAGTCCACCAAATAACTGCAACTGTACATTTTAACCCATTTCCCACATGCATGCATTTTCATTTCACTTCAATCTAATATAATTGTGGACAATCGATGTACGTACATGTAGCAAGCAAAATACCCAACTGCAGACATTCATCTGAACACGGCTTTATTATTATCAAACCGTGTTCTGAATGGCTAATCATGTACCCTTATTGATACAATTGTTTCTAAAGCCTTGAGAGTGCTCATAAATTGAGGAACTTGATTGTGCTGAAAATAACTACAGTGTGGAAGGTCCTGGGTTCGAATTCCGGTAAGGGCAAATATGTTTGTGATGAGCACGATGTTTTCTATGTTTTTAAGTACTACAAGTATCTGTTGCCCACGACTTGGTCCGCGTAGAACTTGTTATCGTCTAAAAAACTATTGCTATTAAATTATTTTAGGCGCACGCTTAATTATCGCTGTCCCAAACAAACTTCTACCATGCTAGGGGATGATTTCCGAGATAAAAACTATCCTAAATCTTTCCAAGGGTGTCAACTTATCTGTATGCCAATGTTCATCTAATTCCGTTCTGGGTTCAAGCGTAAAAGGTTTAAATTGCTAAATCTAAATGTCCGTTTTTAAAAATATACATACTTACCTATGTTAAGTATTATCAACAGACGGTACTACTTAATTTTTTTTTACTTTACTAAGATGTCTACTAAGCTACATTACCTAGGAGCCATTAATAAATTACGTCATTCCAAAATAGGGGGGAGGGAGGGTCCATTTCAAGGAATAACAGGATGATGATAGGGGGAGGGGTCAAAAAACGATGACATAATTTATGAACGGCCCCCTACTGGATGTTTTGGCCTAAATCCGTTCAGTAGTTTTAATCACGTTAGTCCGTGCTGCCTGTATAGTTTTGAAAGCAAAATTATCTTATGGCAAAACACGTAGAACCTTCCATCTCCATCCCCAGTCCCCATTTAACGGTGATAATTAATAAATTATTTTGGTTAGCCAAAATAAACTTCTTAAATTAACAAAATGATCCGCAGATTTAAACCTAACATTAGCTTCTTTTCGGTTCTGTGAGCATCGCAGTTCTAACCTAACCTACATTTCTGGTAGCTGTTCGGTTCTATACGGGTCGCAGTTCTAACTAAACCAAACCTACTTTTCTGCTAGCAGTTGGATTATGTGTTTTGACTAATTAATGGCTTACCAAATAGTGTATATGTCTGACTGAAGGATTCCCTGACTTATAAAAAATTACTTGTTTCGCGCACATACTTTATCCCTTTTTAACTTAGAAAGAATAAAAAAAAACGCAGTAAATCCCTAAGATTGTTGGTACGTTGTGCGTGATGTTTGCGGATGATGCCACTATACTGTTTTCAGGAGACAAATCCAATGTATCTTTAATAGAGCAAAGCATTAATACAACTCTTAAGAAAGTGGTAAATTGGCTTGAAACAATAAATCTTAGAGTAAATTTAGATAAAACCAACTTCATCCAGTTCAGGAACCATAAAAGTAATCCTATTAAGTTAAATGTAACGGAGGCAGGAATCACAATTCAAGAAGTCAATAATATTCGTTTTCTAGGAGTTACTATTGACACTTTCTTGAATTGGAAGGAACATATTGCTCAAATCAATAATAAGCTATCAAGTCAGTGCTATAATGTTATCCATTCTATCGGGAACCTGCTCGGAAAGCGTTGTTAGAAATTCGTACTTTGGGAACGCTTTTTCTCTATTAAACTACGGAATATTTTTTTGGGGGAACTCCGTTGATGTGCAAAGTACATTAATTCTGCAGAAGAGGTGTTTGCGAATAGTATACCGTATGAGTGCTGAACAATCACTTCGGAATGTATTTAAAAAAAAACGATTACTTATACTCCTACTGGAATATTCATTCTCGTATTGTGCGTTTTTGTTAAAAATTATATGGACTACTTTGTTAAGAAGTCTTCACTAAAAGAGAATCCGCGTGAGAAATATAACTATAACCTGTCGCGACCTAAGGCCAGTAATTCCCTTTACTTTAATAGTTATTTGTTATACAAGGGTGCAAAGTTATATTTTAACCGCGAGTGTGGAATTGAAACACGAGCCAGCGAATGGATTCTAGGGTTGAACCACGAGCTAGCGAATGGATTCTATGGTTCGAAAATAGAATCCTGAGCGTAGCGAGTGGTTCAAAAATAGAATCCTGAGCAAAGTGAGTGTTGCAACACACGAGATGTCAAAATAACTTGCACCCGTGTGTAACACAAATCTTTTCACCTCACTAAACCGAGGAAAATACTACATAAGAAAAACAACTGAAATATGTATAATCAGCCTTTATTTTAACTAGTAATTACACAAATATTATGCAACGTTAAAACAGATATTGTGGTTTCACATTTTTGTACGGTTTTTTTACAGTTTTAGGTATTTTACGTACTGATATAAGAATTTTCTGAATACATTTACCATTATTGGGTGGTAATAGATAAAGAATAGGTACATAGATTAATGGGTCATAGAAAATACTTATAAAACTATTTAAAATAAGTACCTAAAACTGTACAAAATCCCTACAAAAATCTAAAATCACAAATTCTGTTTTAATTTTGCATATTAGTGTGTCTAGCCATGGTGACAATTGTTTGCGCAGCGACAAAGAAACTATGTCTCGGTCTGTTACTCTTCCATATTAGAATGAGAGAGACACATAGTGTTTGGTTGCCGCAGAGCAAACAATTGTCATCTAGGCTAGGCCCCCTGAAACATGTTCTCAGTTACAGATTGTATGTATGTTATTATTTTACATGTAAAACGAAACAAAACACTTGTTGTGACAATGTTGAACAAGAATTTTTGTCAATAGAGTGGCACAGCTTTACTGAAAATTTCAATAATATGTATTCATAAGTAAAATGTTTTACACCTCTTACACCAAGTGGAGTTAAATGGTTTTAAAAATTTAAAGTTACACTGTTACAATTAGTGATGTTAATGGTCATATTTTTTTGGGAACTGATATGGTGTTATTGGTAACTTGAGTGCTATTACTTGCTAAATTAGCATCATTTTCTGTATTTTCTTCTGTAAATGTAGGAGAGTGAGCAGTAGGAATGCTAGCAGCAGCACTTTCAAATTGGGCATCTTTTGAAGTTGACGGACGATTCAATGGATCTGTGCATGACTTGTTTAGTGTAATACTGCTGACAATTCCCTTGCATATTTTTGACTTATTTTCTATAGAGTCCTCTAGATATCCTTCAGCAACCGAGAGTGGCAGAGGTCCTTCTGAAGCAATGTCCTGTGTATTGTTCTGGTGATGTTAGCTTGAGAAAAGTGGCAATATCACGTGGCAAGCTGCCAATTTTATTTGGCCCCATGGGTTGTCGAAAATACTTTCCTTTGTGGTATCTTAAAAAGAATCGATCAGTTGCTGTATTAGAAGGCCGTAGGTTTTGATATTGTTTTATAATTTCCACATACTCATTGCGGATCACAAAGTTTCTCTCTATATTTGTTTTAGTGTCTGGTAATTTGATTAGTAATAATGTATCAGAATGCTTTTCAACATTGTTCGTCATGAGGTAGGTGAGTTCTTGTGTCCTGCATGCTCCACTTATTCCTATGATGAGGACCACCTGAAACATTGAAAGGTTTAGTTTTAAAGTAACCTTTTTGCTCTCTTATTCTTAGAGAAATATTTAAGAAAATAAAGTATTTAACTTACTTTTGCCGCTAGATAATCCACATCAGGTGCATCATTTAAAAATCTTTCAACATCTGAAGCCGTGAGGATCTTGGATTTCTTTGGTTTGTGACCGGCTGATGTTTTTTTCAGGAATGCCATCAGTTTTGGATAGTTTTCTATGTGAACATTCTTCTTTACTTTAAGAGTTGATTTCAGCATTGAAAATGTACTCCAAAGAGTACTAGGCTTTTTTGAATTGGCTAGTTCGAGGAAATATGATAATAACACCGTTTCGGAGAACGTTTTAGCTCCTTTTTTATGCCTCCATTCATTAAATAAATCGAATGCTTTAACGTACTTTACTCGCGACTTTTCGGGTAACAAATGTAATTCTGCAGTTTGTACGGCTTGCCGCAATTCTACTGGCGTCAATTCTAATTCCTCTTCATTATTTGAGTCACTCATATTCAAACAGAAAACTTTAGAATTTGCGTAAGTAAATATAATTTGCACATACACTGAACACTGACGCCAGAAAAGTTTTAAACGAAGAATCAAGAAAAATTACCATTCGGTTCGGATGCGTTCCGTTTTATGACTTTTGAGTTTGCACTGTTACTTGTGGTGCGTTCACAATACTTAAGAAGTTTTATTTTGATCTATCTAATTTAAATAGATCAAAATAAAACTTCTTGTAAGATTTTAAGTGTTTTATGGTAAAATCATTTAATAAAATTGTTTGCACTATATGTTTTTAATTGAATGCAATTCAATATAAAACTATTTTTGCGTCCACACCTGTTTTGATCAGACAATTTAATCAGATGGCCGAAAATTGTCCTGTCTGGACTGGCCTTTACGTGTTTATAATGTTTAAAAAAGTAACTAATAACACGTTCGGATTTCAAATATTCTTTGCACACATGTGGATAAAATGCAGTTTTGCTATCTGTTTTTAAAGAATAAAAAAGGTCTTTCCGAGCTAGTGAGGTGAAAAAGTATTTAATGTCCTACCTTATTAGGTAGGACATACTATTGTATAATGATGCTAGAGGGTAATTAATTCAAATCTAAGTTGAAATCTTTTCTCATTCTATTTTATAGTTTAAACAATTTTTTTGGAGTACCAGCAGCGCATGAATTAGAATAGCTATATACAGGGTGGCATCATTCAGAGAGGTCAGTATGGGAAAGTCTGAAACTATAAGATATACGAAGATCTGTTCGTAGGAACCATGTCATCGATTTTAGTAACAAGAAAAACTGCATTCATACATTACAAAAAACTTGTACTCAGCTCGGGAATCGAACCCGGTCGTTTTGAAAAAAAAAACTAACACTATTTCTATTTAGATATCGATTGTGTAGATCTTAAGCAATAAATGTTTCTATGGAACATGATGTCTAAAATGAATAAAAGGCATTGTTTTCACATACTTTAATTTATTTTAGTAGGTGTTCGATCGAAGTGACCACCGTTTTTTTTTTCAATACAATCATCAACACGTTTAGGTAACGATCTTACATTGCATTTTGTATCTTCATGTGGTGAATTTGCGTTAAAAAAAAAAAAAAAAAAAAAAAACGGTGTCATAGCTTGTTTTGTACACTTCATCCTTAACATAAACCCACAAGAAATAGTCTTGAGCTTGAGGCGTTAAATCGGGCGACCTCGCGGGCCATTTGATAGGGCCGTTCGTACCAATCCATTTCTGGGAAAAGTGCTCAGTTAAAAAGGCTCTAGCTATGCGACTATTGTGAGCCGGTGCTCCATCCTGTTGAAACCTGTTCTAAGATTGCAAGGTACTTGAATCTATCCAAATGTCCATCATACATTTTAAACATGAGTACCTTATTATAAAGTAGGCCGGCCGACCCAGCAGTTAAATGAGAATCTAACTTGACGGCGTCCTTCGTGCATTCTTAAGGGATTTTCTCGACTCCAATAGTGATAATTTTTACGATTGTACATTCCGTTGTTGGAAAATTGCGTTTCATCAGAAAATATTACGCACTTAAAATGAATAAAAGGCATGGCATGGCAGGCGAGCTGAGTACAAGTTTTTTTTTAATGTATGAATGCAGTTTTTCTTGTTACTAAAATCGATGACATGGTTCCTAAGAACAGATCTTCGTATATCTTATAGTTTCAGACTTTCCCATACTGACCGCTCTGAATGAGCCACCCTGTATATATTCAGTCAGTGCACAGTATCACAATTAAGTTTTAATTTTAAGATTGAACATTGTACGCTCGAAATGAGCAACTGTTGTTACTTTCTATATATTTTCAACACCTGTATGTACACAGTTTACAATGAATAAATACTTTACTTTACTTTACTATCGTTCTTGACCGAAGTTACAGTTCCCTTATTTTAAAATTATCTTGTTCCCCGTATACCAACTACTTTTAGCCCCTTTAGGGGATGAATGTCTATTAACCCCCAATGAAATTTAAAAACGCGGAATTTTGTTTTCTAGTCTTCAAAGAAACAGTCTAAAACCGAAGTTACAGATCTCGTACTATAAAAATTTCTTGCTCTGCATACAGACTTTAAACCCCCTTTTAGCCCTCTTAGGGGACAATGAAAAACGCTGAAACTGATTTTGTAGTCTTTTATCATAGTACAGGCTAAGACTAAGTTACAAATCTCTAACTTTAATTTGTTTTTGCTCTCTATATAAACTTTTAACTCCTTTAGTAGCAGAATTTTCTTAAAAGCCGAAAGTACTTTTTTGTACGTTAATAAGTAAATGTTCAACAAAGTTTCAAGTCTCTAGCTCAAAAAAAGTTTCCCTCATATACTTTTGCACACCTTTTTAACCGCCTCATAGAGGTGGAATTTTCCAAAACGCTGAAAGTACTTTTTTGTAATCTAATACTTAATCTTTTTACAAAGTTTCAAGTCTCTAGCTCAAAAAAGTGTTCCCCATACAAACCTTGCACCCCTTAGGGGTGGAATTTTCTAAAACGCTGAAAGTACTTTTGTTGTATTTTAATAAGTTATTATTCCACAGTTTCAAGTCTCTAGCTCATAAAAAGTTACGTACATACAAGCAAAGTTTGTACCCCTATTTAACCCCTTTAGCCCAAAAAAACCCGTCATATCCCTTGCATACGAAGTTCTGGTGTAAATTTCAAGTTTCTAGTCCCAGTAGCTTCGGATGTGCGTTAATGATCAGTCAGCACTTCCTCTTTTCTATTTTATAGATTTAGATTTATATATATGTCGGAGAGGAGAAGTTTCATGCAGCGCCCTCTATTACATTAATCGTGACTTCGGTCGTAATGTGCTCCACTGTCAATCTACAAATGTCATCATTGAAATACATGCGAACGAGGACATATTTGTCTGGGCAAACTCGGGAGCTCATTAGTTCCGCCGCGCGCCAACAGAGGGCTATGACGAGTATTATTTTGAATTAGAAACAGAACAACGGACGGTTGTGTTCGCTGTCATTAAGGAAAAAGCCTGACAGGAGGTGGTTGCTCTCTTGGATGGAGAATTAATCGTTTAGAGAGAATGGTGTGACGGAATACGAGAACCGAAATTGCCAGTTCACTGTATTTCACATGAATTTTGTAATTATGCTGTGGAGAAGTCCTTAGTAAAGTTTGTAATCATAGTAACATCGTTTCCTATCAATGCCCGAGAACCCAGGATACGCCCACACCTCGACATATATTTATTCTTTTTTCTTCTTGTACCATCGCCAACACAGTTAACTGACCATCCGTGCACTTTATGTGCATTGTAATAAGTTTCAATATAAATACAGGACGGTCAGTTAACTCTGTTGGCGTTTGTACCTATAGCACAAGCGTAGATGTGGTGGCCAATACTTTCGCTATAAGGATGTCCTGAAAGACAAATGAGGAAATGTAAGTTAGAGCCCTCCGAGCGGGAGGAGAAGGCAGCACGGTGGTCCGAATGGTGACCGTCTACTCCATCAACAGGTTAATGCCTTTGAAATTGAGCGTCGCGTCGTAATGAGCTCGATAAAAAGCGAGACGAGCTCAAGGCTCGCCTACCGGCAACCATCCAGTACAACTTCGTCGGTGGGGTATTAACGTGCCCAAATTGCGTTCGTACCTTTGCAAATAACCCTATCTTTTTATGCAAGCCACGTGAGTGCGCACCAGAGAGTACGAGTAGAACAACAACACTCCAGTCATATTGCTAATCTTTAATAGCAAATCCAGAACACAGTCGCTGTGGCTGAAATCGGTCACGACAGCATCATCAACACATGCCGAATTAAGCTTGCAACGGGGGTGCGCCAAAGTTCATATAAAATTACAACTTTGACTATTGGATTTCCGAAATTTTTTCTCATACAATTTAATCTCAATGATCACTATTCATAATTATTTGTGCTAATAACTATCGTATTCATAATGTTATATTCAACATAAGTATCTCTGTTACTATCTATATACTTTTATATCATAACGATTTTTAGCAATATAGTTTATATCATATTTATTTCTAGTTATTGCTAAATTTAAAAATGCCCGATGTCATCATGAAGAACCTATCAAAATAAACATAAAACGTCAAATAAACTTTTCTCTGAGATCAACTAATGCCAAGATAGTTGTGTATAAGTTCAAGTAGGCAGTAGGGAACAGGGACTTAGTGGCAAAACCGACTCGGATCGCGGATAGGTTAGAAGACGGACGGACGCTCCCGCTTTCGTCTTCGAGGTTATTTTTTTTAAGAGCGGAGATGTCCATTATGAAGGAAACTGTTATAAAAAACTAAATTATGAGTTCGAGTGTGTTCTTAACTCCGAATTGTCTATATTTAAGTGAGAGACTTGAAGCTTTGTCCTTATTACAGTACAAGAAAAGTCATTTTAGGGTTTTGGAAAACCCACTCCTAAGTGGGTTAAATAGGGGTGCAAAGTTTGTATGGGTGAATTTTGGTATAGAGATAGTTTGAGTCCCGGAGAAGGCCATATAATAGTTTTTATCTCATAAATCAGTCCCTAAGGGGTGTTTCCCGGGGTGAAAGTTTGTATGGAGCTACTATAAAAACGAGTTCCACGCGGACAGAGTCGCGGGCAGAAGCTAGTCTATATTTATAAACGTATATGGACTCTTTATTACAATACATGAAAAGTAATTTTAGGGTTTTGGAAAAACCCACCCCTATGTTGGTTAAACAAAGTTTATATAAACCCATTTAGATGAAATTTGGTATCGAGATAGTTTGAGTGCCGGGGAAGGATAGAGGATAGTTTTTATCCCAGAAATCATCCCCTGTTTAGTGCAGATTGATTGCCATTCATACGGAGCAAGCTCTTCAGCTTCCGCAGTTTGAAACACATGTTGGTACTGGTCACGGTTTTGCGAAAAACGGTGAGCAACCATCGAAATTATTTAGCGCGACATCTGTTAGCAACAGTTTGACAGGAATCCGTGATTTTCCACCTTAATGCTTAATTTTGGCGCTGCACCCATACTACAGAGGCCTTAGCATAAAATGACGTTTCAGTACATTTTCGCCGTAAAACGTAACGATAAAAAACCCTATCGTGCTAGCTGGGCTGGTATATTACGTATAAAGCCCCTGCGGGGCCCAACTTAGGAAGTAATGGCACGCACTATTATTTGTGAGTTGGTGTCATCGATTTTTATAATTCACTTCTTTGCGAGCACGATGGGTAGTATTTTGCCGCTATTTACTTTTTTACCAACATAACTTCAGAGACAAAGGATAAGAAAAGATTTCTAGTCCATTCTCCTCCAAAGGCACCAAATTGCTTTTCCATTAAGTGAATTTATTGAAACATTGACTAGGTACCTACATAACGAAACGGCCTTTAAAACACGTATCTATAGTCTCCGTAGATCTTTATGTAGTTCTTCCATCTCTCTGAATACACAATCTTTATTCAAGTTTCAATGTTAAGTCTGGGCAGGAAGCATATCAGAAACGTATTTCTAAAATGCAAGTTTGCAGAACCGCGCGTTTATAGAATGGCAATAAAATGAAACCAACCGTTTCCCCAATAAGACTTTAATGTAATAAAATGTCTATAAGTACCTACATCAATGTTTGCGAATAACGTGCGATTTATACAAATAAGTACAAAAAAACGAATAACTCGAACCACCTATTCATCGTAGGTACGTTATCAGAATGTGTTAATTAATAGATGTGAAAACGTTGACGTCGACTGTACAGTTGCAAATATACATATAAATGCATATGGTATCTATTAATTACTACAACGGCAATTAAATAGAAAAAGGTAAACGTCCCACTTTCAATCCAAATTCATAAAAAATTGGTGTCTACTTTAAGGCATCAAGGTGAACACTGGGATGTTTACCTTAGCTCTAAGGAAAGATATGACGATCATACCGAGTAATACTTATCTACCCTTAATCTAAGTGGTTTGGAGTTTTATTTGACGACCGGTTTAGCCCAGTGGGTACCCTGGCTATGAAACTGATGGTCCTGGGTTCAAAACCAGATAAGGGCAAATATTTGTGTGGGAAGCATGAATATTGGTTTCTGAGTCTTGGGTGTTTTGTATGTATTTAAATATTTATATCTATTAAATATATCGGTATCTAGTACCCATAACACAAGCCTTATTGAGCTTACTGTGGGGATAGTTCGATTTGTATTAGATTGTCTCCTAATATTTATTTATTTTTGTGTGTCGCTTGGTCCATTTCATTTCGATGTAAATTGCTCACTCAGTAGAGTGCCAAGCTAAAGTATCAGGACGATTGGGATGTGGAAGAGACTGAACCAAATTTAGGCCGTCGTCCACTGTTAACATTTTCAAGCGGGCGCTTACACCGTAGTCGCTTTCCGCTACACACTAATAAAACCACAGTATCGGCTAAGTAGCGCGTAGCAACTCTTGGCAGTGAATGTGATAAGGGAGGAACATTATGTGTGCTGCTACGCCCGTAGAATTATATTTTCCTGCAATGCAAGTATTATAATATCCTTTTAGGTAATAATATCCGTTTAGGTAAATATGCAACGCGAGCTGAAAACGTTCTCAGTTACAACGGTCCTATTCTTTTAATGAAGTTAGAAATCAGTTATAATCTAAACCTACTTTTTAACACTACGAGAACTTTTACGATTTTGAATTTCGAACTTTCGTTAAGTCCGTTAGAGTTTCAAACTAGGCGATACACAATACTACTTATAGCCTGACAAGCCGCTATTTGGTTCTGAGATGTGTGTCTCTTGTCGGGCTATACTTACTTAGCGTTGTATCGGCCCTCGTACAGTACATTGGGAAACCTTCTACCCCGGCAGTGGGACGAATTATGATGATGATGAATAACATTTCTCAGTATGCTGAGGTCAAGTGAGGAACTCTGTGCGATATCAGTAAGCTCACGTAAAAGTACTAAATAGCAAATACCGATCCCGCCCGCCAAGTCAGGAAGTCGCCTGTAACGTTCAGAAATCAATATTTTTTACGTCACTCCGGGCGGTAAGTGAGATTTACCGCCCACGGGCGCAGCGGCAAATCTCCCTTCACACCCAGGAGAAGACGTAAAATTGTGTACGCACCACGGGCGGTAATTCGTAAAGCCCCAGATCGCATATTTATGGCCCTCACCTTCGGTTCGGGCCTCAAACACCTGCGATCTGGAGCGTAATGTACTATTACTACAGCTACCCCACGTATGTAATTTACTCAATATGGCTAAAGAAAATGATACAACAACAAATACACAGTTATTGTTTATTTATTACTAAATTCGACAAACAAATCCAGTTTGCGCAACAGCGCATACAGTGTCAATCACACTTTTACATACCAGACATTATGTACAAAAAATAACAAGGGCTCTGGGAAAAAAAAATAATATGAAGACTTATAATTACCACACAGATCACACAATTGGAAGTACCAAAACACATAACACACAAACACATAAATTAAAAATATAAAATGGCTCAGTTGTCTTCGTACTCACTATATTTATGTACAAATGTATGAATTAAAAATATAAACATGCACTTAATATATTGTATTCTTGCAGAAATTATGTTGTTAGTTGTATTACAAAAATATCTTGAATTTTATGTTATATTACATTCCAATGTGGCGTGTGTACGAATGAAGTGAGGGCAATAAAAACATACAAATATCCTTACTGTTAAGTACTTATATACAGTAATATTATACTTGTAGAAGTCACAACCGTTTGGTAACTCAGCGTTTTAATAAATTCAGGAAAATTGTAACATGATGTTTAAAGGCACATAAAAAAAAAAACTTTTTGCGTTAAGTGCTATTTTGTCCTCAATTAAAATGCCTTACTTCTTTTCGAGTAAAATAGATTGTTTACTTAAACGATCCTGTGGCGTCCTTCCAGAGTGAGAGGTCAACAAACGGCAAGTGGTTGCACGGCTCCAGGTGATTTCTAAGGAGAAACAAGTAGAGAAAATAATGATTAATTTGCCTAGTCAGTTGAGAATCATTCATTAATAAGTATTACATATGATTTTACTTTTACTTAAAAAGAAGGGGCTACGGTAGCCTAGTGGTTCAGGCATGCGGCTGTCAAGCGGCGGTCGTGGGTTCGAATCCCGGCTCGTACCAATGAGTTTTTCGGAACTTATGTACGGAATATTTACCGTTAGCTTTGCGGTGAAGGAAAACATCGTGAGGAAACCGGTCTAATCCCAATAAGGTCTAGTTTTCCCTCTGGGTTCGAAGGTCAGAAGGCAGTCGCTTTCGTAAAACGAGTGCCTTAGCCAAATCTTGAGGGTTAGGTATCAAATCGGCACCTTTCGGGGCACAACCGGGAATAACGCTAGGAGGACTTTGTTGGACCGATGGGCCTTAAGATAAGATCCGGTCTAGAATAAGAATCCGCATTGTGCCAATATTTCCATCGACTATTCGGGTCGGTCGGTGAGGCGTCAGACATTAGTGACTACGGTCGCGGTTCAACACACGTCGAAACGACAGAAATGAAGATAAATACTCACTTGTCAACATTGCGTAAGACCCGGTGAAAGTAATAATAATATACAACAAATATGTACAAAGTGCGAGATTTTTAAGTGTTGAGGTCAGTTCGGGTATGTGCGCCACCCGGGAAAGTGCGCCGCCGGGGTAAATGTGCCTTTCATCAAACATATCGAGATCTACAGATATTTCACAAATAACGACATCTTATATTCATGCAACCAACTAAAACAAGTTTATTGCATTGATATTGATTTAAATTACTCGAATGGTGAATGGGGCGCACCTTCCCCGGTGGCGCACATATACCCGAACTGACCTTACATCATCAATATATTATTTTACGTCGACCACATACGGACTAAGTAAGTTCTAACCAATAAGTCATTCATTAATTTAAGCTTTTTAATCTTCCTAATTATTCGGATATTGTTTTCTATTAGTCATATATTCACGTATTACCACCTCATACTACAAAAACATGCCACCCCAAATTTTTAAAGACTTGAATAAAAAGCCCTGTTTAAATATCAATACCAAATAAATATCGAGACGTAATGTAATGTCAAACGTCGCCGACATTAATTCTCTGGCATTTAAGTCATCTATAGACAATTTTACAAACTTGTGTAATTATGATTAATTCGTGCCGCAATGACATTACCTACTTACAGTCGCCATCAGATGTACTGCCAAAACGTAATGTTCACTACGTTATAAATAAATCAAATGTAAGTAAATTTTCATCTAGAGCTATATAGAGTCTGTACCGTATTTGTCAGTCTCCGACTGGGTTTTCCACCGAAATAGATTTGTAAATTAAACTAGGTACAGTTGCCACACGTCTCTATTGTCGAGGCATCAGAGACGTGTTCAGTTATTTGTGAGCACTTTGGCCGCTCCGATATATCCCTCGTTGTGGATGTCCCCATGTAATTCCTCTTCCAAAAAAATCCAAACCTTTCTCTGACTATCGTCCTATTTCCATTCTTCCTTTCTTATCAAAAGTCCTGGAACGCCTTGTTCATCAACAGCTGACATCTTTCTTGAACAGGAACAATCTGATGAACCCCTATCAGTCCGGCTTCCGATCAGGTCATAGTACGGCTACCGCTCTCGTGAAAATCTTGATGAATACCTGTTTAAAATTCTAGTTTAAGTGTTTCCTGCTGTACAAAGGTTGTCTGGAAGAGATCGCTTTAATTTTATTATTATATCGGAGCGGCCAAAGTGCTCACAAAATACGGTACAGACTCTATATAGCTCTAGATGAAAATTTACTTTCATTTGTTTTATTTATAACGTAGTGAACATTACGTTTTGACAGTAGGTAGGTGGTTGTTTTGTCTAGAGACCCGCTTTGGGCTTAGCCTATTTATGACTCTTCGTTCGTCTACCCCGAGCCGATTATGAGAAAATTCTCAATACCAAAAAACTATTTCAAAAATCCTATTCTTGTGCGGGTTAGGTTAGTATATTTATAGTGTTAGGTTAGTATTTATGGGACTTTATTGAACCTGTATCGAAAGCGAGATGCCGCAAGACAATTTGTATATTGTTATTATTATTTCCATTCAAATTATACATAAAATACACCCGATACTGAAATGCATTACAAAAGTCATCCTAACTCCACTTACTCATACCTTTTTAGCAGGGTTTATGACTCACAAAAGCCCAAAGAGTCAACAGAATTTATGAAAGTTTTAGCAAAGTACTACTCACTTCGAAGAAAACGGGAAATGTCGCGGCGGAGGCCTTAATAAATTCTTGTACCTACCCGTAGATCGCTTCTGATAGTAATGACAGAAAAACAGGGACCCAGCTGTGGAGCTCGCCATGCGAGGTATAAAATTGGTCCAAATTATATAAATTTATTCTTTATCAATATAAATATTCTATTATTGCGCAACTTTTCGAACGAGCCTTAGGACATGATATAATCAACTATCAGCTATCGGTGAGGCCAATCTCTACATGTAATAAATGTGAAAGTTCGTTGAGGTTGTCAGTGAGACATAATAAGTAGAGTTTGAAGGAAATTGTATTTATAAAACATACATTAAAAACTTCAATAGCGCGATGCAGAACTTCACCAATTTCCACGCATTTAGAAGGTCATTCTTCAGATTTTTGTCGGCGTCTGAACTCCAACAAACCATATTAAACGTATAAAAAAGTTTGATGGAGTTCGGTGACCCACAGGCCAAATTTGAGAATATATTTGGATAAAATCGTCTTTACTTTACGCAACAGAGCCATCTTACGACAGCCCAACGAAAAGGAGTGTTATGTTTTCTGTTTGTCTGTTTCAGTCCGGGTATCATGGGAAAACTATCGAATGGATTAATATGCATCTTTCACTAAAACGTTCAATGGATCTTCGGCCACGCGATAGGCTATAAAAATTATAGGCTATAAAAATTAAATTATTTGTGGAGTCCGGACAGTTCATGCTTGCAAGGGCATAGTACCGAATTAACTACTTAAATACTAGTGTTATTATTATTATTATCGTATTGACGAGAGACATCATTCTGATCTTGACAAGTTTTATTGTTATTGACCCTGTACATCTCTGACAATATAACATTAATGTTCCTTTTTTGTTTTGACGCTTAGAGACCGTATACATCTCTTAGAATATTAAAATACATCTCTGGAATACTGAATTAATATCATTAACTTCTGTTAATGCTGATACAGATCTTATATCGAATGTAATGGTCATATTTTGCAATTTTGTTTTGTTTACATTAACTTAGTTTAATTTAGTTTGTTAACCTTTTATATAATTTTAAATTATATTGTGTTAGATTATTATTATTATATTGTAAATTACCGTTTGACATGTAAAAGTGCCCTTGTGGCCTATTTGCAGAATAAATAATTGATTGATTGATTGATTGATAAAGATAAAGGTGCAAAAGGGTTAAAAAATTGGGTTGAAGTTTGTATGGGATCCCCTTGAATCTATGAGCTAAAGACTTGAAAATTGGCAAGCATATATTTGACTAGAAATTAAAAAGAACCCTATTCAAACTTTCAGCAAAAAATAGATAAAACGTGAAAAAACATGGGATGCAAAATTGTTTATATATATTTGTAAAATGTGCAGTATAGGGGTTTACGGGGCCGAGAGACCGATCTAGCTTCGTCTTATTTTCGAAAAAAAATAGTTTTTTCCGTATTCTCTCGCAAAAGGCAGGCTTACTCTTCGATGACGACCAATGGTTACCCAATGGTTGATTTGTTGATGGCTGCGAGTTGGAACCCCAGCGATGAGGTTTTTTTGTTTTCTTTCTCTCAGTTTATTTCGTTTTTTAAACGATCAGTTATTGGTTTTTTGTCTAATTTTGAATAGAAATCAATTTTCGTAGTATTACAGCCGAGAAAAACTCGGTCCTCGGGAAAAACAAAGCTTAAGCATTAATAACAACACCTATCGACGGTTGTGGATTTGAATGCATTCATGCAGTCTTAGCGTTTTTAATTTATGCCGAGTTTCTCCAACATGACCCCAACCTGGGCCAAACTTAATTAAAATATGAACTGATAAAATGTTCTGTTTGCGAAGTTACGGAAATATTGTATGGCATTATACTTATAAACATTTACAGTTTTACATTAGTTTGCCTTTCATAATTTTAGAATCAAATAAAACTCATTTAATACGGTTTGGTATGTTATAAGCGGCATCTATTGAGCTGAAATTGGACTAAACTTAAGCTCGGTAGATGGCGTCAATCGACAACTAACAACAACGACCTCTATCAAACTGAAATTGTATCAAAATCATGCTCGCTAGATGGTGCTATCATTATATACATCAACTTTAATAATGTTTCTTTTTCATTGAATTTGCGACTCATTAATCGTGAATATATTATTGTTAATATCCGTTGTAACAAAGATCTGAAATTGCGTTAGTTTTAAGACTTTTAACACGTTCAAAGGCACCGCTTCATCGCTGCGAAAGTCCGACTCCATCTCGACCAGTTTTATCCCTTATTTAATAATAGCTTCCGCCCGCGACTTCTTTTGCGTGGACACGGGATAAAGCTATCTTATATTTTAATCCAGGCTATACACTATCTTCGTGCAAAATTTCATCTAAATCGGTTGAGCCGTTTAAGCGTCATTGAGTAACAAACATCCAAATATCTAAACATCCAAACATCCAAACATCCAACCATCCAAACTTTCGCATTTATAATAATAGTAGGATTATCCTTGACTTTATACTTATTTTATCAGTAAAATTTTCACTTTGTTGGTAAACTTCAGCACAATTCTATCACCGTAGCGAAAATCGTGAATAAACGTAATTCATAAATTATTTAATCGTATGGCATACATTATTTTTGGCCTTTAAATTTTATCACTCTTTAGTACCCAACAGTCAGTCAGTCAGTCTTTAGTGACCCAGGGGACACGTGCAGGGTTATGGTAGGTAGCTCCTCCGGACGCGAGTAACAGTTGTCTCCCCTTTGTCAAGTGAGTGGGCAACTCGACTGTTTGGAGTTCTTAAGCCGCCCGAAGGCCTCTAACTCGGCTTAACGACTACTGTCATAGACAGCAGCCGAGATCAACTGCTTAGCGTGCCTTCCAAAGCACGGAAGCGCTCATTTATATTAAATATTAACCACCCACTCAAACATCAGGCGGTCACCCATCCAAAGACTGACCACTGCCATCTTTGCTTAACCTGCGTTATCGTTGCCGACTCGCAGCCGCCGCTAGGCTATGATGCTAAAGTTTGGACCTCAATCACGCAAAAATGGATTAAAATGAATTTTGGTATACATATAGTGTTTATTCCGGGAATCATCGTCTAAGGGGGCGAAATAGGGGGCGCAAGTTTGGATTTAAGGAGCTACGATATAAAAGAGTTCCACGCGGACGAAGTCGCGGGCAGAAGACATTTAATCAGTTCATATTTTAATTAAGTTTGGCCCAGTTTGGGGTCATGTTGGAGAAAATCGGCATAAATTAAAAACGCTAAGACTGCATTGAATGCATTCAAATCCACAACCGTCGATATTGTTATTAATGCATAAGCCTTGTTTTTACCGGGGACCGAGTTTTCTCGGCTGTAAAATAGATTTCTATTCAAAATTAAACAAATAACCAATAACTGATCACTTTACCAAAAAAAAACGAAATAAACTCAGAGAAAGAAAACAAAAAAACCTCATCGCTGGGGTTTAACTCGCAGCCATCAACAAACCAACCATTGGGTAACCATTGGTCGTCATCGAAGAGTAAGCCTGCCTTTTGCGAGAGAATACGGAAAAAACTAATTTTCTCGAAAATAAGACGAAGCTAGATCGGTCTCTCGGCCCCGTAAACCCCTATACTACGCATTTTACAAATATATATAAAAAAAATTACATCCCGTGTTTTTTCACGTTTTATTTATATTTTGCTGAAAGTTTGAATAGAGTTCTTTTTAATTTCTAGTCTAGTATATGCTTGCCAATTTTCAAGTCTTTAGCTCATAGGTTCAAGGGGTTCCCATACAAACTTCAACCCCATTTTTTAACCCTTTTGCACCCTTATCTTTATAATTTTTATAGCCTATCGCGTAGCCGAAGATCCATTGAACGTTTGAGTGAAAGTTGCATATTAATCCATTCGATAGTTTTCCCATGATACCCGGACTGAAACAGACAAACAGAAAACATAACACTCCTTTTCATTGGGCTGTCGTAAGATGGCGCTGTTGCGTAAAGTAAAGACGATTTTATCCAAATATATTCTCAAATTTGGCCTGTGGGTCACCGAACTCCATCAAACTTTTTTATACGTTTAATATGGTTTGTTGGAGTTCAGACGCCGACAAAAATCTGGAGAATGACCTTCTAAATGCGTGGATATTGGTGAAGTTCTGCATCGCGCTATTGAAGTTTTTAATGTATGTTGTATAAATACAATTTCCTTCAAACTCTACTTATTATGTCTCACTGACAACCTCAACGAACTTTCACATTTATTATATGTATTAGAGATAAATACTGCAGTATTCTTATTTCCGGAGCAGTGGAAAAGAATCTAACTCAAAGAAGTCCGATACTAAATCCGATATCTAAACATTGTAAGATTGCAATTTCCTGTGGCCGCACGCTCAATACTTTCAATTAAATAGAACGAACGGGAGATCTATCTGGCTCAACGTGAATATGATATTGGTATGACATTAGTCGCTCGCGCTCGCTTCCACATGCGTTAAGCATAATTGTTGGAACGAGTGCGCGCAAATAATTTCATAGGTATCACATCAATACGGTCGAGTCAAATAGATCTCCAGAAGCGGAACATCTCTATTGTACGTGTACCTACCGAAGTTTGTTTTCGAAGTTTTCTAACAGGGTACGAGATTTTCAATCTGCCACGAAGCTGTAGTTTTTAATAAAACATCGCCTGTTTATGATGTTGAAATGCATTGAAGGTCACGAAAGTATATTTTGCACATTTCCTTTATAAAACAATATCAGACGTGAAATAACCAGTGTGGTCAGGTCACACTAAAATGTATGAAATACGAGTAAACTTATGATAATTATGAGTTGACCGCTGATTAAATCAATATGTTTAAATTATTTTTGGACAGTAGAATTACGAACGGGGCTTATCTGGCCGGGGATAGTAATGAAAAGGCATCCATCGAACCATTTAAATCCATACTGAATCTGATTACTGAAGCGTGTTTCAACGCAAAACTCAATTTAAGTCAAATTGGGATCAAGGCATAATATGCTAATAGGGGACCCATTATTCATTTACTGAAACTCCATTATTTTGCAGGAAAAGTCGTTCTCGAAATTATGTAATAATTATTAAAAAATAAATGTTGAGCTGGTAGGTAGGTATAACAGCAACAGAGTCGACGAATGAAAGCCCTAAGTAAACAGTACTTAATGTAAATCGTGTGTAAATCTCGAGTTTCTCAACTTTACCGCCTCCTTTGAATAAACAAAGCTGGTTACTGTTATGCCACAAATCTACAATTTAGGAATGTAAGGCCGATCGCAATGTAATTTCAGTCAAATTTAGAGTGGGAAGTAACTCCCAGAAACCTTACAGAAAATCGCGGCCATAATAACACCACTTCTTAGGGCATCTTGGAATCTTCTTGGGGCTTCTTGGGGCTTCTACATGGGTGGTTCTCCCGCCGCGGGAATCCGCTCCAAAACCGCACTAGCTACCATCACAACAAATACTCAAATCAATAAAGAGTCGGCAACGCGCTTGTGACTCTTCTGGAGTCGCAAGCGCCCATAGGCTACAGTGTCTGCTTACCGTCAGGCATGCCGTATACTTCATTGCCGCGATGTTTTTTTTATTTTTCCTATAGTTACTTTCCTGTACCTATCGGTAATCCTGCGTTCCAGCATGCGACAAGTTAGGGAGCGAATACACCGGTGCGTAACGCTGCGTATACTCGTTGACGTGTCGAATGCGTCACGTATTCTTCATACATTCTGCTGCGTTTACGGTGCGTTAGCGTATTTTGAGCAGCGGTGTGGTCGCTCCCTTAAAGTATAATTAGTAAAACTAAAAGCATTTCCCCAACGTAAAAAAAAAGGAGTTCAATATGAGACGTACCTACGTTTTAAGCGGGGTTCCACGCACGCCGAGTTAACGTGATACACACGCGCAAAACTCATTAAAATCAAATTAGAATGAGATGACTGGATAAGCTGAGCATTGATCCAGCCTATGAAACTGATGGTCCTAGGTTCAAACCCCGATTGGATACGTATGTATGGAAATGTAACCCCGATTAAATATATGTATTTATGTATGTTTTCATCACACAATAATTTACTTTAAAAACAAAGTTTTAACCGACTTCAATTTAGTACTCCGCCAAGGCACGAGAATATTTTCACATTTCTTATCCAATTTACCACATGAACTGATTTCCGAGAGCAAATGCGTTGATTATTAGAGAAAAAAACCGAATCGCTGTATGTGGGCCGATAATATTTGAGGAATGCCGTCGAATCCACAAGGATCACCTTTGGCACTTCATTAGTTGCTATTTCAACGGAATCTTATCAGAATCTGTGATATACTTTTGTACTTTTAAGTACATAATTGAGGAATTCCATAAGTCATCTGTGGTCTTCATCATCAATTCCACTCCACCAAATTTATGATTTTCGGGTGTAAATACACTAGTTTTAATAGAAAATACCAAAATCACTACACGCGTGCCTAATATAATTGAGGAGTTCCCTCAATTCCTCATGGATCCCATCATCCAACTGAATTTTGAAAAAAATGGGACCCACCTGGAAGCATTTACTTACAAACAAAAAAAGAAAATTCCGAATCGGCTCATCAATGACGGAGTTCTGAGGTAGCAAACATTAAAAAAAAAAAAAAAAAAAATACCAACTGAATTGAGAACCTCCTCCTTTTTTTTGAACTCGGTTAAAAAAGGTAAAAATTACTCTCCCAGTTAACATTTGGGCAATTGAGTTGAGGATAGATAGGATAGATGGTTGTTTTATATGTATTTACCTATTCACATATATCATCATCTAGTGCCTGCAAGACAAGCTTTATTGAGCTTACTATGGGGCTAGTTGGATTTGAGTAACATTGTCCTCTAATATTTATTTATTTCATGGCAAAAAAACAGTAGCAAAGCGGGATTGTTGAGCCACATGACATTAGCCGTCATTTAGCCGTGTACCTGTCCCAATTGGGCTTAATCGATTGTACAAGTTCATACAAACGAAATTCGACACACGTCAATTGACAAGCATGTTTTTATTTCTGTTTCTTACTGCCGTTGTTTCTCTATCGCTTGCATAGTCGACAAAATGGCTGGTACTTTGCTTACGAACAGCATAGTACGGAATTGTTTTGACCATAGAGATGGGCAATACAACATCATACGTATATCATTTACCATGACATACGGATGGATAAATAGTTACCAGTTAGAAAATATTCCTATCCGACGAAAGTAACGCAAATAATTGTTTCGCGCTTGATTGGTGTAGCTGAAAGTTGTCCATAGTAACGTAACTACAATACACACATATTCGTAGTTTCCGGGATTTCCCGATGCCTCCTAATTAAATTACCTTACGAGTATACCCGATCATTCACAATTATCAAGACACTTCTTCATGCTTAACGGTTTGTCTGCAGCGATACTAACCCTAGTCTGATCAGCTCGAAGGCTCTCGGCTGCATGTGGTGGATGCCGTCCACATTGTCGCACAGCAACCGCGCCATCGAGGACCCATGACGAATGCTCTCCAGCTGACCTGTTATAACAAAAGTATTGACAAGATGTCACACACATATACACTCACATTGATTGTATTTGATATGAGCATAATACATTGGTTGTGTATAGACGAGTTTATTTAATGTGGTCTACTTTTTATAAAACTGACACTAGAATTTGATTTTTTTAAGCACAGTTGCTTTAACCTCCAGTATACAATATCGATAAAGCTACCTCGCACACACTGCGGAAACACGCAGCGCGGGAGTGGTAAAGTTTGTAATATTAGAACTCATATGAAGGACAGCACAAAGAGTACCGGGAGCTGAAGGCGGTACTGTAATTATGCAACCTTCGTCATGCAAGTTCGAATATTGCAAACGTCTGTAAAGCTACCGCCACCGTCGACACGTTTGAAGACTTTGAAGTTTAATAACTTTTGTAATTCTAAAAATAAATAGTTACGGTACGTGCAAATGACCTGATGTAGACAGACGTACTTCAAGCACCATTACCGATAAATGTCTTATGATGAATAAAAAAATGCATTTAAAAGTAAAACTTGTTTATCATTCCCAAACTAAAAGACAATTTTCTCTGTGGCACTTTAAACCCTACCTACGATAGTAATTAGAATGCTTATTAGGATTGAAGTTAGAGTTCAACGCATCTTGATATGATATGGCCTATGGGTAATTCATAGGACGGGTCCATATTGGCTGCCATAAAATTCGTTGTCCTATTTTTTTTTATACTATTGTAATGTAGTCATAATCATCGCTAGTCCTAATTTTTTTCGTCCTAACCTTTTTGTTCCTAAATTTCTGTAACTATCATCGGAAGTCGGATCGGATTTCATTACTAAGAACTTGATTGAAGTCATACTTTTGTTAATCATAACAGTTTTCTTCATAACAGACGTCATTATAATTTTGTTAGTCCTAAAATCATAACTAAGAACATACTTCAACTCCTAATTTTCTTTTTTCTAATGAATAAACGCTTTCGCTAAGTAAATTTAAAAGAATCAGTTCTGGCGCGTAGGGTCGCGGTACAACTGACACTCCTCCTCGCTTCGCTCGTCGCCTGCCTTAGGCTACGTCCGCACAGACAGGCGGCTTGCTTAGCGTCTAGCTAGAGCCTTGTGGCCTCGCCTCGCGCCTTGCGACAAAAACAAACACGTTTATTTACTTCGTAACGCCAAGCGCGCAGTGCGGCCGGTCGCGAAAATTCTGTAATGTTCGTTTTACTAAGCTACTCGCTAGGTGACTCGCTAGGCTCTAGACGCTAAGCAAGCCGCCTGTCTGTGCGGAGGTATAGAGCCCTTGAGTAAAATAGGTGACCTCGGCGGTTTCGATGATTCGGGTAATATGATTATTCAGTATTAGACAATAAAATCTAAGTAAAAACGTTATCGAATTTAAACTTTCGTGTGATATGTTGAAATAATACTAATAGTTACACGGTTCAACTCACGTATTCAATGTCAATAGAAATTTAAAAAACGTTATCCGTATAAGTAACATTTATGACGAAAAATATTATGAAAAACAATTTTAGGATTGAAAAATGTATGACTAGTGTCATTATGAATTTAAATAAAACGGACAAGTGAGTGTTACCATTATAAAAATTATGAAATTAAATATTAGAATATGAGAAATTTATGATTATTGTCATTATGACTTCGGATGGTTATGACTTACGATCGTTAGGAATACGAATTATTAGGACTAACGATTATTATGGCGTAAAATTTTATGTAGAACATTTTCGGACTTCCAATAATAGTACTTAAAAAATTAGGTGAACAAAAGCGCCCCCATTTGCATTACCATAAAATTAACAGATCTATCGTCGCTTTCACTCTTTAATTTGGTAGGTTTACTAGAGTTACGTACCTATAGTAATTGTAATGTATATATAAAACATACCTAAGGTGAGTCGGGGCAAGAGTAACATCGGGGGAAGAGGGTCAAATGCTTCTCCAGCTAATTCTATTGAATTGAGCGCCTTTTTGTACCGTCGGTAAAAACAGACAGGCGTGTATTCGTTCCATCATCATATCATAGATGTCTCTTTCACACGCCATATTGAAACAAAACGTGGTTTATTTTAACTGGTTACGACTTGTGATAAGTGGAAGTGCACGTGTATTTCAAAAGCGGTTTTGTGTGATTTATGGCTGTTCATTCGGATTTGTTTGTTGGTGAGTCGAATATTTATAGTTTATTTCTTATGTTACATCGTTATTTTCTGTAATTCCTATCGATTATAAGTTTTTATCCAGCCAATAACATTTTAACCTCAAATTATTTAAGTGGGGCAAGAGTGCCAGTTCAGTCCGGGGGAAGAGAGTCATAAGCTACTCTTACCCCATGTCAGGGCGGTCAAACCTTTTATAAATTGTCATTTTTATTACAAATTGGCACTGTTTAATTCAGGCATGTGCGTACTGCGTATGCGGTTTTTCGACATAACACCCCCCCCCCCCCCCTGATAACACTTACTATGACACTCTTGCCCCAGAATATGTATAAACGCAGTTTCTCAGAATTTTGAAGTTTTTCAACTTATTAAGGTATTCATTATCTTGCTTGACAGCCTCTACCAACTGTGTTACTTAATACGTAAATCCACTGGAGCTAACCTAATTCAAGTTAGGTACGTACGATACTCTTACCCCAGTCATGGGGCAAGAGGAACAGTCATGCCGATTTTTATTTTTTTACAAAAAAGTGCATGTTTTAAAAGGATCTTTGCTTGATAAGTGGTTTCAATTAAAAATTAATAAAATTTACTTATATGTTATCGCTTTATTATACGAATTAATGCAATAATAAGATTACTAACACTATTTGAATCTAACTTTAAAAAAAGTATGACACTCTTGCCCCGATTCACCTTATAGTATAAATATTACATACTTATTACTTCATTATAGATGGGAGCTCCTCCTAAGGAACCATAATTTATACAATTTTAAATGAAAGGATTACAACTAGGTATGTAATGTAGACGGGTCTATATCGGGTGACATAAAATTGTTGGTCCTACTATTTTGTTGCATACCAACTTTATGCCGAATAACGTATGGCATAAACATTGTTGTGCATATTTTTTATTTGCTGAAATTGTTGTTCCTAATATCGATTGTCCTAAATATTTATTGTCCGAATGTTTATTGTGTCGAAGTTTTTTTTTAGACTGATTGATGTGCATAACTTTGATGTTACTAATATTTAATGTTCTAAAAACGCATATATATGGATTGTCCTAAATATTTATTGTCCTATTTTAAATGCAGGTTGGATCTGGTCAGAATTACCGATTACTTAAATTACTTATGACCCGTCCTCATGTCGACGGAGCCCCGCTTCGCGGGGCCCCTATTTCTGCTCTGAGGGACACAAGTGAACCCTAACCTAACCGACCTAAAACAGAATTCGCTTGTGTGTGTTGTTTGATAGCCGTGCGGCGAGTTGACGTCACCCCGCTGTGCGGGGTGTCTATTTCTGGTCTGAGGGACACAAGTGAACCCTAGCCTAACCGACCTAAAACAGAGTTCGCTTGTGTGTGTTGTTTGATAGCCGTGCGGCGAGTCGACGACACCCCGCTGCGCGAGGTGTCTATTTCTGCTCTGAAGGGACAAAAGGCAACTAACGAACCTATCTAATTGATGTAAATGAAGGTTGTCTCTGCTGAGAATTGCCTAATACTTGAATAACCTATGACCCGCCCTCATGTCGACGGAGCCCCAATTCGCGGGACCCCTATTTCTGCTCTGAGGGCCAAAAGGCAACTAACGAACCTATCTTATTTATCTAGATGTAGGTCGGGTCTGCTCAGAGTTTAAAAATAGTATAAAATTTAGGAAAAAATAGTACCTATAGGTGGTGTAATTTTAGCTAATTTAATAATAGGCAAAATAATTACTATGACAATGAAAATTAGGACTATTACTTTTTAGGTAATTCGATGTTAGAGTAATCAATATTAGGATAAACATACTTTAGAAATTTTAAATGTGTATGCGCAAAAATGAATAGGCTAAACATTCAACATTATGCCAAACATTCTCGGCCAAAATATTTTAGGACGATCAACATTATGCGATACGACAGGCACCCAATGTGGACATCAGTATTTAATTAGAAACTAAATAAAAAATACTTCGGTGTAGAGTTTTTGAGTGAGATCTTTAATGTTTATGAAGCCCAGACAGCCACACTTACCATCTTTTTCTGTTCATTGACGCGTTATACCCGATCGATGCTTTACTAATAAAGACAAATCCATTCGAGGGGCAAGGGCCACGAGGGTGTAGCGAGTTAGGATCGTATCTAAGGAGGGTTGGTGTTGACTAGCCGCGAAATAGGCTGTTTTCCTTGTCACCCTTATAATTTCGTGGATCGTTCTTGTACGGTTGTTAAGCAGGCCACTGACGAACCTTCCAAATGGATGCCGTTACAATGGATCCATCCAAATGGACGGCATCCAATTATTTAGTACACTGACGATCAATCCATTTCATACGTCCATAGGTGCTCCAAGAGCGCAGTTCTTCACTTGCTTGTGTTATTGGTACCGTGTGCATATGGATTTGTTACTACTGGGAACTGTGGTAGCCATTTATGTGAAAAGGCTTAAAAGACCAAAACGGACATGGACGAAGAAATGGTTAAGAAAAAGGCAATCCTACTCTCATACCAACTTAATGAAAGAATTGTTATTAGAACCCACTGATTGGAGAAACTACCTTAGAATGGACGAGCTAACCTACTTTAAATTACTAGAACTTGTGTCTCCCTTGATTAAAAAGCAAGACACTAATATGAGGCAAGCTATAAGTGCTCATGAAAGGCTATGCGCCACTCTTCGTTTTTTGGCCTCAGGAATTCCTTATGAACATTTAAAGTATAACACTATTATATCTACAACAACAACTTGTTTAGCGCGGCATTTCTTTTGTCTTTGTTGTGGTAGTCGTCGTTTGTGACTTGCCATAAACACGGATGATTGCGATACTCTTCTATTACCGCCAAAACAAAGTCTCGGCCTGACATTTTTACGATAAATTCGTTGTTGCGTCGTTACTTGGTGGCAGCGCCATGCAGACTGATTAAAAATGGACGTAGTTTTGCACATTCACGGAGCGTTTGGAGTGCGTCCAGATGGCGTGGCGCACGTTTGGAGTACGTTTCTAGCATTGACGGTCACTCCAAAGTCGCCACGCCGATACGTCCAAATGGAGTGGCGTGTTGGATTTCAACCCAAATGGAAATCCACGATCAGGATGCCGTTTAAAAAACATTATACGTTTTTGACATTCACGGACCGATTTTGGAATGCAGCCACGCCATTTGGACTGTTGGACGGATCGTAAGTGGCCACCTTTAGACCGCGGTCCGGACGGCAGCGGGCTACGAGGAGGCGAGCGGCTGCCCATACATTGAAGCCGCTCGAATGTATGAACTGCCGTTCGTCGCCCCGCCCCGCTGCCCACTGCCCGCTGCCGTCCCGTCCGCGATCTTAATGGTCGCAAAAGAACCACACTTTCATGGCGTTTTATGGCCGGTTCCAATAATCAATCCACCGATAGTTTTCCTTACCAACAATTAATTTTGACACATTTTCTACGGGTAATCTGTCAAACTATAACTGCCGGTAAGGAAAACTATCGGTGGATTGATTATTGGAACCCGCCATTAGTCGTTCGTATATCAACTGCCAGTAAGCACGGACTCAGTAAGTCGGTAGGTAGGTAGGTAGGTAGGTCGTGTGTTATTTTTCTTCTGCATTTTGCACAATATGTCTAGCAAAAGTAAAGTGCTCTTTGCTTGAAACATAAAACCTAGTACCTATTCCCACTTGATAAAATTATCAATTCGTAACACTTTGATAACTGAACGTAATATTTCTTTTCTGCGCTTTTCCCGATTTCATTTTATGTCTACCTCACATTTCAAATAACTTGCAGAAATTTAAAACCTATAGTCCCCACTTTATTGCCAGCTTCATGGTCAGGAAATACTAAGAACTTACTGCAGTTGAAATCTTTCGTATTTCATTTCGTATCTTCAAGTTATCTATTAGAAAACTTGGTAAATAAAACTGTTTTTTCCCCTATTGCGATATCTCCCCCAGTGGGGACACATGGTATATTTTTCCATTTATTTCTACTAAGTAGTGGGGATATATGGAATTGAGTCGTCCATCTATCCCTCCCGAGTCCCGGTTTTCAATGGTAGGGCAAGATACCCTTGTATATATTATTTTAGGACCCTATTTCATCAGTTTCTTTTGCTGTTGACTTTACAACGCAAACTCGTCGTAGAACTTTATCACAACATCGCTTCAGGCAGGTTCAGAGACTGAATGAACTTTACAAATCCCAAGAAAGCAATTTTGAAAATATTTACATTTAGTACTATGTTATATGCTTTCTTTTTAAATATTTAGTGATATTTTGTTTTTTAAATAAAAATAAATATGTTAATATTAATAAATAACATAAATACCTATGATTCCAAACTCCTCTCGCATTAGTGTCTATCATCCTCAGTGTCTAAAATTAAACTTTTTATACATGTTTCAACTAAAACGAGTGTAGACTCGAAAATTATTATTACTACAAAAGAAAGATGGCAAAAAATATGCCTAGTGACGAAAATCCCATTCTGATATTTCAAAGAATTACGAAGCTACAACCGTTTTAATATTGCTTGTTAGAGAGAGAAAACGTAAACGGTGTGTGACGTCACATTACAGGATGCTGCCGGGGAGCCGCGTCGACGGCGGCGCCGACCACGATGCCGCGCGGCACGTTGCCGTCTTCTGTGACGTCACATTCTTCCAGCGTCATCGTTTCATATGAAGTTGCGTTTTGCGAAAAAGGGACAGAACATACCCCTTCTTAAAACTTTGGACACTTAGGTATAACTTCGTGATTAATAAACCTTTTGCGTTGATTTTTTCTCTTTTTAATCTTTTTTTTAGAAAATATGACATTATTGATTATTTTATTTAGTGTCTACGCCCCTTGTGATTGTGATTTTATCACATTTCGTAATATTAAAAAGTAATAATAAATACTAAATGTAAATATTATCAATTGGGGTTGGATATGAGGCTATTACATATAATTTGAGGTTTATTTTACAAATAATGATTCTACCATATCATATCTGGATTAGCCCAAACTTACCTAAAGTATGTTTTGAAAAATATTTAGGTATTCATTTAAAACAAGTGACTGAAATATAATAATGTGATATATTTTTAGAATCGGCTTAATAAGCCCGTTCAATAGATACCTACTACACACGATAGGTTTCAGAACAAAATATATTTTTTTCCCATACAAAAAAAAGATGTCATAACTCCTCTCCTTTTTTGTTTTTTTTTCGTGCTACGGGTCAAATTGATTCGTATGGCCTTTTAACACCATTTGCAACTTTATTTGGCGTACCGCTAAGTACTAGGACTAGGAACATATCGTTCAAAGTTGCCCGACGCCTACGACTTACACCCGACGCAGCTGTTTGAATGTTGACATTTAATACTGACTACCAGAGGCCGGAATTCTCATGACACTTTCGAGCTGCCATATGGACTTCTCATTTATCGACTTCCGATATTCATATATTATATCGATACACTCTGTAAAAGAAGTAATTTAAAATCAGATAATTTGGAAAAAAATATGCCTATCTATTTATTTTATAGAGAAACGAATGTTGAAACACTTGTTAGCACTAAAACAGACTTTACAGTACACATGGTGCTACTTTCCCGCACTAGTGCGGAAAAGAGCACTTTTCGTGCATATGTCGAAACTTTAAAGAGTCATATGTCGAAACTTTAAAGAGCCATATGTACAGTTATGCACGAAAAGTGGTCTTTTCCGCACTAGTGCGGGAAAGTAGCACCATATGTACTGTAAAACGTTGTACGATACACGTGCGCATAGGTAATTCACAACTCGTGTCGATTTAAAACACTCCCTTCGGTCGTGTTTTAATTTATCACCACTCGTTGCGAATTTCCTTTTTTCGGCACTTGTATCGTAAATAACTATTGAACATGAAATTGATAAAACACTGAACTGAACTGATTTAATGTGACAATGTTAACTAAATAAATAAATATTAGGGGACAATCTTACACAAATCGACCTAGTCCCAAACTAAGCAAAGCTTGTACTATGGGTACTAGACGACGATTAACATGCTTATATAGATAAATAAATACTTAAATACATAGAATACATCCATGACTCAGGAACAAAAAATATTCGTGCTCATCACACAAATAAATGCCCTTACCGGGATTCGAACCCAGGACCTCTTGCTTCGTAGGCAGGGTCACTACCAACTAGGCTAAAGCGGTCGTCGTACTTTTCATTCTTTTTGTTTGTTTGCATATTTATGTAGCGATAAGACCGCCTGTTGTTTACCTCTACTTTCAATCTTCTTTAATATGTTGTGTTATATAAATAAAATGTATCAATAGTATGAATATCGGAAGTCGATAAATGTGAACTATGACAGCTCGAAAGTGACATGAGAATTCCGGCTTCTGTGACTACACTAATGTCATGTCCTTGTCACTCTTGTTAATGTGAAACTATTTGCCTATTTTGAATATAGGCCGGCCATATACGATTAAATAAATAATAGATAAATCAATACTTAAATACAATAGAAAACATCCATGACTATTCATACTCTCGACTTTTAGCTTCGTATCGGTCACTACCACCAAGGCTAAACCATGTCGATAAAAGGTCAAACAGAGTGTTTCTAAATGAAATTTATGCGTCTTTCCTGTTGACATAGCCAAAATTAAGGCCTATGAAACCTAATTTCTGTTTGGACCCTAAATCCGCTTCTGTTTTTATGACTCTGTAGGGGAGAGTGGGGCAAGGCGGGGTGACGGGTAAGACGGGATAGCGGCCTTATATGGCGACACAAATGAGTAATCAGAATCCCGCTAGTGCCTGATGATGCGCCGCCATGAGGTATTCAGTTCGCACAGTGACCGGCTGGACAAAAGCTGTCATTCGTTTTTTAATTGCAAAAAACAGGTGTTTGCCACAGTTTTGAATATTTTTGCGTTGCATTTGGTTCGCGTTTGTTGCCTTAATATAACCAGCACAGTTTTGGTGTTAATTTATTCCTGATCCATAGGAATATATATAACTATCACGCTAACAGATAAGGACTTGTCTGGTTTCAAATACGGCATTGTTATTTTTGAATAATTTGCCGAATTCCTTTAGGCACGCGGGGACATAATGGAGTCTTGCGTAAAACGATTCAAAAATAAAAGGGTTGCCAAAGCTAAAGCTTGTTAATCAACGTCAAGTAGCAATAAGTTCACAGGTAGCATTTTGCCTATGGTTTTTTGTAAAATTCTTAAAATATGCACCATGTCTCAGTACCCCATCTTACCCCAAAGGGATACCCTATCTTATCCCATATGGGGACCCCATCTTACCCTATCTACGGGGTAAGATGGCACCTTTTCAGGAATTTGTGATTTACAAAAATCAAACTAGAGTTCCTATAGGCATTCATTTTGAATGACTGGTTGCTAGAGATAAATAATAAAATGAAAAAAAACCTTAAAAAAAATAGCATTTTAAGTGTTATTGGACTCGAAACATTAACTACCCTGTCTTGCCCCAGTCTCCCCTATGTGCCTGCCTCATATTTGCCTCTTTTCTTTTATTAAAGGAAGTTTAAAGAGTTTGACAAATCCACTCCAAGTACTGTATAAGTGTACGCGTAGTCTGTAGGTGAGTGAAGTAGCGGACGGTAAGCGACCGGTGGGACGCCCCATGTTACGGTTTAAGGACAGCGCAAACATGCTGTCCTTCAAGATCGACCCCGGAACTGGGAAAAGCAATCTCAGGAACGAGACCTTTGGAGAAAGACACTTCATAAAGGCGTGACACTACACGATATCGCCTGGTTTGACCTCTTGCCCCACAAACGAGCATTGAGACACCAAAACGCGCTGCTGCGCCTCCAGCGGCACTGTGTATGACATTTACATGTCAAATCTGCGTGCGTCACTGTCGCTCTCGTATTGGCCTGACAAGCCACGTATGCAAGTGCCGCACTTTAATGGACGCTGCTTAAATCATCTTTTATAGATGCTAAAAGCCAATGATGATGATGATGAGTCAGTAAGTATTACGTTTGTACACTTTGTACGTATAAGCATCTGAGGATCCGTCGGACACTTACATTGCACATCCTAATTTAATATAGGTTAACTTGGCGTACGTGATAGCGAGAGCGTGAATATAAAAGATATCGAAAAACTGATATTTAATCCTGAAAGTGCTTCACGAGTTATATCAAACGGTATCAATAATATGTTACAGAATAAACTGGATCTATCCGAAAATTCAATGTTTCCAGCTTCCATACATTTAGTACAGTTTTTTATTTGAGTCAGGCAACAAGGCCCCCATATTTACAAATACCTTACATACTACTAACAAACATATCAATATACAAAACTTATAAAATAACCCCAAAACACTGAATAATTACAGAGGTTCAGTGACAATTCAAACGCACGTTTATTTGGTACAGAGAAGCAATTGAATTTCAGTGATATTGGACATAATAAGTACATGGAAAAGCGACATCCAATAAATTACTGTGAAGGAACGTTTACTGTGATTTAATTAGGTGTCCAATGGTGGATTGGACGCCTAAAACTATCACGGCTAAGTAGGCATAAATAGTTACCGAGTAATAGTCGACCAACTTAAATATTCATAGGCTAACTTTCGTACAAATTCGGCCGACGCAACCGCACCGTTTAGTTAATTGGTGCGCGCGTGTCGATGTAACTAAGACAGACAGGCAACTACGGAACCCTACACTACGCGTGGTCCAACACGCACTTGGCCGATTTTTTTCATATTAGTTTGCTGTATCAATGTTTCTATTACGCTACTTTCAATATACAATTATTTTGATGAGATTCACAAAAATGTAAAGTTGGTAATGATACTCGTATCACGTGAAGAAAAAATAAAAGTAGGTATAATTGTAAAATACCTAACATTCAATCGTAGTTATAAAATTAGACTTGGACTTATTGTTTTAACATTTAGCGACTCCTAACATTCTTAAACCACGGTATGCTACCAAAAGGTCCCAAGCCTTCATCACCATAAGAAAAAAGCATTAATTCGTAACATGCGAAAACCCGTTTGTAGAGCAAGCGTCTACGAGCATGGGGGTAATCACGTAACGTTTCGAACGTGCGTTAGAACTGATTTTCTCTACAACGATTAGTTCAAATGTCAGTTGTGACGTCATACCTGTGTGTCTATCAGTATGAAGCGTTTTGCGCTGCCGCCAGCGAGGTCAATCTTTGTCGCTCCCATGCAAACATTTGTTTGTCTCCAAAAACTGGTTCGATAGAGATCATAAAAAAATCTTAGTCATCATCCCTATTAAGATTGGCCTAGCTATACTTCTTACTTGGCGTGAAGGCGGTGACGTGGTCAGCGCCATTCTCGTAGAAGAAGCGGTCGCCGACACGCGTCCGGTAGAACTGCTCGGTCAGGATACAGAGGAAGGTGGGCCCGGCCAGTGCGCCCGGCACGTTGCGCTCAAGGGAGCCGGCCACAACCGTGTCCACGTCGTCCGGCGAAGCGTACAGCTGCTTCAGCACTAGCACATTCTGGAAACAAACATTTGATAAGCTGCCATGTGTCACAGTGATTACTGTGACTCACAGTAATCCGTACATACTTCTTGAGATTGTTAGGGATGGCGTTGGGAATAGGGACGAAAACCGGGAATGACATTTACCCGATAATTTCTCAAAAACTACCAATTAGAAATTTTATCGGGTTATTTATAATAATAGTAGAATAGTTGGATTCAGTAAGGGTAAACACTGGAAGAGCATGAAGTTGGTGCTAGATTGTCAAACTAACCGTTTGAAGTTGGGTCTCGGTGACGGCAGTTTTTTTGCTCTGCAAAACTTTCTGAATAACTAATGGTTTTACTGAAAGGGTACTTTCAATGGTTTATCGGGACGCAACGAGAGTTATTAGGGACGAGCGTGGGGTAAAAAGGCACGCCGTCGGAAGTGAATAGGGACGTAATAAGTTGAAATCGGGACGCTAAGGGGTGTACAGGGACGGGGCTGCCAAAACCTAGTCTCGTTTTGGTACAATTAGGTACATTTAGAGCTAGTAAGTACCTACATAAGCACCACTACATACTTATTTGCCAGCTTATTATATTTGTGACAGCGCTAGCCATGTTTCCCTATTGGTACCCTATTCGCCTCTATTGACCCCATATCCAGTATGAATAGGGATGGCCTGTTTTTTTTTAAAAGAGGGTTTAAATTATTTTTTTATGATAAATATTATTATGAGTGGGTTATGAAACACAAGATAAAAGTTTTAAAACCTTAACTTTGTAAGCGCTTATAGAAATATTCCGCTATAACCACGTTCAAAGTTCAAAATTGTACCTAATCACCCCGGTTGACGGTACCTACCGACATATAAGGAAATCTGGGTGACATCATACATGGGTGACATATTAGGTACTGATTCCGCCCCGCCAATCCAAGGAAGTTTTTCCTTAACGAAGTAGCTCCTATCACACATTCTAAGTATAATCAGTCATCTTTCTTTGCGTATCTTATGTGCAGTATTCTCGTTTGTTTGTTTGTTCCTAATCCACTTTGGGAGATCAAACGTAATCGCCCTTCGTATACCTACCCTACGTATATATGTACTAACACAGAACAGTGTTCTGTATGTAAATATAGCTATATATGTTGCGTATATCGCCTGATTAAGAATTATGTGGTTTACACTTATGGATTCTAAATACACGTATTTGCCATACGATACATAAATAATGGATAAAATGTAACCTAGCCCTTTTTTGAAAATGTACCTGACTTACAAGATACAATTGTTTCCATATTTTTTTACCCGACTGCCGAAGGAGAAAATCTTTTCACTCTATAAGTTTCCAAGCAGGCTATGTCATGAAAGGGGATCATTGTGCCTTTTCTCACCAGTGGGACACAATATAGTCAAATAAAAAAACTACAATAACGTATTTCTTGTGACAGCACGAAATACCTATCTAGTAGTGCGGAATAAAAATACAATGATGTAAAAAAATACCGATATAAATGTCCTCTTAAAAAGATCTCTAACTGACCTAAAGTTCCGTCCTAGTAACCTAACCCAACTTAATTTCAAAGCCTTGTTAATAAAAGTATAGTATGTTTAATAAAGAAAAGCCATTCATAGGACTTAATGCTAATGATTTATTTAAGAGACAATATACCTATATATAAAAAAAGGTTTCGGTTCTTCGATCCTCCAACTCTATTTTCGATATTATTTCTACATATAACTTTTCCTTATTGACGTCTCTAACAACCCACGCGAGATTTTTATTTTTAACTAATTTTTACAAAAGTTACGTCCAAAAAACTGTTTTTTCGGCTCGAAATTGCCAAAGTTTGGTCCCATATATCCACAAAACTGTGAGTTTGGAAGTAAGTATGTAAACCTCGTTGTTGTTAACACGATAAGCCATAAAAAACTCGAAAAACCGACAGTTACAGACCGAAGGTCATTGGAAGCTAGAAGCCACTTAAAAAAAAATATAAAAATAAAAAATGTTGCCTAGGCATGCACCCAGTCGCCTAACAAGCCCCTTTATAAGTTTACTAGCTTCTGCCCGCGACTCCGTCCGCGTCGAAATCGTTTATATCGCAGCTCCATACAAACTTCAACCCCCCATTTCATCCCTTTAGGGGTTGATTTCCAGAATGAAAACTATCCTATGTCCTTCCCCGGGATTCAAACTATCTCCATACCAAATTTCATCGCAATCGGTTCAGCGGTTTAAGCGTGAAGAGGTAACAAACAGAGAGACAGACTGTATGGAAGTATGGATTAAAATATTCGTTTAATCATTTAATCAATGTTTTGACATTACTATCGTCTAGAACTAGTCGTGAAATACGAATTTTTAGTTAAATTGATTACTTAAATAAAATATTGAACATCATTCCAACATTAAGGCCGTGGGACTTCAGAATGAAAACGAAAAATTACTATAAAACGAAAATAGCGTTTTAAAATAATTAAATAAACACATTTGAGAAATTCTTTACCTACATCAGCCTATATAATAATATTTATAAATCGGTTATTTATTCAATCATATTTTTTTTGCCTTAGGTACTTTTAGTTAGACGTACAGTGGACCTTATTATTCAGTTCAATTATTTTTTTAAGTCACGTAAAACAATAAATTGCCTATAATTGGATGTTAAACAGTTGAACTCTGACTAAACTAAAAATCTGACAAATTTGATATAATTTTTTTTAGGAACGATTATTGTAAAGGTCGGAAAATAATAAACGAAACACACTTGGTGCTGTGGTTTTACAAAGAGCTATTGAAATCCAATTTAAGTAATCACTAAGCCACTAGAAAAGAGCTTGAATATCTTTAACCTTACTAATAGCTTAGACAGGACACTGAATATTATCCGTAATCCCTATTCAAACAGAATAAAGCAAAAATAATAACTAGTGTATTGTTTGTTGTGGTTTACGATGAAAAGCAGCATGACATTGTTTATTTCGACCAGAATTTTAAGCCCATTATAAATAATGAAAGCATAATATAACAAGTAATGCACTATGATAAGTTCAGGGCATTGTTTAATCAAAGCTGCAACCGGCACACAACAAACCTTCTAGTTAAATTATAAGTATCTTGTTTTCATAATTATTTTAGATTACAGAATTTTAAATTTCAAGGTCTTGAATATAATAATAAGAATATTTATTTATTTCTAGAGCAGCGGAGCAGTTTTCCAGATAAAAGATATCAACTTAATAAGGGGTAGGTATTTGACCGTGCGACTTCAGATATACCGCGAGCTAGGAGCAGTTTTTTGTCAGTCACTTACCCCCGGGCGATAACTTATTGTGAGAAGGTTAAGAATGTTAATTGTATCATGAAGCCCCGTGGACTTCAGCTGCGGCTCCGTTGGTGGGCTGACGAGCAGCAGCCACCCAAACACGTAAAATAGCAGGTGTATTGTTAATCTGCTTAAAAGTGTATAGCAAAGTATCGTGCCGCCGCTTTAACCGCGCGTAGTAGGAATATTATTTTAACATTTTCAATGACTAGCTGACGGGTTTTCCACCATTGTACAGTCAGCTGACGATTATTTTCAGTCATAATTTTGGATTAACTATCATTTAATTATAAAATGAATCGAAGGTAAATGGCATTTTTTTCTACGTGATTGGTAGGCTGCTGCTTGTCAACCCACCGACGGAGCCGCAGCTGACCTGACGTCCACGGGGCTTCATGATAAGTACAACATTCTGAACCTTCTCACAAGTTATCGCACGGGGGTCGATTGGTCACGAAAATCTGTTGCTAGCTCGCGGGCTAAGACAATTTCGAACGCTCGAGTGAATATGTAAAATGTTTTCAGAAATGGGAATCGGCGAATGATTCAGCACACGTTCACGACAGACTGCGCCCGTCTCGGTGCCTTCTGTCGACAAAACGTGCCAAGCGCAATGAGCGCATTCATTTAACATCACTTTAGGTATCAATTTTATACTTATTTGTTTAAATCAGGCAACGAAGACGTATATTACAAATATCTTAAAAGCTGACATACATATCAATATAAATTTATTAAAAACTACAAAAACACAGTACCTACAAGTTGTACTGTACAATACTGCGATGTGTTGCGCAATTTTGTGGTGTCCGATTATGGTGGTATGTTATTATGACGTCTCATTCAAAAACGCGATGTCAATTGTCATTTTTGCCTTCAGAAATACAAAATAACTAACCATTTGGGTCGTTAATTTTTTCGGTGGATAGTACGTCGTAAAATTACTATGAATAATCAGCTTTTAAGCCCCAAACGAGGGGTTTTATAAAATTTTCATCGTACGTCAGTGTGTCTGTCTGTGGCATCGTAGCCCCCAAACAGATGAAATAATTTGAGTGCGGTTTTAGTTAGTTTTGTTGGCTAGATGGTTCTTAGTATGTTTGATGTTTTGGGGGTGCTTTAGATTTTTATTTTATGTAGGTTGTATTGTAAGAAAAAAGATTTTTCATATACCTTTTTGAGAACAGTGGGTAGGTACCTACTATATTATTGTACCTACTGTAACTCATTAATCGTTAATTAACGAAGTTAACATTTCGAGAAAGGATTTGTTTTTAAGTTTACTTTAAAAATCTTTAACGAACTCATTAATTTGTCAGAACGTAATACAAAATAAAGTAAAACTGTATGATAACGAAAAGGCTCTCTTCATTTTGTTGGTAGCCAAAGTCAGTTAATAAAAATAGAAAGAAAGAGAAATGTTCTAATAAAACATCGTTTCTGTTCCATCCTTACACCTAACTTTCGCTCTTACCCTTCTAATTTGCCATTTCGAGACCTATTGTTCCCTAGCTACAAATACCTTTAATTAGAATGATGTTGTAATATAGGGGTGTAGACACTAAATAAAATAATCAATAATGTCGTATTTTCTCGAAAAGGGATTAAAAATGTTGTCAAATGGAGAAATAAGCAACCTTGCGTTAGCTTAAATAATCACCAAGTTATAAGTGGCCAAAGTTTTAAGAAGGGGCATGTTCTGTTCCTTGTTCGCAAAACGCAACTTCATATGAAACGATGACGCTCGTAGTTAGTGACGTCACTAATAGACGGAAACGTGCCGTGCCCCATCGTGCTCGGCGCCACCATCGACGCGGCCTGCCGCGCGCGCGACTCACTCTGCGGCAGCCTCGCGTTATGTGACGTCACAAACTGTTTGAGTTTTCTCTCTCTAACAAGCAATATCAAAACGGTTGTAGCTTCGTAATTCTTTGAGATATCTGAATGGGATTTTCGTCACTAGGCATATCTATTTGCCTTCTTTCATTTGGTGTAATAATAATTTTCGAATATGGACTCAAACAATTTTCCCAACGTGGGAAGAACAGCTATCGGCCTGTAATCTTCCACGTCAGTAGGGTCACCGTCCTTTGGTATTGGCCTCACTCTAGATACCTTCCATTGGCGAGGGTAACATGCGGTGCTAAGAGCCAAGTTAAAAATAAAGTGGATAGGAGTTTTAAGGCTCTCTACACGTACATCCCACCCTTAGTTTTTAGGCTGCTAAGATGTTGCCAAAACTCCTGCGGATTGAGTCTAACCCTACTCTGGATTCGATCAAGGTAATCATCGTAAGCGAATGCTATTCCTTGACTTTAGACCTCAATACCGAGAACTCATTGTAAACATTTTTATTTTTATTGGCTTTCCATTCCCGGCGAAGTTTGCCTTTCAGCTGTAGGTCACTTATTATTTCAGCAGTGTACCAAACGGGATAACGTCTACTTGACTTCCTTGATCGAATCCGTTTCGGTATACAGAGGTCAAAAACCTCGTACAATTTTCGATAGAAAAAGTCAACAGCATCGTTGACATCCACAGAACCAAGAACATCCTGCCAGCAAACCACTGAGATTAGGTCATACAAAAGCCTGTAATCTCCCTTGGAAAAGTTCCAGTCCCGCTGAGTGAGTGTCTACGTTGCTAGGATCCAGGCGTTCAGTTGGGGCCCGACCCGCGAAGTTATTCATCGGAAACGTAACCTTTAGGGGAAGATGGTATACATCTGACCTTGGAACCAATCCACTGCCAGGCATCTCCAGCACCCCACAATCAGTAGTGCGCTCTGACACCAGTACAACATCAAGTTTACCTCCATAAGCATTTGTCACCTCATTAATTTCCTTCAAACTACAAACAACTAAAAAGTAACAATAATAACTTAATACATTTAGGGATGAATTGACCGGGTTCAAATTGAGATCTCCGACGATCAGCACTACACCCTTCAAGGTGTTAATCACAGATTATACTTTTTGAAACCAGGTGAAATAAGTATCGACACTCGCACTGGGAGGTATATATGTCGCAGGGAAATGGCCAAAACAGAGATTTGAAGAAATCTCTAAGGGATATGATCAAATTACGCAGGATGTTAAAATGGCGAATCCATTTTATCATTTGCCTAGAAAAAATCAGTCATTTGATCAAATCTCTGATTTTGTTTAGCGAAATGACGTAATCGGCCAAAAAAGGCAACTTGTTTTTTCATTTCACTAGATTTGTTTAGTGATTTGATAAAATCCCTGAAACGCGTCAGTAAGTTGATGAAACTAACACTACACACATATAACATCGCACCTGTTCAATGACAAATGACACCCATAAATATAAGTAATATCTGGACCCATTCCTGCCAATAATGATTTAGATGTAAATATTATTTTTACAATACTTCCAGCACGATACTGTGAGGCGTGCATTGGCCAGCGAGTTACTATCTTGCCGCGATTGAAGGCGAGAGTTTTGCCATACAATATTTAGGTACATCAAAGTGTAACAATGGCAGCTATCATCTCATTCCCAAACTAGTTGCGACTCAATAATAGACGCGAAAAGCTGTCCGAGACGTTAGGAGCCTAATTTAATCCGAGACGACGAACTGTGATCTGTGATCCCCGTTTTGATAGGTATATCCCCACCGTCATGTTAGTGTTATCATTTTTATTAAAGTCAGACTAATTGTAAGACACGTGTTGTATTTTTTTTTAGACTAAGATTATAATGAAGTGTTCCATTTAATTTTAATTTTAGTGAAATGTGTTCGTACACTTTATGAAATTGGTCGTATAGCAGAAATCAATCGGAGTAGGTAAAACTCAAACAAAAGTAGCCTTTTCTAACGCCGGCGCTTCCATGCATATCACAGGATAGTTCCAGAATTCGCTGAATCAAACTCTCCGCCAACTTTGCAAGGAAGTTTGTTCAAAGTGATGTTCAAAGTAAAAACCACATGAATAAATACTTACCCACAAATACAATTTTTCGGTCTTCTCTCATTCGCCAAGTGTCTAAATTGTAACATGCAATTAGGAACTTCGTTCTAGTATGGCATCAGTCGATCTTTACGCGATCGTCCACCGTGTTGACGACGGCGCGCGTTGTTGAGTACGTGAATGTGTCGGCGAGAAGTAATCAGTCGGTCATGTCGGCGAAGATGGAGGCACGGGCAGGCCGCAGGCGCCGCGCGTGGCGGTGTAGCCCGTGAGGCTGTGGTCACCTCCCTCCGCGTTGTTACGTGAATGTGTCGTGTCACTCGTGTCTCACCTCCGGCGAAATGTAGTCGGTCATGTCGGCGAAGGTGGTGGGCACGTGCAGGCCGCAGGCGCCGCGCGTGGCGGAGTAGCCAGCGAGGCCGTGGTCGCGCCCGCGCTGGATGTCCGTCGCGCGCAGGTCACCTCCCTTCGTGTTGTTACGCCTGAAAAATTGTATCATTATTTAACTGATTCATTATTTAATATTCATGGCGAACTGTTGCGATTGACCTTGATAAGCATTTAAAAAAATATTCACTTAAAGATCTTTTTCCCCGTTTTGACTTCCTAAACATTAGTTAAGGTTGAATGTGTCGGTGCGCCTTTCAAACAATTTGCTTGGGCATGTTTTATGAAGTATAAAACAATTTCATGTTATTCACCAGCATCATGCTCACTTGGTCCTAGTTTTCTTTGTTAACTGATTACGTACCTATTATTTTGTTTGAATTTTAATTTTATTACTGTTTTATTTCGGCTTCATGTTACTCAAATTTCAGCTTTTTTGTTAGAAAAGTTTAGGAAAGGTCCTTCTTGCACGTTGTCGTGACGAGTTCGAATATACATTACATTACATTTTAGGTAGGTATTAATTCAAATAGGTTACAAAAACAAAACAAATGCCTATTCTAACAGTCCACGTGCAAAGGGGTCTTAAGTTTTTCCCCGATAATGGTCTGTAGTCATGCGAAATTGCATGGAAAGTAACCCGAGAAGCAGATCAAAATTTAATAATTTGCACATTGCTTTCAAGGCTCAAGTTTAAAAACAGAGATTCAACTTTGGAAATTACTATCACTCTTGCATAACATAAGGTATGTATGTGCATTTCATAATTTGTGTGTCCATTGAATATCATATGCTACCCTTTATGATCAATGCTACAATTGGATCACAAACTTCAATGATACCTATTTGTATCGTTGTATAAACTACGTCAATACATATACTCAAGTCCAGATGGCGGTAATCTCCCTATTATAGACTCGCTCAAACGCAATCTGGAATCCAATACTAGAACCACTCACTAATAGTTATTTGTTATGCAAGGCTGCAAAGTTGTTGTTTGGCGCAAGTGCTTGTATTGAAAGCCGAGCTAGCGAAGGATTGTAAGATTGAACCATGAGCGAAGCGAAGACGAGACGCCAAACAACTTTGCTGCCGAGCAAAACACACAACTTTTCACCTCACCACCGCGAGGAAAATTGTAAATGTAATGGAAGTAATTTGTACCTTATACTCATTTTCAATAAAGGTTTGTTTACATCACATAAAGATATAGCATTTTATAATTATTAAATGTAACATAAACATTTTTACATCTTTAAATAACTCCACGCTTACCTACACTAAAAAAAGTCAAAGTATTGTTGGGTACTCGCACGGGTAAACTAAGGCTCAAATACGCTTATTTCACTTTTTCGGCTAAATTAACAGGCAATAAAATTAATATATGTATATCTGCTGCACAAAAATCTATAAATAACCACCATTATTTTGGTTTTACTGCGGCTTTAAAACGGGAGCCAATAATGCACGGCCCAATAATGTACAGCCTGATAATCCGCGTCCATTTTTTGTGGACTCGGATTATTGGGTCGTGCATTATCAGGGTGGACAAAAATAGCTTGTCATAAGCGAACTCTGTCTTAGGTTGGTTAGGTTAGGGTTCACTTGTGTCCCGCAGACCAGAATAGACACCCCGCGCAGCGGGGTGGCGTCGACTCGTTGGAGATTATTAGTCCGCACAGATAACCGTCGCAATGTACAGTCGAGGAAATTGAATGTTTAGCACTTTTGGACCTTAACGTCATTCAAATAGAGTTGACATGTGCCAAACTTTCATTTTCCTCCACTATACATGGATTATCAGGCTGTACATTATTGGGCCGTACATTATCAGCTCGTACAAAATTGGCTTCCAATTATTGCCCCGGACCAAGTTTGCTCAGGGTGATAATGCACGGCCCAATAATGTACAGCCTGATAATCCATGTACAGTATGGACGCGGATTATTGGGCTGTACATTATTTTGGCCGTGCATTATTATGGCTGTACATTAACCGGCACCCTTTAAAACAAAACAAAATTAAATGTAGGTACAGTCAGCGTCATATAGTTAGTAGCAGCCAGAGTAGCCAAATATTTCGTAACACACCCTTATTCTTACAGTAATAAAGACGTGTACCGAAATATTTGGCTACCTTGGCTGCTACTAACTATATGACGCTGACTGTACATGAGTTTTTTCTTAAATTAACTTTTCAAACAGTGCGTTCCAAATTTGGAAAAAGCGAAAATTTTTGAAAAATAAAACTACATTTTAATAGTTATTTACAAGTGCCGAAAATAGGAAATTCGCAACGAGTGGTGATAAATTAAAACACGACCGAAGGGAGAATCTACACGAGTTGCGAATTGCCTATTCGCACGCGTATCGTACAACGTTTTACTGTACATATGGCTCTTGAAAGTTTCGACATATGCACAAAAAGTGCCCTTTTCCGCACTAGTGTCGATTTAAAACACTCCCTTCGGTCGTGTTTTAATTTATCACTACTCATTGCGAATTTCCTATTTTCGGCACTTGTATCGTAAATAACTATATTCGTATTGTATCCTTATAAGTCAGTCTAAAAATTGATATTTCGTATGTAATTAAGAAATAATAAGTATTATTAATTTAATTTTATCAAAATAATAACAATTAATTATTGGCAAACACCATCACATCAGTTTCTGAACGCAGGATAATGACCTCTAATTCTGTATAGAAAAAAGTTGGATCTGGCGATTGACCGTCACGTTCCAAATTCAAAAACTCTTTCGACGCTAGCAGATATAATGGGCTTTTAGGCGCAGATTTTGAGCGATAAAGCAAGCCTTTTCGAGCCGGTGAGGTGAAAAATAAGTTACATAGTATTATGTAGTGGCTATGTGAGTTGTAGAACTCGCCTATCTTTCATCAAAAAGTTATTTTTTTTAAATTTGAAAATATTTTGACATACAAAACGATATAATGAACGAACCTGCTCACATAATTTCACGAGAATCGGTTAAGAAATGCGACATGTATAGGAGAACAGCGGACAACGGCACATCGAACACCGGACAAACGATTTTCGGCCTAAGCAGAAGCATAGAACTTGGTTCGCTTCACTCGCTCGTTCGCTTCGCACGCTATTTCGCTATTAGACCATGGGCGTTCTGTTGGCTGTCGGTGGCAAATGTTGCAATGATCGCTATCTACGTATAACTAGGCAAACGTAATGCTTACAAATAATCATGTCATTCATGATGAACGTACCTATACCTGGGTTGTTTAACGAGGGGCGTAAGTGGAATATTGCGAACAAGAGTCTATCAGAAGAAGCTTTTGATGACTCGAGTTTGCAATATTCTTACGCCCGTGTTATACACAATGTTTTTCATCAAATCATCACATTTGCGAGGAAACAAATACATTTTAGATGAAATGAATACAAATCGTAATAAAAACTGCAACATGTCAGTCGTCCATTTTGTTGAATTTGACGTGAGGCGCGTATGGCAAAGACCCTTCGGTATACAGCCACGATTTGAAAACACTTAAAAACATTTTACATAGACACTAAATAACTACATATTTAATCTGTAAATAATTCAGTTAAACATGTTTAAGTAGTTTTTTAAGTTTAAATTTATTTATAAGTACGTTTTCAGACATCGTTTTTGATATAAAACCTCTTGACAACTGCCGCATGAGTGACAGATACAATTTAAGAAAAAAACCATTACGCCCGTGGGCGTAACACAGGCTATTACAGCTCTGTATGGCTGCGCATTATGAAGCCCTTTTCGAGCAAGTGTGATGAAATAGTACATTACTTAACTAGGGCGGTAAAACAAAGAAAGGCCGAGATCGCAGCTGTTTGCGGCCCGAGCTGCAAGCGAGGTACGTACATATGCGATCGAGGGCTTTCTTGTTTACCTCCCGTGTTGAGTACACTATTTTATGTCTACACTTGGCTAGAAAGCCGTTTTTTCCGTACGCGTAGCGGGCGGCAAAGCGACTTTATGGCCAGGTGTGACATAATAGTACATTACTTACCAAGGGCTGTAAAAGAAAGAAAGCCCGAAATCGCAGGTATTTGTAACCCGAGCCGCAGGCGAGGGTTGTAAACATGCGATAGAGGGCTTTCTTTTTTACTGCCCGTGGTGAGTACACAATTTTACGTCTTCATCTGGCCACAATGCGAGTTTTACCGTACGCGCAGCGTGCGGTAAAACTCACGTTATGGCCAGGTGTGACGTAAACGATTTTATGGCCTACAGTTTCGGTGGAAATCAGATTATCTGTTCGGTGTAAAGTGATTAAACATGACTAACTTGAACTACCTACCCACATTACCTATATTAAATCGAATACAGGTGCAATGCCGTAAAACGTGTACAGTCAGCATCAAAAGTAACTGCGCAATCGAAGACGTCAGAAGCTCTTATTCCCTTGTAATAAAAGACTTTTGACGTTTTCGTTTGCGCAGTTACTTTTGATGCTTACTGTACCTACCGGTAATATTGATGGAAAGATTACCTGTACTGCTAATGGGAATGTTGCCGATACAAGATAAATATGAATGAGATCATTTTCACTTCTCATGCTCGAAAAGTGTGTGATATTAGGATTAGATAGCGGGCCTAAAGTAGCACATTTACCCCATAGGGAAAATATGTAAACATATTTATGATTTTAAAACATTTTAATTTGACCAATCAAAACACTTCAACGTATTAAATCCACCAATCACAAATATTTAAAAAACCATTTGTATTGGCTATCAACTAATCAGAATACAGCTATATATTAAAAACAACCAATCAGGAAACAGAATAAATTTCAAATATTATTTGTCGTTTTTTATTCCCGAATTCACAATCATTAAAAAAGATGATCACCTTCGGCCGTCTATAGCCGCGTCCAAACGTTCAAGCGTGGTTAGCTGCATACATGGCATAAGCTATGAGATTGAGCGGGATAAACGCTGTCTATCTCGCTTTATCATATGCACCGTATGCTGTCCGCCGCGCTCGGCCGTTTGGACGCGACTATGAGACTGTCAGAGGCGTTTATTCGTGGTGGCAATATCTTGTTATATGTGTTTAAACAGTTTATAAAAAAAAATATGGCGCCAAATTGAACAATCTTTTCGCCGTTGTATTTATTATCGATTGTGGATGTGGATGGACAAAGAAATTGTTTTTACTATTTTCTCGCTGTCGAAGCGACAAGTCGAGTGTATAAACTCTCTCTGGTCTAAAAGCCATATTACCCGTCGAACTATTTCCCCTCACTTCGTTCGGGAAAATAACCATCTCGTGGTAATATGGCTTATTTTAGACCCTTGTCATACAATCTACTATTCTTGAAAAATATTGTAAAGATAAGTTTTGTGCGTTCGCGACATTCGCGTAAGCCTATTGCGAACATTTTCCCAATATCGGTGCCTACCGAATCGAGTAACATCAATTTTCAATAAATGGCTCTGCCTCTGGAGGCGGTCAGACTTAAAGTTTTTTTTTTGCATACAAACGGTTGTACTTAAACGTCAACAGACATAAATGAGCATAAAACAGACCTATAGTTTCTTACATGTATGAAAAATCGTAGTTGCTGGCAACATTGCCTTAGCTGTTGGCTGTTGAAATTTTCCTATGTTTTCGGCAATAGTACATCACTGAATACCATCTAACCATGCGATCCTCCGGACATCCTTTGGGAAGCTAAAATACTTTGTTCACAAATGTTGAAAGTGATATACTCGTACTGTGATATCGATATGATTAACATACAATAGTTTACTGTATTTTAGAGAAGCTATCTATATGGTAATTTCTGTTACTAACATTGCCTAAATATTGCCCAGAGCGGATTTTTTTTAAATAACAACCGGAATAGATATGATTTTAGAGTTAGGTATGACATATTATAAAATGGTGGTTTGATAAATAGTAACACTTTAAGACGTGCAGTGCCTTCAAAGTTTGTTCTTAAGGGTAACTTGCGTAGCATGGTAATTTGTATCTTGGAAAGTTCTTTCTTTACGCGTTATTCCTACAAAAAGTACCTACTTATGACAGACGTAATTACTCACTTAAATAAGTACTGTGTTATCTCGCTAGTCCAAAATTGATCGCTGAAGTCCATTTGTTCCGCGGTCAAGCCTCGAGCCAAGTCCTCGAATGCATTACCGATCTCCAGTAACAGCGGTCGGTTGAACCAGTCACTCAAGCGTACTGCACCTAGAAGATTTCTATTTTCAGACATCAACCTGCAAAGAAAAACATTGAAATAGTTACCTATATTTTAATTAGTCCTTGATAAGTCAAGCCTCGGTAAGCCGAGGCAGATGTTTCAATTAAGTGGGCAATTGCCCACCCAAAGGCGCTTCCGCATTTGGCGGGCGGAGTCGGTACGGTATCAGTAAGCTGTCTGCTGCCAGTGTCAACTGTCAGTAGTCAGTACCGATTCTTTAATGTGCGCCTACATTTAAATAGGTGCTTCCTGACTGGCGCGAGCAGCGTGGAAATGGGAACGAAGGCAGTAGCTGCAAGCGCACTGCGTCACATCCGCGCATGAGGGTAAATATCATATTTCGAATTTTCCACTTGTCCACCCATGTTGTGATATTACTATAGAGCAAATGTAATCCTGACATGTGCGGAAATCTGTGCGACAAAGCTCACGTCAATGTCACGTCATCAAACGCACCGCAGAGCTAGAACAATTTGTCGGCCCGCGCTGCTAATTACGCATTGTGGGCAGTGATTCTGAGTTCTGACTAGCGTAGCGCCGCGCCGCACAGTGCCTGAGTGCAGTGGTTTTCGATGACAGACCAAGGTCACGATTACTATCATACCCGACTTGCAGCGTCATTGTGTAAGATTTACGAGCGTTAGATTATGTCAGCTGTTCACCTACAAAAAATACTGGTGGCCCATCTAAACGCAATGCGTACCTAAAACATATACCGAACTTTACAATAGTACATTGTTGTAAAGGCTAGAAAGTATGCAATAGATGGACGAGTGGGTTTGAGGTCCGAGCCGCTAGGTGAGGACCTCGAAGGAGACGAGTCCATCTATTGCACTTTTGGCCGAGACATTACATAGTGCTTTTCACGCCTACTGCGAGGAAATTGCAAATAATTATAATTATAACTCAAAATGAAGTACCTAATTAAAGATCATAATATGAAATACTGTAGCGCGGTCGCTCGCGTGTCGTGTGGTGTGGGGCACGCGAGCGGGGCGGGGGCGGGGGAGCTGTGATTGGGAATCGCTGTTCAAACTGTCCAACAATAACAACCACTACTACAATGAAACATTGTAGTAGTGGTGGTTCAGGTGCTACAGCTATTGCCTACTTTCCAGCTTGGTTTTAGACCATCTATTGCCACATTTCCGAACAGTGGCGTGAAATAGTAGATTGTTAACCGAGGGTTGAAAGCTACCCATTCCTGACGAGATATTTTGGCGCTCGAACGAAGGTAGAGCGCCAATAGTTCGAGATTGAAATGGGTGGCTTTCCCCGAGTTAAACACTCTACTTTTCATTTCGAATACGAGGAAATAAATTAAAAGCCAAAAACGTAAATATTTTATAAATCAGTCAGATCCTATAGAACCCATTTTAAAAGCGTTTGTGTATGGACCATTTGGGCGGGAACTGTTGACATATTTTAATAGATAATGTTAGTGTGTGGATCATTTCTTGGAAGCGCTTTTGAAGTGGTTATATCGAAAAAAACATTTTAATTGTTGTTTGTATGTAAAATTAAATTATTAATTGTATTTATATATACCATATAGCTAGCATATATGATAAAGAATGAAAACCATCATAATTATCAACAAGCTTCAAAAATCAACACAATTTTATGGAAGTGTGGCAGGCAGTATAGGTTTTGCCATTGTTATTTTTTTTATGACTAGTATTTACGCTGTTCTGAAGCGGGTACATTGAACTACGAACACTTAAAAAATATGCAATAGTCTTTAAATAGCAATAATAGTCATATAATAATTAATTTATTATCATTATTTAAAAAAACAACGCATGGTTTAACAAGTTTCAAAATCAGTACAATTTTCTGAAACTGTGGCTGTACAGGTTTCTGCCATTGCTTTTTTATTTTTTAATACTTTTCAGCCCTAGGGGCGACATGGCTCACTTTCAACCCGCTGTTTAGATAAACAATGACCTACTTTCAGAGTATGAGAGATGAAAAGTGACTTACTGAAGGTAACCGCGTATGAGAGTGTGGAAATGTCTGAAGGCGGCGGTGGCGTGCTCATCGAGGATGGACGGGTCCACGTTGGGGTTGTAGTCGTTCACGTAGCCGTGGACGCCCGGGTAGATGAGCTTATTCTTAATCATGTTTTCAGCACCTGCAAAGGACATCATTATTACCAAAAAAACATGTATATAAGTATAATTAGATTAATTAGTAATACCCTTGATTGATGTGGGGATTCGTTGTATAGGTACATACGTACATTGAAAGTTTCGCGCTATACATTGCAATTTGCAGTGCATGTGCTAATGTCAAATACCTGTTGGGCGTGCTAGATACCGGTATGGTGAAAAAGTCCAAAAAGACTGGAACTCCGGGCCATTGACTGGACAGCAACGGAATTGGACAGGGAAGGCTGGCGGTATTTAGTGTCGGAGGCAAAGATCCACCTCGGGTCGTTGCGCCACAGCAGTAGTAGTAAACTGCTAAACTTACCAAGGAAGATGGGCAAGTATTCATAATAATTGATGTGTTGATTCTCAGCGATGTTGATGCGGCGCGCCTCCTGGAAGGCGGTCTCGTCGCTCCAGTGCGGGTTGAGGTGCGCCAGCGCATCGGCGATGCGGTTGTGCTCGCGCAGGAGCACGATCTGCAGCAGGGTCAGCTGCGGGTTCTGGTTCATTCGGATGTCACCTGGGAAAATATATTTGATACTTTATTATACATTAACAGTATTAGAAGATATATATATTGATAAGTTCTTCTCAAAAAATCGTTTTGGTATACAAGCTTATTTTGCTGATTGTACATTGGTTGCATACCTAATAATCATCAACTACTCGTTGAGTGGGTTCCAATTAATGACTCTAAACACCATTGGTTTGCTTTGCTTTTGTTTTGGAGGAGTGTATATAGCCAGTATAGCCACCTTATGTCTCCTGGGCAACTCCTGCCGGTGGCGCAGCATGCGTCTGCCTCGGTACTCGCGGATCGGCGCTGCCTGTCCCATACTGCTCCCATCCCATATACTAGCGGAAGGTCGAAGTAAGCGGTCACTACTGACAACTAGATGTGTTAAGTACTTGGTACAAACCTCCCAAGAAGCAGGGCTCATTGGGCGACTGCGCGGACTCGCAGGTCTGGGTCACGTTCGGGTCCTGCGGGGGCCACTCCTGTCCGTGGCGCAGCACCGTCAACATGCGTCCGCCGCGGTACTCGCGGATCGGGGCCGCCTGCCCCACACTGCTGCCGTATACCATCGACAGGTCCATGTACGCGGTCACTACTGATAGCTAATTAAACAAAGTAAACAATTTTAAAAAGTACAAAAAAACAATAGCGGCCAAAAGCCTAAATTACGCAGCACCGAAAATTCTACAAAAAGTACGATATTTTGTAGAATTTTCGGTGCTGCGTAATTTGGTACAAACAATTTCAATCGTGATGATTAGTTAGCGTTAGTAGTCAACCTTAATTAACCATTTTCATTGATATTGTCTATGTAGACCCCAACCAACCTTGCTGCACCGAAATATAATGCATAAAAAAATACTAAGTACATATGTCAGCACATATTACAGCCGAGATAACATTATCGAGACATCTTTGGACGTTAAGTAGTATAACCTAGACAACCTTTTTGGGTAGTCGTGAAAATAGGTACTAAAATAAAAGATACAAAAAAAATTACATCTCTTAGGCAGAAAGAACAAAGACATCTTAAAATTCGAGTTTATTATGTCGGATAAATAGATCAATCTTATAAGATTATACATTATTACATTTGTTATTTTCTTCTAAGTAATACAAAAAATAGGCCTACACTACAGATATTCAATGTAGGTAAACTCGATAATTTTCATCTTTGTTCACTTCTATTGCTATAAGATTGAACAAGAAATCTGTGTCGTGCACTGGAAAATTAACCTTACATCCTGTTTAACGCGAATTCATGCTTATTTGAAACAAACAAAAACCTACCTATCTCGAAAAACAAAATCTAAAGTTGACTTGAGTTTGACAAGCATGACGCAATTATCGTGTGAAAAGTGCCAAGTAATATTCAACTTTTGCAACTTTGGCACGGGAGTTTCTTTTATGACGAACCGACTTTTTTTATTCTTGTTCACTTAAGGTGAGTCGGGGTAAGAGTAACATACTTTTTTGAAAGTTAGATTCAAATAGTGTTTGTGATCTTATTATTGCATTAATTCGTATACTAAAGCGATAAAATATAAGTAAATTTAATATATTTTTAATTGAAACTACTGATCAAGCAAATAAACTATTAAAACATGCACTTATTTGTAAAAAAATATAAATCGGCACGTCTGTTCCTCTTGCCCCATGACTGGGGTTTTTAAGAGTATCGTACGAACCTAACTTGAACTAGGTTAGCTCCAGTGGATTTACTTATTTAGTAACACAGTTGGTAGACGCTGTCAAGAAAATAAATACTTTAATAAGTTGAAAAACTCTTCAAAATTCTGAGAAACTGCGTTTATACATATTCTGGGGCAAGAGTGTCATAGTAGGTGTTATCAGGGCAGGGGTGACAAACCACCTAACACTTAAATAAATAAAATAATGCTTTGATTTTTTTAATTCACTTTGAAACTTGCCAATTTGCCGCATTTTATCAGGTGACAAGAACTGAGGCGATTTTTTTGTTTTGTTCGTAATTGTAATTGTGTCACGATATGGTTGATTATTTATGTTTTTGAGTGCTTGAAACCAACATCCGCATCCTTAATTGTCGAAAAATCGCATACGCACATCCCTGAATTAAGCAGTGCCAATTTGTAATAAACATGACAATTTATAAAAGGTTTGACAGCCCTGGCATGGGGTAAGAGTAGCATATGACTCCCTTCCCCCGGACTGAACTGGCACTCTTGCCCCACTTAAATAATTTGAGTTTAAAATTTTATTGGCTTGATAAAAACTTATAATCGATAGGAATAACTGAAAATAACGATGTAACATAAGAAATAAACTATAAATATTCGACTCACCAACAAACAAATCCGAATTAACAGCCATAAATCACACAAAACCGCTTTTGAATTAAACACGTGCACTTGCACTTATCACAAGTCGTAACCAGTCAAAATAAACCACGTTTTGTTTCAATATGGCGCCTGAAAGAGACATCTATGATTTGACGATGGAACTAATACACGCCTGTCTGTTTTACCGACGGTACAAAAAAGCGCTCAATTCAAAAGAATTAGCTGGAGAAGCTTTTGACCCTCTTCCCCCGATGTTACTCTTGCCCCGACTCACCTTATTGAAAGTTTTGTTTTATGCTACTAGTGTGTCATGCGAGTAATCAGACGTTTTTTAGGGTTCCGTAGTCAACAAGGAACCGTTATAGTTTCGCCATGTCCGTTCGTCTGTCTGTCTGCCCGTCTTTGGCTTAGCTCAGTAACCATTACTACTAGAAAACTGTAATTCGGCATGGGTATATAATATAAATCAATCACGCCGACAAAACAGTACAATAAAATCTAGAAAAAACTTTTTTTTTATGGTACCCCCCCTACACCTAAAGCGGGGGTGTAATTTTTTTTTCTCGTTAAACCTATGGTGTGGGGTATCGTTGGATAGCTCGTTCAAAAATATTATGGGTTTTCCGAAACTATTTTTCAAATCAGTGATCAGTTTGCAAGATATTGGGCTTTAAAGCCCAAATTTTTGTTCGAGTCATGTGCCTCCCCCCGCTGCCGGCTAAATGGCTACTACTGGGGATGTGAAAAAATTCGTGGCAGTAGTACATATAATGAATTTAAAAGGAAAACTATCACGGACAGGTAGGCATAAGTAGTTACCGCGTAATAGTCGACCAACTTAATGGGTATTTGAAAAGGCCAATTTTCGTACAAATTCGTCCGACGCAACCGCACCGCACGTCGATGTAACTAAGTAAGACAGACAGGCAACTACCGAACCCTACACTGCGCGTGGCCCGACACGCACTTGGCCGGTTTTTCATAATTCGGTTTACTTGCTGGTTAGCCATAATGGTAAGAGTTATTTACACTTTTAAATAAACTATAAGTACATATTATTGCTCTTATATTTTCTACAGTGTATCATGTTTAGGTAAATGCCTACATAGATATGAATAAAAATAAGCATTTCCTTTTAATTTTGGGCCGGCGTAAAAAAAGTATATGAAGTAATATATATATAAATATAGGTGGTACTCATATTACAGGAACCCTAAAGTATCGATGATATTTATATATTTGCTTAGAATTTGGAATATGAGGTTTAATCTCCACATTGTATGAACATTAAAACTGAAGAAAGGATGTCTTCATAAACCGACAGAGGTTATATGAAAGCTCGACACTGTGTTAATAACCAATTGGCTCACGGATTTTGTGAGATGTTCTATGTATTCAATTGTTTGAAGATAGTTCATTGGCTTGAAGTTGTGTCTTTTCAAAAAATTTAAGCAAGTACATGCATAAATAGACAAAATCCTTAAATCATAATACGGTTTCTTTAGAAATAACAACGTTCAATCCGATTATACGTTTAAACCCGATGTGCTGCTTAGATTAAAGTCGGATTGGATAAATATAGCTTCGTACCCTTCTGTTTTGTGCTACTTTATTATAATGGAACCTATCAGGGGTATTGACCGACCAAAGGATATTGTGATATATATATAGGTATATACTTGTGCAACCCATCGGCCTTATATAATAATCGTATCCGGCACATTAGTCACTCGTGTATATTTGCGACTAATGAACATGGTCATTATGCATATTTTAGTCTTTTTATATAAATCTGTGCGTCAGACTAGACCTAACCTGGCATGCAAAATAACAGTATCTGTACCAGGGACTGAAAAACCGTAAAAGACCGGTAACCTAAAATAAAGGTATCAATTGAAAAAGTATCCAACAGTATCGGTACCCGAATAAATCAAATTTAATGGGTACCCTTTTAAACGGTACCGCTATGGTGAAAAAACCGCAAAAGACCGGTACCCTAAAATAAAGGTACCAATTGAAAAGATATCCAACAGTAACGGTACCCGTAGGTTGACCGTTTCAAGTAAAGGTACCTGACCGAATAATGAGCCGTACAATTACGGTGACCGATAAAACGGCCTCAATGATTTCGGTCCAAGTATCGGATACCGAATAAAGTGATGGTTACATTTCTTACATTTTTCGTAACTTTTGACCCGCTCGCGTAACATGTGTTGTGAGGGGGGGGGCAGGAGGGGAGGTGTAGGAGTGAGAGTAGGAGAGGGGGAGGAGGGAGAGTAGGAGGGCGGAGCATGAGGGGGGGCAAGGGCGGGGGCGGCAGAGGGGGGGGGGGGGTCGCCACTTGAGAACCTTTCCGCCACAACGGCCATCGGTTCGACGTGCAATGTGCCCACTGCCACTTAAGTTTAACGATGCGGAGGGCAGCCGAAAGACGTCCACTGCTGGACATAGGCCTCCCCCAAAGAGTGCCACAATAACGTGTGCCCACTGCCACTTAAGCCTAGCGATGCGGAGAGCTATATCATCATATCAGCCGAAAGACGTCCACTGCTGGACATTGGCCTCCCCCAAAGAGTGCCAGAATGACCAGTTTGATATTTTGCCCCGAGATACATAATTTAGTCATCATCATATTAGCCGAAAGACGTCCCCTGCTGGACATAGGCCTCCCCCAAAGAGTGCCACAATGACCAGTCTGATATTTTGCACCGAGATACATAATTTAGTCATCATCATCATATCATCATATCAGCCGAAAGGCGTCCACTGCTGGACATAGGCCTCCCCCAAAGAGTGCCACAATGACCAGTCTGATATTTTGCACCGAGATACATAATTTAGTCATCATCATATCAGCCGAAAGACGTCCACTGCTGGACATAGGCCTCCCCCAAAGAGTGCCTGAATGACCAGTCTGATACTTTGCACCGAGATACGTAATTTAGTCATCATCATCATATCAGCCGAAAGACGTCCACTGCTGGACATAGGCCTCCCCCAAAGAGTGCCACAATGACCAGTCTGATATTTTGCACCGAGATACATAATTTAGTCATCATCATCATATCATCATATCAGCCGAAAGACGTCCACTGCTGGACATAGGCCTCCCCCAAAGAGTGCCACAATGACCAGTTTGATATGTTGCACCGAGATACATAATTTAGTCATCATCACCATATCAGCCGAAAGACGTCCACTGCTGGACATAGGCCTCCCCCAAAGAGTGCCACAATGACCAGTCTGATATTTTGCACCGAGATACATAATTTAGTCATCATCATCATATCATCATATCAGCCGAAAGACGTCCACTGCTGGACATAGGCCTCCCCCAAAGAGTGCCAGAATGACCAGTCTGATACTTTGCACCGAGATACGTAATTTAGTCATCATCATCATATCAGCCGAAAGGCGTCCACTGCTGGACATAGGCCTCCCCCAAAGAGTGCCACAATGACCAGTCTGATATTTTGCCCCGGGATACATAATTTAGTCATCATCATATCAGCCGAAAGACGTCCCCTGCTGGACATTGGCCTCCCCCAAAGAGTGCCACAATGACCAGTCTGATATTTTGCCCCGGGATAAATAATTTAGTCATCATCATATCAGCCGAAAGACGTCCCCTGCTGGACATAGGCCTCCCCCAAAGAGTGCCACAATGACCAGTCTGATATTTTGCCCCGGGATAAATAATTTAGTCATCATCATATCAGCCGAAAGACGTCCCCTGCTGGACATAGGCCTCCCCCAAAGAGTGCCACAATGACGAGTCTGATATTTTGCACCGAGATACATAATTTAGTCATTATCATCATATCATCATATCAGCCGAAAGACGTCCACTGCTGGACATAGGCCTCCCCCAAAGAGTGCCACAATGACCAGTCTGATATTTTGCACCGAGATACATAATTTAGTCATCATCATCATATCATCATATCAGCCGAAAGACGTCCACTGCTGCACATAGGCCTCCCCCAAAGAGTGCCACAATGACCGGTCCTGCGCCACCCGCATCCAGCGGACTCCCGCGACCTTTACCAGGTCATCAGTCCACCTTGTGGGGGCCTACCCACGCTGCGCCTTCCGGTACGTGGTCGCCACATGGGAACCTTTCCGCCACAACGGCCATCGGTTCGACGTGCAATGTGCCCACTGCCACTTAAGTTTAACGATGCGGAGGGCAGCCGAAAGACGTCCACTGCTGGACATAGGCCTCCCCCAAAGAGTGCCACAGTAACCGGTCCTGCGCCACCCGCATCCAGCGAACTCCCGCGACCTTTACCAGGTCATCAGTCCACCTTGTGGGGGGCCTACCCACGCTGCGCCTTCCGGTACGTGGTCGCCACTCGAGAACCTTTCCGCCACAACGGCCATCGGTTCTACGTGCAATGTGCCTACTGCCATTTAAGCCTAGCGATGCGGAGGGCTATATCATCATATCAGCCGAAAGACGACCACTGCCGGACATAGGCCTCCCCCAAAGAGTGCCACAATGACCGGTCCTGCGCCACGCGCATCCAGCGGACTCCCGCGACCTTTACCAGGTCATCGGTCCACCTTATGGGGGGCCTACCCACGCTGCGCCTTCCGGTACGTGGTACTCGAGAACCTTTCCGCCACAACGGCCCTCGGTTTTACGTGCAATGTGCCCACTGCCACTTAAGCTTAGCGATTCGGAGGGCTATATCGGTTACCTTGGTTCTGGTGCGGATAGCCTCATTTCTGATGCGAGCGCGCAGAGAAATTCCCAACATAGCCCTCTCTTTTGCCCTTTGGGTGACTTTGAGCCTTCTTATGAGGCCCATAGTAAGCGACCACGTTTCCGTGCCATACGTAATTTAGTAATCTTTCACGGCATATAAAAAAAAATTGCTTTGTTTCCAAATGCGTCCATATATTGCGTATTCAATGAAACACCTGAATTTATTTATACAATTGAACAGGGGCTGGGATAATCAACGCCACAGTGAAAAAGTGCTATACCTAAGTCTCAACATTGTATTTAATTAAGTTTTATATATATATAGTTTTATAATTGGATCATTTTATATCAGTTCATTTAAGTCTAGTCATTTTGCGGTCCGCTAGTTATAGCGAAATGGAAATAATTTATAATTGCTGTTTTTTTCTGCGTAACAGATTAATTATAATTCTAGTAATAACGACAGTACTAAATCCGAAAAAAAAACAGTGATTCAGATGTTTTAATATATAATTGAAAATTTGTAAATTTCTAAAAATCGGTAAAAAAAATGTATATATTTTATTTTTCTTTTTTTTGATAAAATATTATTTACTTCATCATAACTTTGATAATAGAGGAAAATCCCCATATATGGACTACCATATACATTTCGATAAATAAAACACAAGATTTAAAGGTTTTAAGATATGTAATAAAAAATAATCAGTCAAAAACTTATCTGGCTATTCTCTAGCCATAATAAAAATGGCATAAAGTAACATTTTTTTAACAAAAATATAGTTTTTCAAAAAAGCGCAAAATCAACACAAACAAAAAGTGGAACATTTTATGGACCACCATGTTTTTAATATGGACTAGGGGTGCATAATATGGACCCTAGTCATTTAGGAACAAAAATTATCACATTTTTTCTGCATATAATTATTTATAAATTGGTAATCAGCCTTTATGTAGAATGAATACTATCATAAACCTCTCCGCCATCTAATTCCTACTTATGACAGTATTCGCATAAAAATTAAACGCCATCTACTCCAGCACATTCCTCGTGTGCCCAACGCTGACAAGATGGACACTGTATCCATTGTTCTGGCTTCTGGCTGTTCTTGGCTGGAAGTGTGGCTTTTTTTCCCAATTTAATATGTCACGTCTTCTATTCCCATATCTGCATTTTTTTTACTTAATCTTATTAGAGTTGTTTTTGGTACACTAAAAGTTTTTGATGCTTTCAAAAATCCCATTTTCTTTTCCCGTATAGCTAATATAGCCATAGCCATGGAGTGTTTATCCCATGTTTGCCTTTTTTTGGGCGCCATATCCTTAAACAAACAAAATATTACCGTTAACGAGTGGAATAAGCAAGGAGTCCATATTACAAACAGGTTCATTATATGGGCTACTAGTCCATATTTGAAACCACCCTCTTGGTCCATAATGTAAACAGGTGTCATTTGTCGTTCAACATTTTTCAAAAAAATACTGGTAAAACATGTCGTCTCACGCTACAGCAAGAAGAATTATTTACAAAATCACGTTTCTGGGACACGAGGGCACAGGAATAAGCGGTCTTCATGAAAAAAGTAATAGCCTTACGAAACTCACCAAAATTTTCCATAAATTTTGCCAAAAAGCTTTGATCGTCGATAACTGACACGTGCGTTCACTGAGCGGCGCGGCGAATCACTGGCGGTGAGCCGCGCCTCAAGGGCGTCGAATGCGGCCGGCGTCACTCCGTTAACAACGCCATCTAGCGAGATATTCGTGTGGTCCGTATTGTGTACCCGGTCCATATACGGGGATTTTTCATTTACCATATTTCCGTGTCTAAAAATAATAATTGGCTGTAGGTTCCTACATTCTTTGATGAATGTAGTGGACACAAACATTAGAAACCAATCGCACACTAAACAACAACGGAGGGTGGATTTCAGTGGTTAAATGCTGTTTAACAATTAAAAAAAAATGCCAATTCATGAGTTAGTTTTGGGATTTTCATTATAAGCACTCTTTCATTGAATAGTGTACGAATCACCTTATAAAATACGTTGCAAGTAATGTTTCTACAAACACCTGTTAAAGTAGCTTTAAAAATGCCGCGCGCGACGCGAGCCGCACAGGTAACGTGATTGGCCGGTTGCACGCAGGGGGGCAAACCGCCGGCCTCCCGCTCGCCGCGTAGGTACTATACTAGGTAGGTACCGCTCGAATCGCAGCGATTCGCGACACGATCTAACGCGTCTAAGTTCTATTTTTAGTTGTTGATACTAACTAGTTAAATTTTAATATACTTGTCGTGAAACGAATTATGAAAATATTTAGCAATGAGTAACACTGACAAGTGTGGGATGAAGACCTATGCAATTTAACTTTGAACTTTGACGTAGGTAATGGAAGTTGGAAAATGGGAATTCAAAGATTGTTAACACATGTGTATTATTGTATATACCTACCTAAGTATTGTGTATTGTGAATACAGATCCACGCCGCAGCCAAAAAACCTGGCGGCGGCGCGCTGGGTTTTGAATCCGGCGCGGCGCGGCGTCGCCGGCGTGAGGACATTTTTACGAGGAATAATTAAAGAAAATACACTGCTTGCAGTTGCAAAACTTGCTTAGTTTACGTTAACTTATTTTTCGGTTCCGATTTATTTATTTAATCTTTATTGCACTAAAGAACAACTTATCGCACAAAAGGCGGACTTAATGCCGTAAGCATTCTCTACCAGTCAATCATTGCGCAAAGTATACAGATTGTGGGCGTGTTGTAATTGTAATAGAGCAAAATCCGTTAAAATAGTAAAGTAGAGAGGTTTATACCCTTATTATTTTATTTTATTTTTGTTACCCTTCACCTTTATTTGATTTTTATTGCCAATAGCCCAATATTATACATGTTAGCTAATATACAGGGTGAAAAAATCTATGGACCTTGAAGGGAAAGCCTTAAGACAGGTCATGCTGTCGCTCTCATTTTCATGAAATAGGTAAACATTAAATACTACACACTATTAGGCTACATGCGATCACGGTTAATTTTTTCTTTGTATTTGTTAACTGTACCAAACGATTTTGCACGTTTGCACTCTATCAGAGACACCTATCTTTGTGAAATTATAAGTATATTTCCCTCTGTGTAAACTGAGCTAATGTAAATCAGTGGTGCAGTTTTTAGACAGGGTAGGCAGAAAATTTGAAAGAGCTATTATTTATTCTCATACCAAAACTTTCCTTTTGTCAGTTTGACCTTGCTTTTATAACACAACGAAAGAAACATTCAACATGGCTACATTCTATATTCTGCTTATATTGAAAGAAAGAAAGAAAACATTTATTCGTGGACAAAACAATAGGTATAAAAAACAAAACACAGCAACTTAAAAGTAGCAGGGTCCACGAAAAGGCCCCGACTGCCCGACTCAGCATGGTGCTAACCTAGAAGGCCAGCGCTAGTCTTCCGTCGGAACCTTTACATGAGTTACCTCCTGGAAGGCAACACAAAACAAATACCTATGCTAAACATATTTTAAGGAATACCTACCTATTGGAATCTATAGCGTTTTTTTATCCTATTTTTGTATTCCATCCATACCACTGTCTGCCATACCGATTAGGGAATGCAGAATCGATACTGTTTCAAAGAACCGGGATTTTCGGGACTGGCCGAAATCAGAACCTGGATTTCCCGGTTTTTTCGGGACTTTCGGGACAAACCTTCAATATTCATCGATACTACAAGAATTAAAATTAAAACCACATATACCAATACATTTTACACAGTGATCAATACACAGCTTTACTCATCTTTTAATCATCACCATTCTTCATCGACACTCCACAACTATAGATCACTACTATACTATCAATTGTTTTAACAAACAATAGGGCAGGTAAAAACAATATCTGGCGTACGAGATGAAATTGGTATATTCTACCGTTTCTATATATGAGGCATGAGAGGGAACAGGCAGTAGTCTCCACGCTGGCCCAGTGCGGGTTGGGGACTTCACACACACATTTGAATGCAGGTTTCCTCACGATGTTTTTCCTTCACCGAAAAGCTAACGGTAAATATCAAATGACACTCCGTACATAGTTCCGAAAAACTCATTGGTACGAGCCGGGATTCAGCCGCCGCGCGTTTGAACCGCTAGGCTACCGTAGCTGGTCCCGAACTATTTATATTTAAATAATAAAATATATAATTTCTCACATTTTAACAGTCAGTCTTATCTTAATTCGTTTTTGGTATAAAATCAACATTGCTCAGTCCAATAAATCTAATAATGCATATAACACTACCAGTCGGTCTTGAGTCATTTCATTTAGTCTTCTAAATCAACGTGATTTCAATAGGTAACAATCAGTCTCATACATTTCTATTTTAACTTCTAATTTAGCATATAATCGCTATATATACATTGATCACTGCAGGTCCTGGACACCAAAACCACAACATAATAACACATAAGTGGGTACTTTACGAAGTCACTCTGAAGAGCGATGAATAATGACTGGGTACTTGGGCAGTGAAATTAGAGAACCGAAGTCGGTGGGCGGGGCAGGGCAGGCAGGGGACGACCGCTGAGCCCTGGTCATGGCTAGGAAAAGGATAGGGAATAGGATACGTGACGCCAAACGTCCGAGCACGCCGGACGGCACGAGCAGTATGAACTTTTAAGCTGGAATGTTACGTTAGGTACGTTATTCCTTTTAAAAGAAACGTTAAAATGTATTTCCCGAAAGAACCGGGATTTTTTTTGTTTGTTGTCCCGGTTCTTTACTAGGTTAAAAAAACCGGGAAATCCTGGGATCATTTGTCCTAACGTTTTTAGGAGGCAAGGACCCTATTTATGTTTCGCCTAATACATTTTGGACGAAATTTGATTGTCCTACTGTGTTATTCCCTAATATTATTTGTCATAATAATTATGTATCCTCATGCCCATTTGTCCTAAACCTAAGTTTATATGGATAATATGGATGTAATAGTAAGAAAATCGGTTCTGGCGCTTTGCCGGCCGCTGCCGCAGCACGCTCGCTTCGCTCGCTCTGCTCGCGCGCTATAAGGTTGCGGTTCAACCTGACCATTCTCCCCACTTGCCTGAATAATGCGTGACTTGGCTCTACGAAATATCTCACAACTTTTTACTGTGGAAGTGTTGATGAATGCGTGTCGCCTTCGCGGGCCCCGATCTCCAGGAGTAAACACTTCCCGCGCCGCCTTCCTTCGCGCAAACTCAACACTCGTGCCCGACCGAAGATCCGATCCTCAAAAAACCTTTTCCGTTATAATTTGCTTGTTAAGGCCTTTTCAACGGTAACTGTCTCATCACGGTACGATATTACCTCCTACTAAAACTTTTTCAAGGATCACTGCTCCGCAACCGAAGGTCACCTTCGCAAGACCTTTACCGTCTTCATAACCTGCTCGTTAAGACCTTTCTAACGATACCGGTCTCTACCGTATATATACCGTACTATATTACCTTCTACTGAAACTTTTGCAAGTGTGCTGCTCATCTTCTCGAAGACCTAAATCCCAAGAACTACCCTACGAAATTGCTCCTTCCCAAGACCTTTCAGGAAAACATTATTTCAAGCCTCTAGCGTTATCCATTCTTTAAAAAAATGGATTCGTTTCACTTTTCACTATTTACACCCTCTACGATACAAGAAACATTTCCAATGTTAATACAAGAAACATTTCCAATGTTAAAATGCTAAATATTTTTTGCCGATACATTAGTGAACCAAACAATACATTTGCTGTGTTTTCTTTGCCTTTGTTTGGACTTACTACATGTAAGGTCAAACTCTTCCTAATAGTCCAGTCTATCATCTCCTTAAGTTCCTACATCGTTATCCCGAACATCACTATACAGGGTGAAATAGTATTCACCGTTCATATTTTTGGAGGTGATTCGGTGGGTCATCTCGATCAAAATCGGATAATAAGTTGTATCCAAATCGCATAAAAAAAACCAGCTGTTCCATACATTTTGGCGGCTGAGCTCACGCCGTTTGTATGGAACAGCTGTTATTTTTTTCGCGATTCAGATACAACTTATTATCCAATTTTGAACGAGATAACCCACCGAAGCACCTCCTAAAATTTGCACGGTGAATACTATTTCACCCTGTATATTAGGGGACAATTTTATACAAATCAAACTAGTCTCATAGCAAGCTCATTAAAGCTTGTGTTATGGGACTACTATACGATGATATATTTCATAGATATAAATACTTAAAAACATAGAAACCATTTATTAAGTTTGCCGCTCTTTTATAGGCTCATCTTCCCCTGGCCAGACTATACTTGTATGACTATGCATGTATTATTTTGAATAAAAAATAAATTTATTATCCCGTAAACTGTGCGCCATAATGAATATTTTAAAATGACTCACTGTTAAAAAGGCTTTTAAGATTTCATGAAAAAAATCAGCACCAAAATGTAACTTTTTGAAAAAGTCCTATTGAAATAGCCCACCTATTACCATATACGGATATTTACCGGGTGCATATACCCGGTAATTACCCACCCTTACTCTCTAGCCGTGCTTCTCTCTTTTGCTCGACTTGGCTGGGGCACTACTGTACCCCAGATAGACTGTCTAGTGGCCTCACAAATTAAGCAATTTTTTATTTTGGAATTAATTAATTGTGATGTAAATTTAAAAAAAAAACAATATCACAGGTTTGAGTAGGGTAGGCAGTGTCTTTCTGCCTTTATGTAGTGCACGCCACTGATGTTAAGGATTTACGGTGGTTTTCTTTCAGGGCCCATAGATTTTTCCACCCTGTATAACTGTTTAGTGTATGCTTAACAGTATTTTAGCAGCGTTTTCTTTCTTAACCATACCAATAATAAAGTACCTACCTACTTCCGTTACTACAATGATTTGCAGATGGATCTCGTACTACAAACTACTTACTCTGCTAAACTGACACTAAACACAGAGGGAAATATACTTATAATTTCACAAAGATAGATGTCTCTGATAGAGTGCAAACGTGCAAAATCGTTTGGTACAGTTAACAAATACAAAGAAAAAAATAACCGTGATCGCATGTAGCCTAAGGCTAAAGATAGTGATGAATAAAGCTGCATTCACTGATTTTATGAAAAGCTTACCTGAAATGACTGTACTGAAATATTCACTGCACCATTTTATTCTACTAAAAGATAAAATCAATATTAAGGATAACAATGATAACATTTATCCAATAATAATTTACCCCCTTATTCATAAAACGTAATATGCCTCTGCTAAATAAAATGTGCTTTGTCCCTTTCTTACGAACACAAATGTCAAAGTGACAGAAAGACAAACGAATTTAACGCCATTTTAGTTAAAACAGGCTTGTAGAACGTTTACGAATACGGTCGTTTGCCTTTAAAATAAAATTAGTCTAAGGTGAAAAGCTTACCTGAACTGGACGAATCGTTATCCTTAATATTGATCCTATCGATTAGTAAAAATGGAAAAGGCGGAAAGGTTCTCGAGTACCACGTACCGGAAGGCGCAGCGTGGGTAGGCCCCCCCATAAGGTGGACCGATGACCTGGTAAAGGTCGCGGGAGTCCGCTGGATGCGCGTGGCGCAGGACCGTTCATTGTGGCACTCTTTGGGGGAGGCCTATGTCCAGCAGTGGTCGTCTTTCGGCTGATATGATGATATAGCCCTCCGCATCGCTAGGCTTAAGTGGCAACCACGTACCGGAAGGCACAGCGTGGGTAGGCCCCCCACAAGGTGGACTGATGACCTGGTAAAGGTCGCGGGAGTTCGCTGGATGCGGGTGGCGCAAGACCGGTTACTGTGGCACTCTTTGGGGGACGCCTATGTCCAGCAGTGGACGTCTTTCGGCTGCCCTCCGCATCGTTAAACTTAAGTGGCAGTGGGCACATTGCACGTCGAACCGATGGCCGTTGTGGCGGAAAGGTTCTCAAGTGGCGACCACGTACCGGAAGGCGCAGCGTGGGTAGGCCCTCACAAGGTGGACTGATGACCTGGTAAAGGTCGCGGGAGTCCGCTGGATGCGGGTGGCGCAGGACCGGTCATTGTGGCACTCTTTGGGGGAGGCCAATGTCCAGCAGTGGACGTCTTTCGGCTGATATGATGATGATGACTAAATTACGTATCCCGGGGCAAAATATCAGACTGGTCATTCTGGCACTCTTTGGGGGAGGCCTATGTCCAGCAGTGGACGTCTTTCGGCTGATATGATGATGATGACTAAAATACGTATCTCGGTGCAAAGTATCAGACTGGTCATTCTGGCACTCTTTGGGGGAGGCCTATGTCCAGCAGTGGACGTCTTTCGGCTGATATGATGATGATGACTAAATTATGTATCTCGGTACAAAATATCAGACTGGTCATTGTGGCACTCTTCGGGGGAGGCCTATGTCCAGCAGGGGACGTCTTTCGGCTGATATGATGATGACTTAATTATGTATCTCGGTGCAAAATATCAGACTGGTCATTGTGGCACTCTTCGGGGAAGGCCTATGTCCAGCAGTGGACGTCTTTCGGCTGATATGATGATATGATGATGATGACTAAATTATGTATCTCGGTGCAAAATATCAGACTGGTCATTGTGGCACTCTTTGGGGGAGGCCAATGTCCAGCAGTGGACGTCTTTCGGCTGATATGATGATATGATGATGATGACTAAATTATGTATCTCGGTGCAAAATATCAGACTGGTCATTGTGGCACTCTTTGGGGGAGGCCAATGTCCAGCAGTGGACGTCTTTCGGCTGATATGATGATATGATGATGATGACTAAATTATGTATCTCGGTGCAAAATATCAGACTGGTCATTGTGGCACTCTTTGGGGGAGGCCTATGTCCAGCAGGGGACATCTTTCGGCTGATATGATGATGATGACTAAATTACGTATCTCGGTGCAAAGTATCAGACTGGCCATTCTGGCACTCTTTGGGGGAGGCCTATGTCCAGCAGTGGACGTCTTTCGGCTGATATGATGATGATGACTAAATTACGTATCTCGGTGCAAAGTATCAGACTGGTCATTCTGGCACTCTTTGGGGGAGGCCTATGTCCAGCAGTGGACGTCTTTCGGCTGATATGATGATGATGACTAAATTATGTATCTCGGTGCAAAATATCAGACTGATCATTGTGGCACTCTTTGGGGGAGGCCTATGTCCAGCAGTGGACGTCTTTCGGCTGATATGATGATGATGACTAAATTATGTATCTCGGTGCAAAATATCAGACTGGTCATTGTGGCACTCTTTGGGGGAGGGCTATGTCCAGCAGGGGACGTCTTTCGGCTGATATGATAATATGATGATGATGACTAAATTATGTAGCACCGAGAGGTGCAAAATATCAGACTGGTCATTCTGGCAATCTTTGGGGGAAGCCTATGTCCAGCAGGGGACGTCTTTCGGCTGATATTATGATGACTAAATTATGTATCCCGGGGCAAAATATCAGACTGGTCATTCTGGCACTCTTTGGGGGAGGCCTATGTCCAGCAGTGGACGTCTTTTGGCTGATATGATGATGATGACTAAATTACGTATCTCGGTGCAAAGTATCAGACTGGTCATTCTGGCACTCTTTGGGGGAGGCCTATGTCCAGCAGTGGACGTCTTTCGGCTGGTATGATGATGATGACCAAATTATGTATCTCGGTGCAAAATATCAGACTGGTCATTGTGGCACTCTTTGGGGGAGGCCTATGTCCAGCAGGGGACGTCTTTCGGCTGATATGATGATGACTTAATTATGTATCCCGGGGCAAAATATCAGACTGGTCATTGTGGCACTCTTTGGGGGAGGCCTATGTCCAGCAGTGGACGTCTTTCGGCTGATATGATGATGATGACTAAATTATGTATCTCGGTGCAAAATATCAGACTGGTCATTGTGGCACTCTTTGGGGGAGGCCTATGTCCAGCAGTGGACGTCTTTCGGCTGATATGATGATGATGACTTAATTATGTATCTCGGTGCAAAATATCAGACTGGTCATTGTGGCACTCTTTGGGGGAGGCCTATGTCCAGCAGTGGACGTCTTTCGGCTGATATGATGATGATGACTAAATTATGTATCTCGGTGCAAAATATCAGACTGGTCATTGTGGCACTCTTTGGGGGAGGCCTATGTCCAGCAGTGGACGTCTTTCGGCTGATATGATGATATGATGATGATGACTAAATTATGTATCTCGGTGCAACATATAAGACTGGTCATTGTGGCACTCTTTGGGGGAGGCCTATGTCCAGCAGTGGACGTCTTTCGGCTGATATGATGACGATGACTAAATTATGTATCTCGGTGCAAAATATCAGACTGGTCATTGTGGCACTCTTTGGGGGAGGCCTATGTCCAGCAGTGGACGTCTTTCGGCTGATATGATGATATGATGATGATGACTAAATTATGTATCTCGGTGCAACATATCAGACTGGTCATTGTGGCACTCTTTGGGGGAGGCCTATGTCCAGCAGTGGACGTCTTTCGGCTGATATGATGATAATGATGATGATGACTAAATTATGTATCTCAGTGCAAAATACCAGACTCTTAACTTTAAAAACGTCGGAGCCAGGATGCTTGAAAATTTTGGTGTTTCATTGATGGAGAAGTTACCCCACTTGTATTTACTACTTTACTTTAACGGTCGGATACCTTTAAAAGACCCGGTGAAACCGTTTTTAAAGGTACTTTTATTTAACGCTACTGTTTGTACGGAAGCTTGTTTGGAAGTATTGATAGCGGTACCGGAATGCAACTTTAACGGTCGGGTATCTTTAAAAGACCCGGTGAAAACCGTTTCTAAAGGTACTTTTATTTATCGGTACCGTTTGGACGGAAGCTTGTTTGGGTACCTAAAGTATTGATGACCGGTACCGAAATGCTACTTTAACGGTCGGGTACCCTAAAAAAGACCCGGTCATGACCGTTTCAAAAGGTACCTTTTCAGTCCCTGATCTGTACCACTGCCAAACAAGAAAAATACTTAATAAAACAATAGTACTTACACTGTTTAACGGGCGTAAGAGGAATATTGCGAACAAGAGTCTATTAGAAGCCCGTCAAGCCCGATGCCGAAGGCGGGGGGTTTGCAATATTCTTACGCCCGTGTTCTAATATAAACTGGACCTACATAAAATATTCCGCCCAGTTCACTCGCTAGAGGCATGTTCCCTTGTATGCTAGTGGTACTGAACAGACAGGACAGATTTCCTAGAATAGGGTTATGGTTAGTATTCACAACACTAAACCTGACCATCTCGGGGTCAAGATATGCAAGGACTGAGTCAAGTGAAGAGTCAAGCAAGACCAATTGTGAATGCGGCTGCGCAGCGTAAGAAAAGTGTCAGCGTGTATATAATTGTATTTACACGGCAAGTACATCATCGATGAGTTCGATGACCTTTCCTACGCACAGCAAGTTTCGTTTACTAGTCATCATCATCATCATATCAGCCGAAAGACGTCCACTGCTAGCCATAGGCCTCCCCCAATGACCGGTCCTGCGCCACCCGCATCCAGCGGACTCCCGTGACCTTTACCAGGTCATCAGTCATCAGTCCAGTTGTGGGAGGCCTACCGGTACGTGGTCGAGAACATTTCCGCCCCAACGGCCTTCGGTTCTACGTGCAATGTACCCCCGCCCACTAGTTTGCTAGTATTCAGTTCAAATTACCGGCGCAGCGGGAGCATTCGGCGATGTGCAGCCTCTGTCTCTGGTCGACCCGGTCCTCACGAAGTTCATGCACTGGGTGCCGTCGGGTCCATGGACGGGGTCCCCGGGGGGGATCAGGAGGGGCCTGCACTGCGGGTTGGTGGCCGCGTCGCGCGCCAGCTGCCCGTTGTCGTCGCAACACGTCAATGGCTCCTTGTCTGAAAAAGTTAGATAGTGTGTAACTATGGCTTTTTTCTTTCGAACACAACATGGAAAGCTAAACACAAAAATACTTGACAAAGAAGAGTCCCCTTAACCATGTCTAGTCTTCACAATAAACACTCAAAGAATACCCAGTATTATACAAAGTCAATGCTCGATTTTTCAAAAAGGCACATACATAAACAGAAACACAAGTAAAAGGTCAACAAACACACGTACAATACAAATAAATAAACTGCGGAAGCGAATTCAATGGGACTCAATTTCCAATCACAACATACACCTAATCCCTGATTGATACAATACGAGACATTTGAACCCGTGACCGGGTCGGGATCGGCCGTTCAAATGAAAAGCCACCAAATAAATCAAGTAAGCACACACGACACGAACTCTTTAGATATGTTTACATACGACAGCCGTCCGTCGCGTTGTTGCATGCTGAAATATAAAATGTAATTAATTTTACCCTGGGAAACTGAAATCATTTTGTAACAGTATACTTACCAAATTATTCCAGGCGATCAGTTCAATCGATTTCTTTTAAAGGCAAAATTTACTTATATTCTGTTTGAAACTTGCATTTTCGCGTTATGCCTTGCAATCGGTAATTAATTTCATCAAGCTGCCTATCACCTGTCCCACTAGGTAACAATCTGGTTGGAAATGGTACTCCATTCACCCTCCCAGATAATGCGACAAATAAAATTTGAACGAAATGGCCTTTTTAAGGTTCCGTATTATTTATAAGGGTTCCGTGCGTAGTCAACAAGGAACCCTTATAGTTTCGCCATGTCCGTCTGTCCGTTTTCGGCTTAGCTCAGTGACCTACTACTAGAAAGCTGTAATTCGGCATGAGTACTCGCGTGCAAAAGTATCGAATCACTTTGCATTTTTTCGTTTGCATCAGATATCTTTGTAAATCGGTTAATTCTTCTAAATTATTTAAATGTAATTATGTTTGTTGGAATATTAGCTTTATAAAAAGCTATGAAACATGAGCATTGGCCCTAGATTATTCAGATTATGGCCAATCTGCCGGTTTCCCGTGTTGTTGCGGCTTCTAACACCCACAAGTTGCACTACTACTACTACTACTACTTGACCCCTATAAAACGGGGGTGGTGGGGCATTTCTTATCAGTCACTTACCAGAAGTCGACCTGCAAACATCATGCATTTTATTCTGAAAAAGCCTTTTATTTCGAGTTTCCCTTGTTGATTTTAAAGCCATTTTCGAGCTACTTCCGGTATTCGAGTTTTTTTCAGCCTTTGGATCTGAAATATTATTGAGTTGGCACATTTTCCAAAGCGTTACATTGTAAGCTTTCATTTGATACCATAATTTTCAGATTCGAATGGGAAACTACAAAGATATCGGATGCAGACGAAAAATTGCAAAGTGATTCGATACTTTTGCACGCGAGTGTATATGTCGGCGGCAGATCGTTAAATACGCCAGATCACGAAATTCCTAGGCATATCGTGAAACGGCGCCATTTCATGATATGCCTAAAAGTCGGCTAGGCTTATCACGATGTGCCTGATAAACAATACGGCAGATCGATTAGAGCAACGCATTCGTCGATATTCCTAGCTCTATACCGGGCACATCGTAAAATAGTTTCTTTCTTGGCCACTGGTGGCGCTGCACATGCGATGGCGGCCGATTTTGTTGGGGGCTAATAATCAGGGCGGACAAAAATGGTTTGTCATAAGCGAACTCTGTCTTAGGTCGGTTAGGTTAGGGTTCACTTGTGTCCCTCAGACCAGAAATAGACACCCCGCGCAGCGGAGTGGCGTCGACTCGCTGGAGATTATCAGTCCGCACTTCTTATTTTTTTTAATTTATCTAATTCAATTTTGGACACCCTACTTACGTATAACGGTGAGTATTGAACGATATGCCGGCGTTTCATGATATGCCTAGGAATTTCATGATCAGCCTAAACGTCACTGGCTTGGCCAAATCATGAAATGCCGGCGTTTCATGATATGCCTAGGAATTTCATGATCTGCCTAAACGTCATTAGATTAATCGTTAAACGTTAAGTTTTGAACGATATGGCGGATGTCCTTTAGCCAAATCATGAAATGGCGGCGTTTCACGATATGCCTAGGAATTTCGTGATCTGGCGGATTTTACGATCGGCCGCCGACATATATACAATAACGCCGACCACATGGTAGAATACATTTTTGAAAAACATGTTTTCCATACACGTAAAGTAATTGGTAATTCCATGGTGTGGGGTATCGTTGGATAGCATGTTCAAAAATATTGTAAGTTTCTATAAACCATTTTTAAACTCGGTGGTCCATTTGTGTGATAATTAGGCTTTAAAGCCCAAATTTTTGTTAGAGGCAATTGTCCCCACCCCCAATCAATCGGCTAAATGATTGGGAATGTGAAAAAAATCTTGGCATCAGTACGTACAATTAATTTAAAAGGAAAATTATCACGGCTAAGTAGACATTGGGCTAGTTACCGAGTAATAACCAACTTAAAATGTACTTGAAAATTCCAACTTTCGTACAAATTCGGCCGACGCAACCGCACCATTTACCGTCGATGTAACAAAGACAGAAAACTACGGAACCCTACACTGCGCGTGGCCCGACACGCACTTGGCTGTTTTTTTATTTACTTGGCACTGCGCTCGCACGCTTTCCGGACTCGAAATTGTCGAGCTAATTAAGGTATTATACAATAGTAAAATAAACTATTTTCACATTACTTTTGTTTATTGTTAATGCGAAAATTGTTTATTATTACTTACACAAAAGATCGGAAAGATAAAACTTCTATTATTTTTGCTCCATAAAAAAAAGTTGCTGATTTGACTATCAAGATAATAGGTAAGTATCTTATTTAATCTTTTTATCTAGTGATTGGAGTTAATTCTTTGGAAGGACGAATCACGGATGAAATTTAGAATGTGTTTCACAACCCTGATCTTTACTGACGCATTTGTAATGATGCTATGAATTTCGAGAATTTTCAAATGAGATGATATTTAAATAGATGGGCTCGTGGGAACTCGTATGGGCGCATCTGCTGTTGATGTATCTAAATAATTCATCAAAGTTGAGCAGCCGTCAATGACACCGAGGTAATATGTTAACCTTACGCAAAAATGTGTGGCTCAAAGTTTATAACAAAGATATATGTATGACAGAGCTTTAAGTTCAATGCCCGTACCTGTCGTAAATAATGTTGGTGGTGCAGAAATAAAAGAATCAATTATTGCTTTAAGTTTATCAAAGGACGATCTTAGGTCGCTACTACCGACGATAAAAATAGTAGATTGTGTCACAAGGGAGCAAAATGGCATATTTACGGCGAGGGCGTAGATTGAATCCCGAATGAAGCGAAGGATTCCAGAATAGAATCCCGAACGTAGTGAGGGATTCTAACGTGGAATCCTGAGCGTAGTGAGGGATTCAAGTGTTCACGCCCAAGGTGGAAATAATTTTGCTTCCGTGTGACTCATACTGCTTTTCACATCACCTATGAGGATAAAAAATATGTCAGTAATAAAACACATGTATTTTAATCTATTATGATTATGAGAGTGTCAAGCTGTAAGCCGTTTTTAACTATTTATTTATTTATTGTAGTATTTTAATACGTTTCGTAATATTTTACAAGGCAAAAAAATATATGCAAGTAATCGATTATAAAAAATAAGTAATCGATTATGTTGATATACTATCGTCATGTATTCATTGGGATATTTTTTTTTATTCTGGCAACAATATGTCCTGGAACAGAAAAGTGCCACTTTGATCCCTCCTAGCAGGGAAGAAAAAGCCCTTATCCGAATAGGTGATGTGAAAAGGGTTTTTAGTTTATTAACGATTCCAATCATGCATATCTATATAGTATATACTCGTATGTTCATTAGAAGTTTTCCAAAAAAATACTGTGACGGAATAGGGTGCTTGTTTTCCGTTAATATCTACTCAATAAATAAATAATAAATAAATAATAAATAAATATTAGGGGACAATCTTACACAAATCGACCTAGTCCCATAGTAAGCTCAGTAAGGCTTGTTTTATGGGTACTAGACGACGATATATTATATTACACTCAATACCCTCATTATCTGATCACTACATTAATAATATGGGTAAGTATATGTATAAAAATAATATTCTCAGTGTCTGTACAGTATATGTTAATAAATATTTTATTTATTTTCATTTTCATTTCTTACGGAGCTCATAAAAGTCAGGAACATGATATTTACCTTAGTAAATACAGCATTGAAGTAAGGTTTATCTTCGTTCTGTTGGGCATATTAATGGGACTTAATATTGATATACGGGAATATAATAGGTACTTAGGAACTTACGACATTAGAAAGTTCTTATTATTAGATACTCGTACTATAATTAGCGGGAGTTTATTACATCCATAAAATAGTATATAACGCAACAGTTCTGTAAGAGGGGACAGAAAACGAGAGCATGGCCTGGATTGCGACATGAGCTTTAGAGCCGTACAGGATTTTTCAAACTTAATTATATTACTAAAAACTTAACTAATACATTTTTTCACGAATGACTAGTACGTTTTGGATACATTAAGTGGGCTTCGGCTCTAAGACGGTTAAAAAAACACGTTGTATATTATGTACCTATATATATACAAGGCGTCCCACGCCTATGCCACATGGAGGGAAAGTACATACCTTGAATATTGTAGGTGGAAGATTTTACTAAAAGAAGACATTATTTTAATTTTAAAAACAATTTAAACTGCATTCATAGATTTTTAAATAATTGAGTACATTACCCTGTAGCTTTGTCATACTGATCGAAAGGCTTCATCATAAGGATTATTTTTTGCTAAATAAAATAATGTCAGACATAAAAGGAAGACCATGTATTTTAACATTTTTAATTAAAAATTGATCAATTTAATTATTTACCATGTAATTGTTTATAAATATTTGAACGCTGTTTAAATTGTTTTTTTTAATTAAAATACAGTCTTCTTCAGTAAAATGTTACATCTACCATATTCAAGGTACTTCCCGTCCATGTGGCATAGGCGTGGGACGCCCTGTATATCTGGCTACGGTTTCAATTTTAATTTATGTCGATAAGTAATAAAAATACCTAAGTTTGGTCCAAAGTTAATGAATTAATTACCACCAATAAAAGTGACAGATTAAAAACTAAAAATATATTAATCGTTAACAAAATATTGTTTGACTTGATGGCGCCACAGAAATGCTTTTAATAAACTTTCACAGATTAAATGATGTAAGTTGGTTCCTACTTATATAAGCGTTCGTGATTGTTGAAGGGGATGCCTTGATTCGAGTCAATCCACGAAAACCACGCCCCCTTGTGAGAGACACGTTTATGCCTTCCGCGCAAGAGATGCAATACCTACTCTTCGGGGATGGTTTTTTGGACTAATCTCAATAAATACCTACCTAGATGAAGTTTTATTCATATTTCATTAGCTGAGATTTTAGATGAGGTAAAATAGCATTGCGTCGTAAAATAATGAGTTGTTTGAGTAGGCTGAGTTACAAAAGGCAAATAAATAAGTACGCAACTTTGTTTTTTTTTATACAGAGGAAATTTTAAGCAATCATGTAAGGTATCGATTAAATCAGATAAACAATCATAGGTATCCTACCGTTTCGGCAAAATATTTTTCACCAAATTTCACTTCCTACAAAACTTAAGAACCTATGGCAGTAGTTTCATTTCCCAAACGAGCAAATAGCACACAGGGAAATCTGCATATAAATGTTACACTCACGTCATGACTGTCAAAATTGCTATAATAAACAAAAAACCGGCCAAGTGCGTATCAAGCCACGCGCAGTGTAGTTGGTCGTTTTCTGTCCGTGTTTGTTACATCGACATGACCAACAACCAAACGGTACGGTTGCGTCGGCCGAATTTGTACGAAAGTTGGCATCGTGGGAACCCTTCCGCAGGGATCCGACCTTGGGGACCTTTTTTGATTGATTTAAACTTTATTGCACAGTAATAAGTTACAATTACAAAAGGCGAACTTAATTCCATTAGGCATTCTCTACATTTAGGCCAAACAGATAATAATTAAATTTTTATTTTATTAATATTAGGTTACTTTGTTTATTTAAGTTCTGTTGTCTATTATGTTTTAATTAGTTCTTCAGGTGAATCATGGCCCACCCGGCTCCCCCCCCCCCCCCTGTATACGCCGCAGAGGTGCCTAATGTTTCATATAATGTCAGAAAAACTTACACTTGATAACATTAAATTGGCATAAAGTTATTTAGTACCTATAATTGTAACGTTTGATATAACGGGTTTTTGCTATATTTTGCTTTACTCTAATTATCGATTGATATAATAGGCAACATGACATAATTTGCAGTGGCATAACGCATTTATGACATAAATATGTTCAACATATATATTATTTAGAATAATTGCGCACTAGATTTCTGTTTAGGAACAGCGCCGAGTAATACTTACGTGACTGACTAACTCCAGCCGTTAGTGACATGTCGTGTGTGATGATCTGACCCCACTGCTGGGCATTCAGGTTCCACACGGGGTCGTAGGTGTGCCTGTCGGGGAACAGTGCCAGGCTGATTGTCCGCGGGTTCGGCAACTCCAGTCCCGTCTTCGAGATTGGCCAAGCGCTGATACCTAAAAAGAATTAAAAAATTTACTCAGCATTATAAGTCAAATGAACAGCTACGGTAGCCTAGTGGTTCAGGCATGCGGCTGCTAAGCGGCGGTCGTGGGTTCGAATCCCGGCTCGTACCAATGAGTTTTTCGGAACTTATGTACGGAATATTTACCGTTAGCTTTTCGGTGAAGGAAAACATCGTGAGGAAACCGGTCTAATCCCAATAAGGTCTAGTTTTCCCTCTGGGTTGGAAGGTCAGATGGCAGTCGCTTTCGTAAAACTAGTGCCTATGCCAAATCTTGGGTTTAGGTGTCAAAGCGGACCCCGGGCTCCTATAGGGGCACTATCGGGAATAACGCTAGGAGGATGATGATTATTTTGGCCGTGCATTATTATGGCTGTACATTAAGAGGGGGCGCTCCGCGAAATCGGGGTTCTTAGATTGAATATTTACCTATGACAAACTAAAGCGAATGCCAGGAAAAAGAACATACCAAAACTACATCATATTTGCAATTGAATCGTCTGAACAAAACCATACAAAACCAAAATTGCCTCGATAGAAAAGAACCGCCAAAACATGTCTTATTTTTACTCAATTTCAATAGTGTGAGGTTCCCGTGCATATAAATTAAGTAAAAGTTGAGTGTATAATAGCTTTTCACATTACCTAATGAAAGTACTAGCGGGGTATTTTTATGTAGTCCCTTTTCAGACTTATTGAGGTGAAACGTATTTGGCGTATAGGCCTTTTTTATTTAGCGCGATACCCTTTCTCCCGTCGCGTGTTTCGTGCGGTTCTGTATATCTTTTGTTGCCGTTCGCGGGCGGAGTCAGTCGTAATCGCTCCGCTGAGACGAGAGGACTACGTTCTGTGCTCTCACGACAACACGATGAACATAATTATTTCAATAATATTGTGACCCAGTATATTCGTCCAGTGAATGAACGTATCATTACATTCCAGTAGATATTTTGCTACATTTTGAAATAATATATTTAAAAGTCGACCTTAACATATAGATCTTAAAGTTCAAAATACAACTATAAGATTACGCAGCGATCGGCGGGTGACCGGCTTCTTAGAATAATTTGTGCAGTACATGCAAAACTAGACGACCATTTTTCTGTCGATCGTGTATTTACTTTATGAAAGATTATCACTCACTATCACTACATAGTATAAAACAAAGTCGCTTCCCGCTGTCTGTCCATGTATGCTTAGATCTTTAAAACTACGCAACGGATTTTGATGCGGTTTTTTTAAATAGATAGAGTGATTCAAGAAGAAGGTTTATATGTATAATATAGTATCCGTGCGAAGCCGGAGCGGATCGCAAGTTGAGAATAAATCCGGTTATGTTCAAAATCGATGTCTGAGAGGTCTAAATACGAATTCATAGTCAGAAATATTTCAAAAAGTGGTCGCATTATTTAAAATTTGTGAAACATTCGTTGTAAATTAATATGCGCGTTTTTTTAAAGAACAACATACATTGGCAGGCTTCTCGAGGGTGAAGATTCTAGAAATGATGTCCATTTTGAATTCCAAGATGGCGGACATTGCTTTTCGAATTTAAACTTTCGTGAGACGTGTTGAAACAGTACTAATAATTACACGGTTCAACTCACGTATTAAATGTCACCACGGGCGACATGTTTCGAACTCTTCGGGAATTCTTCTTAAGGATGAGTGTTTTCGCGGCGGTGTCGCTTGAATCTGAATCTTGAAGCGACACCGCCGCGAAAACACTCATCCTGAAGAAGAACTTCCGAAGAGTTCGGAACATGTCGCCCGTAGTGACATTATTGACATTGTTTTTCTTTAAAGTCATCACGGGTGTCGCTTTTAGGGTTATCGAGAGTGCAGATTCCAACAATTATTGCATGCGAACTTGGACATTTTGATATTAAAAAAGTGAACATAATTATGCACTTTTTCTTTAATATGTTCAAAATTGATAACTAAAGGGCCAAAGCGTCTCCATTGTCTCCAAGTACGAATCCGAGATCAGAATTGAAAAATTTGGCCGCCACACAGTAGTGGCCTGAAAATCTGACTTTCATAGACATGATCGAAGTTTTCATAATATATTATAGTTTTTTTTTAATGCTACTAATAAATTCACGGTTAAATTCACGTATTAAACGACACGACAGGCGACATGTTTTGAACACTACGGGAGTTCTTCTTCAGGATGAGTGTTTTCGATGTTTGTTTTGAAGAAGAACTCCCGAAAAGTTCGGAACATGTCGCCTGTTGTGACATTTAATGCGTGAATTTAACCGTGGATTTATTAGTAGTATTTTAGACATGTCTCACAAAAGTTTAAATTCGATTATAGCTTTTTTTTGCTTTAGGCTTTTACTAGCCATTATTATGCTAGCTCACAACCCTTACGTGATTTAGTAAAAAAACGGAAGGCCATATTTCAGTTATAGCTCCGGTGGTTCTTGTCGTGATTCAAGCGACACCGCCGCGAAAACACTCAATCTTGAATAAGAACTCCCGAAGAGTTCGAAACATGTCGCCCGTAGTGACGTTTAATACGTGGGTGAACCGTGTAATTATTGACATTTTTTTTCTTTAAAGTCATCACGGGTGACGCTTTTAGATTCCAACAATAGGGGCGTAGACACTAAATAAAATAATGTGATATTTTCTCGAAGAAGGATAAAAAAAATTGTCAAATGGAGAAAAAATCAACGCAAAAGGTTAAATAATCACGAAGTTATAAGTGTCCAAAGTTTTAAGAAGGGATGTGTTCTGTCCCTTTTTCGCAAAACGCAACTTCATATGAGACGATGACGCTGGAAGAATGTGACGTCACAGAAGACGGCAACGTGCCGCGCGCATCGTGGTCGGCGACGCCGTCGACGCGGCCTGCCGGCAGCATCCTGTAATGTGACGTCACACACCGTTTGCGTTTTCTCTCTCTAACAAGCAATATTAAAACGGTTGTAGCTTCGTAATTCTTTAAGATATCTGAATGGGATTTTCATCACTATGCATATTTTTTTGCCTTCTTTCTTTTAGAGTAATAATAATTTTCGAGTCTGCACCCGAATTATTGCCTGTGAAGTTGGACATTTTTATATTAAAAAAAGTGAACACAATTTTGCAGTTTTTCTTTAATACGAGTATGTTCAAAATTGATAACTAAAGGGCCAAAGCGTCTCCATTGTCTCCAAGTACGAATCCGAGATCAGACCCCGTATCATGGTCGGCCTTATCACTCGATAAGTGACAAGATAGGGGCATCGTCTCGTTCTATCAAACGGTGTCAGCCAGTGACGGACGCTCTATCCTGTCACTTATCGCGTGATAAGGCCGACCATGACATGGGGTCAGAATTGAAAAATTTGGCCGCCACACAGTGGCCTGAAAATCTGGCTTTCATAAACATGATCGAAGTTTTCATAATAAATTACAGTTTTTTTTTAATGCTACTAATAAATTCACGTATTAAATGACGCGACAGGCGACATGTTTCGAACTCTTCGGGAGTTTTTCTTCAGGATTAGTGTTTTCGATGTTTATTTTGAAGAAGAACTCCCGAAGAGTTCGAAACATGTCGCCTGCCGTGACATTTACGTTAATTTTTTAACCGTGGATTTATTAGTAGTATTTTAGATATGTCTCACAAAAGTTTAAATGCGATTATAGCTGTTTTTTTGCTTTAGCCTTTTACGAGACATTATTATGCTAAATTACAACCCTTACGTGATTTAGTAAAAAAACGGAAGGTCATTTCAGTTATAGCTCTCGAAACTGACTTAGCTACTAGCGAAAACTATATCTTCAAATATAGGTACTTACAGATTTTGTCTTTCTTTCCACTTATTATAATTATCTATAGGTATTCATCATGTTTCATCTGACTGTCGGGGCATATACTATGCGAGAAGGAGCGGGGCAGCAATAGACGCATCAGCGCGGCAGGTACGGGGCGCGCGGGTGATTTCTGATTTTTCCCTGGCGATACGCCCCCTCTTAACCGGCACCAACGAGGAAGGGCGAATGATAACAAATGAATGAGGCAGAAAGAATGGAATAATTGATGCATGTTTGTTTTCTGGAAATAAACGGGTAGTGGCGGATGAGAGCCGCAAATGATTCACTTTTTCTCTTACGTAAAAAAGTAACTGAATAAAATAACATACTTAATGCTTTAAGCTGGGTTTTCGAACACTATATCTATTAGTTGGCAAATCCTATTGGCGTTTTAGTGTAGGTACTAAGTAGTACTCCGGCCTGTGGCACGTACTTTAACGAGGCTACTTTATCCCTCAGAAAATTACATGATGAAAAAGAAAAATCTCTCAATACTGAAATGCGAAAAATGTGACCTAATCTATTAGGCTAGCCCGGGATTTATAGCCTATTTTGTCTCGTTTCTGTGAGGTAACAGCGCCCAGAAATTTATATATTCTAGCCTGAATTGATTGGATGGTGCATGAAGATGACAGAGTAGTTAATTACTTAGGCTATTGTTATTATTAATCTATTGTGTACTGAATCGTCACAATAACGTTACCTATTCGTTTAATTGGGGAATGCCCTTGCATTTTCCCTTTTTAACATCATAATTATACAAATTATCTCAGCTCCTTTATAAATAAAAATGTACCTCAGCCTTCTTGTGAAAGCCCTGCTGATGCTTTAGGCTAAAGATTGATAATTAATTGCATGGCTTAGGGAATCCAGCAGGCAGTAGCAAAATAGAAGTGCACTGTTCCTGCCTACATGCTTTCCCTATTTCGGTCGGCATGTACACACGGCCGCTTCATTAAGGGTAAGTATACCAAAGCCAGGGTCTTAATAAGAGGTAAAACGAACGCCTACGCAACTACTCTTGCCCTTCTACTTGAAGGATATCTTCGTTACACAGCACAGTAACTATTCGTAGTTTCCTATTCAAGGCTAATAGCAAATTTTGATTTGTGCCAGTTTCTACCTATTATTCTAACCGTGCTTTGGCAAAGTAAGCATTCATTTTAGTTACAACCTACTTAAAACTTGACTTCAGTTGATTAAATTTAGAATAGCTGTAATGTCTCGGGTCAATAGTTACATGCGTTACGGTCAATTTATTTCCTATTCAAATGCACTAATTCTAGAAAATTAAAGTAGTAGTTTTGACTTGTAAAAGTGCCATTACGGCCTACTTGCAGAATAAAATTCATTTTTTTCATTTTATTTATTTTAAATACTTAAATATGTCATAGTTCGTGATATGGTGACGAACACATTCCAGCGGATTTTCATTCAGCGGTATTCAATCCGCCTGATCGTCAACCCGCCGTATTACAAAACAACGCTGTTTTGTGAAACAGCTAGCTGTTATGTAAAACGGCGGATTATACAATATGCCTACGACATGGACACAATAGTCTACATTCTGTGTAACCTAGTCAATAATAATTTACTTTGATCCTCAGGAAAACCCCGTAATATCCTACTAATATTATAAATGCGAAAGTTTGGATGTACGGATGGATGGATTTTTATGAAACTTTCCAGTTATATACCTTATATATCAGAATAGGACATGGCTATAGACTATAAAAAATATTAAGCTAAGGATGCAAAGGGTTGAACTTTATATGGGAACTCCTTAAATCTATGAGCTCTAAAGACTTGTAAATTGGCAAGCATATACTTGACTAGAAAGTAAAAAGAACTCTATTCAAACTTCTAGCAAATTATTAAATACGTGAAAAAACACGGGATGTAAACTAGGGCCATCGGAACGGGGGCTCGCATACGGAGCGCTCTCTAAAAGAATACTTTGGGCATTTATTTAATATTATTGACGACCAAGTTTTTGAGGGTGTTTATTTAGAGTCGAAGAGAATTTGAACTGTTACACGCACAGTCTATGGAAATTAAATCTTTATTTTCAAATTTGACAATAGTATGGTCAAACATAAGAATATAATGTAAACCATAATTTATACGCCTACGAAGTCGCGGGCAGAAGCTAGTATTTAAATGTTTGTGCAATACGCGCCGCACAATATCGTTCTACAGGAATAATTAATCCAATTTACGACCCATTTTAGTGGGAATTGGTCCAATTGGTGAATGTATCGAGAGCAAATAAATAGGTATGTTCGACGACGTTATCCGTGTCGAGTTTTAATGCATGGATTAATTTTGAGCGTGTGAAATGTACTTAAATCTGATCCGTGTTAATCGTTTATATTCCTTAATTATTCGGACGAGTTTTGGACTTTTTTTGAAGTGAAAACTTCTTTAGCAGCGCTGAGCACTTTTTGGGATGGAGAAAAATTGCTAAATACGCGAAAGATTTTTGTGACGTCAGATGTGAAGGAGGTCACAAACATTCATATTTTGCTGCTAGCCGATTCGACTTCATTCGAAACTGAACGCTATTCGTAAGAGTATAAAGCCGTTATACACTTTTTGCAAAAGCATATTCTGCAAATGAATTTGTAATTTTGTCCACGCGTCCTTCACCGTTTTGCTATTGAGCAAATTCGAATAGTTTGAATTTGGACGTTATTCCTAAAGAGATAAAGCTTTGAAAATATTTGGCAACGGCAAAAACAAATTGGTATTTTGTTCGCCGCCGCCGTCCGCTGTTCTTGCAAATTCGAATAGTTCGAATTTGGATGTTATTCCTAAAGAGATAAAGCTTTGAAAAATATTTGGCAATGGCAAAAACAAATTGGTATTTTGTTTGCCGCCGCCGATGGGCGAGCCGGCCCGTCGCACCCAACGCGCCCGCGGCCCGTCCGCCTAAATAATCGATAATTGTTTATAAATTTGCGTCAAATTCATTTTTAGGGTGACACCGTAAGATGTCACGTGACCTGATCGAAAAACTGTTACAATGTTATTGAGTTTTCACTTCTGCCGGCACTCCCGGAGTGCAACCCGATCTTTTTTTATTTTACCTGTTTCTGAGGGGCTTTCGCTGCGGGTCATGACTGGCGTGTGGGTAGGCGCCACTATGGGGCTACCCGACTGCCTAAATGGAGTTTTAGACATAGACTCCAATGTATACAGAGTGTTTTTTTTAAATGGGACAGTATGGGGAAATCCGAATCTAAAGGAGATGAGGAAAAGTGTCCAAGGAGACATTAGGTGTTTTTTTATGTAAACAAATTTGGCTCGTTAAAATTTTTGGTCAAGCGTGAGTTGTTCTTAAAAAATTATAAAGTTGGTCAATTTTTTTTTTAGATTATTAGATTTTTTATTTAGAAGATTAGTTTTCATTAAATTTGACCAACTTCTGCTGTTCAGATTTTTTTCTTTCCATACAATGAAATAATCCTTACATGAAACAGAGCCGACCCGCGTCAAAAAAAAAATTGACCAACTTTATATTTTTTTAAGAACAACTCACGCTTGATTAAAAATTATAATAAGCCAAATTTGTTTACATAAAAAAACACCTAATGTCTCCTTGGAGACTTTTCCTCTATCTCCTTTAGATTCGGATTTCCCCATACTGTCCCATTTAAAAAAAACACTGTGTATATACGAGTATATACATTGTATATTACATACCCACAAGACACACAAGATTAAAAACCCAGAAACGTTAGATTTTACCATTGTTATAGAAAAGCTAAGTACCTAATAAGTTGATTCTGTGAATTTAGTTCATTTTACATTTAGGTATCATTTTAATTTTCAGTACTTAAGTACATGGCTAATTAATTTGCAAACTTACAAATCAAATTAAATTCAAAGTAAATCTCGAACTAAAAGGGTATTTACATAGCGTTAACTAATTTAAATTAAATTCGAATAAGTTAGTAGGGTTTATCATCAAATTGTCGACACTCACTTGGTCGAATTTCACTTCAAAGTCAACGTTTCATGTATTTTCATTTAGTCGACAATTCTATTCGTGAAATTTTAAATCGTGTACTTTTACTTGTCGAATGATTTATTAAATAGTTGAATTATGTCATGGAAAACGTTTTGTGATTTATTGTTTCAAGTATTTTTAATGAACATACAATTGATTACAAGGATTACTATTTAAATTTAAGATAGTTGGCATACACAGTTATCTATGGCATCTAACCTAACCTAAACCTAACGTAACCGCCAGCGTGTCGACGTCACCCCGCTTCGCGGGGTGCCTATTTCCGCTCTGAGGGACACAAGATAACCCTAACCTAAGCTACTTCTTTTTTTGATTATTTTGTAATGTTGTAATAAAATTTATAACAAATGATATTCGTAGTTTTGTTATTCTGCCATTTCAAGTGAATCATTTGTCAAATAATATTCCCTGAGTTATTCTATGAAATAATAAAAATTGGAATGATCTGGTCATGAAATAAAATTACACCAAACAATAATTCGTGAACTAAATGTTACTTGAAACGTTTTCGATGAAATGAAATTCGATGAAAAGTTCGTCGACAAAACAAGGGACACCCGTTAGTAGTCTATTGACTCTTACCGTCAGCATAGTTGAAAGGCAATAGACGTCCGTAGGGTGTTTGTGGCATGCCCCACACTGGGCGCTGGATGTTGTTGCAGGAGCCGTCAATGCTGCGGTACCGGGAATTCCCGCAGATCGGGGGCGCCAGCCCACACGTGAGCCCTGACAGGTCCACGCCATTTCCCAACGGAGGCGGCGGATTGTTGAAGCTGAACACCAAACACTTATTGAAACAAGCTGCGTAGTCGAGTATGATTTACTGCCAGAAAAATTAGAGGCCGGATTGAATTTCAAAATTAGCATGAGAAACGTAGAACAAAAGCTACATCCTAGACACGTCCGATTCTGTTGATTAAAACAGTCGTAGCCAAGATGTATTCGTGTGAACTAATTAAACTCAGAATGTGTCGAGACAACAGCGACACCCCACTGGGATTATACGAGGTAAGAAAACATATACAAAGGAATTTGCTACTTTCTACTTCCGTGATAGAAACCGAGGATACTAGTAGTACGTGTAATGAACTGCAAAGTTTTCAGGACGAGTTCGCCGCGTTCGACCCGCCTGGGCGAGTCGACAAATGCGAGTATTATGTGAGTAATTAGTTTTACTTGTATACAAAAGTTTTTAAATATGAATTGGTTTTACACTAATCTTAGGTACTTAATACATATTGTATGACCCTTTAACAACGAAACATATATTATGAATAACGAAATTGAAGGAAATATTTTACAATTGTGTTAAAAATATTCAATGAGAACAAAACAACATTCTGCTCTAACTTCCGTTGTGTGAGCTCATTAAAATATCCTAGTGGTAACGGTACAAAATAATTGTCACAGTCACAGCGTTACGTAAACATTTGAAATGTCAGGGTGTGTTATGTTGCGAAAAACGTTTATTTTGTTTACAACATGCGACATGCAGTGTGGTCCGTGGACAATAAAAATGTTTATGTAAATTCATATTAAACTGTTTACTCAATGCATGACTTAGGTATCCGAAGTTTTGGCGAGAACTACTTACAGTCAAAATGCAACGTGTATTAATTTTTTCATGTTGAGTTAAAAGTGTTTAAACATTAAAAAAATCCATCTTAGTGGGATAAGTTATTACGCAGTGAGTTTTATTTCCATTAAAATTATTTACAGCAGGTGTCGATTTCAGGTCGTTAAGGTTTTAGTACACATCACTAAGGTATAAAAAGAGAATAACCTTATTCCAGGACTGTTGGCTTGAGGTACCGATGCGCCGGGTCCACTGTAGACAGAAGGGGTTTAACAACAAATGCTCATGCAATCTCCAGTTAAGGAAGGTAGAGGGGTAGAGGGGTAGAGGGGTAGAGGTGATATTATGGGTACAATTATCAAGCCAGTCGTTGACACAACTCTTTCTAATAAATATACAAAATGATTACTTTGTTATTATCTTCACAGAAGATTAAATTACGAGGTAATGTTTAGCAGTAAATTAATATTATGAGCAACATCCATTGCTACATGGTACATCGTTCATCATAAACACCGACCCAATTGTCTGGCCGGATATATCAGGCTTTATGTAACTACAGTGCATTTTATGACTTGAAATAGTTGTGTCCACATACGTAGCAAGAGAAAAATAGTTGGTTCTTTACAACGTTTAAGGAATGTTAAAGAACGCATTTGTTTAAAACATTTGGTGCACACATTCACGTAGCTTCATTTACAGTTATTTACAAAAACTGTCATTCCACTGGAGGGTACAATAATAGGTATTAGTATAGTTTGTAGATGTGAAGCAAGTGAGGATTACGAAAACGGACAGTCTTCATACCATGTCGCACTCCTCACGAGATTCGTATCGATGATCAACTCGTTCCACAGTCAGGAATTAAGGACTAAGAAACTTAAATACAAACTGTGCACATATTATTTCTCTGGGAATGCTATTAGTTATTAGTCAAATTTGACAAACATACACAAATATAAATTATTTACACTTTAATAAGGGGCGGTCACCGTACTGTTTGTGTTGGTTTACACACTATAGCGGCCACCTGTTAACGTGTTAGTTACGTGATTGCTGTTCAGTGGCTGAATTGTAAACAAATCAATTGAACCGTTGCCTTTAGAATTTGTAGTTGTACTTAAATACCTGGTATATTAACGCGTGATCATCTGAAACACCAAAAATTACTCGAGGCAAATCGTAGTCTTATGTAGATTGCGAGTGTACAATATATTTCATCATTGCCTAGTAATGTGAACTGGGTTATCAACATTAAACAATCGGTATTCCTTCATAGTGATAACAATTCTAGGGCTCACCCAAATCCATTCACAGGTAACCTAGCGGGCAAAGGGGAGTACGCTGCAATATTATTTAGTGCTGTGTTAAAGGATTGCGCAGGGTTCAGGCTGCCTTGCAGGTAGTAGGCAGATTGACTGCTGACAGCCCCGCATACTGCGAGTAACCAGGCGAACATCCTCGCCATCGCGCCTGAAACAAAAAGGATCGCAACTTAAGCAACAACAAAAAAGTACTTTTTTAACTTTGCGGTACGTATAACATTTTAGCTACACTGCAGTCCCAACAAAGCCCTTTCTAACTGTGGAATGTTGGTGGAATGATAATATTGTTCATTTAAAAACGCATTTATTTATGTTGCTAGCTGACCCGTGGGCTTCGTTATACGAGTACATGTATCTATTTAGGTTCAAGATAAATAACTTTCATAGGCGATTACATAAGAAATTACGGTTTTCTGTAAATAATTACTAGTTAGTGGAAAAACAACGTGGTGTGGTCAATAGTAAGCGTAGTGGCATTCGTAAGCGTTACGTAGGTATATATATTATGTTATTTCAATGTTCAGACGGACTTCGAATAAAAATAACACGTAAGTAGGTATAACAAAATATTTGCGTTATAACACTTTTTGCCATTCAGTAAATGTAGGTAATTAGACTAGACACTATTTTTATATTAGAATAGGGTTAGTCGTTTTTGGCTAAGGTTGGCCAGAGTGCCTTAAAGTACGAACTTCACTAATGAACTTCAATAACAGAACTGCTGGCTACGATTTTGCAGTGATGACATTATGCGAACAAATACATATTTACATGTGAGATTATATTCGATTAGATGTATTTATTACACGATAAAAATTACAATATAAATTTGCATACATGTCAAGATTACAAGAATTTCTACCATGCCGAGTTGAAGCGCTAGTTACTATTAAAGTTACATTCATTTAAACAAAAATATACCTATTGAGTTTTTTATCAATATACAGTGAAACCTGGATAAGTGGGACCTGGGTAAGTGAGAAAACTCTATAACTGGGACGCATGCTGCGGTCCCGACACTTTTCCACTGAATTACTTCTGTTAGTGGGAAAACGGAGACCTGTGTAACTGAGACGAGTCCTGTCGATTTTTTCGTCAAAATTACCTCTTTTACTGAGACTATGTTTTAAGGCTTTTTGCTAACTTGTTTTTCTTGAATTTTATATTGTGTTAACCTCTGTTACTGAGATGCTGTGAAGTTCGAACCTCTTTAACCAAGACCTATAGGTAGGCAGGACGCAAATTAATTTCCGTTTCGTTGTCAGTCTACCCACAAATTTCGGACTTTGGCTTATTGTGCATAATGAGATGTGTCTCGAGTTAGTTCAGTTTAGCTATCATCCAGGTGTTTACATTTATTTTTTCTTTAAGTGATTTTCTTCTCTCGTCTTCGAGTGACTTCTTTGTACAAAAACACGAACTTGATGATTATTTTTGTTGGTTTAGGTACATATATTATGTATTGCCTTTTTGTGATTACCTATATCTAAAGATCTCTAGGTATGTTTAATATTTACAAAAAAACGGTTGTTTTATTTAATAATCTCACCTCTATAACTGAACTAACCTGTATTCTGAACTCTATTACTGAGACCCTCTTTAAATGAGAATCATATTTTTTTTCTACCTGGATATCTGAGAAAACTGTGTAAGTGGATTACCTGTTTAAGTGGGACTGATTCGCAGGACCCTTGAGATCTCAGTTATCCAGGTTTCACTGTACCTCCGGCTGAAATGGAAACCAGTCATAAAATTCAAAGTTTAGTAAGCCGGTCGTTAATGAGCCGTATGGGAGCGCACCGGGACATTTCCCGCGCAAGTTACTACGAGTAACACGGCTGGCTGCAATTCCTAGTTAGTCCCGGTAATGAAATTCACCCGGACCCAAGCGTTCGGACATACACCCAGCTTACCGTGCTATAACTAAGTCGCACATAAAACATTTTCCTATTGCAGCTGTACAAGCCCTTTGAAAGAGCGCAGCTGCGAAAATCTTGATGTATTCTTTTACATTCATACAATCGTAAGGTTAAAAAGTTTTTCGATAATTGGAAATACTTATATTAAAAAGGAAAATATTCGTAGTATTTTGAGATTGCACATTTAGGTATTTTCTGTGATGCCATTAGTTATTATTAAAAATACCAGGATAATAGCTTTCAAATAGTGGCTTTGTTCAAAGCTCAATGATTATACGAGGAATATTCATTACCAGCAACTGTGTCGGCACTTGTTTTGTTTCTTTACTTAGCTACCCAATGAAAACAGACGCTTTGGCCATGACATTATACCTACTGAATAGGGATCATTTAGGCGAAGAAGCAATAAGTTAACAACGTTTGTAGATTGTAGACAAACTTCGATGCTATTTAATGTTGTTTTGACATAATAAGGGTAAATATATTGCTTCTGTGGCAAATACAACAATACTCTAATAATGCTACATATTTAGTTTGAAATTAAATTATTTCTAACTTAAAGAAGTATACTATATGTTAGGACATTATTTCAAATATTCTGTGACGTGTCCTAATGATCGTTAAATTCGAATAAATATAAACTAGTTATTATAAAAAAAAAAAAAACTACGGTATCAATAAAATAAAAATAAATGGTTTTTGTTAGGTTGGGTTTTTGGTGAAGGAAAAACATCGTGAGGAAACATCTGGGAAGAAATTCAACGGCAACAACTCTAGGAAGCTACGATCGTACAATGCACGTCTTAAGCATTTCAAAATCAGCTCGCTATCTGATAGAAGGCATATGTTGGATGTGGTTTTTCTGAAAAGGATAGTGACAGGTGTACTTAACTGCCCCGATCTGCTCCAAAAAATAAATTTCCATATTCCATCTAGAATTCCCAGATCGTGCAATCTCAAACTATTCAATGTGCCGACCTGTCGCACTAACCTTAGGCGACATTGTCCTTTAACGCGCATGTTTAACACTCACAAACAACACCAACACGACTTGGATCTTAACTTTACTTCACTCTCAAACATAAAAAGGAAGCTCTTATATACTAAGTAACATTTAAGAATTAAATTAATTTAATAGTTTATAAACAGAAACTTTCTTCCCAACATTGCGAGTCATCGCAGTACTCGCTGCCGCGAGGTTAGGGACTCAATATAACAGAAAATAATAATAATAATAACAGATCAGATTTAGAATAAATTAAAATTAAGTAAGATGAATTTAGTTATGTTAATACTTTTTTATCTGTGCATGTGGTGATCTTCTATAAGTGATAAGGCGCTTAACTGTTAAGTGAAAATGTAATACTATCATGTATCAGTGTACTTATTGTTGAAGGTCCAAATAAATAAATAAACGGTGTATGTGAAGTCCCGAACCCGCACTGGGCCAGCGTGGGAACTACCTACTGTCCATTCCCTCTCATGAGAGCATCCACAGCGATAAGTCATAAAATAACAACCATGCTACGCCCGAGGAATGCCAGCGCGGCTTGGTAGTCCTGCTAGCGCCCCTGCGAGCGTACCGTGAAATGAGAACGATCTTCTTTCTTGTATCTCCGTCTCTGTAGCTCGAACTAGCAAGTGCAACAGAGAGGGAGATACACTAACGAAGTTCGTTTTCGTTTCGCGGTAGCCCCTCTGGGTAGCGATTCCTTGAACGGTGTCGATACTACGACCTTGGCGGCTAGCTTCCGGGTTTCCCACTCAGTTGCAGTACACGTTGAACACTAGCGTTAAAACATCAATCATATTAAACCTTAAAAGTTACGTTGATCGATATTTTCACGGAAGTTGTTTTTGTTGTGTGTGCGATACAGAAAGGAAGTAGGTATCTAAAATTGCATGTGACTTTTGACAAATGACGGATGAAGGTGTTATTATCTCAAGGCTTATTTTGATTAAGCGCGTAAATGGAACATTTCAAAGTGGTTTCTTTTGTTATTTACTGATTTATTTCAGTGTCTCTTTAAGAGATTAAATATCTACTTACACTAAATAAAACTTCGTTATTAGTAGGGAAACTAACATACTTATATATGTCAAATAGGTACCTACTGTTAGAGCACATAAATTGTCATTTTCCCATACAAAAAAAAACATTAAGAATCTACCTAATCGAGCAGCAGTACTGTCCTCACGCTCATTCGAAAAGTTACTTAATAACCCCTCAGGTCACTGGCAGGTTATGTGCATTCCTGCATCAATTACCACAGCATTGTTCGTCCGTTAAATTTATCAGGATTCAGCAAAACATTTCACCTTGACCTAACTAAACACGACAAACTAAGCAAATTTTGATTCAGGTTTCTCGAAGCGACCCCCTAGAGAACGTCGAGTAACGTACTTTGATTTGTTAGAGGGATGTGTAGGTGATGGGATGTAGGTGGTGCTAGAAAATCAAAAGCGGAAAATATCCATCATCCTTGAATCTAGTCCTTAAGAGTCCGCAGTAAGCTCGGCCGAATTTCACTTTCCCATACCAACGTAGTTACGCTCTCATTTTAAAACTAAGTGTTGGATTGTGACGAAACGTTGCATATACAATAACATGAGATGTATCTATGTCTATAAGTAATAAGTTTATATGGTTCCAGTTTATAAAACAAATGAAATACAGCAAAAACAAGTTTTGTATGAAAACTTTAAATTCGCTGTATTTTTTTTACTATGGTATCTGAAGCTACATAAACTAATTACAGACATAGATATACTTCATGTCATTGTATATGCAAAGTTTCGTTACAATCTAACACGTAGTTTTAAAATGAGAGCGTAACTACGTTTGTATGGAGAATCGAGCTTACTGCGGACTCTTAACTAATTTTCAAACATTGATAAGGCGTGATTCCCTGGCGGCCGCTCCGTACGTCCAACTTCTCTACCGAAATAAATTAACTAATTAAGGTACGGATACATGTTGCGATGTAAATATAGCTCACGTATGCGTAACGCTAGTAATTGAGAATGCGCATGTTATTTAATAGTACGTAAAATGTATAGCGAATATATTATGTAGATCGATATATAATAGAATAGAAGTTTCATCCTTCTCAAGGCAGTTGTAGGTATGTATGTCGGCGGCCGATCGTAAAATCCGCCAGTTCACGAAATTCCTAGGCATATCGTGAAACGCCGCCATTTCATGATATGTTGTGACGCAAGTTGTATATTTTTCCACTATATTCCCGCTAAGACTAGGGCCCTCTCTGTATCGAGTTATAGACTTGTTTCACAGTCTTGGCACCACTCTAAACTCATACTCTCTCTCTTTCTCTCATAGAAAGGTCGCAGGTTGAATCCTGTCGGGGGCTACAGACGAAGATGGTTTATTTTTCCATTAATATTATTTCTCTGTATCATATCGTTAATTATAAATAATAGTCAATAAAAATCCGATTTTAAATTAAAACAAACATGAGAAACTAAAAATACTAACAATAGGAACAATTTAAATACTTAATGATAAATGGTACAATGTCAATGTCAGAATATTAATAATAGCTAGGCCATCATATCAGCTCCATGGATGATTATGATGGATAAAAACTATCCCCGGAATTCAAACTATCTCCATAAGAAATTTAATCCCAATCGGTTTAGCAGTTTAAGCGTGGACAAGTAATAGACAGACAGACACACACTTTCGCATTATAATAATAGTGTGGATTGTTGTTACATTACACACATTGAAAATCTTTGCAAGCGAGACACCCAACCGTCAAGGAGGTGAAGCGAGTATTGCCCGACCCACATCAATCTCAATTTTTCGTCCAGCATTAGAACCATCATATTTGTACAATATTAAATTACCCTATATATTCCTCCTTCCTCATTAAGCACCGTAAAACGGGGTGAGTAGGGACAAAACTGACATTCAAACCTCGATAACATTTTATTTTTACATATGCAAACTGAATGTTGTACCTATACCTATAATAAGTGTTTAGGACGTTTGTATTTAGTTTTTTTTTTATGATTTAGGGTAGTTCTATTTCATAACTTTGACGATAAACACAAAATCCCATCTCACCCGTAGTCCCTCGTACTTGGGGTGAGATGGGTTTTCATACAAAGGCGATTTTAGAAGATTGTTGGATCGATTTTTTTTTATTATGAGTATTAATTACTATAGCTCCATTTTAAATTGGAATACATTATTTAGGTAGCAGAAGCCTTAAAATCCCATCTCACCCCCCTTTCATCCCTCCTCTCCCCATTCATAACCCAACTCTCCTCGCGATCCCTACTCACCCCATTTTACGGTACTCCAGCAGGTCGATAAGTTAGGTAGATCTAAATAACAGTTAAACTGTCCTCAGGCGGTTTCGGAACGTTACGTGATTACCCCTCTGATGCAGTGAAGCATGAATAGCCACGTGTTCGTAAGACGCCCTAATATTGAGATTGGAATGAATTGGAATAAAATTGTTAATTGGATCTATAGTAGATTGTACAACAAGTGCATAAAACGAGCCATTATACCTGAAACGTTTGTATCCGAGCCACCGGCGAAGGTTGATAGTTAAATCGTGGGGTAAAATGGCTCATTTATGCCCGAGTTATACACACTTATTTTCACTTCGATTGCGAGAAAATAACAAATGTTTGGAAAATTGAGTAGGTACAATAGTATTTAGGTCATGGGCGGCACTTAACGTTGCAAGCATAAGAAGTGAAATAGTGTTTTATACAATCATTACACAATGAGGGCTCTAAAGTCGTGTACCGTGTTTAGGCACCGAGGCTAACCGATTGGCCTAAGTAAGGTACGCGAATTTAAGAGATAATTGTGTAACTATTGTATACAATACTTTATCTACGAACCAACTGAAATAATTAAACACTCTTGGTATTCATTGAATTGAAAATCTGAGCCCTACTGAAACGAAGTGTAGCCCACAGGCTCAGCGTTTTGTTGATGTCTTTTGTTCTATGACCAAGGCGATGTTCGATTGGTGAAATTCATTTTAGTGCAGTAATGGCGCCACGTGATTAAACAGTTGTATTATAATTTATTATAATTGAGTTGGGAGCTCCATAGAAAAAAGTATGTGGTTATAGTTTGGTGTGGGTACTAAGTCTTAATTCAAACATTAAAGTCGACAAGTATAATAAAATAGTATTTTGTATTAGTTGTGTTTTGTCTTTGCCGTGCATAATCCAAAGATTTGAGGCCCAATTTTGGCGCCAGACCAATACGAACCACCACTCACACCACCTACATACAAAATAATGTATAATATGTATACGATGTGTGTATCTATAAAGGTACCTTAAAAGATAACTAATCTACTGTCTACAGGAAAAACTTCTAGATATTGTTCCACGTTTAAGCCATTGCAAAGTGGAAGCCAAGAGTACGGGTACATCTGTGCAACGTACGTGTTACTCATGTTAACATTAAATTTAGTCAATTAGTCACAATTGGATTGGACCATGATTTATGAATGAACGTCATGCATCAAAATGCAAATCACGCCATTTTGTATGCGCTTTAGAGCATTCCTTAATTAAAATATGATAGCGTTTAATATTTAGTAATCCTTGATGCATCCAATGTTTAGCTGCATTAACTGTCACTTTATATCCTGTCATCTTCTTCACCTTGTGTAGTAATAAGATAACAGTCCCAATGCTCGACAACTTAATGCCTAATAGATGACACCTCTATTATTTACATCTATTGTTTTAGGCCAGTGTCGGGCACTGGGACGATTACATAGGGACATAGCATGTGTGGGGATTTAAAATAACAGCAAAAGGATGATAAACTAACTGTAAATAAGTAACAGTGAACGTTGCTTTACCATTCCATTTGTTATACTCTGAAAGTAAGTCATTGTTTATCCAAGTAACGGGGTTGAAAGCGATACTTTTCGCCCTAAGAGTTGGAAAGTAATAAAAAAAACCTACCCAGCCATACTTCCATAAAACAGCATGGTTTTTTTTTCTCACACTCCAAAACTTGGTCATTGTTCATCTACTATGGTGCACGGTGTGAGTCAAAAGTGACGCGTTTTGACCCTAGGGATATACAGCCACTGTCAATCCAGGTCGAGCGCCTCAACACCTCGTCTAGAATAGGTGACTCGACTCTTGAATCTACTTAAACATAGGTAACATAATCCTCAATTATATCAAGGGTCGGCAACGGCCATGTTACTCCTTTGGAGTTGCATGCGTCTATAGGTGTCCGCTTACCATCAGGCGGTCTGTACGCTTGTTTGCCACCGTCGTTGTATTAAAAAAAAACATAGACAGAGATGAAATTATACATTTTCTTTTTAGGGTTCCGTACCGAAAGGGCAAAAACGGGACCCTATTACTAAGACTTCGCTGTCCGTCTGTCAGTCTGTCACCAGGCTGTATCTAAAGAACCCCGATAGCTAGACAGTTGAAAATTTCACAGATGGTGTATTTCTGTTGCCGCTATAACAACAAATACTAAAAATAAAATAAAATAAATATTAAAGGGGGGCTCCCATACAACAAACGTTTTTTTTTTGCCGTTTTGTTTGTCGCCAGGCTGTATCTCAAGAACCGCGATAGCTAGACAGTTTAAATTTGCACAGATTATGTATTTCTGTTGCCGCTATAACAACAAATACTAAAAACAAAATAAAATAAATATTTAAGGGGGCCTCCCATACAACCAACTTTTCTTTTTTACGGTTTTTATAGATAATGGTACGGAGCCCTTCGTGCACGAGTCCGACTCGCGCTTGGCCGGTTTTTTTTTCAGTACATTATGTTACGGCATTATAATAGTGAACATTACACACACATCTACCCTTTATTTCCTTCTCAGGCACACTCTTCGTGTTAAACAATACCGAAGTAAAAACTTAATTCACAAGTCCTAATACGCAACAAATTTTATAGGCAAAGCTTACCTGGCCTATCACTTCGTGAGAGAAAGTGAACCGATGTTGCAAATTAACATATTATTGGGACACAGATTCGGCTTAAAGATAAACCAGTCCGGCAGAATGTTGTACTAATTCGATCTCAGTAGCTCAGTATGGCGCATTAAAACATCCAGGTATAGATATTGCAGGCGCAAGCTAGAGAATCCAATGTTCTCGATTTAGTCGTAACTGCAACGTCGCAAGTGAATGCAGCTAAATTCCCACAGCTATGGCTGGCTAGACGCAGCTATATATAGGTGTTGTAAGGGGATCTGGCGTGTTTAAGTTACTAGTTAGCGAAAAAGACTACCTTAATTCGTCACTCGAAAAAAAACGTATATGAATAGTTTTTAGTTTCAGTAGGTAGGTATGCATCGCGGTGTTTTACAAAGTTTTAGTGTGGGTATGAAGTCAAATGTGTTTTAGCTTGTCGTGCAAATGTTTGGGCACTCTACATACGTTTTACAACATACTATTAAATGAGCAATATTTGTAAATACCTATATATGTATATATATATTTGCTATCACGTTCTCGGAAATGGCTCTAATGATTTCGATAAAGTTTGGAATATAGGAGTTTACGGGGGCGTGAAATCGATTTAGCTAGGTGTCGTGTCTGGGAAAATTTGTGTCATCCGTATTTTTCCAGTTTTCACCCGAGCAGAGCTCGGTCGCCCAGGGTCTAATCATTAATTAATCCTGATTGCGTTGGTCACGTGCTTGTTTCACTTCACTAGATAGAATAAAAGTTAACATATAGTCAGTTGCCCTGTTCTGTTCTGTTATTCAGTAAAGGACCATCCACACCAGGGTTGGACGCCGCCGTGCTTACACAGCCACGCGTATTTTGCGTCTCAATTTTGTCATACATTAATCTGCTTTAAGGGTATACCTTGATGAGAGTTGACTACGCCCCCCTGAAAGAGACACGCCCGCTCCCGGACTCCCGCGAATACATACATATTCTGCCGCGAATTCCCGTCTGCGGTAGATGACTGATGGATGAGTTATGAGTTATGTCTTGGGCGCACGAGAAACGGGATGGCTTTATTGGACTTATTTCGATATACATATATCTAATTTTGCCAAGGTTTTTTTCATTCAGTGAGATTTTAGATAAGATAAATACCAGCATCACGTTAACTTGATTGTGTCGTTTAATAATGTATTGTTTGAGTAGGCAGAGTTAAAAAAGTAAATTGAAGAATGATGTTTTTTTTTCTTCTTTTAAGGACATTTTAAGCAATCACGTTTCGGTTAGATCAGATCCCATAAAAAATATTCCACGTAAAAAAGTCTCGAAACTCTTCCACCGTAAAAAGTTGTGAGATATTTCGTAGTACCAGTCTCAGGCATTCATATTAATCTTACCTATTTGCTAGCTAAATAAAATTCTGCAACTTGGCTATCAAATTCAGACTTGAACATTGAAGTCTATTTTTAGGCAGCTCCCATAAAAAACATTCCACGTAAAAAAGAGGCCAAGTCTCGAAACTCTTCCACCGTAAAAAGTTGTGAGATATTTCGTAGTACCAAGTCTCAGGCATTCATATTAATCTTACCTATTTGCTAGCTAAATAAAATTCTGCAACTTGGCTGTCAAATTCAGACTTGAACATTGAAGTCTATTATTAGGCACGTTTGGTGTACCTAAACAGGGAATTAGTTAACAGAGAACCTTCTGTACGTAGCACTTACTCTTCCTTATTCTGTGGTCAGCACGGCTATTCAAAAACGCAATATTTTCCAATTCATGCCCTTAAGACGGCGTCAGCGTATTTTAAGATTCGGTTTCGTTACTTTACTTGTAAGGTGCAACTAATGTCATCTGTGTAAATATCTGTTGGCCTTATAGTTGCCGGTATATTTTCGAAAGCACCGAGTAATTACTCCCGTAGGTACTAAATGGCCTGTTTCCCCAGACCACCCAGCTCAGTCGAGCCAAAAGCGTAAACAACAACCAAGGTCTGAGAGAACTGCAAATGACATTTAAATTGGAGTATGGTGATTTAGCAACCAATAGTAGCAACTCTTGGTTCGAAAGCTATATATGAAGACGAACAGAAGCTCCATTTGTAATATCTGCAAATCAATTTAGTGTAAGTATTTAATTTCCAAGTGATACCGTAACTCTTAAATGTTGCATAGGGAAAAGAAGAAACCAGAAGAAGGCACAATGCTGCAGGGACCTTTCTTATGTGGCGTGTCGGCAACAAAATCTTAAGTAAACGGATTTATTGGTTATTTTATTCGAGCAAGAACAAAGCGGAAAGCAGTTTGTGATATAGGGCTATTGTGCCTGCTTAGTTAGCGGCACGATTGCGAGAGCCTTCAGAACGCGATTGTTTTATGACCTTCATCATGTTGATATCACGCGAATTCTTATATGATAACAAATACAGTCAACCACCGTTTGTCAAAAATACCATATTTGTATGTTTCTGTTTACCATTTTGTGTTTCGGTTAAGGTGAAATTGGCAGGGAAAATATCACAATTACTCATTCATCACTCAATTATTTTTACCATTAGTCCATGACCTTATTTTTTTGTATTGGTCACTATTGTCAAGAAGTACCATTTTGAGGTATAACATGGGTACGAAACCAAAGTAACATTATTATTCCTAGAGCTGTAAATTTAAAATACTTATTTATATGGCCTTAGATAGTATCTTTGCAATCTATAAAAATATTGGGAATAATATTGGTCGTCACAATCATTTGTGAGCCAACTTTATCGATTCTCATTTCGCTTTCTACAGTCGTGTCGTGCTACCAACTGACTATAAAATTTACTGCACCATTCTACGGCATTGATATTATCGTACAGACACAATCAAAACGATACTAAATGTTGTTTGTGCATTTGTGATTTGTTTGTTTGCTCGAAATGATTATAACAACAGACCAACACCGAGAAATATAAAGATTAATTCACTTGTTCGCCTGCTATTATAACTCATGAAGCTTCAATGTCACACAAAGTTTTATCCGTTTGAGGAACAAAATTGACGAAAATAAATGGATGTAATATTTACTTCTCGTTAGCACCATTTTTTTATAAGCATAGCTCTTGACGGAAAAATTGTCAGAAATATAATCAAATACGAGTATCTCGGGTTTGTGCTATCGGGATCAAGGTTCCTTCGTCATTGCATCGTCTAGCGGGGCGGCGTCCACGGACACATTGTTTTAATTAATAGGCGCAAAAACGACGTTTGGACTGTTCTCATTGTCAAAGATTTGCCCAATCCAGATAATCCATATTAATCTGTAGTGAGTAAGCGTCATGCATGACATAGAAAGGATAAATGAATTCGTCGTAGGTACGTAACCAATAATTAGTTGAGATTCAATTCACGGAGTTAGCCTCATGTATAGTCTGGACTGTGTCATTAGGTTAACAGAAGTTGAGACGGCTTTTTGAGATTTTCACTAATCACCTTTATTTAATCTGAGGAAAATCCAGGGGAAATCTCCGGCACGGCCACGCGGGTGGTTTTAAAACTGAAATAGGAGTTTGCGCTGCAGTGAGATTGGGTGAGGCGGTCTCTAATCACCGACGTCATCAGTGTATTACATGGGTGTAGTCTCTTGTTATAAATATAAAACATTTCATGAATGACTCATCAATCAACATTATAATATTAATAATAATAATACTAAGTTTTATAATTCCAAATAATAACCATCGGAAATTGTCAACCGTCAATATACATTATGGGTTGTTTTATGACATTTTATGTATTTGAGGCCCAACCCCCGTGTCGAAAAATCACATTCATCGGCCTTATACGTATATTATGGTAGTAGCCCTAGAAACTGCTTTTAATTGTTTTACCTATAGTAGAAAGCAAATGTAGAGCACTAACATTCAGAATACATTTATTTGTGCAGTTGAATGCTTAAACTAAGCGTGCAATCACAATTGTTAGAATTGCTTAACTGTTCTTATCCCTCAAAGAGTCTACTGACATGCAGCTCATTAATCCCAGGTTGAGCAACATGATAATTGCATGTGAGCAACACTATAGAATTCCATCAACGGTTAAATGTTATCGTATGTGAACCGTTCTCTTTAACAGCAGCCAGTTAAAAATCTCCTGTTTTTGTTTTTATTTCTTTGATCCAATCCCAAACTGGTCTGATATTTTCTTATGCACATTTTTTGCGTGTGACTGACATATTTTATTTTTACAGTCGTTTTTAAATTACAGATATTAAAACAACTTTTGAAACCGTCAGAAATTACAATACATATCAAAAAAGATCGGGTTGCACTCCGGGAGTGCCGGCAGAAGTGAAAACTCAATAACATTGTAACAGTTTTTCGATCAGGTCACGTGACATCTTACGGTGTCACCCTAAAAAATAATTTGATGCAAATTTATAAACAATTATCAATTATTTAGGCGGACGGGCCGCGGGCGCGTTGGGTGCGACGGGCCGGCTCGCCCGTCGGCGGCGGCAAACAAAATACCAATTTGTTTTTGCCATAGCCAAATATTTTTCAAAGCTTTATCTCTTTAGGAATAACGTCCAAATTCGAACTATTCGAATTTGCAAGAACAGCAGACGGCGGCGGCGAACAAAATATCAATTTGTTTTTGCCGTTGGTAAATATTTTTCAAAGCTTTATCTCTTTAGGAATAACGTCCAAATTCGAACTATTCGAATTTGCTCAATAGCAAAACGGTGAAGGACGCTTGGACAAAATTACAAAATTTGCAGAATATACTAATGCAAAAAGTGTTCAACGGCTTTATACTCTTACGAATAGCGTTCAGTTTTCAATGAAGTCGAATCGACTAGCAGCAAAATATAAAAGTTTGTGACCTCCTTCACATCTGACGTCACAAAAATCTGTCGCGTATTTAACCATTTTGCCCCATCCCAAAAAGTGCTCAGCGCCGCCAAAGAAGTTTTCACTTCAAAAATATCATGTCAATTATACATTGGGGTCCATCTGAGTTGGAGTATATTTTGCGCGAGAATAGGAGCGCGCTAAAGAATTAAAATCAACTTGGAATGCGAAACCTGTCTCTCAGAATGGCCTCTTCTCAGAAAGATCGCAGGACGTTGCCCTAGCAAGATTATTTAATAAGTATCTAACTAGTGTTTATTGTATCAAAATACTTAAGTAGTTGCGTCGCTTAATGATCAGTGCACTACACAAACCTTCGGTGCCTTTTAAAATTACAGAACGAATTTATAATGGTTAACAAACGTGACGTAAATGTCACAATTGTTCCCTGAGATATCAAATATGCAGGTGAGGGCGGTATGTGGTCCTGCATAACCTAACTTGAGGTTAGTTTTTCTCTGTAAACTTATGGGGATTACGATATTTAGTATATAAACATGTTACAATACTCTGATTATCTTCGATCTCGCAACTTCAGTAAAAATATATATCATTAAATAATATAATGGCTCGATCAAGTTCCATAATTATACTTGAAGCACTTTTAACGCAATTACTCGAGAGAATTGGGGAGAGTGGAAATAAAGAACCTACGAATTATAACAAAAAAGCGTATAATTCACTTTATTGAAGGTATTACTTGAGTTTTATCAGTCACCCCAAGTCTTCGGAAGTGACGGGTAATAAATATGATAAATGTGTCGAATTACTGTCACGTGTTTTTGCACTAAATACGTATGGATCAAAAGACGTGCCGTGCCAGATGAAAACGTGAATATTTAAAAACACCTATTTGTATTTAATTAGGTACTGCATACGAACATAACATTATACAAAAAAAGATCACGTACATTTTTGCTAATGGCACTTTATTATTGCGATGTCATCAAATGTTTTATTAATGTCAAACTTCTCACTTAGTACTCAAAATGGATGATAATCGAATTTCAGGATTCTTATTACGTAGGTAATCAACTAAAAATAACAAAAAATACAAGAATCACAAGACACAATAAAGGTTAACGTCCTAGTCCTCGACGTAGCACTAGTGTACGACATGCGCACTTTCTGTCAAAGCCATATGGGTCAAGGGGCTACACGAGGTTTTCATCGATTTTTGACAAGTTTTGAATCGTATCTCCTACTTTTGCACTACAATTAGAATTATAAGTCAAACGGCTATTAGTTTGTCAATTTTTTATCCTCATTTTTGTCTACCGGATTTTGAAAAAAATGCGTACTTAATTTTGTATGCTTTTTTTAAACATTGTCTAAAAAAAACACTTATTTCGCATCTCTATTGACGTGAAAGATCTAATATGTACGAAATTTACATATTTGGGTTTGTCTTTGACGTCTCTAAAAACTTGTCTAGGGTTTTCATTTTAAACTAATTAACACAAAAGTTATGGCCAGAAAACCAGATTTTTGGCCTCAAATTGTTCAACTTTGATGCCAAATATCTCGAAAACAATGAACTTTGAAGTAAATATGGGATACTATATTGCTTAGAGCCGTTGTTGTTAATATAATAAGCTACAAAAAATATTAGAAAACTAAGGGATTCAGATCGAAGGTCATTGGCGTATGGGAGCCCCTTAAATTCGATTTACTTCAATCGAATTTAAGCCATGTCTCTTTGACTGTCAATGCCTATGTCATACACCTTCGGGGACTAGGACGTTTACCTTATAATGATTGAAGGCCTGTGACATAATAATAATAGACATACAGCCTGACTACAGCGACGAAACTATAAGGATTCCGTTTTTACCATTTAGGCTACGGCTAAAAATTTGTTTTAAATTCGAATATTTGTGTTGCCTAAAGTCGGCACCAAAGCAAACGATGTCACGGGCAAAGTTAAGTTAGCCGATAAAATGCAATGAGATCACGTTGACGAAGCATTCTTGTCTCCATATCGTGACCGTTCAATTATAAAGGTCACCGCTCACTGAACCCACACCGCACCACCACATTGTGAACCCTTGGTTTCTTACGCCACTTCGCGACGCGGTATTAATTGGACACGGATATGGGAACTAAACCGGTTTCAATACGTTCGGAACTGTTGCTTTCATTCATTAACGAGTTACAATACGAGTTAATACTACAATTACAAACCATGTCAAGGCTGATTTTTACGTAGGCTTTATACAATTTGTGAATATTACGCGCACGAATAGACTAATGTACATACCCAAACCATCGCCGACGTGACTCGTTGACCAAATAGGTGCCATTATGGAAAATTCTATTTTTACTCGCCGTCAAGTAACGTAAAAACCACCCCTTGTTCTAATAAAATAAAGGTTAAACGGCTCGAGTTGACAACAAATTGAATATACAGTAAATGTTGACTAAGCAGAAACGTCCGCTAACGAATAAGTATCCAAATTTCACAAGTCGCGGGTTTAAATTAAAATCCGAGTCGTGGCGAATAATTTTTCAATTTTCCACTTTGATCGAAAACTTAAAGTTGGAACTATAGTCGAGTTAAATCCCATAGTACTGAGAAAAGAAGTGGAAAACCTGTAAAGCTATATTATGTATGTACTCGTATGTATGTAAATACTTTATTGTACACAAGACACAGGTAAAAATACAGACAAAAAAAAGTTAATTCGGTACAAAGGCGAACTTATCCCTGTAAGGGATCTCTTCCAGTTAAGTTATATTAATACTTGTAGTGGATGCACGTACCTACGAGGTTTAGGTACTCGAATAGAACTCAGACCATTGCCCTTATCAATTGAACTTGTAACTAAATGATTAGACAACTACTCGTCTAGGTACTGAAATAAATTTCGTGTTAGCGAAGCACCAGGAAAATACTGTTTACGTCATTACTGTCATTAATGTTTAGGTATTCATTAATCTGTTTATTCCCATTGTTTCTTCAATGTCAGTGTTAAATTTGCTTTCTTGAATTCATTTTCCACCAGGCCAAGGACTTGTTGACCTGTCTGACAATTAATAAGACTGTAAAAATAATTAATGTGCAATTTGCAAAATATTCAGGTCTCGTAGAAAAACAGGTTCACAGTTACGGAAAGTATGAAATCGGTGAAAAAATAAGAACGAAGAGTTAGTTTTAATAGGGCAAAAGTTGACCTGAACATAATCCATGAAAATTTGTATAATTTTCACTAGCAGTTTATAGATTTGTGGTACCTTACTGTATCTCATCTCATCTCATGAATTATGTAGGTTGAAATCAACTAAAAACGTCAACCATTTTAATTTTGTTTGTTTTATTATTTTTGTTTGTTTAACTTGTTGTGCTACTTAGCGTACCGTGTCCTAACCGGATGGGCCCAACGAAAGATCAGCGCTGGTTAAATGCCAGCATTAATCTGAGCTGAGTCCGTTTTGTGACGTCTATTGTTCTTTTTGTTTTCGTTATTTGTTGTGTTACTTTTATGGTAAACTTAAGGTATATGTATGTATTTTATTACTTATTTTCCCTTTGGGTCACAGTCTGGCAAACATTCAGAATAACTGGAGCGGGACGTCAAAAATGTCCTTAGTGATCCTTTTACAGCTACGGCTGTAGCAGTTTCCACCTACGGGCGAAGATATTTATTTGCAATAAAGTTTATAAAGAGCATTTTATCACACAAGTAGGTAGGTAACAATACATTCGAGACAATGGCCGTATGTGCAATTGTGCACACACACCTGAAAAAATAATTCTGTACCTACCAGTAGTTATATACTTACTTAATTTTCCTATACATTATAATACCGTCTCGAATTAATTGAATTGTAAATACGCTTAATTCGCGACGGTATAAGATACACGATGATTCTTAATTCGTGATCAGGAGTAAATGTTTCTAATTCTGTAATTGATACCAAACACGATTAACTCGAAGTTACTTAAAACATACGTTCTTTTTTCAGTTTCAAATAAGGAATTACTTTGTAATTCAAAATCGTTGTCCCCCTAACGATAGTTTGCGAAAATTTGACGTATGTGTGTTTGACGTATATCTACTTAAGAGGCTGACAAGACCTAATTTTGTGAAATTGATGTTATTTAAGCAGTTTTTTAGGAAAAAGCATTTGTTCTAGCATATCAATAAAAATATATGTTAATATTCACCATATTTCAAAGACCGTGGACGGGCTCGATTCATAATTGGACGAAATCGGCTCGATAGAAAATAATTGCAAAGATTGGTCTTCAAATCTTCTTAAACGGTTCTATGTCTATATTTTTTTGACGTATGGGTCTGCAATTAAAAACATGAAGTCAAAATATTCATACCTAAACCGCTAACGAGTCACATTTCACAAATAATCCACACTTTTTTGTATTTCAATATTTATGTATGTGTGTGTTTTTTGATCTTCAAAAATCGGGCCGCCCAGTGGCACTCGCTCTCGTTTAAGTACTCCGATACAAATAGACAGTGTGAGCGCTATCCCAAATCCTCAAGGGCATTTTGGTGTTGACAGCGTCTTAACTTCAATAAATGTAGGGTGACCAAACATTCAGTGGACATTAGTGTTAGCATTATCATTAAATTTAATTAACTAAACAGTGATTTCATTGCATGAGACCTCATCCATTGAAATCCGTTTTGGCTGTTTATCAATATTTTTCGACTCCTGATCACGGATTAAGAATCATCGTGTAAGTTCTTCGAGTAGGTATTCCTCCTTTTTATTAATATTGCCATAGTTTTGGCATGTTCGTCTGCGGCTTAGCTAAGTAAGCCTAAGTACTAGAAATCTGTAATTCCGCATGGGTATTTAAATCAATCACGCCGACAAAATAGTACCTATAGTTTTTTTTTAGGGTGCCTAGTTGTAAACTAAAGTTATGATGTAATTTTTTTTCTGGTTAAACCCATAGGGGCGGGGTATCGTTGGATGGATTGTTCAAAAATATTATGGGTTTTTGGAACCATTTTTCAACTCGGTAATCTATTTGCGAAATATTGGGCTCTATAAAGCCCTAATTTTTGTTCTAGTTAAGCGTGCCCTCTAAATGGCAGCAGCTGGGGATGTAAACAAATCGTGGCAGTAGTACATAATTATAATGAATTTAAAAGGAAAACTATGTATATACGTAGGCATAATTAGTTACCGAGTAATAGTGCAACGCACCATTTTGTTAGCGCGCGCATGTCGATGTAACAAAGAGAGACAGGCAACTATGGAACCCTACACTGCGCGTGGCCCGATACGCAATTTGCGGGTTTTTTGATTACTTCACGTAGTAATATTATAAATCAAGCGTAGGGTACGGGAATGTACTTTGATTGGAGTCAGTCGCAGTGTAGTTGACTGTGCTACGATTATTAATTGTCTAAGGGATCGTCCTAATACAACTCGACTACGCGATCATCGCAAATTCGCGCAAATTTTACTCGCGCGAACACGCGATCAAACATATTGGACTCGAATAGGTGTCCTAATTGACAATCGCAACTCGAACTTTCTTGTAGTCACGTTGTATTAGGAGTATTAGGACGATCCCTTACAGCGTCCCCAAAAAGATGAACTTGATGAGTGCCGAGTCACCTCGGTCTTATCAAGTTCAAAGAAAATTAAATTCTACAACGCAAGAACACGTTCTCGTCTGTTTGACAACCGTGTAGCACAAGCTTTAACTTCAAAAGCTGTTTGCAGTTTGAACTCACATTCCCTTGGCATTTGAATTTCCACTCCATTCAGCAAAGCCTTTTGAAAGTGGATTTCGTCGGTTTCCGGGGTGAGTGGGATTTACAACAAACACCCAATCGACCGGTGGCGTTGTGAATACCTAATAATAAAGCGCATTACCTACATATATCTATGCTTACCAATAAAAAAGACCTATTGCTTTGTAAAGTTTGTGTGGGGACAAACTTTACAAAGCTATTAGGTACCTCTTGGTGATTTCCGAAACTACTCATATGATATACCAGTATGCATATAAGTCATTCAGCAGTATACGGATCTTCAGCGACTGTCGCATGAATATTTTGTCCCGTGGGTTCTTTGTATGTAATATATACACACCTGCAGGTCGATCACGTAACGCATTGTACGCGCGTCAGGTAGATCTAAGTGTCACTTTTAGTATGGAAAAATGACATCTGAGTTGTCCTAACGTACGTTGAAAACGTAACGTGATCGACCTGCAGGATCACCCCGCTGAAACTAAGGGGAATTTTCTTCATTCGATTTTACACATGACACTTTGACATAAAGTGCCCCTGTCCTACTCTAGTGCAACCTCAAGGACTTGGACGTTTATATTATGACACAGTTTATTTGATTATAATGGCTTTTTCACTTTTCATGCTCGAAAAGTGTGTCATAGCGGGGCTAACGTAGTACATTTTAGCCCCTAGGGAAAATATGTAGGTAAACATATTTATGATTTTAATACATTTTAATTTGACCAATCAAAACACTTCAACGTATTAATCCACCAATCACAACTGTTATTAAACCATTTGTATTTGCTATCAACTAATCAGAATACAGCTATATATTAAAATCAACCAATCAAGAAACAGAATTAATTTCAAATATTAGGCGTTTTTTATTCCTGAGTTCACAAATACAATCATTAATAAAACTAAACGCCTTTGGCCGTCTATAGCCTCATCCAAACGTTAAAGCGGGGTGGCCTGCAAACATGACATAAGCTATAAGATTGAGCAGGATAGACTGCGGTCTATCTCGCTTTAACTTATGCAGCGTATGCTGTCCGCCGCGCTCGGCCGTTTGGACCCGGCTATATACGGTAAGTAGCGTTTATTCGTGGTGTCAATATTTTGTATCTGTGCCAAACAGTTTATTAAAAAAATAATGCCAAATTGAACAATCTTTTCGCTGTGGAATTTATTATTGATTGTTGGTGGATAATCTTTGTTTTCACTATTTTCTCGCAGTCTAAGTGAAAACTAGAGTGTATAACTCTGGTCTAAAAGCCATATAACACTCGAACAATTTTCCCTCACTTCGCTCGGGAAAATAACCATCTCGTGGTAATATAGCTTATTTTAGCCCCTTGTCATACAATCTACTATTTCAAAACACCCCGACGGTTTTATGAAAATTGTATTAATCAACAAGAGATACAATTTTAACTCACCGTAACTTACGTTGTCTCTCTCAACGCGGTTGTAACTAACAACTTACCTAGCACCCAACCTTCACAATGATAGTTCCGCTATCGAATGCCTTTCGACACGGTGTTTTTAGTGTGTATTGGGCCTAGTCATACTGTCTAAACGAACAATTAAGTAATTCGTTTCGCGGTATATACTTCGATATACATAGCCCGAATTTTAATTAGAGTAGGTACTTTTCAAGGATACATTCTTTGTTCGCTTGATCCACGTTCAATATAAAGCATGTCAAGGTTAATCTGCCTTTCGTTTCTCTTAATTTTTTGGCCAAGAACAGTAAGAAAATTGAAACATCTAAATAATTACTTAAATCTCTCTCTAATAGCTTAATTTTATTTCTATTAGATTTTTCTTATGATTTATAGTAGCATAAACTAGTTTTCGACCAAGATATGGCGGATCCCGTTATGTAGGCAGTGTTTCATGTTATTCAATCATGCCGCTACAAAATAGGAACTAAAGTATGTTTGTATGGAGAGTGGACTAGGATAATACCTAAGAAAGTGTAGGTACTAGATAGATGAAGTTTTAAGTTTAATCAGAAAGGGTTGTGATAAAAATTACCAGAACACATTAAATAGGTCCACGAAAGAGTTTTTGTTGCTGGTCTCATTGCAAACAATAGAGGTAAGTTAAAGGTTTCATGCATGGGTAACTTATTGATGCTTCTTAAACTCCGCTCATTGAGACACACAGGCCTTTAAATAGCGCTATTTTCGTATAGCGCTATCATTTATAACGTTATTATTCCTAAAACCGCTATACTCGAAAACGATATTTGACGCGCTGTATAGCGATATCCATTATAACGTTATAAATCTAAACCATTAATATAAAACCGATACTTTTTTAACCGATATAATAATGTAATAACGTTATAGGCTACCCCTTTCTCGCATTCAGTATAGCCTACTCGTGCAATGTAAGCGATGTGATTACGTAACGTAGGTTGTTTGTTAGAGTGCACGACGTCATAGTAAAATAGAGAATTTTTCGATTTGCTCGGCTTGTCGGCGCAGGTTGTAGCCTGATACGAATATCCTGACTAATAATTTTCAAATCAGATTGTCTTTAGCTACTCTGTGCCTCATTAATCGGAAATGCATCATCCCATAAAAAACATGCCATGTAAAAAAGAGGTCAAGTCTCGAAACTCTTCCACCGTAAAAAGTTGTGAGATATTTCGTAGAGCCAAGTCTCAGGCATTCTTTAATCTTTATTTGCTTGCTAAATAAAATTTTGTGACTTGGCAATCACACAATACTACATAGCTTTAGGTATGCAGAAATCCATTAATGCAGGAAAGTGGTGTGATTGCCAAGTTACAGAATTTTATTTAGCAAGCAAATAATGATTAAAGAATGCCTAAGACTTGGCTCTACGAAATATCTCACAACTTTTTACGGTGGAAGAGTTTCGAGACTTGGCCTCTTTTTTACATGGAATGTTTTTGCTTGCTAAATAAAATTCTGCAACGTGGCAATCACACAACTTAACTGTATTTATAGATTATTGCATACTTACCTAAAATTATGTAGTATTGTGTGATTGCCAAGTCACAAAATTTTATTTAGCAAGCAAATAAAGATTAATAAGAATGCCTAAAACTTGGCTCTATGAAATATCTCACAACTTTTTACGGTGGAAGAGTTTCGAGACTTGGCCTCTTTTTTACATGGAGTCTTTTTTATGGAATCTCACTTCTTTTTCTAGGGTAATGTGTTATCCATACATACAAACTATGAATGCAGGCCCATTCTTGCTTTTAAATTTTCCCATTCACTGCAAATGTAACTTTGTAATCCTATATATTTGTATAGGATTACAAAGTAATGTATACAGTTGGTGTATCTAGAAAACTGGGTTGAAATAGCAATTTTTTATAATTTTCCCTTTATGTGGCCATTAAACCCTAACTGTACCAAATTTCAGCTCTCTGAGTTTATGGGAAGTACTAGTTCTATTTTGATGATCATGAGTGAGTGAGTGTCATAAATGCGAAACTTTGCTTTCGCTTAACTTCGGAACTAAATGACCTACAGACTTGAAATTTTGGATTTTAAGTATGTGATTATAGCTTACTGGATGACGAAAATTTCTGCATTCTGGTCTTATCCAGAGGTTCTCAAATAGGGGCCTGAAAATGTGGCGAAATAGTTCCAGTAAAGGATGGTAGGGCAGTGTTTGCTTCGCGCTCGACTTAGCGGGGGCACTACCGTGCCCCCAGATATTAATGGCATTGTTATAACATGGTAAATTATTTATAATTTAAATGCCTGCATCAAATGTTTCTGACTAATTCGTCAACGCACAGCCGAAACTACTGGGACTAAAAAGAAGGGACAAGATGGAATTTTTGGAAATCCCATCCCTAAGGGGGTTAAATAGGGGTGCAAAGTTTGTATGAGGGAAACTTTTTTCTTTTACTAGAGACTTGAAACTTTGTAGGAAGATTACTTATTAAGATGCATAAAAAGTTCTTGCAGCGTTTTAGAAAATTCCACTCCTAAGGGGGTTAAGTAGGGGACAGGGGTGCAATGTTTGTATGGGGGAAACATAATTTTTTGAACTAGAGACTTGAAACTTTGTAGAAAGATTACTTATTAGAATAGAAAAAAGTACTTTCTGTGTTTTAGAAAATTTCATCCCTAAGGCGGTTAAATAGAGGTGCAAAGTTTGTATGGAGGGAACTTTATTTTTTGAGCTAGAAACTTCAAACTTTGTAGAAAGATTACTAATTACAATACAAAAAAGGACTGTCAGCGTTTTAGAAAATTCCACCCCTAAGGGGGTTAAATAGGGATGAAAGGTTTGTATGAGAAACACTTTTTTTGAGCTTGAGATTTGAAACGTTGTAGAAAGATTACTTATTAGAATAGAAAAACAGTTAGTACTTTTAACGTGTTAGAAAATTCCATCCCTAAGGGGGTTAAAAAGGTACTTATGCGAGATTAGGATGAGAAACATTTTTTTTGAGCTAGAGATGGGCAACTTTGTGGTACGATTACTTATTAGAAAAAAAAAATCCTTTCATCGTCTTGGACAAATACCACCCCTAAGGGGGTTAAAAGTGTTAAAACGGTATTCAAGGTTTATATGGAGAGCAAGAAAATATAGTAAGATATTTCTAATGTCAGTCTTAGTCTGTAAGTATGTTAAAAGACAACAAAACTGATTTCAGAGTTTTTTTTTTAATTCATCCCCTATAGGCGTTAATGGGGCTTCAAAGTTTATATGGAGGGAAAAGTCATTTTTTAAGTAAGATTTTTTAATTTTGGTCTTAAAATAGAGAGAGCAGATTAGTAGATTTTTTTATTCATCACCTAAGAGTGTTTAATTTAAAGGGGATTCGAAGGCCGTATAGGGTCAAGACAATTTTAAAGTAAAACATTAGTGTAACTACGATTTTAGACGGTTTGTTTAAAACTAAAAAATACATTTCAATGTTTTTGAAATTCATCCCTTAAGAGGGTTTCTAGGGGGTTCAAAGTTTATACGAAGAGCAAGATATTTTTAAAATAATAGATTTATTACTTAGGTTATGGACCGTTTGTTTAATGATTAGAAAACGATCTCAGCGTTTTTTTTATTCATCTCCTAAGAGAGTTAAAAGGTTTGAAGGTTGTATAGAGAGCAAGACCTTTTTTAAAGTAAGACTTACAGATTTGAACAGTTACCAGAAATGTAGGATAGGTTAGGTTAGAACTGCGATGCTCCCAGAATCGAATAGATTTAATCAACATTGGGTACTTATTATTATAACAGTAATGTAGCTTAGTAGACATATAAAAATATGTTTTTCTTTAATACTGTATGAAAACGTCTGTTGATGATTCTTAAGATATTTATGTTTGTAAAAACGAAGGTTTCAATTTAGATTTATCAATTTAAACTAACGAACTCATCGCACTGTTACCTTTTACGTAGGTCTAATCCCTGAACGGATTTAGATGAAATTTCCCGTACAGATAATTTGAGACCCTTGGAAGGATATAGGATAGTTTTTGTATATCTTTAAGATGGTAGAAGTGTGTTTGGGACAGCGATAAATAGCTTGCACCGAACATAATTTAATAGCAATATTTTTTCTAAGACCATAACAAGTTCCACGCGAACGAAGTCGCTGGCAACAGCTAGTTATTTACATAAATATTTAGTGACTAAGGATTAATTAGAAAAGGAGGATGAATCGTAAGAAAAGGAGGATCGATATACAGGGTGAATTCTAAATCGTGAATCGTAATATTTTGTTTGAAGTCTATACATACGAGGGCTGCCTTTTAAGTTGTGTCGTTTGGAAAAACTAAAGACAATTTAAGTGTTAAATGGTATTTATTGTTTTTCAAAGTAATCACCGTGATATGTAATACACTTTTTCATTCGATCGAACCAGTTTTCGAAACACTTATTCCAGTCCGAAGTCGGGGTCTCCAAAATGGCCGTTTTGTATGCCTCAACCGCTTCTTCAGGCGTCTGGTACCGTTGACCACGAAGTCGTTGCTTGATTTTTGGAAAAGTAAAAAAATCGTTAGGGCTTAAGTCTGGACTGTACGGCGGGTGTTCCAGAATTTCGACGTTTTGCTCTTTTAAAAACGCAATAGTTTGCCGGGCGGTGTGCGAGCTCGCATTATCGTGGTGCAGTCTTATACGACGTCTTGGGTTATTTTTTCGAAACTCGCCGATGACTTCTGGTAAACAGACAGTGGTATACCAGTCAGCATTAACCGTTTTACGATCCTCGAGCACGATGGTGGCAACGTGGCCACTTTTCGCCACAAACGTGGCGACCATTTTTTTCGAAGTGCTCCGTGAGCGTATTACTTTGGTCGGTTTTGGCTCATCTTGGAACACCCAAACAGTCGACTGCTGTTTAGAATCGGGATCGTAGGCATATATCCAAGATTCGTCACCACTGATAATGTCGTAAACATGTTTCGAGTTTCCTCGGTTGAATTGCCGCAGAGTTTTGCGACACCATCGAACGCGAGCCGTTTTTTGGTCTTCACTGAGTAAATGTGGTATCCAGCGTGAGATCAACTTTATTACGCCTAAGTGATCATGCAAAATACTGTGAACACTGGTCCCTGAAATACTTAAGGAAGCTTCTATCTCACGGTATGTCGCATGGCGATCTTCGATGATCAGTTGCCGTACAGCATCAATGTTCTCCTGGGTTACGGCTGTTTTTGGTCGACCTTCACGATGTCTATCTCCAAGACTAGAGCAACCACGTTGAAATTCTAAATACCAGCGTTCCACAGTCCGAAGGCATGGTGCTTTATCATTGAAAACCGTAGTCAACTCTTCGAAGCACTGAAGTCGCGTTAAGCCCCTTTTGAAGTTGTAAAAAATTATCGCACGTAAATTTTCCTTCGAAATTTCCATTTTCACAACTGACTTGTCAACTTTGAACGAACGCTGTACTAAAACGGTTGGGCCGATTTCGAATCATTCTTTTGTTTTCGAATTCTAAATTCAAATATTTTAACGTGACACTAGTTCTTTTTTAATGCAATCACGGGAGGTTTGCAAACGACAGAACTTAAAAGGCAGCCCTCGTAGTTAACAATAACTTACAATGCTTTTAAACCTAAATTAAGTACGTTTTTATTTTGTCCACTTTTAATTTGATTTATCCTAATTTTTAAAATCTCGTGGTCACCCTACATTTATGTTTCGCACTTGTCATGAAAATTTCAACATTAGATATCCAACCTCCTAATATTGAAGTTGGCTGGATAGAATTTTGGCATGTATTGTCAATAATGTCAACATCGTCGACATTGTCAACTTATGTATTTAAATCGTATTTACTCATAAAATAATTCAGTTTTATTACGATTAATGGTATAAAAATGCCTCCACCGTATCCGTACACGAACATACAAAGGTTTGATATGGTATCTTGGTACGCTCAGACTGGCAGAATTGGTCAAACGCAAGAACTATTCGGAAGAAGGTATCCTGAGTCGCCGGTACCGAGACAAAATTTAATTATGAGGATGGTGCAAAACTGTTTCTTTTTTATGTGAGTAAACTAAAGGAAAATTTTATGAGTGTTTAAATAACAAACTGCACAATGCATTGAATGCATGATATTGATAAGATAACCTTTGCACTTAGGTAAGCATTGCGTTGCAAGTCACGTGACTCGTGTAGGGTGACCAAGGCGGATGACAAGTGGGGACGCACTTTCTGGTTTTGTTCATAATTAATTAAGCGGGTCCTTAATTGTAATTAACACTAGTGCTCTGTAATAGTCTTAAGTAGCTTTACCGGTAAACGTGGTTACGATTCACGATTTAGAATTCACCCTGTATATTTATGTGTACCAACCGTCCTTGGTCTCCCCTATCTATCGCGAGCCTATCTAGACAGATTATGGCGAAGAACCGAAATCGAAAATTCACACATTCTTTGGTTTCATAATCAGATTTTATTTAACTTGTCGTTTTCGGAATGGCTCTAAATCAAAAATAAAATAAAATGTCGGAAACTAAAAGTGTATTTTAATTTTATTACGATTAATGAACAAAAGCACATACCAACATACCTATGCATAATTTTTTGCTCACGGCAACACCGTCGGTCGTAGGGCTTGTTTGGAATAGGTCCTAATACTGGGAGTCTGCGATTTAGTGCCGAGACAAACAATTAACATAGAAAAATATTGACCCTCTTATATATTGTAATAGTGTATACCTAGGGGCTATTAAGATTGGCACTCTTTCTTTTTATTTATGAGCAAGTCCACGAATCTGTGGACAGCGTTGCGTTTCCTGCGTCCCATTTTTATTCCGCCATTTATCGTCGCAACCAACCAAATATTCACAATTCACAACTAATTTGCAAATGATCGAGGTAAACAAGCATTAATAAGATTTAGAAGCTAGAACAACGTAACGGCAACGTCGCACGTCGGTCTACGGCCCACGTGGTGGCATGTTGGCATTGGCACAGAGCGGCAACGGCGCAGCCGTAGCGCGCGGCTCGCATTTTAAAACGATATTATAACGTTATTATATATCGTTCTGTTATTCATTCTGTTACGGTATTTATATCGTTATGGAGAATATTGGTTTTGTTATAACGTAATTTTCGAACACTAACGGAATATACAGTTATAATTCCGGTTCATTTTATAACGTTTTAAAGGCCTGGAGACACATCACATTATATTTGGTATCTACTGGAGTGTTGAATATTTTGATGGCCCATGGCGATTGAAATTTGAGGTAACTTTCTTGAACACGTTTTTATCAATTGATACTCTCACACAAAGACAACGCTCGAACTATTGACGTATTTGACTTTAATATTCGCTGTATTTTCAGTATTTTGCTGCGGTTGTCATACATTTTCCGCGGTCGGAAAAAATAATTCAAAATCAAAACCATCAAAAGTATGTACAGAAAAAGTGACATTTTCAGTCTGGGTTGCTATATGAGAAAATAATTACCTCGAATCAACAACAACAATAACAGACTCTTTTTCCATATTAAGCGTTCTGCACACCTAGCAATTTAATAGCAAACAAAGCTATCTCTTTCTAGCTATACTGAAAGGACATAGCGAGGGCTATAATGGGCAAAAAGCTAAGTATCCAAAACTTCATGTAAATATTGCAGTTGAGGTCACATATCTGAAAAAATGAATCCGTATGATTTTTTAACAAACCGCACAGGGTCTCGAAAGCTTCCTTGTTGAGCCTATATTCTTTAGTAAAATTATTTTCACTTAGTTATATGGAGCAGTGGATTTCGCAGTTGTTCAGCTTCTCATATCGGCTTGAAATTTTCCCTGTTCACGTCGTTCGTCTTCATATTATGCAGCCTTTGATAACATATCCCACGCTAAATAATACCTTTCAGACATTGTTTAATGAAACGATTGAACCAAATTTGTACTAAGTTTTCACACTCCGCCATTTTAACGTCACTGACAGTTGACAGATATGGCGGCTACGATTTCAAGCAGAAGAAATAAATAATTTTCTCTAAAATAGTACGAAATGTTCCCATAACATCTGTGCAGATAGTATCCGAAAGTGAGTGAATAGTTTGATGTAAGACGATGTTTTTTTTTTTTGCAAGGTTAAAATTATTCAAGTTTTCACTTCTACTGCCTTTGTTATGGCAGATACTAATGCTGGTGACTGGACCTATATAATTTTTATTCAAACTTTTATCTAACTTTTATTCAAACAATTATCTAACTTTTATTCAAACATATTGTTTTATTTTTGAGAAAAACACTATACACGCTTCGACCATAAGTGCCATCCTGGCCTCGTATTATAGCCGGACCTCGCCTTCGGCTCGGCCGGCTAAATCATACTCGTCCAGGATGGATTACTTACTGGTCTCTGCAGTAATGTACTATTAATGAAGTTAAATAATTCCGAAAGTTAGTAATCGTCGCAGTCGGATAAAAACTATCCTAAACGGAAGCTAGAGTAAATAATGTACTTATAAAAAAAGTTATATGTTTTTTCCGTTCATGGGCAGCTGAGATCATTCGGGACACACCAATGCTTAGTTTGATACTGGCTGATTCTTTTTTTAATTTTGAGATTTATTATAAGTGACAGATTAAATAGTTACCCAGCGACAGAATCCGACAAAATTTCAGACATCAAAAAAATGATAAATTAACCAGTTTCTGAAAAGTCTGAACAAATATATAAAAAAAAAAAAAAATTAAATTTAAACTGTTTATTTCAATAAAAAGTCTACAGATTTGCCCTTATACTTAGCCTAATCTCCATTGTGATAGATTGTATGCTAAGCTTAATTTTACTATATCTAACAATATGTTTTCTTGTATTTATTTATTTATATTTATATCTTTCTTCTTAGGTAATTTATATAATAATAAAAATGCATTTGTAACTTAAGGATTAAGGCAGTGCTTTTTTAACATTATTTTAATCTTGTGTGGCTTTACCCTCTTCTAAATTATCTACTATGTGTCTAGGAAGACTATTTAAGATTTGTGGCAGATAGCTCGACCAGACTCTTTTTCCATAATAATTGTTGCTACTTGGTATATTGAAATGTTTACTATTTATAAGTACTCTAAGGTTGTTTGGCCTGTCATATCTATTCAGACTTTCCAATTTAAATATATATATTGATAAATATTTTTGTCTTTATTTTGGTTCATTTACATTTGCTCTATAATATTGAAGATAAATCATACAAAAAAAATACATTGCATGCTTCATTTAAATCTACTTTAATTACTTCCGGGTGGAAAGTTTGTCGGATTCTTGAATAAAGCATCCTAGAAAAACATTTAAATCAAATCAAATCAAATCAAAAAATCAATTTAAAAATGAAATCAACAAAAAAACGCTTTATAAATTAACTAGCTTCTGCCCGCGACTCCGTCCGCGTGGAACTCGTTTATATCGTAGCTCCATACAAACTTTCAACCCCCATTTTAGGGAAGTGGGGGGTTAGAAATAGACAAAAAGTAGCCTATGTCACTTTCCATCCGTTCAACTATCTCCACTTAAAAAATCACGTAAATTCGTCGCTCCGTTTTGCCGTGAAAGACGGACAAACAAACAAACAAACACACACACTTTCGCATTTATAATATTTGTATAATAGTATATATATGGATGTTTTTCAATACAGTATTTTTCCTGGAGTAAAAGGAAGCGGCGTTGTTCTTATAAGGTGGGAATAATGAGATCAGACAGATGAACCTAATCGATCTGCAGCATCACATTTCACTGGAAATTGGTGAAAAACTTGCGTAACAACATAATTATGTTTCTCCAATATGCTCGGAAATGTTCGCCTTAGTGTAGCAAAAATTTTACGTGAAGTTCCTCGTTACTGACGAGCCCAAATTAAAAAGTTAAAAGTCATTACTCTATAGTTTCAACAGCCGGGAATGTGTATAAAATTCGATTACTGTATACTCTTTTCATACGAAGACAAATCACTGCAAACAGCCAAACGCTCGTATGTCTAAGGGTCTATTCAGACTGGTACGTCTGAATAGACCCTTAGACATACAACCCAACCACAACCACACCACAACGACAACACATGGTTTATATGAAAATGAATAGTTCTATTCACACGTAACCACTGCGGCACCACTTTTTGCCGCTGCGTTGTGTTGTGGTTGTGGTTCGTGTGAATAGACCCTAAAGGCCTACTAATTTGTCACAACCTTTTTTAGCAACTATTGCAAGTTGGTATCACAAATTACACCCGTTTGTAGTGTTCTTAAGGCCTGAATCACACTGGCGCGGCAAATTTGTCATTTTACTATGGACCGCCACCGCAGACCGCGCCAGTGTGATTCAGCACGGCTATCGTACGCGACGGCGCGCGAGCTCTCTTGATTTTTCTCGCACTATCCGTCTCTCTCTTATTAGAACACTTAGGACAAGAGGTATAGTGCGAGAAAAATCGAGAGTATGTCGCGGCCGTCCCATGATAGACGTGCTGGCTTAAAGCGGCCTTTAGACCTATCTAAATGCAGTACACTAAATCAGAAAGACTCTGCAAAAAGACAAGTGTAAAGACTGTTAGCATGTAAGTCACGCTAATTAGACAGTTAGACTCGACACTGCCACTCTGAATCAGTGTACTGCATTTAGATAGGTCTAAAGGCCGCTGTTTACCTTTAGCTTAGTTTTTTTTTATGGTTATAGACAAAACGCTTACTTTTTTAGGTGATCGAATTTTAAAAATGTCACAGTTTTCAATTAGAAATATATTTTTTTTAATAAAATACACTACGAACTATGTAAAATGCATTTAGTTTAGATTTAAATCCCAGCAATTTTTTTAATTCATGTTTATTACATACACGCATATAGGTACTCAAAGATTACATCATTCAGAATCTTCACAGTCAGTAGAGTTTTTCACAATTTCTGGCCTTTCTCCGAACCATTGAACTGAACTAGATTAAGGCCTGCAACACACTGGCGCGGCCTGCGGTGGCGGAGTGTTTTGCAGGCCTTAAGAAGTCTAGACTGGACAGGAGACATCAGCCGCCACTTCCCGTGCGAGTCCACTGATAGGGCTCCTAGACAAGAATACGTTTAGATATATATTATGTTCCGACGAATTACGTCACATCTCCCGTGACCTACAAGCTACAGCCCTAGGAAATATCGTTTAACCTCGTACCTAAACTAGTGCATACACATTTACTTCGTAAGGACAAGATGCCCTCGCCACAGGAGGATAAGGTTGTGTACACAAGCCCGTTAACGGCTCTCTCGTAAGTTGTGGAAGAACTTGGAACAGGATTTCTATTGGAAAAGTTAACAATGCACGTGCCTCTACGATATTGATGTGCAGTTGTTTCACACTGTTCACCTTTGAGATCATAAAAAATATGAGGTTGACCCGGAATTTGTACTATTGTTTTAGTTTTCTATAATTCCTCGATTCCGTTTTAGTAACAATTACAATCTGTAACTACGAGTAACAATGTGCTTCCATTGGTTCAGGACTTGTATTTATAGGGGAAGCACACATAGTATATAAAAAACAGTTATAATAATGATAAAAAAAACATCATCAACAGACAAAAACACTAAATCGAACTCCAATACAAGCTTCCTTAAATTGTCATAGCAAAATAAATCCGTATAAATAATCTCGTCCACAATGAAGATTGACTACGTCGAGTCGTGTCCAGGCAGTTAACTCCACGGGACAGGTTCATCCCCTGCCGTTGGGTTCAAATTGGCTTTGCAGAACTTTAATAAGGCAAACGATCTCTAAGCTCTTTGCCGCGATGGCAATTACTAACGATGTCACGTGAAATTATCCTGAGATGCGATTTGTGCTTATATAAGGGTATGGACACTGCTCAAGGTTTTTACTTAAGGAAAATACCAAAATGGTGAAGCCAACTACGGTCCCATTGCTTGCCAAAATATTCACTTGGCAGCGGCGGCTATGCGGTCGGCTTTAAATCATTGGTTTAAAGCTGACCTTAATCATCATCATCAGTACATATAATAAAATCATAACTGATCGCTGTCTGTACATGGCAAATTTATTTAAAAAACTTTTATGGGGGGCCTTCATAAACGCAATAGAGCCCAAAAAAATGATTTTTGAATTTCCTGTCTGTTTGTCTGTGCGTTTGTGCACGCTAATCTCAGAAGCGGCTGAGCCGATTTGGATGCGGTTAACAGTAATATATTATGCTAGACTTCCCTTAACATTTAGTGTCTATTTTATTCAAATCGGTTAATAAATAAAAAAGTTATGTCAATTTAAGTCACGTAGTATATAAGTAACGCATAAACTGGTAGTAATACTCATACTGATCTATACATATAATATTGAATAATAGGTAAACCAAATACTGAGCTGAATTATCTGAAATTTAGGTAAAATAAATATAGCTTCTGCCCGCGACTTTATACGGCGCGAAATTATAGTCAGTTCGCTTCGGTACCGATAGCTAATTTCGTCGAGTTACGTAACTGACCGGGTGGGGTACAACTTGGGTTCGATCCCCGGCGAGGCGATAATTTATGCGTTAACTTTTTTCTTGCGTGGTTATTTTTAAATTTGATTTGTATTTTTTTTTAAAATGAAAACTTCTTTAGCGGCGCTGAGCACTTTTTGGGATGGGGAAAAATTGTTAAACACGCGACAGATTTTAGTGACGTTAGATGTGAAGGAGGTCATGTGACCGTAGGATGGTGATACTTTCGAGAGACATTCGGGACGAGGCTTTCACCGTGAGAGATTCGGGACGAGGCTTGGGGGCGGAGGGGAAAATTGTTTGATGTAAGACGTACGAGGCTTGGGGGCGGGGGCGGCCCGGGGGTGGGGATGTGAGGAGAGGGGGATTGAAGGGGGGGGGGGGGTGAAGAGGGGGTTTTGGGGGGCAATTTTTTTTTTGCTAAATAATCTTATTCGTGTTTTCATTTCTACCGGCACCTCCGGAGTCCAACCCGGTCTTTTTTTTTATAAACAACTGGTTTCTTTTTTTTCTCTGATTGATTAATGTTTTTTTGTTGTTTATAAAGGAACTGCATTACAATGCCTCGAAAAAGATATTATATTTGCTATGACATCATAGGTCATCTAAAATTGTTTGATAGGTTGAGTTGAATATTTATCTCGAATTATCATAGTTCACCAACGTCAAAGAATGGAGGTATAAAATGTGGACAAAATGGTTTTACGCGGCGAATTGAGTTTTTTTTATGTATAAAACTCCCGTGACTTTCTGAAATATTAATGGGGCTTTCTTTTCTACGAAAACCTCAGCCTTTGCTTCGATTCTTCTTCGCTTGCCTCCCTGTTTACCTTCAGGATTTCGGGCCTCAAGTTTCGCTTGCAAGACATCGGAAGATAATGAGTGTCGTTAGGGGTCATTGCTGGCATTGAGACCGCTATCAAAAGGGTTGCGAAGGGCCCAATCCTTTCATTCCAACGAAAAGGCCTTGCTTGCCTCGCCACTCACCGTCGGAACTTTGGCCTGGGGTTTCGCTTGTAAGACCCCGGGGGATAGTAAATTTATGTGGGGGCTCGCCCTCAGGTTTCGCTTGCTGGACAGGGAGATAATGAGTATCCGTCCATGGGGCGCATTTAGAGCGTTTTCTGAAGGAATGCTTCGAGTCTTTCATTCCAACGAAAAGCACGGCCTTTGGCCTCGCTTGCCTCGCCACTCACCTACGGGACTTACCTCGCCTCGCAACTCACCTACACGGGATAGTATGTGCCGTTGGGTCTTCGGCCCTCGAGCTCGCCTAGGGAGCGCTCTCTAAAAGCATGCTATAGTGCTCAGCCTTCGGCTTCACTTACCGCCCCTTTTACCTTCGGGAATTTGGGCCCCAGGTTTCGCTTGCAAGACACCCGAAGATAATGAGTGTCCGTAGGGGCTCGCATTAAGAGCGCTCTCTAAAAGGATGCTTTGAACCTTTCATACCAACGTAAAGCTCGGCCTTTGGCCTCGCTTGCCTCGCCACTCACCTACGGGACTTACCTCGCCTCGCAACTCACCTACACGGGATAGTATGTGCCGTTGGGTCTTCGGCCCTCGAGCTCGCCTAGGGAGCGCTCTCTAAAAGCATGCTATAGTGCTCAGCCTTCGGCTTCACTTACCGCCCCTTTTACCTTCGGGAATTTGGGCCCCAGGTTTCGCTTGCAAGACACCCGAAGATAATGAGTGTCCGTAGGGGCTCGCATTAAGAGCGCTCTCTAAAAGGATGCTTTGAACCTTTCATACCAACGTAAAGCTCGGCCTTTGGCCTCGCTGCCAACTGGGGATAGTAAGTGGCCTTCAGCCCCGAGCGCTTAAGAGAGCTTGATTTGGACCTTTGATTGTTACGAAAAGCTCGACCTTCGGCCTCGCTTGCCTGGCCGCTCACCTTCGGGACTTGGTCTCCAGTTTCGCGGGACAGTGTCCGTGTGGGGGCCTTCAGCCCCCAAGCTCGCATTGCGACCGATCTCTAAAAGCGAACTTAGGGCCTTTCATTCCTACGAAAAGCTCAGCTTTCGGCTCCGCTTGCCTCCCCGTATACCTTCAGGAATTCGGCCCTCATCAGGTTTCGCTTGCAAGTTACTCGGAGATAACGCGTATCCGTGGGGGGTCGGCCTCGGGCCTTACACCCTCGGGCTCGCATTGAGACCGCTCTCTGAAGGATTGCTTTAGGCCTTTAATTCCAATGAAAAGCTCGGCCTTCGGCCTCGCTTGCCTCGCCGCACACCTTCGGGACTTTGGCCTCAGGTCTCGCTTGCAAGACATCTGAGGATAGTGAGTGTCCGTCGGGCTCGCCCTAGGGCCTTCAGACCTGAGGCTCGCATAGGGAGCCCTCTCTAAAATGATACTTTGGGCATCTATATAATACTAGCTGATGCCCGCGGCTTCGCCCGCGTGGTTATAGGAAAATGTAACATATTGAATTTTCCCGTGGGAATTACATGTTTTCCCTCTAGAAAAAGTAGCCTATGTCACTCTCCAGCTTCTAAACTATCTCCATACAAAAAATCACATCAATACGACGCTCCGTTGCAACGTGAAAGAAACATACAAACACACACACTTTCGCATTTATAATATTAGTAAGGATAAGGATTATTGACGAACAAGTTTATGAGGGTGTTTATTTAGATAGAAAGTGAACTGTTTACTGATTAAATGAAATCTTTATTTTCAAATTTGTCAGATGTATGGTTAAACGTAAGATAAACATAAAAATATCATGTACTTAAATTATAATTTATACGCGTACGAAGTCGCGGGCAGATGCTAGTGGAGAAATAAAATATGACTCAACACGTAAACCCATACGACCACAGTTTTTCTCTAGCTCCATATATTAGGTAGCTATTAGGTACTTATGTGTACTTATATCACTGGGCATATTATATGTATCATGTGGGTACATTTACTCGTTATAATAAGCCTTCCTCGAACGCATCCCTTCGAGTCAAAATATACTAAATAACTAATAACAATCCATAAGTGGTTTTGACACGACTACAAGTAAGTGAGTCGTAATTTAACCTGTGCCAGTTATCTCAAAATATACCTGTATTCTGGAGCAAACTAGGCACGTGTCATGCACGGAGCATTGCACGGAGCGATGTGGGTATGTATCCCACCACGCCGGCTTTGTACAGTACAGACTGACAGAGACCATGAGACCATTGTGAAATATCACGGCACTTCGATTTATCATCCCAGTAATATGTCTACTACTCAAGATTAATACGTTATGCATGTCCATTAGGGTTTTAAGTCTAACAGGGCATCTCAGAAAACCTCTGTTGACTTAGATACCTGTTAATATTAACTGTTAATATAAGTAACAAAAAAAAACATTTTACTGTTCTTCTCCTGCTGGTAACTAGGTAGATACTTTATAAATATATTTGCGCACAGTCCTAACGTTTTTAGGTAAAAGTAACAAAAAGCCGCTTGGGGTCTCCGACGAGATGCTTGCCTAGGGCGCTCGCGACATTTAATCCGCCTGGATACGAGTATCATCTACGAAATGATAAACAATTTCTCATTCGTACCTAATAAGATTTACGATGGCACTGCGCCAGTCATCATTTCTGTGAATATTCATAGGACTCCGGGCTGCAGCGATGCACGCAAACGGAACGTGCCTGCGAACACTGCGATGAGAATATTAACATCACATCAAAGTCATAATAACGTACAAAATTTGTTCTTTAGTCGGGTTTCCCCTGCCTTTGAAATGGTTTACCGCGCGCTGCTCTAATAGGGAAGATGCAGCATAATATTTACCATTATTTTGTGACCAAATCAAAAAAAAAACTCAATAACATTGTAACAGTTTTTCGATCAGGTCACGTGACATCTTACGGTGTCACCCTAAAAAAGAGCGTTTTCCAAGCACCCAAATCGTGCGGAAAGTGCCACTTTTTCGCACTGGTGCTTTTTACTTTTCATTTTTTTTTTAATTTTCAAGTCCGTCGTCAGCCCGACACAATAGTAGATTGTGTCACAAGGGAGCAAAATGCCATATTTACGGCGAGGGCGTAGATTGAATCCCGAATGAAGCGAACGATTCCAGAATAGAATCCTGAGCGTAGTGAGGGATTCAAGTGTTCACGCCCAAGATGGAAATAATTTTGCTTCCGTGTGACTCATACTGCTTTTCACATCACTTATGAGGATAATGAAATATGTCATTAATAAAACACATGTACTTACACTTACTACAGACAGACAGACAGACAGACATGACGAATCCATAAGGGTTCCATTTCTTGCCATTTGGCTACGGAACCCTAAAAAGGATATACTCGAAGAACTCCTATATATTATACCGTCTCGAATTAAGTGTATTTACTAATACACTAAATTATATACCGTCTCGAATTAAGCGTATTTACTAATACACTAAATTATATACCGTCTCGAATTAAGCGTATTTACAATACAATTAATGCGAGACAGTATATTATATAGAAAAATTAAGTACATATAACTACGGTAAGGAATTATTTTTTCAGGTGTGTGTGCACATACGGCTATACACGAAACATTTTGTAAATGTGTGAATTGTTACCAACCTACTTATGTGATAAATAGTAGATTGTGTCACAAGGGAGCAAAATACCATATTTGCGGCGAGGGCGTAGATTGAATCCCGAATGAAGCGAAGGATTCCAGAATACAATCCCGAACGTAGTGAGGGATTCTTGGAATCCTGAGCGTAGTGAGGCATTCAAGTGTTCACGCCCAAGCTGGAAATAATTTTACTTCCGTGTGACTCATACTGCTTTTCATCACATCACTTATGAGGATAATGAAATATGTCAGTAATAAAACACATGTATGTAATTATAGCCTCATATGTAAAAACATGCTGCTGCATTCCAATATTGTGATATTTTAATACGTTTCGTAATATTTTATAAGACAAAAAATATATGCAAGTAATCGATTATAAAATAGTTATTTATGCTACAAGTGTGGAAAGTAGGTGATTTCCGACGAGTGTCATTTTTATACATGAGCGAGTGGAGCGAGCGAATGTATAATTCGACACGAGTCGGAAATCATCTTTACGCGCGTGTATCATACAACGTTTTACTATGCCTTGTGTGAGGAAATATATTAAATGTTGAAATGTTGGTTTAAAATAGATCTAGGTTAAAATTGAAGAACCCAAGTAGATTGTCAGGTACCTACTTATTATCTGGAATTGCATTTACCAACTTCTCCACATCTTTTGCAGTCAAGCTTATTCACTTAAAAGTTAAAGCCATTGTATTGTGGTTTTAGAACACAATTAATTTTGAGTAACTCAATATATTAAACAACAAAAAGACGCTGTACCGTCGTAGTTCTAAGAAACATACTGACACTATTAAAACGCAATAAATCATTATTATTATTGATTACTCACTTTCACTCGACCTTTTTAACATATTTACATAAAATAACTACACAAAACTCACAATAAACAACAATGGCGGGCTTTTAGATACATGCGCGGTCAACATATGCGCATTGCGCATGTGCAAGCCGCCATACTGTCGTATTGTAAAAGGCATAAGAAAGATATGCGTTCAGCCAAACACATTAAGTGAATATTTCAAATTAATTTATTTATTGACCAAATTCAAAATTCATAAACATTAATAAATCATTTTATACGTTATTAGTATTTATGTACCTTTTATATGAAAGAAAACGTGTAATTGAAATATTTGTAAAACTTTTCTCGAGTAATAAAAACTCTTTGTGTCGGGCTGACGACGGACTTGAAAATTAAAAAAAAATTGAAAAGTAAAAAGCACTAGTGCGAAAAAGTGGCGCTTTCCGCACGATTTTAGTGCTTGGAAAACGCTCTTTTCGAGCACATGCATTGTAAAATAAGTAATCGACTATGTGTACTTATACTAATTTCATGTATTCGTTGGGATATATTTTTTTAATCTGGCTACAATATGTCCTGGAACAGAAAAGTGCCACTTTGATCCCTCCTAGCAGGGAAGAAAAAGCCCTTATCCGAATAGGTGATGTGAAATAGTTATTTGTGCAACAAGAGAGCAAAGTTTGTGTTTGCTGCGAGTGCTGCGAGTCCTTCGCTGCGCTCAAGATTCAAACTTTGAATCACTCGCTACGCTCGTGATTCAATTTTAGAATCTTTCGCTTCCTCAGGACTCAAAAGCACGAGATGCAAATACTTTGCTCTAGAGTAACACATACAACTTTTCACCTCAGCAGTGAGAACATATTCACATTAAAAATATATATAATTGTATCACGTACCTATTCGTCTCAAGATTATTCAGGAAGAAAACTTAATTGGGCGTTCGTTACTGCTTGTTTTAACTCCTCAGTGCCGCCCGCGCCGTTAGTCAACACTAGAAAGACGACACAAGGCGCGAGAAACCAAAGGATATTTCAGTATCTATACGAGTGTCACGTGACACTAACACATCACGAACTAACCGTATTATTGTTAAAATTCACCGATTTTACTAATATCTTCGAGATATTTTGGAAATATTTATTTATCATTTCACACATTAGCATATTACGTGTATCTCGCGTGCACACCAAAAACTAGCCGTACTGTTGTTAAAATACTGCCTTCGTCACGTCTCACTGACTTCACTATATTTCCTAGTTAGATAGAGAATTGATTTATCCTAGTAGTTTTTATATTTAAAACCAATATCGATAACGCAAGAATGAGGAATAATATACTTACCTAATAAAATCTGAAACAAATTAACACCGCGCTTTTTTTTTAAAGGGGCGGGGCGCCGCGCTTGCGTTCGGAAACTGCACCTGTGGTATACGTTCATAAAATTTAAGATTGTTTAAACTAGAATTATTAATTAGCTAGCGTAATAAAATTCATGTTTACCTATTTATTATGAAAAACGGAGATTATTCTGAGATGTTTTATTGAAAATATTCTTCAATTGAAAATTCCTTTGTATAATTCTTTTGGTAATTTAAACTTGTTAATTTGATAGTTTCCAAACGTGTATGTTTCGCGCTTTTTTCGGGGGCTACTTTGACATTCGATGGTCGAACTATGGATCGACCTGAGTCTGCCATCTTCTTTTTTCGTAATTGAATGAAAGGGACAGCGCTTATAAAGTTCAAATATTCTGAACTTGTAGTAGACCCCATACGACGAAATGTCAGTGCTCCGCATCAAAATTAAAAAGCTACTTTGTCTCACGGAGTGAGCAAAATCGCATTTTGCACACTGTTTTCACGCAGCAAAATATGCTTGTTCGAGCTGCTGAGGTGAAAAGAGTTTTTATTACTCGAGAAAAGTTTTACAAATATTTCAATTACACGTTTTCTTTCATATAAAAGGTACATAAGTACTAATAATGTATAAAATGATTTATTAATCTTTATGAATTTTGAATTTGGACAATAAATTAATTAATTTTAAATATTCACTTAATGTGTTTTGCTGAACCCATATCTTTCTTATGCCTTTTGCGATACGACAGTATGGCCACTTGCACATGCGCAATGCACATATGTTGACCGCGCATGTATCTAAAAAGCCCGCCATTGTTGCGATTGTTGTTTACTTTGGAGTTATTTTATGTAAATGTGTTAAAGATGTCGAGTGAAAGTGAGTAATCAATAATAATAATGATTTATTGCGTTTCAATAGTGTCAGTATGTTTCTTAGAACTACGACGGTTACAGCGTCTTTTTGTTGTTTAATATATTGAGTTGCTCAAAATTAATTGTGTTCCAAAACCACAATACAATGGTTTTAACTTTTAAGTGAATAAGCTTGACAGCAAAAGATGTGGAGAAGTTGTTAAATGCAGTTCCAGATAGTAAGTACCTATGTGTACCATGTACCTGACAATCTACCTAGGTTCTTCAATTTTAACCTGTCTATTTTAAACCGACATTTCAACATTTAAGTAATATATTTCCTCACACAAGGCATAGTAAACCGTTGTATGATACACGCGCGTAAAGATGATTTCCGACTCGTATCGAATTATACATTCGCTTGAATATGACACTCGTCGGAATTCACCTATACTTTCCACACTTGTAGCATAAATAACTATTTCAAAGCTTTAGGTATCTCTTTAGGAATAACGTCTAAATTCGAACTATTCGAATGTGCAAGAACGGCAGACGGCGGTGGCGACCAAAATATCAATTTGTTTTTGCCGTTGGTAAATATTTTTCTAAGCTTTATCTCTGTAGGAATAACGCCCAAATTCGAACTATTCGAATTTTCTCAATAGCAAAACGGTGAAGGACGCGTTGGTATTATTACAAATTTATTTGCAGAATATGCTATTGCAAAAAGTGTTTAACGGCTTTATACTCTTACGAATAGCGTTCAGTTTTGAATGAAGTCGAATCGGCTAGCAGCAAAAAGTGACCTCCTTCACATCTGACGTCACAAAACTCTGTCGCGTATTTAACAGTTTTTCCCCATCCCAAAAAGTGCTCAGCGCCGCTAAAGAAGTTTTCACTTCAAAAAACAAAATAATAGGTACTGAAACGTTTTTACTTTACTTTATACTAATTTCAAACAATAATTTAAAACGAAACGTATGTACAAGTATGACAACCAATCACAGACTAATACAAACGCGCAGTATAAAGGAAGGCGATGTTTCACATAGAACAGTTGTCTCTGTCACTTCTTATGGTCAGCTGACGTGAGTTAGAATGAGACGAATATTATGATATTTTATCTTGAGTCTATTGACGACTCGTCTCCATCTACTGTTCACCACAGTGTCAAAGTAGTAACCAATTTCGCCGAGACGTCAACGTCAAGTTGACACTTAAAGTGTTGTAATTATTTTATAGTTTATATTCATCGACATTTTATCGACGTGAATTTTATGTAGGCGAGGCGTTTGGTAAGTTTGAGAGACAGAGACTGGAAATACAGATGTGAGTGAGCTGGAGGTTTATTTTGCTATTTCCGTATACCTACCACATTAACTTTTGTATTGTTTATTTCAGTAGATAACTGAAACTATATAAATTATTATTATAGTTGTTAAATTATACAACTAAATTACATTTTAATATTTATTTAAAGTCCGAATGAAGTAGCTGTCTACACTTAACCTACGTGAAGTGTAGACAGCTGCAGCAGTTGTGTCACAGAAACAGGACTTAGTAGGTAGTTAAGTTAAGGTACCTATGGTTTTTGTTTTTATTGTGGTAAATGCCGTAAATGACATTTTGTATACATGCATTGTATACATCAGTTAAATTGTATCTCAATACAAATGTATGGAGATACAATTTATTTACGACTGGTGCAGATGACGAATATATGAAAAGTAAAATATCGATGTCGATATCTTGTAACAAAATACCTTTCGCTACACTAAATCTCGAGCGAGCGAGAGAGCGAATTACATCGTGCGAGCGAGAAAGCGGAGGCAATGACTTATGAAGACTTGTCAGATAACATGGTTCTATCTCTTTCTTACTCGTCGTTCAGTACGTAAGTGAGAAGAGATCGGATGTATAGAAAACGTTCAATTTATTAGGGCCTATCTGCCTTTCTCTGTAATCTGTGCAACCAATTACCTAAAGGATATAATTGGAAAGGCTAACTTTGTTTCATTTAAAATGGTAGTAAATTTCGAATAGAAAATGAAGTAAGCTTTACTAAATTACTGATATTTTAATTATTTTAGTATTCAAGCGTAGAAATTAAAGAAACTTAACAATTATACTGTATGTTATACAAATCACAGAGATACTTGGTATTTTACTCAGTGGCATAGTGCTTTGATTTGTTTATTCAAAAAAGTATGTCCAAAGTCAAAACTTAGGCAACTCTATTTATGACATCTAAGGGACGGACCACGGACAAACAAATATGGACAGGGTCTGTGATCCGTTTAAAAGGCGCGAAAGTTTAAATTTACAGTTTTTAACAGGACTTTTAACTATATGTAATCTATAGTATTTTTTTTTTACTACTTTCGTGGTGATGAAAGCAAAAATTAAAATATTGCATTTTCCCTATTCCGTAGAAATGTGTGACTTTCTGTGGATGGAGCGGGAAATGTAACACACAAACAATAATGATATAAGATAACAAATTCTAAGGTTTATTATAATTTATGTTTATGTTTTGTATTTTACTTATAAATCTTTTTATTAAATATTGTAAAACGTCTAACCCAAATAATAAATAGATAACTGGGCTCAATGAAGGAAAACCTGAACTTGAAATGCGAAACCATGCGCATATAACTAACTGATATTGCATATCGTACAGGTATGTGACAGTTGAATTTGGATATACAGTAAGTAGATATAAAACTGGATATTTTTAGTGGCTTGATTCCAAATCGACCCTTTATTGTATTTCAATAATACATTTAATTTCGCATACATACATACACACATTTACGCCTTTATTCCCAAAAGGGGTAGGCAGAGCACATGAAACGTATGTTCCAGCGCCACTTTTAGCATACATGTGGGTATAAAAGATCGACAAAATGTGATATTGCAGTGATAGGTTGCTAGCCCATTGCCCACAACACACCTCAACCCTGGTCCTTTAGTCGACTTTTACGACACCCACGGGAAGATAGGGGGTGGTGAAATTCTAACCCGACACCACACGGGTCACTCGTCACGGGTCATTTCGCATACTAAGCCTTAAGCCTATTTCTGAAGGTTACATTATATACATTTTATGTTGCGTAAATATTTAAATTTAAATAGAAAACCATGTAGGTTGTCTCCCTATGAGTAAATTAACGTATAATTTTAAACTATAATCATAACTATCCCACGAGATGTATAATAACTTGAAGGACTAGGTAATTCTCCACGAAATCGTTTTTTTTATTTTACGTGATCTGATGGATACAGGAACCAAATATTCCCAATTTCCGGAGGATATCTCTCTAGTATAGGTCTGGAAAATACAATATGCAGACTATTAATATATAGTGCTACAGAAAGTTACCTGCCCATTGCACTGTTTGGAATAATTTATTCAATACCACATTGAGTAGATACTTTATTGGACTCTGACCGACCCCACAGACGGCATAAAATGTTTTATTCATGTACCCAGGGGAGGATAAAACACTGCAATTGAATAAAGGCACCACGACACGACACAATAAAATATCACGAGTTCGTACGAGAAACCACGCGTTCGAGGAAGTAACTTTTCAAATACGTACTAGTCTAGTACTCAGAGTTGCTACGAAAGTTATTAGTTGTCTAAAAATGAATTACAACAACAAAACGCATGAGAAATCAAAGATATTTTATCTACTAACCTCTTTGTATTCTTATTACATACTAGCCAGTAACTTTTTTGTTTTTATTTTATGTTAACAATTTTAGTTCAGTGTTGTTTCCCGCAATGGAGCTTTCATGAAAATATTTTCGGGCTATGATATTCTATGACTATAAAAGGAACTTAACGTTAACGTTAAGGCATCGTACAAAAAAAAATACATTGCATTTGGGGAGTCCATCGATAGACAGTCTCGCAGTGCATCAAAGATGAGCCGAGACCAGGACGACCGTCAACTGCTGTAATACCGGCAGAAGCCGGGTATCCGGAATCAGAGCCGAGTGGTTAATTAAATAAGAAAGAAATACTCGTACTACGTACTTATTACACAGCGAGAAATTGAACATGATCTTGAAAATGAAAATGAAAAAAGTTTATTAGACTAAAAAGAAATACAATTATGCTTATCACGACCCTGTGTCCTGAGCTAGAAAACCCTGTGTTACAGGACCCAGTTTCGTGTCAAAGTTTTTACACAAGTATATTATATTTAGGTTGTACAGAGCATCAGTATCTTAAATTAAATCTACTTTACTTATTTTAATATCCTTTACAATTTTAGATTAGCATTTTGTTTGTATTGTGTGTGAGTGTGTATGTGTGTGTGTGTGTGTGTGTCTGTATGTGTGTGTGTGAGAGTGTGTTAAGATTGATATAAATATGTATATAGATATACGTGCAGTAGGGGCTATAATATATTTATACTTTACTACAGAACAATACTTATTTCGTCGCGACTAGTAGGAGTTCAGTTTCGTGGTAATCTAGTTGCCCGAGCTACTTTGTCAGGAAAGATTTACTGGGGGGCCTTGTGATAGGGTGGAGCTTACTAAAAGTTTTCAAGACCAATGGGGATATGAAAGCGTGGAATTTTTGGGCAAATCTTGTAGACGTTTGTGGGGTTTTCCAGCGCTGACGTTGTCTTGTGTCCGCTAAGAACATTTTGTCGTGCAGTTTGGTATAATTGTATATCACTTTTCTTAGGAACAGCTGACGAACAGTGAGAACATTAGAGACCTTGTAGAGCTCTTTGGTGCTGAAGCGTGATGGTTTTCTAAAAATAACTTTAAGTAGAGATCGCTGTGCCCTCTCTAAGCTAATTAAATGCGTCTTTGCCGCTCCTCCCCAGACCGAGTTGCAGTAGCCCAAAAGGGATTCACAGAGGGCAAAATAAACGGTTCTTTGCAATTCAGGGTACGTAATAATAATAATCCTTAAGGTGCGATTCTTGATTCTCGATCTTGGCATTGGATCATCTGCTGTTTTAAGCGTTTTACACTATCATCTTCACGTCAGGAGGGTCGCGTCGCGTTGGATCCCACACTTGCTTACCGAAAAGCAAAGAACCCAGCGAGTAGATTGGTGTCAGCAAGTACGTAACGTATCTACATGTAAAAAAAATATTGGTGGCTATTCCCAGCTTGTTTCCAATATCCTTACTCCTTACTACTGACAAATCCTGGATATACTGCTATGACCCGCTGACAAAGCAGCAATCTATGCAAAAATATAGTCTTATACACATTTCTATCTTAAAACACCATACGTTCAAAAGAATCCTGTGTTTTGAGAAAAAAAAAACCGAATGATATTAGGGTAGGTACGTTTTAATGAACCCAAAGCGCTTGGAGCACCAGCCACCATTTGTATAATTTTAGTATTGTTCATGTTTGATAAATATCATACATCTCTACATTTCTGAGAAATATTCGTCTTATTATAATCAAACTGCCCAACACACAAAACAAGCGTAATTATTTGGGTAGGCATTTTTCTTTCATTCAATTTTAATTATGAATAAATTAAAGAGAAACGCCTACCGAAAACGTGATGGAGAAAACATTACTGAGGCATATTTTAGAAATAATCCATTCCGTTTTTTGGTATTACGAGTAGGTCATAAACAATCATAATATAATTTAACATAGTGAATCTAAAGGGCTGCCAAAGTAAATCACACGCTAAAACAATAATAATAATAGATAAGTATACTCAAAGAACATTTAAAATACTACACGGGTTTAACGCTTTATTTACTTTTATTTGTGACGTTTTGACACGGGATGCACCGGCTGTGGTCTCAGGTGGCACGAGGTTTTTAAGTGTAACATACTCGGTAAAACTAACTGCTGAGATAGGTACTGAAACACAACCAAGTGGTCGCAAAGCCTATAATAACGCCGTTTCTGCCCTGCATGACCTTTGTGTTTATATCGAATAAAAATCGTTTAGATACTTAAAACACCAACAATGTATCTTGTATCTGTATCTTCGAGATTTCCTCAAGATTATTAAGTTTATTTCGGGCCTTGTTAAATAACGTTTTTCTAAACAATATCGTTTAGTTAATAAATATGTGTGGAAGTTGTGAAAGTTTATATCACTATTAGGTAGGTATAAATAAAAGCTCTGCGTAGATTTTTGCGAATGCATATATCAATATTGCGAAAGTTCCTTGAATTCGGATGCTAATTAGGACGTTTGCAGCATCCCTTTGGTATATTTATTTCTGCCCGCGACTTCGTACGCGTATAAATTATAGTGTATATGATATGCTTATGTTTATCCATACTAATGACAAATTTGAAATTTCATTTCCATAGATTGTGCCAAATAAACACCCGCATAATCTTGGTAGTCAATGATATTATATAGATGCCCAAAGTATTCTTTTAAAGAGCGCTCCCCTGCGAGCTCCAGGCCTGAAGGTCCGAGGGCGGGCACCCACGGATAACTCACTATCCTGGTGTCTTGCAAGTCTTGCGAGCGGCGAGGCAAGCGACGCCGAAGGCCGAGCTTATCATTGGAATTAAAGGCCTAATGCAATCCTTCAAAGATCGGTCTTAATGCGAGCCCGAGGGCCTAAAGTCCGAGGCCTAGCCCCCACGGATACTCGTTATATCTTAGTAACTCGCAAGCGAAACCTGAGGGCCGAAGTCCTGAAGGTAAACGGGGAGGTAAGCGGAGCCGAAGGCTGGCCGAATGAAAGGCCTATAGCATGCTTTTAGAGACCGCTCCCTAGGCGAGCTCGAGGGCCGAAGACCCGAAGGCAAGCCCCCACGGACACTTAGAATCCCCAGGGAGCCTTGCAAACGTCGCAAATCCCAGGCCAAAGTTCCGAAGGTGAGCGCTGAGGCAAGCAAGGCCGAAGGAATGAAAGGCCCAAAGCAACCCTTCTGAGAGCGGTCTCAATGCGAGCAATGAACACTCATTATCTTCCGGTGTCTTGCAAGCAAAACTTTAAGGCCGAAATCCCGAAGGTAAACGGGGAGGCAAGCGAAGAAGAAGCGAAGCGAAGGCTGTAGTTTTGGTAGGAATGAAAGGCCCAAAATATTCCTTTAGGGAGCGCTGCTTATGCCCCTCCCAATAATATTTCTGAAAGTCGCGAGAGTTTACTACATGAAAAAATTTGGTACCTATATAGGTATATACTCAATATTACCTCTGATTTCATAGCAAATATAGGAACGTTGCTGGTTTGTCAATATCAACTGCGACGTAGTCAGCGACTGAAGTTCCAATATATACACACAAACAAAACCAGAAACAAATCGAAATAAAAAAAAATAAACAAATGCATATTTGGAATCGCAATGCGCTACCGAATATGCCCTTGCTCGGTTGACACCCCATTTTTGATACACCCTGTATAGTCTTTAGCCGCCTAGCACCATTTTTGATACACCCTGTATAGTCTTTAGCCGCCTAGCACCAGTTTTCATCCCGTGTTTTTTCACGTTTCATCTATATTTTGCTAAAAGTTTGGGTTCTTTTTACTTTCCAGTCAAGTATATGCTTGCCAATTTTCAAGTCTTTATCTCATATAGATTCAAGGAGTTCCCATACAAAGTTCGACCCTATTTTTTAACCCGTTTGCACCCTTATCTTTATATTTTTTACAGCCTATAACCTGGCCGGGGATTATCTCAACAGATTAGTAAAGTTAATATCAAAATCCGTTCAGCCGTTTTCACGTTATGCGGGTTCACATAAACAGACAAACTGACAAAAATTCTAAAAACTGTTGGAACGTGTTCTATTATATACTATTAAACGAGCAATATTTGTATATATATTTGCATTCACGTTCTCGAAAACGGCTCTAACGATTTCGATGATATTTGGAATATAGAGGTTTATGGGGGCGAAAAATTAATCTAGGTCTCATGTCTGAGAAAAATCATTTTCTTTGTATTTTCACTGTTTTCAACCGAGCCGAGCTCCATTGCCCAGGGACTGTATAGATTAATACTAATTAGTGCCCCGTCCTAGTATAATAGGTAATTGATTGGAGCGGTGGTCTACCACCGAATAATATATAATATTCAACAATCATGAATATTATATAATATTCAACATATTTTACAGTCGGTATTCAAGCCAAATATTAATGTGATGTGGCTAGTTTAATAACAGTAAGTTAAGAAATTATATTTAAATTTAATTTAACCCCAAAAGCAGCTAAATGTGCTTTAAACAGTAACCGTAACTTTTAAATGCTTTCGTTTCAACTCGCGCCCATAACGAGACCAAGTAATTCTAGCCGTTTCTTACTGCCTTGGAAAACTTATATTTTTGACCAAAACTCCAGTCATATTTCATTGTTGTAGAAAACAATCTGACATTAAAATTAGGACAGCTTTGTTCTATTGTATTTTATAAACGGTTTTGTTTCAAGTTACCGCCTGAGAGCAATACGTATGCCAGTCTGTACTCAGGTGTAGCTCAGGAAAAAAAATGAGATTTGAACCAGGGACAGCTGGCTTTGTATGCAGGATCACTATGACTACCAACTGGGCCAAATTGGTCGTCGAATCTGCATTTTTTTTTTATGCAAGGGGACTACTGATTCAAACTGAATCTTCTTCTTGAGTACTATGCATGGTAAGTATCATAAATCTAATGGCGACTGGACGTAACGATTTGAATTGAAGACTGTTTCGAATAGAAATGAGCGCTCACGAGAAATACACACAAATGAAAATGAAAATATATTTATTCACGAAAAAAGTAATTCAAAACATAGTGGCCAAATGACGGCACATATTCCCTTTTTTTGTCTTTGTCTAGTAACACTGTTTGTTGTGTTGTGTCACGAATAAATGTTGATTCTGATTCAGAAATACCAAACCAAACAGCGCTTAAGTTTGCATGTTTATTTTATTTGGTTTGTCAAACAGCGCGATTCGTGCGCGCTACCGTCAATTATATCGATTCAACGGTCCAGCAAAACCACTGCTTGCCTCCAGCTCCCTCAACTCAGTTGACTGATTTCCGTGATTTCACTAAGCATGCAATCCAGTAGGTAATTGCACCGCAAAGGGAAACTCCACCGACAGACGTGTGGGATGAGTTTGCTTTAAGTTTCTTTCTACCTCAACTTGCACACAAATTGAGCATGAAAGGTTATACAGTCGAATTCATAAGTTGTTTTACACCGTGATACCTTATCGCTTTCACCTGTTTAACAACTTCGTAAGGCAGTTTAAACATGACGTTAAAGCGACATTGTACAAAAACGTTCAGTCCCTAGTGAGTTCGACCGTACCCCGCGTGTCCGTACGTAATTCTTAAATAAATAATTAAACGTTAGTGACTGTACGTAACATCAGACAACCGCCTAGATACGCGGGGCTCCGTCGAAACAGTCGAATTTCGAAAAAAATGTTGCTTCTGCTTTCGTACGAGGACAAAAAAAGTGTTCAATCGTAACTGGTTACGTACGTGACTGAAAGGAAAAGGTCCTTAGTCGGTCAAGAACCGCACAAAACAAATAACTAGCCAAGGCCCAAACGGGCCGGTCCTACGAGGTGCACCGGCGGGGCGGTCAGGTACCGATCCCATATGTAGTTAGTTACTTTTTTTTTTTTTTTTTTCGAATGAAATAAGAACATATATTCAATTTCAAATTTACTCGCCTAACTAACGGAACAGTTTGATGGCTACTTACTAGTAGTACCTACAATAGTTCCGACTCCTATGTTCCCATGAGTATTGTTAACTACGTAAGTTCACGACTCTTGACTTTGCCGATTTTGCCAAATATTTTTTTGTACAGAAGAAAAAACCGGTCAAGTGCGAGTCGGACTCGTTCATAAAAGTACAGTTGGCAATAAAAGCGTGTACCAATAATGAAATTATTGTCCGAAATAAATAAATTATTTTTATTAGCATAACATAATCCTTAACCTACGATGAGGGTCACAAATAAGATTGTAACACCGTTGTACCTACTCACCGGCTAACGCGAACTCTAAAAAAAAGAAAACATTCGATCCTTGATTAAACATTGATCACAAAGAAATAAAATTTCCTTCGAAAAACTCCAATTTAGGGATCAAAGACTAAATTCTTAGGGTAGGGATCTTTATTCACTCTCACTAAGATAAGAAACAATGTACATAATCACAGGGATCGGAAATTCGGATGCTTTTATACTTACACTCCGGCCTCAGTGCCTAAACAGCGTTGTTGTTGAGTAGCATGGATTAGCGGGATTTCCCGGAATACCGAAGATTAGGATAACATAAACACATACGTATTTAAGTATTTAAATATACAACTTTAGTTATCCCTATTTAAAAAAAATCGGCCAAGAGCGTTCGGGCCACGCGTAGTGTAGGGTTCCGTAGTTGCCTGTCTGTCTTAGTTACATCGACGTGCGTTGCGGTTGCGTCAGCCGAATTTGTACGAAAATTGGCCTTTCCAAGTACACATTAAGTTCGTCGACTATTACTCGGTAACTACTTATGCCTTCTTGTCCGTTATAGTTTTCCTTTTAAATTCATTATATGTACTACTACCACGATGGGGGGGGGGGGGGGGAAGACACATGACTCGAACAAAAATTAGGTGTAGGGGAGGAACCCTGAAAAAAATTTTTTTTCATGACTTTATTGTACTGTTTTGTCGGCGTGATTGATTTATATACCCATGCCGAATTACAGTTTTCTAGTAGTAATGGTTACTGAGCTAAACCGAGGACGGACAGACGGACATGGCGAAATTATAAGGGTTCGGTTAAGGATTATAACGAGGGTGACTGATTGAATCCAGAACGAAGAGAAGGATTCCAGAATAGAATTCTTACGTGGAATCCTGAGCGTAGTGAGGGATTCTAGCAACGTCGCCCGAGGTATTAAATTATTTTGGTACCGCGTAATACACTCTTCTTTTCACTCCTTCCATGAGATAATTAAAAACACAATAAGTACATTAAATATTTAATTAAAAAGATAGAAATATTATGGACGGCCGCAGGGATTGGTATTTTTCAATGATCATATTTATCCTGGACGACAAAATGATCTTATCGGTTTTAGTTTTAATATCAATATACCGATTGGTTTTGTATATCTTCAGTAATTTGAATAGCCCGCAACTCCGAAGATTAATGCCTCCTGCAAAAAGCAATATTTTACCCAAAAACAAGGTTTAATATAAGTAGGTATTTCAAGAGGATGGCTTTGTCATACAGACATAGCAAAACTATGTATAAGGGTTCCTAGGGAATAGTTAAACTACGGAACCTTCAGAAAGAGCAAACCATTACAACTATATGGATTTAAATCTATCGGTAGGTATTTATTTACTTACTGTTACGGCGAGAACATTGTGACTAGGCGCCTAAGTAGGTATTTATTTGAATGTCGTTGTTTAAGCTTTGAATATAATACTCCAAAAAGAGTCCAAAGATTAGAAGGCAGCTTATATTTCGAATAGTTCTTGAAAACGATATTGCACTTTTACTATTCTTCCAGGCGGTTTCATATTAGGCGTTCAAATATTTTGCTTTGCTTTTTGCAGGCAGAACATTGTTAATGGAGTTTTTTGCTTCCATTTTAACAAAGTCTAGTGTTAACGCATCATTTTCACTTGAACTGGATGAAATCATCATTGTAAATTGAAAATATAAGTATAGGAACTGCTTTTACGTGCTTTTCATTATCAAAAAGTTATCGTATCACAAATAAGTAATTACCTTGATAAAAACAACATAATTTCTGACTCGCAGCATGGGTTCAGGCGCATGCGTAGTACCTCAACCGCTTTGGCAGAGTTCACAGATGAGGTTAACGAGCACTTAAATAACAGGAAGTACGTGGTCACCCTGTATATAGATTTAAAAAAACATTCGATACGCTGGACCACGGGCAGCTCATTCTTGCGATGCATGAGTGTGGTGTTCGTGGTCCGGTGCTCGAGTGGTTTAAGAACTACCTATCTAACAGAACCATAACCACTGTGATCAACGGGCAGAGCGGGGAGGAAGCTAGGGTGATCCATGGCGTGCCAACCGGTTCCATATATGGCCCTGTAGGATACATTATGCATGTGAACAGTATGAGTAACGTAGTCCAGAATTGTTCGACATATATGTATGCAGACGACACATGTATAATGTATGCTGACAGAGACATTAAAACCGTAGAGAGATGCATACAGGCGGATTTTACAAACATAATTAAGTGGTCGCACGACAACGGTATCATTCTTAACACTGATAAAACCAAATGCATGCTAATTAAATCGCCCTACCTACAGACCCCGAGTGAAAGCATAAATATAATAGGGCATACATATGACTGTTTGCATAAGAACCAAAATCACTGTAATTGTTTAAATATTGAATTTGTTAACACATATAAATACTTAGGACTGACCATAGATACTAAATTTAGCTGGGGTACTCACATAGATATAGTATGCAATAAACTTCGAGCCGTCATGGCAAAGCTATTTAGTTTAAAAAATATTGTAAACAATAAAATAATGCACATTCTGTACCACGCGTTAGCCGAGTCAGTGATTGGTTATGGATTAAATGCCTATGGACGCACTTTTAAAACTTACCTTGACAAAATTTGTAACATCCAAATAAGAATAATTAAAAATTTGTTGGTAGATAAAAAAACCAAAGGCAGTTCCAATGGAAACTATAAATTCCTGTATAAAAAGTTAAAAATCTTGCCAGTTCATGAAAAAGTTAAATATTTAATAACTATAGATAACTATGGCCTTGACCGCTTCAAAACGAGCAGCAAACAGTTACGTAACCTTAGGGTGGGCACAAAAAGAAGATATTTAGAGTATAAATCTAATAATTACTTCGGCCAAAGAACTCGTAAATACATGATACCTAAGATTTTTAACCAATTAAGCCTAGCAGTGGAACAAAGTACTAGCAAACAGGTATTTAAACAAAGGCTGAAAACAATACTTTTAGATAAGATCAATTTAGATAGTAGTATATAAAAATAGATTTATAAAATTAGTAGTATATAAAAATATTAATATTAATATTTTGTACTTGCACGTACGACAATTACTAGCGGCAACACACTGAACGGTTGAGTGTGCTGTCGATGGTATACTAACTAAGTTCATTGCCATTAAAATAGATCATTTAGTAGTAAATAGGTGGGTAGGTATAACACAACACAACTCTGTTTAAAGTTAAGAAAAAAGCGCACATTCGCCGACAAACTGCCCTCAGTTTGGCGATCTTGAAATGTATACTTACCGCTAAGATGTTTTTTTGAAATAAAAAAATAAAAAAATAAAAAAAAATAGTGACACTAAGTTATTGAAAAAAAAATGCAGAGGGATCAAAAACTGGTTTTGCTCCCTGTAAACGGGCTAGAAAAAACTTGTTTTCGAATAGAAGGAGTGAAAAGTACTGATTAAATCATTTAAACTTAACTACTTAAAGTTAACTGATTTTATTCTTACATCAATTATTTCACGACTTAGGCATAAAATACAAATTGTAGGGTGCCTACACAGCAACTGAGATACTCGTATGCTACACAAATGTCTGGGTAAAATCAAGGTCATAAATTTGCGGGTTTCCCTGTAGCGGGATCCGGTTCATAAACTTTGTAATTGAATAGTTTACACACTTTACAGCAGTTTAGACGATACGATAACTACATTTTCAGCACGTAAAGATATTCGATACAAACCGCTTCCTATAGTAAAATAACTCGGGTATTTTACCTACTATAGGAAGCGGTATTTTATTATATGGTGGACAACGGTTTAACACATCAAGGGTGCCTAGGCGGGGTGGAATCGGTATGCGGCATATTGTACGTACTTTACCGAGAGCTTAATGATGTCGCCCCCCATTTCCTTACCCATTTGTCGGTATACTGTCAGTACGAGTATAACCATATAGGTATAACATTTCCTCAGTAGCGTTACATTTTGCATTCGTTCTGCCCTTCTTCCGCGCATTCCACGTTGTCACACTGCGAATGCCGGCAAAATTGCACAAATCTAAAGTTTAATTTAAAAGGCTTTTAAGCTTTTCCAATTAGGTTACCAATATCTCACGCCTTTCCAATATAAATATAGGGAAGGTATAGCAAAGGCATACTCAAAGCTAAACTGCACCACGGAGAAAACTCGAAATAAGAAACTTGGTAAGACGAGCTTATCTCGGAAAGAAAGATTTTAATTTTCCCACGTTCCCATCAACTAGCTCTTGGTAATACCAGTCGCCAAGTTATAGAAAAATATGTATATGCTTTTACTCCTTACTCCTTATATAGAAGGTGAAGACAGCAATGTCAATGTTGCATAAGATTATATTACACATACTTTTTATTTTAAAGAGATTAAAAAGACCTTAAATGCACACCCATGCGGCCCGGCAGCAATTCCATCTTAATTGATAGAAGAGGATATCCGTAGGTAATACCTGACTTTTATTTAATATCACTTTCATTGTGATTTTGGGACAGAGGCAGACATAGAAAGTGGGGATATGTCACATTTTGACATCATGAATTGGGCCCCATGAATGGCCTTACAGGGCTTTAAAACGACATTACTCTAAACCTTCTTAAATTAATGCGATATGCAATAGCTAAAGTAGTTTTTTGGTTCTAAAACCTCAAAACATGTGACCACAGATATACTCAGAGAGCGAATAAAGACGAAAGCACGTGTACCGTAAACTAGGTTTTTTTTATTCGAGGGTTGACTTGGATCATAGTGCAAATATTATATACTTTACATGATGAAATCTACCTATTTTCAAATACTATTTTCATACTACTTTCTAAGTGATCAAAGTAGCCCCCGGTTTTTCCTGAAGCAACCCCAGTTTACGGTACCCATTTGTCAAATAAGGAGTACGCTTACACTGCTTACACCTACCGTGACTATTAGTATGACTAAATATGTTTTGGTTAAGTAGTAGAAAATGTAAATAGGTAGCTTAGCTACTATAGGTGTATAATGATACGTTTTCGTAGGTATGTAACCAGTTCGCGAACGCTTGGCATATACACTGACCTTTTATGGTTCTAATTCTGAAACAATCACCTCAGGGCCGACGCTCACTCCACGTTCACGAGATATTAACCTTATTGGTTATTGGCGGTTCCTTTCTTCGAGTCTTTATCCTGACCCTTTAACGTCGTTACGATGTCACAGGGAGCTCAGAAATTGGCATTTAATTGAGCTTGGTCTCTGTGAACAAAATATGATTTGGTCTTCTGTAGCCTGTAAATATCACATGATATAGCTGAATAAAAATCCCTTTTTCAAAATGATCAAATCGTTGCTAATATATCACTATTACGTACTTTTAGGACAGAGGACGATAATATTATAATCACAAAAGCTAAGGAAACTTGTATAGTCAACCCGCCAATTTTTGGTGCCAAGGACTAGGAATTCAGATGCCAATCAATAGTGGTTTTACCCCGATTCGGTGTGACTATTTTGGAGTCGTTTGCGCAGCCAGGCAGTGATATCGACACTTGTATGCGGCCCATGTCAACGACACCTATCATCCCTTGGCAATTGAGTAGTTTGAGTACTCTATGTAATTGTTTTCATCGGGCCCACGGGCAGCGCCCATCAGTTTCATGAGACAAAATTAATTGTCCAGTAAGATAAATAAGTATTTGTTTCACTAAATAATTTTGCCTCCTAACCTAACCTACCTAAGTACTTTACCCCAGACCTTAATAATGTCGTCCAGTGTTACTTACCAGTCGGTATACTCTACTGCCACTCCATTTGTGCAGTAATACTAAGTATATTGCGCGGAAGCTAAACGGTACGCATGCAATACTGCATTCCCCGCTTCTGCCGCTTCCTCTCGTCCCGTGCCAATCAGGAAGCACTTATTTAAGATCACTTCCGAATTTTGCGGTGCGGAGTCGGTGCGGTCTGTACAGGTTCGGGAAATCTCGTTATTTCTAGAAAAACACCGGTCTCACAGGTAATCTACTATTATTAACCGACTTTAATACATAATTCATCTTGATCTTTTTACGTATGAACCACCAATAATGATTTACAAAATTGTGTGATTCTAAAAGTTAGTCCCATATAAATTTGGTGAAGATCTAATGATGGTATCTATGAATAAATGAGGGATCTCCTCAATTGTGATAGACACGTCGCATATGGCGATTTCGGTATTTTTTAAAGCACTTAAATCATACGTTTGCTCTCGGAAGCCTCAAATTTGGTGACGTGGCGTACTGATGATGACCACAGACCGACCCCAGATGACCTATGGAACTCCCCGATTATGCAGATACCTACTTCACAGATTTGGATGCGATTTCGTTGACCACTGCAACTGGCCTCTTTCATAAATCCCAAGCAGAGCCACGTGAATAAATGTAGCCTTTATGCAACTCGAAGATTCTATAAACTAGTGAAATCATTGTAAAAATCGGGTGACGATTTTCGAAGGTTCCGCCTACCATCTACACACAAACTTGCAGAACTACAAACTTATACGTTTAACCGACATTATCTTTTTCTTATTAGAACCAAATAAAATAAAATAAAAAATGGGGTGAGTTGGGTCTAAATAGACAATTAAACCACGATAAAAATGTATTTTTACATGTGACACGTAACATTAAAAAAAATGTTCCGGTCGTATGTATTTCAGTTTTTAATGATTACCTGTCGTTTCATTTCATAATTTTAACGATAAATACAAATATAGTGACAAAACCCACCTCTCCCCGTATTAGAGTTATAGGGGATAGCAATTAGCAATGGGGTGAGATGGGAAAATGTATGGGGCAAACTTTCGGATTAGCTTGCCTAGATCCGCGTTGCGTTGAAATCTCCGCTTATATTTATCGCTCCTCTTCCGCACGATCGCTCCCCGCCACCCTGGTTCCACTACAGGCCACACATATATTTTACCTGTCACTTCTAGAGACTCCTTTTTTTAATGTTACAATGTGACTACCCCGTGTTGCGGCAAGATAAAAAAATATGTCTAAAAGTATAATAAAATTACTTTTAGAGCAACCTGCAGGTGGATCACGTTACGCATGGTACGTCGTACGTTAAGAACATCTAAAAGTAAATTTTTGTATGGAAAATTGACAGTTGGATCTACCTAACGCGCGTTCAAAACGTTACGTGATTACCCCTCTGAGAAATTACAGTAGCAACTGAAAATATTCGCGTCCCATCTGCCCCCTCAATCCCTTAGTAGACACCCCATTTTACGGTACCAAATATAGATAGGTAAGTATATAAGTAGGCAATTAGTATAGATAAAAACCACGTTTTGCTGTGCCGTTCATCTTACGTGCAACGTTGTGGTTTAATTGAATATGGCGTCTATTTCAGGCGTCTAGACTTCGCTGCCATTAAGCCATAATAAATCTTCTCGATTACATTTTAATGGTCACCAATTTCTATTCATAACCAATGGTACTGAACTGAATAATACAGGCACGAAGCAATTTTACTAATTACCTAATTACTAAAACAATCCCACAATGAGTTTCTAAGATAGGGGCAAAGCGAATATAACCACTACGTTCGATAGGGGGGTAGTGTGGGTACCAAGGTCTACGATTCAATTTCCGAACGCAATTTAAACGTTTAACATTTTAATTAGCTGAATATTGACGCGTATAACCTAAGCTTTAACCTAAGGCCCCATTTACACACGTGCATCACGTGCATGACTCGCATGCAAGTTTAACTTCATTGCGGGGTATATAAATCGATTGAGCTCATTATTAGATATACCTCGACAACCAGCAATGGGCTTTACTATGGCTAGCAACGCAATAACCATAAGCACGTTAGATTGATAAACGTGCCGACTACTGGTAATTACCTACGAGTATAAGACTGGGTTTGAGCTACATACATTGTACTCAGAAGTATTTTGTATTCTGTTTGTTATTTTTATAATTCAGCTATCTGGGTCTAAGATACAGAGATTTGGGTCCCGTCTCGTCTGTTCTGTGGACATTTCCAAAGCTATGGGCTACGAAGCCTAATTTTTGGTTGGACTCTTATATCATTTCATGCATCAAATCATTTTTTTCACTTTTGACGACATGAAAGAAGACGGGAATTGGCAGCGGAAGAAAAATAGGGAGCAGAAAGAACTGCTGGCCATGCCGAACATAATTAGCGAAGTTAAGGCAACGCGACTTAGCTGGGTCGGCCATCTGGACAGGATGGGGGACGATCGTGCAGTATTTAATTTAATCGTATGGCATACATTATTTTGGCCTTTAAAGTTTTTCACTCTTTAGTACCACCCAGGGGACACGTGCAGGGTTGTGGTGGGTAGCTCCTGCGGACGCGAGTGACTGTTGTCCCCCCTTTGTCAAGTGAGTGGGCAACTCGACTGTTAGAAGTTCTTAAGCCGCCCGAAGGCCTCTAACTCGGCTTAACGACTACTGTCATAGACAGCAGCCGGGATCAACTGCTTAGCGTGCCTTCCAAAGCACGGAAGCGCTCATTTATGTTAAGCACTCAAACATTAGGCGGTCAGTGGTCACCCATCCAAAGACTGACCGCTGCCATCTTTGCTTAACCTGCGTTATCGTTTCCGACTCGCAGGCGCCGCTAGGCTATGAGCGCTTCGGATCGTGCAGTGGAAAGATCGGCCCAATGGAAAACGCCCGGTGGACCGGCCCAGGTACCGCTGGAGTGATGAAGCCCTCAAAGATCTGACCACCCTTGGGGCATCCAACTGGCGTGAGGTGGCACAGAATATGAAACAGTGGCGTTCTCTTGTGTCAGAGGTCAAGATCCTCTTTGGGTCATCCAGCCAGCGTAGTGAGTTAGTAATCAGTTAATAATCACAAATCCTCAGGTTTTTTTGTGAATCTTCGGCAAGTAAGTTAGGTGTGTGTACACGGATAATTATGCGGGGTCACGACGGGCTCGTCTTGAGATCGATCGGCCTCAGATTACGGTACGCATTAATGCTCAGCCGCTACATCAGTTAACCAAGTAGCATTACGAAGGCCCTCCCGAGCTTTCTTTCGGTCTATTTTAAATCCTCAACGACAAGATATACAATATTCGTTAGGAAACGGAAGATACGATTTAAAAAAAAGGTTTTATTAAAAAGAGGGCGGCGAGAAACACTTAGCCTAGCTTTCTTCTTTGAAAACTAACATTGTTGGATTCTTTCAAAGAGACTTTCCTGTTTCCCGAGAATTTATTCACTTCAGCCGCTCTAACAAGCAGATTTTGCTAATAGTAAACTGTGCGCATTTTACAAAAAAAAACCTGAATTAATCTAAATTATAACATTGTTAAGAAATTACAACAAATTAGATTTGCTCATACTTACACGAAACAACACTAACAAATAGTGCAATTTTATTATATATATTTTATGTTGCTATAGGTACAGAATTTTACTTCGCTTCGCTAGGCTTTCAATACAAGCACTTGCTCCAAACAACAATTTTGCATAACAAATATCTATTGCATCTCATGTCCTTTGAGTCCTGTACAAGCAAAAAGTTCTATGAGAAACTAATATCCAGTTATGGCGCTTCAAAGAAACTCGAACAACTTTGAAACAGTTTTACTTAGAATTCTTCTTTTACAACCCGTCTTGAACGTTCAACTAAAAATTAGTCTACAGCACGTATTCTAATTATAAACGTCGACGTCGCGTCGATGCACCAGAGTGCCCGCCCGGGCACCAACTCCTAAGCAAAGGGTCACTGCGCGAGTTAGCGACCACTTAGCTGAGTACGTGAACTGAAAGTAGATTTCTATTCTAAAAGAACAAAAAAATGCATATACGACTAACTGTCTACAGACCCTCTGTAGAATTCATGTTATCTTCAATAGAAAACACCTTGTCCTTGAGGAGGTCGCTAACCGAAGGTGGTCGCGTAACCAGCATAGTGAGCCTATTAAGTATATTCCTGCACGGTTATCAAATTATCACATTTTAACGGCTCGCGAGCTGTGTTGGGACGAGATAAACTATTCGCCTCTTACTTAGTCGGAAAAAAGAGACGGATAGTCTATCTGGCCGCGACACAGCCCGTGCGCCGCCGTCTTGTGATAACCGTGCAGGTCGACCACCTATAAATGCATTGTACGCGCGTCAGTTAGTCGCGTTAAAAGAATCCGCCAACTTGCAGATGTTGAGACAGCACGGCTGGTGTATTTTGGATATTTCCATAGCGTCATGTCTTACGGCATATTATTATAGGGCAAAGCCGCTGACATTAATTAAATTTTTGTTTTACAGAAACGTGCAATACTTAACATATATAATTTTGGAACACGACACTCGTTAAAGACAAATTTTAAGAAATCAATATTCTCACTGTTGCTTCCCAATATATTTACGAAAATATAATGTAGGTATGTAAGGAAAAATATGGACATGTATAAATTGAATAGTGACATACACAATTGTAACACAAGAAATAAAAATAAATTGGCGATTCCTTAGAGTATATACCTACAGAGGCGACGTAAGTGTCGCCACAATGAGGGACGGCAACAAAGTAGATGATTCCCGTGGGGTGGCCATGTAACTAAAAATCACCCCATCGCTTCCATATGTTTATTTTAAATAATGCGCTTTTATTGTAAGTAGTTTTTACTGAAGCTTTACACACATTCACTGCCTAGCAGGCGCTCTGTTCGCAACCACTAGTAATATTCAGCTTAATAACATGAAATATGATTCTAGTAACAGAACATGACATGTAGGTAATTAATAGTCCTTGTGCAAGCGGCTTACCTGGTAGTTTCTTATCAGCACAGTTATGACAGGACGCCCGCGAGCTGTGTTGCGGCGAGGTAGACTATCCGTCTCTTTCTAATCGTTCTAACTAGAAAGAGACGGACAGTCTACCTCGCCGCGACACAGCTCGCGGGGCGTCCTCTGATAGCCGTGCTGATCTACTTAATTATTATAAAGCCTGAATCACACTGGCGCGGCCTGCGGTGGCGGTTCATAGTAAACTTGACAGTTTGTGTCAAATTTACTATTGACCGCCACCGCAGGCCGCGCCTGTCTGTGAGAGGCTTAAAGTCTCTCACAGACTGGCGCGGCCTGGCCGCGGCGATCAATGGTTAACTTGTCATTAGCTGTAAAATTTACTATTGACCGCGATGCAGGCTTAAGGCGGGAAAAATAATGACACTAAATACCGAAATGAGACACAACCATATTAAAAAACATTTACTATTCAAATATTCAAATTATTACAGATTAATGATAAAGAGCTCTGCTCGGGTAAAAATATGCTGAGAACGATTTTTCCCAGATATGAGACCTAGCTAGATCGATTTTTTTTATGAGGCACAGCGTGGGAGGCCCCCTACAAGGTTGACTGATGACCTGGCAAAGGTCGCGGGAGTCCGCTGGATGCGGATGGCGCAGGACCGGCCATTTCGGCTGATATGATGATGAGATAGATTTTTCGCCCCCATAAACCCCTATACTGCAAATGCTATCAAAATCGTAAGAACTGTTTTCGAGAATGCGATCACAAATATATATATGTAGCCTTAACCCAAATACTACGCGCACGCGCATCCTCATTTAGTGGAAACCTAGAAAAAAAAAACATATTATTTTACATAAAATTTTTCAAGCAAAGGGCTTTTAGAAAATTATGATTCATTCTAAACCGTCGATCGTCTTTACTTATTACTAGCTGTCCACGCGTCTCCTCTCCACCCGCGTAGTAGAAAGAACACAAGCGGAGGCGCAGATGCAGGATTAAATAAAGCCAGATGAAAGAATTTTTGAAATCGGATGAACAGTCCGAGATTACTCGCTACATAAAAGCTTATCTTTACTATGAGTACAGAGTAAATATACGTATATAAGAATATATCCCATCCATTATATACGAATGTTATGTAATAACAAGTACGAGAATTTTGTTAGAGTATAAATTACCCTAGAAATCGGGTATTTATAAGTTGTATTGGCTGGTATCCCTAAAATGATTGCAAAGAAGCTAAATCGAGAAGACATTCTAACACCTCTCGCAGCTTACCATAAACAATCTACGTAATTTGGGCGGATAATTTGTCAAGAAATATTTTCTTGTACAATGTAAACAATGATGTTATTTCTATTGTAATCGTCAAATTTTACAAGATTTTGAGCGTAATGTAATTTTACCATGCTATTTTTACGTATTGCGTATACAGAAAAGTGAAAGATGTTCTACTTACGTGTGAAAGGTTATATTTTCATCACATTGTTCCGACCGGCTTTTACAGCCAAGCACGCAACAATTAACCATTTTCTTGGCACAGACGGAACACGAGATACCTTATCGTGCGTAAATTACTTTTAGGACACTATTTTATTCACAATAATATTAAATATTTCGGATTCGTATGCAGCCACGCGCGAGCATTGACAGCATTGTATGCCACAACTGTTGTGCCAAATAGAAAAAAAGTGGAACTATGACAAGGATAACGAATGATATATCTCTGTCTGTCACACTTATCGAGATTTGTATGCTACCAGCTCGCTCGCACGTGGTATTATTATTACCATAGCCTGTCCATACTAAATTATAGGTTCATGGGCGATTCCGAGATTACGTTTAAATAGAGTGAATAATATGTAATTTATGGGGAACAGTGTGCGCTTTTATAATAAGTTACCATCTAATTTAACGAAATTGTCAATGGATAAATTCAGGGCAACTGTGAAACGACAGCTGTTACAGAAAGCTTATTATACTGTAAAGGAATTCGTAGAAGATAAGGATGCATTTATGTTAAAATAGAATATATATATAAATATATAGTTATAAGATGACATGTAAAAGAGCTAGCATAAGCCTATTTACAGAATAAATACTTTGATTTGATTGATTTGATTTGTCAGTTAGATGTGGTTAGATCTAAATGTCACCTTTAATATGGGAAAATGATAGTTGGACTGTCCTAACGCACGTTGGAAAGGGTAGGTGATTACCCCTCTGAGCAGCTACGGCGACACGAAACCGAAGCACCCACTGAAGGCCTCCACAAACCGAACGCGGGTCGTGCGCTACGCTAAGATCTACCCTCCTCTTTCTAATTTGCACGGTGCGAGCGAGACAGGAGACCCTCAGTCGCGCTCGAAGCGACTGAGCAGCAAGTTGTGCTAGACGTGCAGGTCGGGGTATCTCTATCTCTTTTGCGCAGTACCGCGGCGTCTCTATCGCACAGTAGCGCGGGCCCGCGGCGGGCCACAGTGTGATAGAGATAGTGAGAGAGATATTAAATGCGTTAGTAGTAAGAGAGATACCTACCGACCGCGACCCGCGCCCCGCGCCGCGCACGACCCGCGCCCGCCCCACGCCGCGCACGACCCGCGTTCGGTGTGTGGAGGCCTTAAGGGGATGCCTTGGATTGAGTCGAACACGCCCCCTAGACAGAGACACGCTGATGCCTTCCGCGCACGAGGAAAAGAGATGTAACACTCTTCGGGAATGGCTTTTTTGGACAAATTTCGGTAAATACTTAACTTAGTGAAGTTTTATTTAAATTTCATAAAGTGAGCTTATAGATGAGATAAAATACTATAGTATTAACTTGATTGTGTCGTAAAATAATGTATCGTTTGAGTAGGCTATATATTTACCAATCAAGGCAATGAAGTTTTGCCATTCTTAGGGAATAAAAGTTACCAATTTGCACCATGAGATCTTACATATTAAAAACGTCAAACGAGCCAAAAATATTACAAATAATAATTTCTGTCAAAAAATTCATTTTTGGCACAAGCTTTTATTGCCGACTGTACTTTTCTGTATACCATCGTCAACTACCTACTCATTGAGACGATTCTAACGAACCCAAACTCAACGGGGTTACGTCGCGTCGGTTAAGGACTGAATTTCCATGGCCACCTTCTGTCTCCATCATCAGATCAGCTGGATGGTACCATAATATTGAATTGTCATCCAAACTACCCAAAATTCCAGCTCAATCGGTCAACGGGAAGTGGGTCAAACTTAACTTGCAAGATTTGTCCCATACATACATACTAACATACATACTAACAGGGCAAGTTAATATAAAGCTTGTAAAAAAGATTTAATCTACTTTGCTTCTAGAAACATGGGCTATTGATTGGTAAAATACTGAAACCTAACAGTTCTATAATAGGGGTGCCTCATGTTCAAATTGGTAACGTAGTAGTGATGCTAAATGGATAGTAAACATCAAATTATCGTAAAATAATTTTATAATTTAATATAATTAAAATCGTAATAAGATGACCCTTGAAAGTTTAGAAAAAATATGCTTTTTTTTTATTCTCCAAGAGTAAATTTAAAGTTGCCAATAGAATCCTTACGCTTTTATAGAAACAAAATTGTATGACAACTATGCACTTAAACGCAGTATTTCGCGAGCTACACAACAATTTACCTGATTTTTCTGTACTCGTCGATTAAAATCTGTAAGAAAGAATACTGCAACGTCACTCTTTTCATCGTTGAATAGTCTATGTAACTTCCGAAACAACCGAAATAACTTTTTTATACTCGTCGACCTTAATGTTTGAATTAAGACTTCGTACACCAAACTTATATCACATACTTTTTACTATGGAGCTCCCAACTCGACATTTCATAACTGTTGAGACAACTAAAATGAAATTGACCAATCACGTGGCGCCTTTACTGAACTATAATATTGTATTTGACCAATAAGACGCCGTCATGAGAAAATCAAAAGGTAATATACATCAACGCACAAAAGAAGAAGCCGTTGGTTGCACTTCGTTCAGCAGGGCTTAGATATTCAATAGATACCAAGTTTGTTTAATTAGTTCAGTTGACTCGTAGAAAAAGTATTGTATACAATAGTTAGGTATATTATTCGTTTTTTAATCTCGTACCTTACTTAGGCCACTCAGCAAGCTTCGTGGCCTAAACACGGTACTCGACTAAAAAGCTCTCTATTATAACACGATTGTGGAAAATACTATTCCATGCAACGATACATGTACTTTGTACTAACAAATGTCATTGTGACGTCATACCTATCTGTCAATCAGTATGAAGCATTTGCGCTGCCGCCAGCGAGGTCAATCTTTGTCTCAATTGTTTGGGTATTATGTTCTTTAATTGTAGTTGCTCCCATACAAACATTTGTTCCTCTCCAAAAACTGGTTCGAATGAGATCATAAAAAAAATTGTCACCATGCCTATTGGATCGCGAGCGTAGCAAGCCATTAAGTGCTAGAAATAAATCTGGTATTTTGAGCGTAGCGAGGGAAATTTATATGTAATTCATTCACTTCAGCTTGTCATTAAAATGTTTTAAAGTCAGAAATTTATTGTAATTGAGGCAGTTGATCCATTTCAAAACAATTCTAAGAACAACTCGTCTTAAATATACCTGTTATTAAGGCACGTACTGTACATATTTTGGTGATTCGAGTAATCCAAAGACGACAAATAAGTCATTGAAAACTTTACTTTATTTTTCAAAAGTCATGACGCACGGGTGACCACGAAATCATTTATGAAGCCAATATCTCAGCGTGAGCAGGTACTTCAGCCGAACTTTATGAGTAAATAAGCCCGTAGATTATCCCCATCGAAGTTTGAGCGCGAGTTGACAAATTTGGCCACATAATATATAACCATCTATGAGACAGGTAGAGCTCAGCTGAATGTCATCTCGCTCTTATATGGAGCAGCTCAACTAGGCCCCAGCCATAATAGCACCACTAGCATTTATTTGTAGAACGCCTTTTTTTGTTACATTCCGACCGAGGCTTGAACCCATTTTTTTTTATTATGTCATTTTAAGGTGGTGCGACGACCATACAAAACGTTTTTTGACATTCGCAAACTAGGAAATGGGGTATTTCGCGCAAATGGAAAGCCAATTTATGAAAATGTGTTACATAAGTTTCTCAAAATATCAAGCCGTTAGTCTGCGAATGTAAAAAAACCTTTTATCTAGTCGAGCACTTTTATCCGTCAATTAAATGACTGACAGCGATATCTAAATCAACTTCATTGAGTTGAATATAAGATAACTGTGTACAGAACTAAAATTAATTTTGACCAATCACCAGGCTCGATTTCCAGAAGACGCGCAAAAATAAAAAAGCGGTTGGCTGCACTTCGTTTCAGCAGGGTGATTTTCAATAGATATCAAGTTTATTTAATAAATTATTATTTCCTTTAGCTCGTAGAAAAAGTATTGTATGCAATAGTTATATAATTAGCTTTTTCACTCTCGTACCTTAATTAGGCCACTCAGCAAGCTTCGTGGCCTGAACGTGGTACTCGTCTGAAAAAGCATACATTATATAACCATTGCATAAACTACTATTGTATGGTCGTCGCACCACCTTAAAGGATAACCTCTTAAAGCTTCTAAGTACGCGAGTTATAGATTCACTCACTTTCTTCACGAGCAGTCTAGCTTATACCAATATCAACTTGGAAACTGAGCTGCAAGATAATTACTTTACTTCTTAGTTCTTACTAACTCCTTAGGTATCGCGACAGTAAGTATACATATTTATACCAACCTTTTTTTTCATATTATATGATATAATTCGTTCTTATTATAATTAGCAAATCGACCCAATATATATTTAAAAAATACTCATTTTAATATTTTTGTGAAATAGTATCGCAATAACACACTCAATAATGAAAAACCGGCCAAGTGCGTGTCAGGCCACGCGCAGTGAAGGGTTCCGTAGTTGCCTGTCTGTCTTAGTTACATCGACGTGCAGTGCGGTTGCGTCGGCCGAATTTGTACGAAAATTCTTCTTTCCAAGTACACATTAAGTTGGTCGATTATTACTCGGTAACTACTTATGCGTACTTGTCCGTGATAGTTTTCCTCTTAAATTCATTACATGTTCTACTACCACGAATTTTTTCATATCCCCAGTAGTAGCCATTTAGCCGGCAGGGGGGGGACACATGACTCGATCAAAAATTAGGGCTTTGAAGCTCAATATCTCGCAAACGAATCACTGATTTGAAAAATGGATTTAGAAAACCCATAATAGTTTTTAACGAGCTATCCAACGACACCCCACACTATGGGTTTAACGAGAACAAAAAATAGTATCCTCGCTTTAGGTGTAGGGCAGGTACCCAAAAAAATTTTTTTTCTAGATTTTATTGTACTGTTCTGTCGGCGTGATTGATTTATATACCCATGCAGAATTACAGTTTTCTAGTAGTAATGGTTACTGAGCCCGACGGGCGGCGGCAAACACAATACCAATTTGTTTTTGCCATTGCCAAATATTTTTCAAAGCTTTATCTCTTTAGGAATAACGTCTAAATTCGAACTATTCGAATTTGCAAGAACAGCAGACGGCGGTGGCGACCAAAATATCAATTTGTTTTTGCCGTTGGTAAATATTTTTCTAAGCTTTAGCTCTTTAGGAATAACGCCCAAATTCGAAATATTCGAATTTTCTCAAAGCAAAACGGTGAAAGACGCGTTGGTATTATTATTACAAATTTATTTGCAGAATATGCTATTGCAAAAAGTGTTTAACGGCTTTATACTCTTACGAATAGCGTTCAGTTTTGAATGAAGTCGAATCGGCTAGCAGCAAAAAGTGACCTCCTTCACATCTGATGTCACAAAACTCTGTCGCGTATTTAACAATTTTTCCCCATCCCATAAAGTGCTCAGCGCCGCTAAAGAAGTTTTCACTTCAAAAAATAAAATACAACCGAATTGAGAACCTCCTCCTTTTTTTGAAGTCGGTTAAAAAAAATACAACCGAATTGAATCAATATTGTATTGTTCTTGGAAGTGACATAATAGATAAATACTATTTAGGTATACCCACTACTACATAGTCAACTTAAGTATGGAACTGTACCAGATTGCATTAAAGGCTTATGGAAAATTTCATTAAACTTCAACAAGGTACCTATAACTGACAAATATTTTTTTGATTTTTGACTTTTGGAGTCGCAGGTAGTACATCCTCAGCTTACTCTTTCAGACGGAGGTACGATTATGATTTATTGACAGGATTAAATTTACCTTCGCCACACTGACAGCGCCGATTTGGGTTTTACGTCGATAATAACAGGGGTTTTATCGACATCAAACCACCATAAAACCGACCCCCTCACAACTGTCACGAATATTGGAAAATCCGCTGAGCACTTGTTCCATATTAGGCAATAATTATTGCATGCACTTATGACACTTATGTCACGAAAATGAAAGAAGTGAGGCAAGAACGCCAGAACGTGAATTTTGGCGTTGCGTTGGTTGAAACTTGAAAATTTCGAAATATTTGTTTGTCCGCATCCTCCGCAAACTCGTAAAATCGAATTATAAAGTTGTACAAAGTACAACCCAGCCCAGTCTCAATTCAATACCTACTCAGATATAAATCTTGATCTTTGTTTTATGTAAGTGGTAAAGTCATTTTGTACCGCCGTCGTCATTTAATTTGCGTTCGAAGTCGCTTATATGGGCTATCTTTAAACTAATTTAAAGATAACAAACTTAGCCAACAAATTCGAAAATGATTTGTTTTGCGAGAACAGATTTGAGGGATAACAGTTGTAGGCTGTGGATAAGTTATTAAAGTAACCTTGACAATCGTCACGTAAGTAGCATACGCTTGTTGCGTAAAAAGATAGTAGAACAAGTTGGTTCACTCGGTCCAGTGCGCCTTTCTTCGCGCACCATTCGCCTTGAACGCATGATCACGTGCGCTTTGAACTCGGTCAAGCAACATGTTTGTTGTTTGAAACTCTCATCATAGCGCTCTACTTATCTTTGGATCCGACAACATCAATCTTACTCTGCTAATTTATTTGTCGTGGATATTACGTATATATTGCGTTAAACGAGATACGATAAACGTACGTAACGTAGTTTCCGTTCAATGTTAGCGGCTTCTTCGCGTGTGAATTCCTGTAGGGAAATGAGCGTGATTAGATGCAATAAATTGTATAATACTCGTAGTGTGTAAACATGTGTAATCCAATTACATATTAACTGGCCATTCATTAACTGGTCTCGAAACGGTTATTAATGATTAAAGTTCATGTTATTGAGACTAAGTAAATGTTAAAATACATTGCTAAAATGTTTGACATTTGAATTTGAATAAATGTAAGGCTGTGTTTACACACAGGCGAAATTCTGCGCTACGATGCCCGTGTCTGAAGTCGCCCATACACATAATGGCGATGTCTAGGCTGTCTAGGTAGAATCATGAATCATGTATTTGGTGACAGCACGTGCGTTTGAATTGATGCAGCGCTATACGGGGGCGGTGGCTTCCACGCGTTCCTGAAAAAAGGGTCTTGCTTGACCGACAGACAGACAACAAAGTGAGGTACGAAACCCTAAAATCAACAAAAAATCATCTGTTAGGAATAAGTGGGTTACCCACTTAAAAACCATTAAACATTTGTGGAGTTATTCATAAACTTTTCTGAACATTGTCATACATATTACGTTTGTGTTTGCGCATGTGAGGGCTTGTCCCCACAAGCCCTGAGACCGCGCGCAACGCCGCGGATCGCGCTTGTAGCCTGAGGGGCTACCGCGAAGTGAAAACGAACTTCGTTCGAGTATCTCCTTCTCTGTCGCTCGAACTGGCAAGTGCAACAGAGAGGGAGATACACGAACGAAGTTCGTTTTCGTTTCGCGGTAGCCCCTCTGACTTTCCGCCTAACCGCATAAAGCCTGAATCACACAGGCGCGACCTGCGCCACCGCACTTGACAGGTAATGTCAACTATTGACCGCCACCGCAGGCGACTGTAGTCAGTGACTGGCTAAACGCGCCCCCACACACGTCGCTGGAAGCGTCGCGTGTCCACAAACGCAGCCTAAAGCCGGGGTTATATTAGATAGAGCCACGCCGCGTGTCGCGACGCGTACTTTGTATTGAACGTGGCGACACGCGGGTCTGAGCTAATGTAACCACGTTCATACAAAATGTATGTAACCGATTGCGTTGCGACACGCGGCGTGGCTCTAATATAACCCCGGCTTAACAAAAGCCTTGTTCAGATACCGATTGCCCGCAAATCGTTCGTAAAGCGTGTTATTTCAACAGCTGTCTCGTTAAGGAGTTTGTAACGTACGTATATATAGCAATCGAATAAAGCAGTGTTTATATGGTTGAGGCACTTCGTCAATTTCAGTTTTCAACAGACAAGTTTGTCACTAAATGCGGCAAAACTTTGATGCAGTAGCATACAACGTAGTGAACGTTGTATGCTACTGCATCAAAGTTTTGCCGCGTATCGTCTGTATCGCTCAATTCATTTGGTTTCATTTAAAAAGGTACCGCCCACACACCGTACAGCCGAGTTCTCCAATATCTATACAGACGACCTTTTTAATAATATCTATACATGCATCTTTTCAGTGACAATAAAGACTGTGTTGATTGGTGATATTTTTGAAAGGTTGTCTGTATAGATATCGGAGAGTACTAGATATACATTTATGATGTTACTTATTGAGGTACACAGAAATATATCTTACTTAAATTGGTTAAGGCGCCGTGGGTTCATAGTCTTCTCTCCCTCTCACTGAGCATAAGCGTGAGCGAGATGGAAGTGCGTGCTCGGAAGCGCGGATATCATGTTTTTTAATTTTAATTTTTTGGCCGTTTAAATAAATAAAAATGTAAACACTGATTTCCCTGAAACATGATATTGCCGATTTTTAGAAGCAATTTTAAAATTTATAGCTTTTGTGCATAATTTGTTACGAATATTTTAAGTGTATCTTTGTGTGTTTTAGACCTATGTTCGTGATTTTTTTTCTATCGAGCGAAATTTACTTAACCATGTTTCGAAGCACTGATTTCCCTGCAGAAAAGCCTCAAGATTACTATTCGTATTTTTTTGAAACCATATTATTATAAATAGACGCATTATATTGTTTCAAAAACTCTGTTCGCTTAACTTCGCTGAACCTACGGCGCCTTAAGTACTTATTAGTTCTTTGTTTATAAGGCTTCCGGCGTTACAGTGTTAACTTTTCGTAAGATGATAAAAATATATAATACCAACATCATTGCGTTCTGCTATTTTTGATGTCCTGCGTTGATTGCGTAACATTCCGTTCGTAACGTATTTAGATCAAAATATAGTTTTTATGGGAAAAATAACCAATACTGTTTTTTTTGGTTTGGTTTTTTTCTCTAATAATCAACGTATTTGCTCCAGGAAATCAGTTCATGTGGTAAATTGGAAAAGAAATGTGGAAATGTTCATGTGGCTTGGCGGAGTACTAAATTGAAGTCGGTTAAAACTTTGGTTTTATTAGTACATTGTGATACAAGTGAGGTATGTCGATAATTACATCAGAGGCGGATTGTTCACGCGAGCCGCAGGTGAGCCGAGGATGTAATTATCAAATCTCACGCGATCCTTACGGCGTTTTTCAACACATTTTGCGAGGAAAAAATCCTTATAAAATTTTATAGGCCTGCCAAGTTATTTTCTTTACTTAATGTTGGCAAGAGGTTTTTATTCACATATTTTACATCGCCAAGAATTTCCAGTGGCGTCCACTTTTCTAGTCACCACGAGTCAAACTGTTAATGCGTGTTTGGTTATTATCAAAAAATGATAATAACCAAACACAACAAATATTTGTGAAATAAAATAACCTATAATGGCGTGCGCAACAGTTTTTTTTCGTAAAGTTTGCGCAGTGCGCAAGCATGTGTTAAGCCAGACTTAGATGAAATCTCTAAATAGCCAATAAATACAAAATAAAATAAATATTTTCGAAAATGTTATCTGTATTAATTCATGTAAAATGTTATCAAAAGTGAATAGTTTTACTAAATTAAACGTTTCTATATCATATCCAAAAAGAAATAGTCAATTAGGTAATTAACAAAAAGGATTTAATTTGTTTAATCGAGTAAGAATCAATTTGCCGAGAATTTCAAAAAAAGCTGTACAAAAGTATGTACAACCCGGTTAATTTAAGAATGCACCGTGTTCATGCATACATCTTGCTGCAAGGTGCCAACGTGACTTAAATAAATATTAGGGGACAATCTAATCTAAACGCGACATAATAAGATGTAGGTACGTTACGAGCAAATGTGTTGAAAAGTAAATTATTTATTACCTATACATACAAAACTAACCCTCTAGCGAATTGTTGGCGGCGGATGTTTAGAAGTACTTACTTATAAAAACTGTTGTCGTAAATTCTTGTGTTATGACGGAAACTTCGTAACTTAAACAGCTATTTTAATATTCTTAATTCACGTTAATTACTACGCAGTAATCCAACAATGTTATAACATCCACCAAAGCCGCTCATCTGAACTAAACTAAATGGACAATGGTTACGTTCTGCGCCTAATCAACCCCGGAACGCCTTGGACGTGTTACAACAGGGTTTACCCCGGACAGTGACCATTTGTCTCAATTTATTGCGAATGTTAGTCGAGAGGGAGACATCCCGTTAGTAAAGTACCTATATATTACTAGCTTCTGCCCGCGACTTCGTCCGCGTGGAACTCGTTTAATATCGTAGCACCTTACAAACTTTCGCTCCCTATTTCGCCCCCTTAGACGATGATTCCCGGAATAAGAAGTAACATATGTATGTATACCTACTAGTATGTTAATCCAGGTTATACACTATATGTATACGTAATAGTACATTACTGCAGAGACCAGTAAGTAAGGCATCCTGGGCGAGTATGATTTAGCCGGCCGAGCCGAAGGCGAGGGCCGGCTATAGTACGAGGCCAGGATGCCACTTATGGTCGAAGCGTGTCTTGCTTTTCTCAAAAATGAAACAATATGTTTGAATAAAAGTTAGATAAAAGTTTGAATAAAAAATATATAGGTACAGTCACCAGCTAGCATTAGTATCTGCCATAACAAAGGCAGTAGAAGTGTAAAAACTTGAATAATTTTAACGTTGCAAAAAAAAATAAGAAAAAAAAAATCGTCTTACATCAAACTATTTTACCCCCCGCCCCCAAGCCTCGTCCCGAATTTCTCACCATCCTACGGTCACGTGACCTCCTACTCATCTGACGTCACAAAAATCTGTCGCGAGTTTAACAGTTTTTCCCCATCCCAAAAAGTGCTCAGCGCCGCTAAAGTAGTGCTCACTCCATAAATGTTTTATATTTCAATATTATGATATGTAATGGGATTTCATACTTACTTACTGTGGACACTCTTTGTTCGCGATACTATTTAAATGTTATGATATGTAATGGGATTTCATACTTACTTACTGGACACTTCTAAAAATTGTCCAAGATGAATCACTTTCGGATACTATCTGCACAGATGTTATGGGAACATTTCGTACTATTTTTGAGAAAATTCATATTAATCCGTTTAGCCGTTTTTGCGTGATCGAGGTTCAAACTTTAGCATTCATAATATTAGTAGGATTTGCAAAAAATCCAGGGACAAGACTCGCTTGACAGACTATAAATTTTTAGTTTAATGAATAAGGTTAATTCACGATTTTCGCTACGGTGGTAGAATTGTGCTGAAGTTTACCAACAAAGTGAAAATGTAAATCCTACTAATATTATAAATGCGAAAGTTTGGATGGTTGGATGTTAGGATGTTTAGATGTTTGGATGTTTGTTACTCAATGACGCTCAACCGATTTGGATGAAAATTTGCACGAAGATAGTTTATAGCCTGGATTAAAATATAGGATAGCTTTAACCCGGGTCCACGCAAATGATGTCGCGGGCGGAAGCTAGTTAAATAAGTGATAAAACTGGCCAAGATCGAGTGGAACTTACGCAGAGGTGAAACGCGCCAGGTGGGCTGCGGGGTTAGACGGCGACCCCATGGCCCTCGCTGCAAGACTTTTGTATTTCTTTCCATTGGGGCCTCGGAGACACAATTGTAACCCAGACTTTTTAAATAGGAGTTCGAAGTTTTTTTTCTCGTTTAGTAGGGCTGCCGGGCCGCGTGCCTTTGAACGTGTTAATACTAACGCTATTTCAGATCTTTTTTACAAAGGATATGAACCAATAATTCATTATTATGAGTCACAAATTCTATAGAGGTCGCTGATGTTAAGTTGTCGATTTGCGCCATCTAGCGAGCTTTATTTTAGTCCTATTTCAGCTCGATAGATGCCGCTTATAAATACTTTTTTTGATATTTTTAGACCAATAAAAATAATATACTTACCAAAAGTATTAAATGGGTTTTATTTGAGTCCAAAACTATGAAATAAACACTAATCAAACTGTAAATGTATGCTTAATGTCATACAAACTTAGTCCATATTATTTTACGAAGTTGTAAGTCCCTAGGTCGAAAAAATATATACTTTCCATACAAATTTGCAACCCAGTTTTGACCTCCTTAGGGTATGAGTTTTAAAAACGCTGAAATCACTTTTCTTGTGTTGTATAAAAAAATCTTTTTACGAAATTTTAAGTCTCTATCTTAAAAAATAAATTAATACCCATACAATTGTTCAAACCTTATATCACCCTCTAGAGAAATTATATTTAACAAGTGAAATAAAAATAAAATTCAAAAAACCCAATTGCTTTTTTTTTCAAATTTTATAGCCTATGGCACTCCCGCGATTAAGAGGAATCCAACGACACCTCATATGTCGAAATCCGTCAAACGGTTTAGGCTGCAGGGCGTGCCAACGAATAAAGTTACATACCTACAATACCTACAACTACATACATACATACGCTCGAAAAACATAACCCTCCTCTCCTTCGGCAGTCGGGTAAAAAAAGGCCACGCTACACAATTAATCATACATTCATTAAATTACACAATACAATAGGAAGTCATAACATAATCATAAGACATTAATTAGGTACTTACATTATAAATAATTTAACATTCATTACATAAACACAGAAAAAAAAAAAAAAAAAAAAAAAAAAAACATTAATGTCTAACATTAAATAACGTCAAATATCAACTTTAGTACTTTAATCTTATAAGTCAAAAAACTAATTTATTGATATTGCACTGCAACTGTCAAGATACAGCCTAGCACGCCTCACGAAAACACCTAAGCTATCGTGGATTGACGTGGAATATATCTGCATCAGGGACCTGCTCATATAAATCATTAAGGCGCCGTAGGTTCAGCGAAGTTGAGCGAACAGAGTTTTTGAAACAATATAATGCGTCTGTTTGTGATAATATGGTTTCAAAAAAATACGACTAGTAATCTTGAGGCTTTTTTGCAGCGAGATCAGTGATTCGAAACTTGATTCAGTAAATTTCGCTCGATAGAAAAAAATCACGAACATAGGTCTAAAATACACAAAAATACACTTATAATAATAATAATAAATAAATATTAGGGGACAATCTTACACAAATCGACCTAGTCCCATAGTAAGCTCAATCAGGCTTGTGTTATGGGTACTAGACGACGATATATTTAATAGATAGAAATACTTAAATACATAGAAAACATCCATGACTCAGAAACAAATATTCATGCTCATCACACAAATATTTGCCCTTACCGGGATTCGAACCCAGGACCTTCAGCTTCGTAGGCAGCGTCACTACCCACTAGACTAACCGGTCGTCAAATTCTGGTAATACACTAAAAAATCTGGTAATACACTTAAAATATTCGTAACAAATTATGCACAGAAGCTATAAGTATTAAAATTCCTTCTAAAAATCGGTAATATCACGTTCGAGAGAAATCAGTGAATAGATTTTTATTTATTTGAACGGCCAAAAAATTAAAATTCAAAAACAAGATATCCACGCTTCCGAGCACGCACTTCCATCTCGCTCACGCATATGCTCAGTGAGAGGGAGAGAAGACCATGAACCTACGGCGCCTTAAGGAGGAAAAGTGCCCTACGCGTAGGAGCATTGTCCCCCCGTCTCGTGCGCGCCACGCTCCGCGCGCCACGATCCGCGCTAACGGGCGCGGGCGCCGTCGCGGCTATGTCCTATTCTGAGGTCTAAACTACAATATCAGAAAGTGCTATCAAAATCGGTTCACTCGTTTTTGCTAGAACGTGGCAACGTGGGAACGTGGTAGTAGAGGTGCTGGCAACACCTAAATTATACTGGTTGTCATCGCCGCCACGCGGCGTCCACTTGACAACAAAAGATGGCGCTGTTGCGTATACACGACTTTATCCAATCGGTTAGTTTCAGGTCTGAGGGTCACCTTAACTCCATCAAACTTGTTTATACGTTTCTATGGTTTCACGGAGTTTAGACGCCGACAAAAAACAGGAGAATGACCTACTAAGGCTAGAATATGCATGGAAATTGGTGATGTTCTGTGCATCGCGCTATTAAAGTTTTTGTTTCATGTCGTATAAATACAATTTCCTTTAGATTCTCCTTATTATGTCTCTCTGACAACATCAACAAATTTTCACATTTGTAATATCAGTGTGATGATAAAGACCGTCGCTGTGAAAAGGAATGTAGAAATGAAAGAAATGAAATGACGCGTAACAGTCAAGATATTCGATACAATACAGCGGGGATGTTGACAAATTATAAGGCTGTCTCCAAATTGTGCCTCGTAAATGTGAGTGATGCGGATGTTTTTTAACCGACTTCACAAAAAAGGAGGTTTTCAATTTGGTTGTAGGTATTTTTTTTTTGAAGTGAAAACTTCTTTAGCGGCGCTGAGCACTTTTACCGATTTTTGTGACGGAGGAGGAAAAGGAGAATGCGTAGGAGGTCACGTGACCGTAGGATGGTGAGAGATTCCGGACGAGGCTTGGGGGCGGGGGGGGGAAACGGGGGTTTGACTAGGGGCACATAGTTCTAATTTGTACTTTATTGTTAACAGTATAAGGTCGTAACACATTTTCCGTAAATGCAAATTCCATTTTGTTTTATCAAACTTTTATATTTTGCTGTTAGCCGATTCGACGTCATTCAAAATTAAACGCTATTCGTAAGAGTATAAAGCCGTTAAACACTTTTTGCAATTGCATACTAATAAGGTTGTTATTAGAATATATTGGCACGCAGGGGGAGAGGTGAAGGGATTTTTTTTTTTGCAAAATTAAAATTATATTAAAGTTTTCACTTCTGCCGGCACTCCCGGAGTGCAACCCGGTCTTTTTTTTATCATGTTTTTTTTTCAATGTTTGTTACCTATCTCAGAAGTCCGTCATTTATGAGCCGATTCGTACACTTTTTTTTTGTTTGTATGGACTAACTACATACATGCTTCTAACTTTGAGAAAAATACTAACCAGTCCTATTTTTTTCACAAATCCTGTTGGATGACCTGTTGGGATCTATGAGGAATTGGGGGAACGCCTCAATTATATTAGGCACGCGTGTAGTGATTTTAATATTTTCTATTATAACTAATGAAGTGCCAAAGGTGATCCTTGAGGAATCGACGGGAGTCCTCAAATATTATCGGCCCACATACAGCGGTTCGGTTTTTTTCTCTGATAATCAACGCATTTGCTCTCGGAAATCACTTCATGTGGTAAATTGGAAAATAAATGTGGAAATGTTCTCGTGGCTTGGCGGAGTACTAAATTGAAGTCGGTTAAAACTTTGTTTTTAAAGTAAATTATATAGATAGCCTACACTACTATTTTCCAGGTTATAAATAACTTACTCACTTGTTACTGATGAAATATCTCCGAAGGAGATCGTGCGGCATAAATGTCGTTTACGCACCTATGTGCAGATTACCGAGCAGTATTTATGTGACGAAAATGTATAGGGCATAATACTGGAGGGCTCTATATCGGATGGTATAATTGTTATTTTTTCGATTTTCGTGTCACATAATAATTTTTCGCCTACAAACGTTTGGCCTAATAATTGTTGTATGTACTTATATATTATTGTTTCGCCGAAATCGTTACCCATAATATCGATTGTCCTAATTATTGCTGTGCATAATATTTATTCTGTCGAACATCGAATTATCGAACACTACATGTGCATAACTTTACAATTCCTAATATTAGATGAACTATAAAGCTGTTTGGACTACAATTCATAATTCCTAAACATATTCTCAATTGGAAAATAAGTATCTACGGCCCGCTGTGGGTCGCGGTTCTACCTTAACACTCCTCCTCGCTTCGCTCGTCGTCTTACCTACACCGACCTCCCTTAGAGCCTCTCTGAAACTACTTTGAACTAACCTTGGACCTTTCTATATATTCTTTTCGGGAAATAGGAATCGTAATATATCGTATTCAATCGAAAAATGTCAGATCAGTACATGAAAAAGTAAAATATGGAGGGATGAGTATGGACTTGACAGGTTTAGGACTATTAGAATACCGTTACGTAACTTCAGAGATAATAACAGGAAAAGATATGTAGAATACAGGTTGAATAACTACTATGGCCAAAGAACTCGCAAACATATGGTACCTAAGATTCTTAATCAGTTAAGTCCAGTAATAGAACAATGTAGTAGTAAACAATTATTTAAAAATAGATTAAAAAAGGAATTGTTGGATAAGTTGGACTAAACTCAATAATGTTACATTTACTTTTACGCTACGTGGATTTATTTAGTGTGGTTTGCATGACTTAGTTTATTGTTAAATAAGTAGGTAAGTATAACAAAATGTATATAAATGAGAGAGCGTATCACTCGCCTTCAAACTGTGAATTCAGTATGGCGAGGTAAAATCTGTACCTTACATTTTAAGTTTTTTTTTTTGAGGCCAATAAATAAAAAATAAATAAAATATGTACCAAGTTTGAATGCCTAATGGCAATTGCGGAAAGTATAACCTTGATGTAGTTTTTATATAACAAGATACTTATTAAGCCCGAAAACTTGGATCAGTCTCTTAAAAAAATATTAAGATGTTTAATAAATTATAGAAAATACAAAATGTGTGTTTTCTTATTAAACTGCAGTTCATACATTTTTGACACCGTACCTATTTTAAAACTTACTTAAATATTGTTGTTGCAATTGCAATTTTAGTAATGCCAGTATTAGGCCAGAAATATGGTAAGTATGGCATATAAAAATAGGCGTAATAGGTTTTTGCCAATCAGATTATCGAGTATTATGAGCAATAATAATTAGAACAATCAACAACTGTGGAAATAAAAGATTAGGTATGCTAAATGTAAAGTATGCTATTCAAAGTCACGCAAAAAGTGTTCGGCCAAAAGATTTTAGGCCAATCATATTAAGCCACGCAACGGGCACCCTACTGAGAGATAAAGATAACCACTGAGTAGCGCTGGTTTACTCTGATGCGAGAAGCAACCTGCCGTTTATCGCCTACTTGTTTATATCTGAAAAAGTGTCGTTGCTCAATGAGAGTTCTTACCAGTTTCTAGCAAGTAGGTACCGTGTATAGTGCGAGAGTAATCAATGTTTTGGAAAATCGGTGAATAGTATTGTGAACGTCATAATATAAGTATGTATATTTTTTTTACATATAATAAATCATTTTTGAAACGTCTAAAACTTATCTTCAAATTCAAATATTAATTTCGTTCGTGAAGAATTCGAACTTTTATACGTCTTACTATATTTCTAGACATACTTACTATGTTGAGGTAGCTTTAACACCCACAATGTTCAATGGGACCAGATACATCAAATATAATTGGATGGGATATTCCCGTTCGTTGTTCTTGGTGCTTATTCACAAGAATGAGTAACTTATTTTTTACATTTATTGCGTAGACTTGGTACGTGTACTTAACTTCTTTCCGATCAACTACAATATTTACAGTATCGGAAAGCCTACTTATTATTTGTCTATAAATATATGAGACTGTATTTTTAGTGGTATTTTTGAACGAGCGAGCGAGCAAACCAAATGAAGTACTTCGTTTCTGGTTAGGCAAAAAAAAATCGTATGACCGGTTGTTCTCCTCTACAAGTCGCATCTCTCAACCGACTCTCGTGAAAGGACCATGGGCAACTTTGTATGGAGCCTGGTCCTGAATCCAACAAAGCTGAAACTTAGCTCATTAAATACGTCTTTAAATCTACTTCAATTCGTTCTATGGGCACCGAGTTGAATTCCATTGCAGAACTGAGATATTCATATTTAAGTTAAAGTGAATAGGATCTATGAGAAAACGGGTTCTCTCAGTGAATTCAGAATTATTAGGGTAAGGTTAGTGTGTAAAATAAACATGTTTTTTGTAGCTAATTAATAGTTTTATTAATAAAATATGAACCAAACCCAATTAATGCCACGCTCGATGTGCCTTTATCATTAGTAGGTATATTTATTATTCTTTATTTTGTCATAACTACCCTCCAGAATATTAAATATGAATATTCTCCGAATGCGTTTTTTCATAGCTCGTACTTACTCACTGTGGCTAAAATACGAATATCTTCGTTCTGCAATTGAATTCGACTTTGTGCCTATAGAATGAAATAAAGTAGACTTAAATACCTATTTAATGACGTAACTTTCAGTGCTGTTGGTTTCAGGACCATTTTGACGCATTGGTGAGCAGGCTCAATAATTATATATGTACTCGTAGATTATTTTGTCGATTCACGTGTGACATGTGACACACGAACCCACGGAAAAAGAGACAGGCTCGCGAGTTATATGGCTCACAGAGCCAATAGTTTACTTTTACAATACATAATTGATGAAAATATTTTTTGGGTTTCACTTTACCATCTACATACATACTTACCAAAAAAACTACGTTTTTACTTCAAAAACCTAAAAACGGATAAAATAATTGCCCACTTGGCTTGCTCAAGACAGTCCATTAAATACGATAACAAGTTGAGAGCAGCCGCCGCCGTCGCCCGTAAATCACAAAAATTACCACAGTATCGAATATTTTTTCGAACTTAGGTAATTTTATGTGGGTTTCGAACAACTTTTGAGTATTTTTCGAGTAAAGAGTTAACATAGGGACACGGGTCCAACTGATCGATACTTATTACTAAACAAAAATCTGTAATTAAGTGTATAGGTGGGTAATAATCGGTCCGGCGACGTCGACAATGACCCGGTTTCGAATAGACTTGGTTTTATATCACAACAGCTATTATTTTAATAGACGTACCATTGTGACGACTTTCTCTGACAACGCAGACTAGTATCCTGTTGTTATAGCACCCTGACCCGAAAACGTTACGTGACCATTTGTATTTTCAGAATTTAATTATAGGAGCAAAAAATCAATCATAAAATATACTAAAGATTATTTGAGTTGGCCGAATTGCATCAAAGTAGTCCATTCGAAAAGCAACTCTAGCGTCCTAAGTAGAAGATACAAATTCCAATGACTGTTTCATGAAAATTGGTCACATTAAATAATCTCAACCATGTTAAGTGTAAGAAACGACAGACTCGGATATGAGGCGAAAGCTATTTAGCTGAATTTTATAGCAACTAAATATTATTTTTATTTGCTGCAACTCTATACACCGTTGTAATGGTTGTATTGAAACGACAATGCCCGCTGCAATATTAAACTGGTTACGTAGTGTGCAGTGCATTGCATTGTGCACGTTCAGGTGAGTTGCAGAATGATAAGGAGTAGGTAACTTAAAACGATTAGATACGGAGAAAACAAATTATTGCTATTCGTATAGGTGGCAACTGACTGTAACACCACATAATAATATGCACACGTATATTTACTCAAGCGAGGAATTGTTACGTACTACTAATTGTTCGTTCGTACGAAGACACTAATATACACACTGTAACTAATATAAAACCATAGTTGTACTATTAAAAATCAAACAATATGATTTAGTCTATGCTGTGTTTTGAAGAACTGATTACAGCCCATGAGCAATTAGAATGTAATTCGCGTTCTTATGTCAAAATAAACGATATCACCCGAGCCCGATTACTTTTCCAAGACGCCCCGGACTATACATATAGGTAGTATCCACTAGAGTTCTACCAGAGATTTGAGCGAACAGGGAAACTTAGCTGACAATTATTGAAGTGAAAACTTCTTTAGCGGCGCTGAGCACTTTTTGGGATGGAGAAAAATTGCTAAATACGCGACAGATTTTTGTGACGTCAGATGTGAAGGAGGTCACAAACTTTTATATTTTGCTGCTAGCCGATTCGACTTCATTCAAAACTGTACGCTATTCGTAAGAGTATAAAGCCGTTAAACACTTTTTGCAATAGCATATTCTGCAAATGAATTTGTAATTTTGTCCACGCGTCCTTCACCGTTTTGCTATTGAGCAAATTCCAATAGTTCGAATTTGGACGTTATTCCTAAAGAGATAAAGCTTTGCAAAATATTTGGCAACGGCAAAAACAAATTGGTATTTTGTTCGCCGCCGCTGTTCTTGTAAATTCGAATAGTTCGAATTTGGACGTTATTCCTAAAGAGATAAAGCTTTGAAAAATATTTGGCAATGGCAAAAACAAATTGGTATTTTGTTCGCCGCCGCCGTCCGCAGTTCTTGGCGCCGACGGCGGCGGGCGAGCCGGGCCGACGCACCCAACGCGCCCGCGGCCCGTGCGCCTAAATAATTGATAATTATTTATAAATTTGCGCCAAATTCATTTTTAGGGTGACACCGTAAGATGTCACGTGACCTGATCGAAAAACTGTTACAATGTTATTGAGTTTTCACTTCTGCCGGCACTCCCGGAGTGCAACCCGGTCTTTTTTTATATTAACATATTTTTGTACATCGTCATATCCTAACGAAGGCCTGGGGTACAACCCAGTACAAGCTTTTTTTTAAATTCTCGGCAAATGGATTCTTACTCGACTAAACAAATTAAATACCAATAAATATTTTGTTAAATTAACTGACTATTTCTTTTTGACTAGAAAAGTGATAAATAGAATGGACGCCACTGGAAATTCTTGGCGATGTACATACAATATGTGAGTAAGAAGCTGTTCCCGTCATTAAGTAAAGAAAATAGCTTGGCAGGCCTATAAAATTTTCATCTTATGAAAATGATTTTTTCCTCGCAAACTGTGTTGAAAAACGTCGTCTGAAACGCGTGAGCTTTGATAAAGTTACATCCTCTGCTCTCTTATCACGCTCACCTGCGGCTCGCCTGAACAATTCCGCCTCTGATTTAATTATCAACATATCTCACTTGTATCACAATGTAGGGTAGACCGGGGTCAATAGTACCACGGGTCAATAGTACCATCGCCTATAACTCTGCAACCACATCGAAATATGCATATGTGTGTATACACCAATGTGCCTTGAGCGTGTCTCACCTGCTCACTAGTCGGCCACTCGCTGCCGTGCGAAAAGCATGTGCTATACGATGATTTGCATTTTTGACTGACCGAAGTAAGTATTTACGATTTACGTTTTGTACTAGTGTTTATAATTGAATAGTCGTAGTGTGAAAGTTGTACTGAATTGTGATTCTCTAGTTATTAAAGTTTTTAATGTGTCACAGTGTGGGGGTCGGTTAGATATAGAAATCGAGATTTGTGAAGGTTAGTGAGTGCGAGTAAAAAAGGACAATTGTACCACAACACTCGGGGTTAATTGTAACGTTACAACTGACCCCGTGCTACAATTGACCCAGAGTTTTTACACGACTGCTAAAATAAGACAATTGAAAGTAATTATTTTTGTAACAAGTTACATCTCGGGTATTTAATGTTATACCTATGATTCATCCCGACGATTCATACGATACTTCGGGATGTATATAAATTATAATACCCGCAATGCTATCCGTTTCAGTGGTATTATTTAAAAAATATTTGTGTTGAAGGAAGGGGTTGATTGTACCAGGGGTCAATTGTAACTGTATGGGATTAGTAATTGTTAAATAATTCGTTATTTTGTTGTATTGAGATGTTGTTATTCCTTGAAAGGTGTGTGATATGACTGCTATCAGCACCCCTAAGTATTTTTTTTATAATAAGTCGACATAATATGTTTCAAACTACTTGGAAAATATTATGTTACGTTTAGTTCAACTGAAATGCTACCTTTGTCTAGTGTAAATACGAGTCTCTATAATTAAGACTAATGTAGCGTAACATACTGATTCGTTTTAAGAAATTAACAATAATTACTGATTGATTAAAACATTATTTTGGGTTTTATTTACCTCTGATTATCTGGTACAATTGACCCGTACTAGGGGTCAATTGTAACACTTGGACTTCATGCACAAAAACTCAATTTGCACCATTCTTATGCGATTAAATGAAAATATTCTTCTAGATTCTGATAGCCAAAGAGACTAGAGATGTTATAAACTAAGCGATCTTTACGTGGTAGCTTTAGATTCTGAGAAAAGTGATACCATTGCCCCCGGTCTACCCTACTATTACAAACCTCGTGGCACGATGTACCAATAAATAACGTAGTTTCTACCTGTATCAAAATGTAACACCACCGAGGCGATAACGGCCAGGGTCGAGCGAACAAAATAAGAAAGCATTTACTCCATGCAAACAACGTGGCCGAAAAAGGTTCTCCTGTGGATTACATTGTGGCCAGCTGATGTGATCATTAATCATTCGGACACGTTTTCTAGCTGTGAAATTTTCTGTTGTGTAATAAATATAATATTATGTTTAGGTACTTTATCTATTCATAATTGCACTAAGTACTGTATGGTATATCGAGAGTACACCCTTTGAAATGTTGTGTATTTCTTGCCCGTGAGCATTTAGAACGGCATCGGCATTCGGTTCTACATTTCTCTCTCGCTTGCTCTTATGCCAAAATAATCAATTTCACCCGAATCTGAATATTTTCAAAGAGCTTTCGGACGTTTAATACTGCAACGTATAATTAACTAGAATAATACTTTATTCTATGCAAAACACCAATCAATCTTCAACAGTGGCATAAACAAACTACTTAGTTTCCCTGACCATGATGATAACGAACCGACCCTTGAAATATTTACAAATTAATTATCTTTTCAGGATGTCGTAGCGATGCTAATGATATAAAGCAATAAACACTTTGAATGAACAATTTATAGCAGGTAGATTACTGAAGAGGGGTAAAACAAGGAAAGTGTCAAATCTGTGATAAATTGATAATTAATTCGAATATTGTGAGAGGGATCCAGCAGGTCGATCACGTAACGCATTGTACCTACGAGCTACGTACGTTACGTACGTACTACGTCCTAACCCCTAACCTAACGTGCGGTCGAAAAGTTGCGTGATCGCCCTTCTGACATGCGGACACATTTTAACGCAAAAAATCGTCAGTCATCTCTCATCTGCGAACTCAGGACCAACGACGTTAAAAAAACTCAGCCAGTTTCTTTCTGCAGTCGCCATGACCGAACTGTGTCAGAATTGAATGACAACGATTAGAATAAAAATATTTTTTATTTATAAAAATTACTAAATAGTAATTACGTAATTATTACAACTAGGTATGTTATGTTCAAAAGTCTTCGAATATAATATTATGTAGTGTCAATTTACGTGCATGGCATATTTAGGTTAAAAAAAAACCCGCAAGCTAAGACTAAACGCTACAAGTTGCACAATTTAGGACGGGTCTGGGAATTATTGGATACTTACGTATATGGTCCCATAGTTACTTTCCGTTCGAAACGTAAGGATTATCTATTTCAGTAATTTAATTAGATTTTAATAGTGCTTGCATTTTTCACGCGAACTTGATTCGCAACGCACCCCAAGCCTTTAAGGAATTTACAGGTTGTATTTTTTTTCCTTTCCATAAATTGTTTAATGATATTTATCATCAAGTACCTACCTATAAACTTTAGTTCGTAAACGCAATGTCAGTCATATAGTTCGTTCGGCTTGGCGTCAAATAAATCCGTTGGAAAGATGAATCTTATTCAGGTAGAATTTTCTGTAAAACGCGTGGTAAGATAATTAGGTACTTCCGTTGGAATCAAGTTCTTTGGACATTTCGCCACTGGCATGTCGCTACACGAGTCCGGGCCCTAAGCCCATCGTGACAATGGTCATGTTCGGTACAATATGGTACAATTGATAATTGGTAATGTATCTTCACTTCAACTGTGCCGTTTACAACTTATGCTTAGCATCAGCAGATTCTTAGACTTACACTATACAATCAATGCTCTTAACACAGGGAATACATTTCCATAAAGAACGAGTGATTAAAGATTACTCATGAACCGCGACCTACGTTAACGTACGTAATTGTCTAGGTACGTAGACACTCATATTGTTTTCGCCGGGTTTTCCTCATCGTCGACTATATAACGTAACGGTTAGTCAGATAATATTAAGCGGTTTACAATGAGTTGTACAAACCCAGGCGTCTTTCACAACTCGTTTCCTACCCAGCCGTAACCGTGTCGAGGAAAAACGTGCGAGTGAAAAATAATAAGGCATTGTATTAGTACTTGTAACAGATAACCGCGATTGACATTGTCTCGGCTTGACAAGCCTTTGTAAGCGAATTACAACCGTGATCATTGAGCGAACCGGCTTGCATCGAAAACCTTACACCAGTAACTATTATTTGAAGATTTCTTTGGCATTTCCAGTCTGAAGGAGCTAAATGTAATGGCCGGCCACATCTCCAATTAGGTTCTAGAAACCCCGAAGTATATAAGTATATAAGTGACATTTATTATTTGAGATTATGACGGATAACAGAACGATTTTAGAGTTGTATGCATATCATTTCTACACGTATGACTTTGCCAATACTCACGTTCCTATATAGGCTTGTGTTGCCGGCTTATGGGATATTTTCTTGGTTTTTAACGCAACATATAGTCAAAAAGTAAATTTGAGGTTTAAACCTATTCCGAACCTTTTCTCAAGGTCTGTGACTAAAATAATAACAGTTTCTAAAATATACGCGGCGAATGGCGAGTCTCAACGTTGCCAAAAACTTTGCCTTTGTTGACGGCCGTCATAGTTCGTCATTCGTCTAAAGAAGAATTCAGATCCATGAGAAACGCTTTCACGATATTAGAAACCAAATATTCTCATTAATTATCAAAAGCGATGGGGTTTGAATCAAGGTAAACCACCAGCCCCCTGCTACACGCCACCACTTACTAAACGGGTTGTTTTCCAACGAGATTGTTTAACTCAGATTTCTGAAGCCCGGTTTTTGTAACTCAAAAATATTGATATTATTATATGAAGATTACTTTGACACTATGATTATTATGACAGGTTTAATATGTCAAAAATGCCAGGCCCCTATATAGTATAGTACCCCAGCAATGTATTGGAAAATGATTAAACAGAATCCAGCAAAAATTATAAAAGAGATAAGTGACCATATATTATATTATATGTAATAGTTTACTTCGGTTTATTTTTTCTAGTACATTATTTCACACCAGGAAAACCAGTAAATAGTTCGTTGTGTAGGTCTTTTCGACTCTGCGATGTTACTTATACTCGTATGTTAAAGTTCAAAAGTGGTAGTAGACTTCTTTCTTGGCTTACAGTAATTACCTAAGTAATATTAACACAGATGGTAGGTGTATGTATGTATGTATGTATGTAAGCACTTTATTGTACACAATAACAGGTAAAAGAATACACATGTCACACAATAGATCAAAGTACAAAGGCAAAGGTGTAGGTAAAGTGTCCGCAATGGAGTTTACTAACTATGTAAACAAACCGCCATAGTGAAAGACAATTTCAATATGGCGGTTTGTTTACATAGTTAGCAAATTCTATTGACGGCCACTTTATGTATAGAAGACAAACATCCCATAAATGTAATTATTTGTGGTAAAAATGTATAAACTGATGTGTACTGTTACCCTGTATATTAATATTGGACAAGGCGAAGAGGTCAAAAATATCTGAAACGACACAACTCTACGTGTGGATCAGTTACATAAGTATCAGTTACTTTTTCAGAAATTACTGTAATTATAGAAAGTTTTAATAGATATATGTTATACTTTAGAACGTCTCGTGATTCGACCTATATTCGTACCTAAATTTGACGTCGAAATTTCATTTTCACCTATTGCAAATCTTCCATTAGTCATACCCAATACCAGCATATTCTAATGGAACTTATGAATGAAATCTCAAACGAAAAAAGGACAGTGCGAATTATATCTTAAAAAGTATAAACTTACTTAAGGCGCTGTCAACACCAAAATGGCCTTGAGGATTTGGGATAGCGCGCACACTGTCTATTTGTATCGGAGTAAACGAGAGCGAGTGTCACTGGGCGGCCCGGTTTTTGAAGATAATAAAGTGCATAAATATTGAAATAAAAAAAAGTTTGGATTATTTGAGAAATGTGACTCGTTAGCGGTTTAGGTATGATTATTTTGACTTCATATTTTTAATTGGAGAGATGATTTTAAGACCAATCTTTGCAATTATTTTCTATCGAGCCGATTTCGTCCAATTATGTATCGAGCCCGTCCACGCTCTTTGAAATATGGTGAATATTAACATATATTTTTTTTGATGTGCTAGAACAAGTAGTTTTTCTTAAAAAACTGCTTAAAAACATCAATTTCAACAAAATTAGGTCTTGTCAGCCCCTTAACTTAGGCCTCTTCCGCATTTGTTCGAGCGGCATCAATGGTATCAGTTGAGTCGATCAAATCAGTAGTTACATTCTTTAGTGCGCGCCTACATTTAAATGAGTTCTTCTCGAATGGACGAATGCTCTGCAAATTTTTGGGATTTTTTAAGCTACTTAAACAAAAACAAAAAAAAATCATTTTTTTTAAATATTATAAACATGTTTTTTATCTAACCAGAAACGCAGTACTTGCACAAAAATATAACTTTTGTTAACAAGACCTGCAGCAATCAGCATGTGCTAGAAGTTTGTGCAGTACTTGCTACGTTTACTGCAGATTCATTAGGCATAAACTTTTTTGCAACGAATATTCACTAAAGCCAAACGCAGTGTTCAACATTACTGCTTGAGTGTAGCGAGAATTACAAACGGCTGCTCTTGCGATGCTAAAACTAAACGCAGTAATCTACAGTACATATTTGCCACACGTTAACCATAACAACACTTTTAACTAGTACCAAACATAAAAATAGGGCATGATTGCGAACTAGAAACGCAGTATTGAACACGTGCTAGGTGATTTTTCAGAAATAAACACAAATACTGCATTTAGCCTTAGTAATACTGTAATGCCAACAAGCCCAGATAGTTGATGAAAATGTAGTATTGCGCATTTTATCCAAATAAGGCAGTAAAGTAGAAAAAAAAATATGTTAATAGAAAGCTTGATTTTTTTACTATTTTTAAATACACTTCAAACATTATATAACATAGATTTGTTGTATAGATATCAAAAGATAATATGTTTACCGCGTTTATCTCGAAACCGCCATTTTGCGATGACTGCACTTACAATTATCAGGGCAGTACTGCATATGTGCCGCGACGCGTCCGCGCAATAATAATATGAGTCTTATAAGATCAGAGTTTTTCAACCTTTGTGTCGCGACCCCTAGGTGTTCGCGTAACCTCTTGTAGGGGGTCGCACCTACTTGCAATTTTAAGTTAGAGTTATCTAAGCATTTGATGTTCTTTAAATTCCAAAATATAATAGGTACCTACATGGTCAAATATATTGGGTCGCGCCATAAAACAGGTTGAAAAACACTGGTACTCGTAATAGGGAAATCTAAATTTATATGGCGATATTAATAAGTAGAAAGCACCACATACCGATTCCACCCCGTCAAATGAATTAGTGGTAAATTAAAACAAGTTTGGTAGATCTTATAAATACAAAATAACGTCAAATAGTTAATGCTTTATATTGGAGTAATTTGTTTAATTAAAAATCCGAGGAACTTTCTTACCTAACCTAATTAAAATAAAACAAAGTCGTTTCCACAACTGACCAACAACACCGCCACGAAAATGTCTGAATTTCTGACCTCAGTTTAGAATACTAATATATCATTGGTATATGAACGAAGGACGGATAAACAAAGAGAACTAACATTAACTTACATTCTAATGTATAACAACAATCTGATTTTCATGACATACGTACAAAGGTAGGTAATAATAACAACTTATAAAAGTTGAAAAACCCTCGTACTTTTTTATTAAAAAGTTTAATATCTCAAAACCGGCTGAACCGATTTTGTTGAACCGTAGCTAAGAACCATCTCGATCACGTCAGCTTCGGACAAACAAAAACATAAAAATCGGTCCAGTCGTTTAGGAGCAACGATGTCACAGACAGACACACGGACACGTCAAACAACACATTACCAAGTTAAATGAATACCACCGTAACATTAGGCTAAGGAGTTTATCCAATACGCACAGATATGCACTACCAAAAATTAAAAACGTTTACGGCATGAGAACTAATCATTACATCCTTCCAAAATTAATAAATAGCCTACCAAAACACATACAAGATTTATACCTATCCAACCCTACATCAACCAAAGATGTAAACAAGTATTATATGTCAAGCAACAACTATGATTACGCCTTGTAATAACCTAGTGATAGATCTGTTAATGTTAATTAGCATTAGGTACAGTAAAGTGAAAGAAAGTATATTGGTTTAAACTTACACGATTCTCACACTATATTTTTACTAAACCTCAGAGAGGTAAATAAATAAGTTGATTATATATTATGTGCTTGAATCTCGTTTAGTAAAATAGTAGTGTGAAGGTAATGTAAGTACTTACATGGCAAATAGTTAGTCCGAACTCTAGCTTTAAATAAGCCATTAATGGCTTTAGCACAACATAAAACATGAAACTCTGCGATAAAATTATTTGACTTTAAATAAAAAAATAATAATAAAAAAAAAACTTATAATACCGCTATTTTTGCGTCGGGGTTAAAAAGGTCCACGGTCGTGAATAACATCCATTGCTACGAGTATTTATAGGTCTTATATTAAATATAAAGCGAAATAATATAAAAAAAAATGTTTTAAAACTACAGTAGTATAATAATAGATTCTAACATTTATAGCCAAACCTATTCAATGCTAAGATATCGTGATGTGATACCTAATCATCACATTAAATCAACGTCTCGTCTATAATAGGCGCTGTCAACAGAAAGTTTCGAAGAAGTTTTAGTCATCTGTGGAGTCCGGAGCGAGGAGTGAGGTGTAATAATTTATAGCGATACTAAAACTTAGTTTGCCAACAAACTCCTTAATTTGATCTTAGAAGTTACAATAGATACATTTACTTTGAAACACATGCACTTCATAAGCTCAACATTAAAAAAACAAAAATAATACAATTTAAGCCATATCAAAAAACCACTCTTCCAATAAATTTTAGCTATAATAATCTTAAACTTGAAAATGTGACCTCAGCTACATTATTGGGAATCGAGTTAGACTCTAGCTTGAACTTTAAACTCCATATACAAAAGCTTACAAAACAGTTATCGTCTTTTGTATATGCTCTAAATCACCTAAAGCGTTTAACTGACCTAACTTCCGCTCTTTCAGCCTATTATGCATATGCTTACTCCAGGATGTCCTACGGACTCATTTTATGGGGTAATAGCACAGACATAGGAAAAATATTTATCTTACAAAAAAAGTGCGTTAGGATATTGGCAAACATAGAACAAATGGAATCGTGTAGACCCCATTTCATAAAATACAAAATTTTGACTGTCACGTCCATGTACATTTTGGAGTCGAGTAAATTTGTTAGAAAACATATAGATTTATATTCACAGATAACCCAAAACAAAAGAAATGACCGAAATTTAAATAAACTAAGATTACCTTTTTCAAAATTAAAGTTCGTTACATCTAGCCCGCATTATATGACAATAAAAATTTATAACCACTTACCTAATTTTATAAAAAATGAGACCGAACTAAAATCGTTCTGTACAAAATTGAAAGCTTATTTAGTCGATAAATGCTACTATAATATAGACGATTTCTTTAATGATAAAGTGTAGAATCTGAAGTTCTAAAAATTTGTATGTATAACTTACTTAAAAATAATAGTTATTAAGCTGTAGATGCCCTCTCATATTGCTGCGCCCTATTCAGGGTATCACATGTAAAACTGCCCTATATTGTACCTACCTTTATAGCTATGTGATATGCAATAAACGATATTATTATTATTATTATTAAGCTTTTAAGCACGCATACTCGTATATATAAATAATTTAAAATCGGTAAACAAAACGAGAAAAGGTAGGTAGTGCCAGGGCGCTTCGCTTGGCTCGTCTTGGCGGGGGCTCTCCCGTGCCCCCAGATGAATAGGTTTACTTTTTGTTTACTTACGGTTTTTCTTAAAATTTAGGTATGCAGCTGAGTTTTTCCTTTAAAAGGACACACGTACGGAGTATCACTTTTATTTATTAAGCTTCTAGGAGACCACTTTCATGTGTAATTAATATTTTGATTAGTATCCTGTTATATTATTATCTATCCTAGATGGGAAACTAAAGTATTTCAAATAGCCGAAGAAATTAAACACAAATTATTATCACATATTATATATAAATATGTAGGTAATAACTTACCTAGAAAAAGTTAATGCAGTCGAATCACCAACACTAGGGTCACACGAGAACTGTGCATACAACTCTAAATATTGTACGGTAGTAAGCTTTACGCGGGTCGCGGCCGTCGCGGCTTGCAACAACGGACTAAGCCGTGCCCCTGCGCAACCAATATATTTATACACCGGCAGCGGGGATGAAGCCTGCCCGATACTCATATTGATAATTTAATAATGTAACAGTCATGTGACTAGTCCGTCATACAGGCTGTAGTCTGTTCAAGGGAGAGTATTGCTCAATAGTTATTTGTGCAACAAGAGAGCAGTTTGTTTTTGCTGCGAGTCCTGAGGAAGCGAAACGAGCGTAGCGAGTGATTCAAAGTTTGAATCTTGAGCGCAGCGAAGGACTCAAAATCACGAGATGCAAATACTTACTATTCTATACCTATTCGTCTCAAGATTGTTCAGGAAGAAAACTTAATGAGGCGTTCGTTAGTGCTTGTTTTAACTCATCAGCGCCGGCCGCGCCGTTAGTCAATACCAGGCCTTTAAATAGCGCTATTTTCGTATAGCGCTATCATTTATAACGTTATTATTCCTAAAACCGCTATACTCGAAACCGATATTTGACGCGCTGTATAGCGATATCCATTATAACGTTATAAATCTAAACCATTAATATAAAACCGATACTTTTTTAACCGATATAATAATGTAATAACGTTATAGGCTACCCCTTTCTCGCATTCAGTATAGCCTACTCGTTCAATGTAAGCGATGTGATTACGTAACGTAGGTTGTTTGTTAGAGTGCACGACGTCATAGTAAAATAGAGAATTTTTCGATTTGCTCGGCTTGTCGGCGCAGGTTGTAGCCTGATACGAATATCCTGACTAATAATTTTCAAATCAGATTGTCTTTAGCTACTCTGTGCCTCATTAATCGGAAATGCATCATCCCATAAAAAACATGCCATGTAAAAAAGAGGTCAAGTCTCGAAACTCTTCCACCGTAAAAAGTTGTGAGATATTTCGTAGAGCCAAGTCTCAGGCATTCTTTTATCTTTATTTGCTTGCTTAATAAAATTTTGTGACTTGGCAATCACACAATACGAGGGCTGTTTGATAAGTACCCGTGTTTAGGAAAAAAAAACTTTTTTTTGGATATGTATTTATTTATTTTTCTACGTAATCTTCATGTAGGTCTACACACTTTTGCCAACGGTATTCCAGTCTCAGTAAGCCGTTCAAAAAATATGATTTCTGAAACTCGTCAAAATAGGCCTCTGTAGCGGCAATGACGTCTTCGTTACACGCAAATCTTTTTCCGCCGAGCCATTTTTTCAGGTTTGGGAATAAAAAAAAGTCGCACGGAGCTAAATCTGGCGAGTAAGGCGGGTGCGGCAACAATTCGTAACGTAATTCTTTTAATTTTGCTTTTACAAGTTTGCATGAATGAGCTGGTGCGTTGTCGTGGTGGAAGAGAACTTTTTTCTTTGTTAAATGGGGTCGTTTTTTCTTTAACGCGGAGTCAAATTTGCACAGTAAGTTGGCATAATATTGCCCTGTTATTGTTTTACCTTTTTCCAGATAGTCTATGTGTATAATGCCTTGCGAATCCCAAAACACGGTCGCCATAACCTTTCCGGTCGATGGGACGGTTTTAGCTTTCTTTGGAGCAGGTTCACCTTGTAAAATCCACTGCTTTGACTGCTCTTTTGTTTCCGGAGTAAAGTTATGAATCCATGTTTCGTCCACCGTGACGAAACGACGCAGAAACTCCTTTGGATTATGTTTAAACCTCCCCAAACAGTACTCAGATGTAGTCACCCGGTTCAGTTTTTGTTCCTCAGTGAGCAAACGCGGCACCCATCTCGTAGATACTTTTTTCATACCCAATTTTTCTTCTATAATGTATTGTACTCGCTCGATGGAAACATTTACAATATCAACGATTTCTCTAAGTTTTATTCGGCGGTCGGCCAGTACGATATTTTGATTTTTTTTGACCATTTCTTCCGTAGTTACCTCAATAGGCCGGCCTGGACGATCCTCATCAAAGACGGATGTTCTGCCACGCTTGAATTCGTTAAACCAATATCTGATGGTAGTCATGGAAGGAGTACAGTCCTTATAAACCGCCTGCAACTTTACTTTTATCTCCTCACAAGTTTTTCCTTCTAAAAACATGAACCGAATTACTGACCGATACTGTTCTTTCTCCATACTTGCAACTACAATCGAATGCTTTCATTTGACAGTGATCTAATGAAAAAAAAAAACAAAAGAGCGACGCCGTTTTTTTTCTTTTCAAGCCCATGAAGAATGCCTCAAGGCGGTGCTATACGTATTTTCAGCCAGTGACATACATAACTTTAAAAAACGGGTACTTATCAAACAGCCCTCGTACTACATAGCTTTAGGTATGCAGAAATCCATTAATGCAGGAAAGTTGTGTGATTGCCAAGTTACAGAATTTTATTTAGCAAGCAAATAAAGATTAAAGAATGCCTAAGACTTGGCTCTACGAAACATCTCACAACTTTTTACGGTGGAAGAGTTTCGAGACTTGGCCTCTTTTTTACATGGAATGTTTTTGCTTGTTAAATAAAATTCTGCAACGTGGCAATCACACAACTTAACTGTATTTATAGATTTTTGCATACTTACCTAAAATTATGTAGTATTGTGTGATTGCCAAGTCACAAAATTTTATTTAGCAATAAATAAATAAATAAATAAATAAATATTAAGGGACAATCTTACTAGACGACGATATATATAATAGATATAAATACTTAAATACATAGAAAACTTCCATGACTCAGAAACAAATATTCATGCTCATCACACAATTATTTGCCCTTACCGGGATTCGAACCCAGGACCTTCAGCTTCGTAGGCAGCGTCACTACCCACTAGGCTAACCGGTCGTCAAGCAAGCAAATAAAGATTAATAAGAATGCCTGAAACTTGGCTCTACGAAATATCTCACAACTTTTTACGGTGGAAGAGTTTCGAGACTTGGCCTCTTTTTTACATGGAGTTTTTTTTATGGAATCTCACTTCTTTTTATGGTTAATGTGTTATCCATACATACAAACTATGAATGCAGGCCCATTCTTGCTTTTGAATTTTCCCATTCACTGCAAATGTAACTTTGTAATCCTATATATTTGTATAGGATTACAAAGTAATGTATACAGTTGGTGTATCTAGAAAACTGGGTTGAAATAGCAATTTTTTATAGTTTTCCCTTTATGTGGCCATTAAACCCTAACTCTGTACCAAATTTCAGCTCTCTGAGTTTATGGGAAGTACTAGTTCTATTTTGATGATCATGAGTGAGTGTCATAAATGCGAAACTTTGCTTTCGCTTAACTTCGGAACTAAATGACCTACAGACTTGACATTTTGGATTTTAAGTATGTGATTATAGCTTACTGGATGACGAAAATTTCTGCATTCTGGTCTTATCCAGAGGTTCTCAAATAGGGGCCTGAAAATGTGGCGAAATGGTTGCAGTAAAGGATGGTACGGCAGTGTTTGCTTCGCGCTCGACTTGGCGGGGGCACTGCCGTGCCCCCAGATATTAATGGCATTGTTATAACATGGTAAATTATTAATAATTTAAATGCCTGCATCAAATGTTTCTGCTTAGCCCGTTGGTTGACTGGTAGAGAATGCCTTATGACATTAAGTCCACCATATATACTTTTTTTTGTATTGTGTCACAAAGTTTAAATAAATTAAACCGGTCTCATGGCACCAGCACGCACATTACGGATGGATGGTCAGCTAAGATGCTTAAAATGAGGTGGAGAGAATGAGAAATTTGATTTATCTATATATGTAAAAGAAGACTTCCTGACTAATTCATCAACGCACAGCCGAAACTACTGGGACTAAAATGAAGGGACAAGATGGAATTTTTGGAAATCCCATCCCTAAGGGGGTTAAATAGGGGTGCAAAGTTTGTATGAGGGAAACTTTTTTTTTAACTAGAGACTTGAAACTTTGTAGGAAGATTACTTATTAAGATGCATAAAAAGTTCTTGCAGCGTTTTAGAAAATTCCACTCCTAAGGGGGTTAAGTAGGGGACAGGGGTGCAATGTTTGTATGGGGGAAACATTATTTTTTGAACTAGACTTGAAACTTTGTAGAAAGATTACTTATTAGAATAGAAAAAAGTACTTTCCGTGTTTTAGAAAATTTCATCCCTAAGGCGGTTAAATAGAGGTGCAAAGTTTGTATGGAGGGAACTTTATTTTTTGAGCTAGAAACTTCAAACTTTGTAGAAAGATTACTAAATACAATACAAAAAAGGACTGTCAGCGTTTTAGAAAATTCCACCCCTAAGGGGGTTAAATAGGGGTGAAAAGTTTGTATGAGAAACACTTTTTTTGAGCTTGAGATTTGAAACGTTGTAGAAAGATTACTTATTAGAATAGAAAAACAGTTAGTACTTTTAACGTGTTAGAAAATTCCATCCCTAAGGGGGTTAAAAAGGTACTTATGCAAGATTAGGATGAGAAACATTTTTTTTGAGCTAGAGATGGGCAACTTTGTGGTACGATTACTTATTAGAAAAAAAAAATCCTTTCATCGTCTTGGAAAAATACCACCCCTAAGGGGGTTAAAAGTGTTAAAACGGTATTCAAGGTTTATATGGAGAGCAAGAAAATATAGTAAGATATTTCTAATGTCAATCTTAGTCTGTATGTTAAAAGACAACAAAACTGATTTCAGAGTTTTTTTTTTAATTCATCCCCTATAGGCGTTAATGGGGCTTCCAAGTTTATATGGAGGGAAAAGTAATTTTTTAAGTAAGATTTTTTAATTTTGGTCTTAAAATAGAGAGAGCAGATTAGTAGATTTTTTTATTCATCACCTAAGAGTGTTTAAAGGGAATTCAAAGGCCGTATAGGGTCAAGACAATTTTAAAGTAAAACATTAGTGTAACTACGATTTTAGACGGTTTGTTTAAAACTAAAAAATACATTTCAATGTTTTTGAAATTCATCCCCCAAGAGGGTTTCTAGGGGGTTCAAAGTTTATACGAAGACCAAGATATTTTTAAAATAATAGATTTATTACTTAGGTTATGGACCGTTTGTTTAATGATTAGAAAAAGATTTCAGCGTTTTTTTTATTCATCCCCTAAGAGAGTTAAAAGGTTTGAAGGTTGTATAGAGAGCAAGACCTTTTTTAAAGTAAGACTTACAGATTTGAATAGTTACCAGAAATGTAGGATAGGTTAGGTTAGAACTGCGATGCTCCCAGAATCGAATAGATTTAATCAACATTGGGTACTTATTGTTATAACAGTAATGTAGCTTAGTAGACATATAAAAATATATTTTTCTTTAATACTGTATGAAAACGTCTGTTGATGATTCTTAAGATATTTATGTTTGTAAAAACGAAGTTTTCAATTTAGATTTATCAATTTAAACTAACGAACTCATCGCACTGTTACCTTTTACGTAGGTCTAATCCCTGAACGGATTTAGATGAAAATTCCCGTACAGATAATTTGAGACCCTTGAAAGGATATAGGATAGTTTTTGTATATCTTTAAGATGGTAGAAGTGTGTTTGGGACAGCGATAAATAGCTTGCACCGAACATAATTTAATAGCAATATTTTTTTTAAGACCATAACAAGTTCCACGCGAACGAAGTCGCTGGCAACAGCTAGTTATTTATATAAATATTTAGTGACTAAGGATTAATTAGAAAAGGAGGATGAATCGTAAGAAAAGGAGGATCGATACATATTTATGTGTACCAATCGTCCTTGGTCTCCCCTATCTATCGCGACCCAAATCGAAAATTCACACATTCTATGGTTTCATAATCAGATTTTATTTAACTTGTCATTTTCGGAATGGCTTTAAATCAAAAATAAAATAAAATGTCGGAAACTAAAAGTATATTTTAATTTTATTACGATTAATGAACAAAAGCACATACCAACATACCTATGCATAATTTTTTGCTCACGGCAACACCGTCGGTCGTAGGGCTTGTTTGTCTGTAGTCTGCGATTTAGTGCCGAGACAAACAATTAACATAAAAAAATATTGACCCTCTTACATATTGTAATAGTGTATACCTAGGGGCTATTAAGATTGGCACTCTTTCTTTTTATTTATGAGCAAGTCCGCGAATCTGTGGACAGCGTTGCGTTTCCTGCGTCCCATTTTTATTCCGCCGCATTTATCGTCGCAACCAACCAAATATTCACAATTCACAACCAATTTGCAAATGATCGAGGTAAACAAGCATTAATAAGATTTAGAAGCTAGAACAACATAACGGCAACGTCGCACGTCGCGCTACGGCCCACGTGGTGGCATGTTGGCATTGGCACAGAGCGGCAACGGCGCAGCCGTAGCGCGCGGCTCGCATTTTAAAACGATATTATAACGTTATTATATATCGTTCTGTTATTTATTCTGTTACGGTATTTATATCGTTATGGAGAATATTGATTTTGTTATAACGTAATTTTCGAACACTAACGGAATATACCGTTATAATTCCGGTTCATTTTATAACGTTTTAAAGGCCTGGTCAATACTAGAAAGGCGAGACAAAGGCGCGAGAAACCAAAGGATAATTCAGTATCTATACGAGTGTCGCGCGACTCGCGCGACACTATCACAGCACTAAAAATTAACCGTATTATTGTTAAAATTCACAGATTTTACTAATATCTTCGAGATATTTTAGAAATATTTATCATTATCACAAGGATAGTACGTGTATCTCGCGTGCACACCAAAAAAAAGCGGCCAAGTGCGTTTCGGACCACGCACTACGAGGGTTCCGTTTTTAGTGACTTTCGAGGCGATTATCTCCGACTCTATTCACTTAATCAATAAAATTGCTGAGAAACCGTATATTTATTTTGAAAGGCCTATCGATTGATGTGCCACACGCGTGGCCTTCCAATGAAAAAAAAATGTATGACTTTCACTGCACTGAGTGCACCCCTAAAACGATTTTTTTTTAGTAATTTAATTACAAAACTATGTAGCGGTTAACAAAATACACCTATCCTAAAAAAAAAATTGAAATACACCCTATAGTTTTCGAGTAAAATGCCTGTGACATACGGACGGACGGACAGACAGACAGACAGACAGACATGACGAATCTATAAGGGTTCCGTTTTTTGCCATTTGGCTACGGAACCCTAACTAGCCGTAACTGTTGTTAAAATACTGCCTTCGTCACGTTACTGACTTCACTGTATATCCTAGTTAGATAGAGAATTGATTTATCCTAGTCGTTTTTATATTTCAAACCAATATCAATAACGCAAGAATGAAGAATAATATACCTAATAAATTCTGAAACAAATTAACAGCGCGCATTTTTTTTAAAGGGGATACTGCATCTGTGGTATACGTTCATAAAATTTAAGATTGTTTAAACTAGAAATATTAATTAGCTAGCGTAATAAAATTCATGTTTACCTATTTATTATGAAAAACGGAGTTTATTCTGAGATCTTTTATTTAAATTATCTTCAATAGAAAATTCCTTTGTATAATTATTTTGGTAATTTAAATTTGTTAATTTGATAGTTTTCGAACGTGTTACTTGTGTCGCGTTATTTGGGGGTCTACTTTGAAATTCGATGGTCGAACTATGGATCGACCTATGTCTGCCATTTTCTTTTTTCCTAATGGAATGAAAGGGACAGCGCTAATAAAGTTCAAATGTTCTAGATTAGATTAGATTTAGATTAGATTAGATTAGATTTATTTATTTCGAGATAAAAATTACAATATAGATTCGCATACAATGTCAAAATTATAAGAATCCTTATCACGATCGTCAATAATAAGAAATAAAAATTAAATAATATTCAAAATGTCAATACAGAAAGTGGGAATAGTATCTCCGATTACGGATTGTCATTTAACAACTAGTGGATAATTAATTTTAAACAAAAATAAACAATGTCAATTTACGTATTACGATTTCACAGTAGAAATACAATATAAATATAGCACAAGAAATAGTATCAGATTAGGTATCAATAAATCAAATAATTATACTTAAAACATTATTTCCATGAACTCGTGAACAGAGTACAGAGGGTTATCCAACAAAAGATTTCTCAGTCTACGCCCAAATGTTTCGTCACAAGGTTCGTTTCTTATATCGGCGGGTAGGTGCTCGAAATAAGTAGGCCCAATAACCCGGGGATTTTTCTTTGAAAGCGCCATGCGACGAGGAACTGTCATTAGGCGCCCAGTTGAACGAAGCTCTTTACCCGTTACATTCACACGCGCAAACTGGGAGATGTTTTTTTTTACAAATAAGAGAAGCTCGAACAAATGTTGTGAGTAGTGCGTCATTATGCGTTGCGTCGAGAATAACTCCCGACAGGGGTGACGATGCTTGACTCCTACAAGTACCCGAACTGCACGTTTTTGCATTACAAGAACTCTTTGCGCATCCGTGGAGTTACCCCATAGGAGGGTACCGTAGGACATCAGGGAATGAAAATAAGCGAAGTAAACCTGTTTCAGTGAATCACCCGAGATAAGCGGCTTTAATTTTCTTAACGCAAAGACAGCACTACTCAACCTGTCACACAGACTGTCAACATGGCGCTTCCAATTCAAATTGGAGTCGATAATAAATCCAAGGAACTTGCTTTCCTCACACACCGGCATCGAACAGCTTGCCATTGACAATGGCGTTGGTACTTTACGGCCAGAAAAAAGCATGATGTTGGATTTGGCTACATTCAGTTGCAGCCCATTATCCACGAACCATGTTTGGAGTTGCGTGCAAGCCTCGTTAATTTTGATGGTTAGCTGTTCATAGGAGTTAGCACCAACTAACACGGTAGTATCGTCCGCAAACAGTACTGATAACCCGGCTACAATATTCGATGGCAGGTCATTAATAAATAATAAAAATAGGGTATTTCCTAAAGCTGACCCTTGAGGAATTCCTAAATTGATATACCCTGGCTCTGATTGCACCGATTTGCCGTTTGCACGTAGTTTTACGACTTGTTTACGCTTTGACAAAAACGAGGTAAACAAATGGTGAGCTTTGTTTCGAATGCCATACGATTTAAGTTTATTCAGCAGCAGTTCGTGGCTGATAACGTCAAATGCTTTTGACAAATCGCAAAGTACTCCAGCCATCTTATTCCTGTCATCTAACCCAGTCATTATGCAATCGATTATCCTATACGCCGCAGTGTTTGTAGACATTCCCTGTCTATACGCGAATTGATTGTCCGTAAGCAGGCTATTCGATTCCAGGTGACTCATTAGGTGAGACGACAAGACAGATTCGACAAGCTTAGAAATAGTGGGTACAATTGTAATTGGCCTGTAGTTATTGACGTCACACCTGTCACCCTTTCCCTTGAAAACTGGGCACACTCTGGTATTTTTTAAGACACCAGGATATGTGCCCGTCTCAAAAATTAGATTGATGAGAACAACAAGTATGTCGCCAATAACGGGCCATACACAAAGAATAATGTTTATAGAAATGTCAAAAGCATCGACGGTGCCACGTTTTTTCAGCATGGGTCGCAAAGTCTTGTCCAGGAGATCGCGAGTGACTACTGGTAGGGTAAAATCGGGAGTAATGTCTGGTGTATCTAAGTACCTATGGAGATACTGTGTGGATTTTTGTTTGTCACCCTGTATTGCGTATTTTGACCCTATTCCTAAGAAATGAGTGTTAAATTTGTCTGGTAGGTCACAATCCCTTATTACCAAATTTGTAGTTGGATCTCGAAGGCTGATATGGTCCGATTTCACTTTTGTACCCACTTCTTCATTGACTATCCGCCACATTTCCCTAGGTTTGTTACAACTGGAACATAGCCTATTTTCAATGTGAGCTTGGCGGGCTTGGAGCGTTGTAGATTTAATTAAGTAGGAGTAATGCTCAATACACTCTGTCAATATTGGATTGTCAGGGTACTGACGTCTTATTTCATGGAGATCACTATGTTTTATAATTAAGTCTGCCAACTCGTCACTCATCCATGACACGGTAACATTTTTCTTGCATTTATATTTCTTAATTGGAAAGTAGATGTCAATATAATATGTCAGAATATTAAATAATTTATCAAATTTATAGTCAATATCTAAATTAGTATCATAAATAAATTTAAAATCATGATTAGAAATGTCAAGATAAAATAATTGGAATGCATTCTCACTAAATAGCCGACGTTCAACCATTTCGTTTGTTTTTTTGTTCTGCCCGCGATCTACAGTTAACTCAAACCGTTGCGCGTTATGATCACTAATTGCAGTATCCAACGGTGTTATTTTAATGTCATCATTCGCGTAGTTAGATAGACCGCAGTCAATGCATGATGCACAATCGGCAGTCTCGCGTGTTGGAAAAGTAACAGTGTTACGACACCCGTAGGCTCCTAGTACGTCGTCAGTATGTCGTCTTAAATTGTTATCAGATGAATAATCCACATTATGGTCGCCAACAATGAGAAATCTTTTGTTTTCGTCAGTCAGCTTTTTTAATAATAATTCTAAATTTTCAATATAAATGTCAAAGTCACCATTTCCGGTTCTATATAATACTACAATTATCAATTTATAACAGGCAATTTCAATCGCCGCAAATTCAAAATGATATTGTACGGCGAAGGTGTGGAGGTCATTACGCTTTCGATAATGTATACCGTCCCGTACGTATAGCGCGGTACCGCCATGCGCAATGCTCGTGCGACAGTAAGAATCTAAACTTGTAATAGACCCCATACGACGAAATGTCAGTGCTCCGCATCAAAATTAAAAAGCTACTTTGTCTCTCTGCACTTGTCTCACAGAGTGAGCAAAATCGCATTTTGCACACTGTTTTCACGCAGCAAAATATGCTTGTTCGAGCTGCTGAGGTGAAAAACACTTTTTCTAGGTTATGGGTGCAATTCAACGCAGATGGATTTTGAGATTGCCCCGTTAACAGCAATGTAAATAATAGCGAAATAGGTAAATAATACTAGTAATCACTTTGAAATAAATTTCAATCTATTTGCGTAATAACTAGACCTAGAAGAAAGCGTTCATATCTGGCATAAATCATTGTAATGTAAGTCAATTTCCTTGACACAAACGCGCGTCAGTCTGCACATTCTTAAAAGAATGCTATAGGCATTATCCGAACGGAGCCGGTCAGATGCGACGTCAGCCGAGCGCAGCCATCAAAGTCCGCGGTTTAATAGGTACACATTGTATATGACAAAATGGCTTACGCCCTTAATCTGCTCTGTCCAAGACTTTTGTATAGAACAGTCGTATCTCCCTGCAATAGCTTTTAAAATGCTGTTAGGACTCCGTCAGAGGTGTCTACACGTCGACACAATCCTTTTACGCATGACAGCCTGGAAACTATCCGTACGAGCTTCGGCAAACATTCCGGAGGCACAAACCGTCTCGGTAGTCCCATCACCATTCTAATTTAAAGCATTGTTGTATTGTATACGCAAGGCGTTGAAGGTCCGTTTTGTATACCTACCTGACCCACAGGCTGCTCGAGTAGGTAACTTCATATGTACTCCAGGCAAAATACGGTTTTGAATAACATTAATTTATAATAGCGTTTTTTTTTGTTGATTTAATTTGAAAATGTTATTCTAAGATGATTTAGTCAAGAATCCGACAAACTTTCCACCCGGAAGTAATTACGTAGATTTAAATGAAGCATGCATTATCTTTTTTTGTACGATTTATCTTGAATATTATAGAGCAAATGTAAATGAACCAAAATAAAGACAAACAAAAAACATTTATTAATATTTTTACTGACTTTTCAGAAGCCAGTTAACTTATCATTTTTTCGATGTCAAAAATTTTGTCGGATTTTATCGCTGGGTAACTATTTAATTGATAATATATCCGTTACACATAAAAAATAAGCTATTATAAATTATTTCCAAAATTGTCATTTTTTCCATACAAGTTGTCAGTTCATTGCCTGGACTAATGAACATTGAGCAGACCTGCGGGCAAGCAGGTATATTACTCGTAATAGTCGTAATTGACCACCCTTTGGAGGTTCGAGGTTCGAAAATTACTGCTATGTTTTAATACTACGACGGTGGCAAACAAGCATATAGTCTGCCTGATGGTAAACTGAAACCGTAGCCAATGGACGCTCGTGGTTCTAGAAGAATCCTAAGCACGTTGCCGACCTTTTATTGATTTTAGGATTCGTTGTGGTGATACAAGGATAATATTTTATCGGTATTGGAACGTCGTCCGTAGTCGTGGTCAAAGATATATTTACAATTGAGTGTTACAAAAATACCTTTACATTTAAATGAGTTTACACACTACATACATCACAAAAAGATACTTACAACCACAGATTAAAGAATACAAGTACAGATACCCAATCTCATAGAGCAAAAGCGTACCCTCCTAATGTAGGCAATTCTGTATACAATTTTAGTCCCGTAGCTACACCAGTAGATGCAGTATCCGAGCTACCACGGCTATGACGCTGTCAGCCTTTAGTAATACATTGAGATATAACCAGATGGCGTTGACTTCCCGGGCAACAAATAGAGTATTTTTGATTTTTTCGATATAAAAGTAGTATTTTAGAGACAATATTACACATCACACAAAAATATACATAACCAAATGCTTAGAGCCTGTGGTTCCATAGAACTTTCGCGACCCGTGATGGCGCCATCTAGTGACAGTACCCAATAATACGTAGCAAGCTTGAAAGCTCACTCGTATAGTACGAGTTACATGGATTTAGTATCAATTTTATTGCATTTACTAAACTTATAAAATATACCTTTATTGTATGTGCGGAAGTATGTTTGTGATATAATTAAGGTACGTTGAATTTATTAAGGTGTAAAAATCATTCTATCTTCACGATTACTGGTTCAAATGTTTCGCTCGGTACCTGTGTCGCCATCTATGAGTTCTTTTTAGTATCAATTATACGTTGTTCTAGTTGGGAGGCCATGCTTACAACGCACATGACAGTTTCATTTTTTCAATGAATGCACCAAAGTTCTATTGACCATATGTCTTCCATAGAAACATTTTCACACTTTGTGACATAATAGGTTTACATTGCATGTTACAAAATAAGATTTCCTGTCAATGTGCCCTTAATATGTTTACATTAGCAGTGGCACTTGAAACTTTACGTTCAAGCGTAGGTACTTTTCTTTTACATACACCTATTGCAAAATAAGTATCTTTACAGTTTGACACAAACCACGGTTCTTATTTTAATTAATGACAATCACCGAAAACAGTAGGTACCATACTGTCCAATATTTCTATCTCTTTCATTTTGGGCGTGACGTCAACGACGACGTTTTTAGGGTTCCGTAGCCAAATGGCAAAAAACGGAACCCTTATAGATTCGTCATGTCTGTCTGTCTGTCTGTGTCTGTCCGTCCGTATGTCACAGGCATTTTACTCGAAAACTATAAGATATATTTCAATATTTTTTTTAGGATAGGTGTATTTTGTTAACCGCTACATAGTTTTGTAATTAAATTACTAAAAAAAAATAATTGGAAGCCCACGTGTGGAACATCAATCGATAGGCCTTTCAAAATAAATATACGGTTTCTCAGCAATTTTATTGATTAAGTGAATACAGTCGGAGATAATCGCCTCGAAAGTCACTAAAATTGTGTCCCCCCCCCCCCCTCTAATTTTTGAACCGTGTATTTTAAAAATATGAAAAAAATCAGGCTTATTCAATTCTTTCAGCGAAAATTATTTCTAACAAGATCGGTTCAAAGGTTTTTGAGACATTTGTATAAAACTGCCTTCCTTAAACAAGCGGACGTAAGTGCCATAAGATTTCAGTAACGATACGACCTTTTTAATAGGCACGGAACCCTCGTTGTGCGTGGTCGAACACGCACTTGGCCGCTTTTTTTCTGTATGGGACAGGTCTACCAAGAGGAAGGTATATTAAAAACGGCCTGTGAGAATAGGTATTTTTACAAGCTTTTATTTGTTGCACTATAAGAATGTGATTAACTAATTAAATAAAGTAGACTATCAAAGTTTGATACCTAACCATTTTCCAGCCACATGCTGGTATCCGATTGAGCTGCGTTTCGGGTTAGGTAGGACATATGTAACTTTGGTGACAACGTAATATTACCCATTTATAGCTCCACCGAGCTGATTTGATGATGGAGATAGGAGGTGGCCATAGTAACTACTAAGGACTAAACTAGGTACCTACACAAGATAAACCCGTGTATTTGTAAACATGCAATGAGATAAATTAAAAAAAACTCCAAGAAATCAAGCTTTAATTTTCATGGCTGAACGCCGTGATCCTGTGCCACAAATTGTGGAATGGAAATTAAAAAAAAAAAGCTTCCAATTTTGTATGAAATGCCATTACGGGTCTCTCGTCTCGCTGCGCCCGAAACGTGACACTTCGAAGCCCATTATGAAGAATACAACGTCAATATTTCATTGCATGTTTGAGAAAATCTAGTTAATGCGACAGTGACATAGACTTAAATTGGCTTAATGATAGTTCGTGTTCATATCACTCACAAGCAGCAAGTCACAGAGCCAATTTAATTACGGCCCCACCGTAATAAGTTCCGTGCATGGTATACCGGTACCCGTGGGTCCGTGTTTGTGGTGTTGTTATACCATGGTTCCGTGGATGATCGGAGCCGGAAGCTTACATTTCCCTTCACTACCGAAATCTGGACAATCGGCCTTGCCCTCTACATACACTTAAGTAAGTATCGTATGATTCATACGCTATCCGAGTTTTATCTGTACTTTATACCGGTTAACTGGATAGCGGTTGGCCTTTATGACCTTCCCAGACTTGCTAATATTTATATGCAAATTCTTTCGACAGCCTGATGGAAGAAAAAAATATATCTCGTGGCGTGGTCAGCGGTGACGTGGTTGATCGAGGTGGTATGATACAGTATGTGAGAAAGTGCAATCAGTAATTTGGGTACCTACCTCCACATTAATAATCCGTCTTTCTTAGGTAGTAACATAACGATATGATTGAAAACTTCTCTCGTGATAAGTAATTGTGTTAATTACCATTCATTCTTTGATTACAAAAAGTCACATTCATAAATAAGGGATGCAGAACCAAAATTGTAAGCGCTTTGGTATTACTGTAAGCCTATTATGTAAATTAATAAGTAATTTACTTTAAAAACAAAGTTTTAACCGGCTCCAATTTAGTACTCCGCCAAGCCACGAGAATATTTCCACATTTATTTTCCGATTTACCACATGAATTCATTTCCGAGAGCAAATGCGTTGATTATTAGAGAAAAAAATCGAATCGCTGTATGTGGGCTGATAATATTTGAGGACTTCCGTCGATTCCACAAGGATCACCTTTGGCACTTCATTAGTTGCTATTGCAACGGAATCTTATCAGAATCTGTATTATACTTTTTTACTTTTAAGTACATAATTGAGGAATTTCATAAGTCATCTGTAGTCTTCATCATCAATTCCACTCCACCAGATTTATGATTTCTGGGTGTAAATACACGAGTTATAATAGAAAATACCAAAATCACTACACGCGTGCCTAATATAATTGAGGAGTTCCCTCAATTCCTCATGGATCCCATCATCAAACTGAATTTTTGAAAAAAACGGGACCTACCTGGAAGCATATACAAAAAAAAAAACGAATCGGCTCATCAATGACGGAGTTCTGAGGTAACAAATATTGAAAAATAAAAAGATAAAAAAAATAAAAATAAATACAACCGAATTGAGAACCTCCTCCTTTTTTTGAAGTCGGTTAAAAATAAATAAGGAAGAATTTTGGTCAAGTTCCGACGTTTTCGCGGTCGGTTACCTGCGGGGCTAGCACAACTGACGCCGCGCCGCGACGCGAGTCGAGAAAGATCTACCTTCCTCTTTCTAATTTGCACGGTGCGAGTGAGATAAGAGACGCTCAGTCGCGCGGGAAGCGACAGAGCAGCAAGTTGTGCTAGACGTACTGACGCCACGAAATTACGCAACACGTCGCAGTAATTGTGTGTTTGTAGTTATTAATACCTAAGTTTATATCGATATGTAAGTCTTCAAGGCATTTGTAATCTACACTTATAATAAATCTCTGAATTAAAAAAAGAATCAGCCAGTTAAAACTAAGTATTGTTCTGTCACGAATGATCTCAGCTTTCCATGAACGGAAAAACATGAAACTTTTTTTATTAGTACCTTATTATTCTAAATTCCGCTTAGGATAGTTTTTATCCGACTGCGACGATTAATTAATTTTCCGAAACATTTGACCTCATTAAATTTTTCATTTCTTTTTGAAATCCTAGCTGCCATATCTGTCAACTTTCAGTGACGGAAAAATGACGGGCGTGTGTGATAGACAAGTTACAGCAATGACGTGTAATTTAATGTCGGAGAGGTATTTGAGCTCCCGAAGTGATGTGGAACCGCCCTGTGCAACCCGAACTGACCCAATGCACAAATGCCATCCCTCTCCCATGAACTTAGAGCATTCCATGAAGTTTCATCCCGCTGTGGCCACCCTTGCAAACGCAAAATTCGTCAAATTGGAATACGCGCAATAAAAAGTTTTGCAATCAATTGCCATGGACAATTTTCGCGTGGGAGGCACGGTGCGGAGTCTCTAGTTGCTGTGCTATTCACCGGTATACAGGGTGCCCCAAAACTTTGCCACACGGAGGGTAAGTACCTTAAATGTTGAAGATAGGAAATTTTACTGAAAGAAGACTTCATTTTGTTTAAAAAAATCATTGGAACTGCACTCAAACATTAAAAAAAAATCATCTGCCAGGGATTGAACCCACCAAATATGAAAAAAATAACTTGTTTTTACGATGCCGATTGAAATGGATTACTTATTAGGATTATTGAAGTGAAAACTTCTTTAGCGGCGCTGAGCACTTTTTGGGATGGGGAAAAATTGTTCAATACGCGACAGAGTTTTGTGACGTCAGATGTGAAGGAGGTCACAAACTTTTATATTTTGCTGCTAGCCGATTTGACTTCATTCAAAACTGAACGCTATTCGGAAGCACACACACACAAACAACAACGTAAACACTTTTTGCAAAAGCATATTCTGCAAATAAATTTGTAATTTTTCCACGCGTCCTTCACCGTTTTGCTATCGAGCCAATTCGAATAGTTCGAATTTGGACGTTATTCCTAAATAGATAAAGCTTAGAAAAATATTTACCAACGGCAAAAACAAATTGATATTCTGTTCGCCGCCGCCGTCCGCTGTTCTTGCAAATTCGAATTGTTCGAATTTGGACGTTATTCCTAAAGAGATAAAGCTTTGAAAAATACTTGATAATGGCAAAAACAAATTGGTAATTATATTGTATGGTATCGTATGCGACGTTTTTTCAAAAATGTTTGAATGTAGTAGAAATGTTTTTTGTTTTAATAAAATGAAGTCTTCTTTCAGTAAAATTTCCTATCTTAACATTTAAGGTACTTTCAATCCGTGTGGCAACGTTTTGGGACATCCTGTATACATATGTATGAAGGCGTAATACCGGTGAATTGTACAGCAACTAGAGATCCCGCACCGTGCCTCCCACGCAAAAATTGACCATGGCAATTGATTGCAAAACCTAATTTTGCGCGTATTCCAATTTGACTAATTTCGCGTTTGTAAGGGTGGCCACAGCGGGATGAAATTTCATGGGAGAGGGATGGCATTTGTGCATATTATTTATCACATCATACAAGACTCGAAAAACAAATGCCATCCGATTTCAATGATTTTAAGTGCATTTTTCCTAAGTTCTCGTCCACCACCTTTTTTTTCCGGCTTCCTACTCTGACGGCTCGATAACCGACCGGCCGGGACGGATGGCATTTTTTTACAGTGTCTGTATGTGATGAAGAACAAGCATGCCAATTTTAAAACGGTTGCCTGCCAATTTTTTTTTCTTTGCTCGCTTACTCGGCTCCGGTCGCACTAGGAGGGATGGCATACAAATTTCATTATATAAACAGCGTACACACTTTCAGGCTACCGCGTTTCAATCGGTTGCCTCGCGACAACTTTGTTTTTTTACTAACCCCCTCCTATTTCCGAATCAGTCACAGTTGGCTCAGTTCGGGTTGCACAGGGCGGTCGGGAGCTCAGATACCGCGAGCCATCCGGTTGCCTCTCCGACATTGAATTACACGTCATTGCTCTGAATTAGGGTTTGCAATCCGGATATACGGATATCCGAAAGATCCGGATATCCGCCAAATTTCGGATCCGGATCTACAGGGTCCTGAATTCGGATTTTTTGGATATTACGGATCCTTAAAATACAACCATGAAAACCGAAAATACCGCTACAAAATTAAGTTTTTACCGAATCCACGCTGAAAACGGAATGGTATAATGTATATCATTCTCAATCTCTGTTTATATTCGCCCTTTCTTTATCCCAGGCCAGATTATATTATATTGTTTTTAATTTATTAGTCACAAATAATTAAACCACAACTAGTAAAACTGCCGGAGTTTGATGGCGAACGTTGGCGTTGGTTTAAATGCACTAATCTACCGTAGGCACTAAATAATTATATAAATCCAGTATTACCGGAACTATTAAATTCAATTCAATTCAAATACCTTTATTTTCAGAGCAACTCCGTACTTGTAGTTTACATACCTACCTACTAAAGACTTAGTTTAGATGTAAGTACCTAAAGAAATATTTAAGAAGTATATTTGACACAGGAAGTAAGAAGTAAATGCAGCAACAATACCTATGTTTTATAATTGTAATATAGTTTTAGTATTATGGTCTTGACTTATAATAATGATCATGTAAAATAAGAATAGTGCGCTATATTTATGGCCCGTTCACCGTTTTTGCCATTATCTAGACAGAGTCTTATTAGCCTAATGGAATCTCCCTTGCTAAACAGACACCTCTACCCTTGATTGTCACGATTTCCGTGCTGGCTCTTCTTCCAATCGATAACTGAGTAAGGCGTCCGGGTCATGACAATTTTCTTTTACTACCCTATCGAATTAATTGTAAACATGGAGCTCATTGAAATGTATACTGTACGAGCACCAAGTACGGAGTTCATGTGACCTGTGGCGCTACCACGAACTTCGAAAGTCGAAGTTCGTAATACATGCATCCCTGTCCCTCGATTAAGGGAGTGCGATAGAGATGGAAATACCCGAACTTCGACTTTCGAAGTTCGTGGTAGCGCCGCTGGTTGTAGTTATTCAAGTGACAGCTTTTTATTGACGAAACACAGTGACAGCTTTCATAAACAGTTTGTAGTAGTAAGTAAAAAATTAAAACAAAATAAAGTTTGACACTCCTTATGAAGTCGTAAATGCGTATCTATTTAAAATCTTTCAGGTCTAAAAATAAGGTGGTATAGCTGTTTTTAGTTGTTTCTTAGTTTAGCCTTACAATTTCTACTTTATACCTAAAAAACCTTGTGGATCCGTTTTATCCCAAAAATCCGGATATCCGGATCTGTTGAATTTAAAGACCCGAAATATCCGGATCCGAAATATTGGCGGATCTTGCAAACCCTATCTGAATATAGGTAGGTAAACTTTGATTCTGCAGGCTATGTCTTTCCTGATGGATCTATTGCCACAAACATCTATTAAACTTTTATCCTCTTATTCATAAAACTTAAAATTCCTGTGATAAATAAAATGTGTTTTGTCCCTTCCTTACGGATTTAAATATCAGAGTGACAGATAAAGACGAATTTAACGGCATTTTAGCTAAAATAGGTTTGGTCAACGTTTTACTTGATAGGTTAAATTAGAATTGCATGTTTCATATGTCTAAAAGAAGAAATGCGTAGATTCCCAACACATTACCACGCAAACGCAGTCGCAGGTACAGATAGTGTAATATATGCGTTGTTGCCTGATTTATATAAATAAAATAAATAAATGTTGTAAAGATTATCGTCTTTTATCTTATGTAGATGACAAGTACATTAGCTACTTGTCATCAAGTACGGTAGGTTCATACCTATTTGTGTACATATTAACAAAGAAGCTAATAGTTATGTTATGTATATGTACATTGTAAGCAAGTACCTAAGTTCTTGATGTTCGAGTAGGTACTTGTACTATGTTATTTTACATGATAGGTACTAATCCAAAAATATTGTCGCCTGAAAGTACTTTACGTCAAATCCGGTAGTTCTATTTTTTTTCAGACTTGTTTATGATGTTGGCCCAATGAATAATCTAAGTTTGTGGCTTCGAGCGCCGAACGCATCTTTGTCAAAAATCGAAAATACCGCGAATGTTTTTATTATAACCCTAAAGGACCGGTTTTTGATAGTACCTTCTCAGGACTTAAAGTTAACTAAATTTGCTACAATATGAGACTAGAATTGTCTCTATAGATGCAATAGCTTCCGAGATAAAGTCTTCAAAGTTTAACATTTTTCGAACTTCGGAACACTAGCATACTCCGTCGGGTGTAATTGGAACTTCATCCCGCTAGAGTTGTTCGAGTGACGTCTAAAATATTGGAAAATAAAAGCTCCCTCAAACCTCTGGATGTATAAAGTTACTGGACTATTCTTCTTGGTACTAGGTTCAAAGAGAATATTGAATATTAGGTCATAATACATAGTATCCTCGACTTTCCGCCAGTTTCGCGTCGTTAGGTACATTTCGTGAACTTCATCTAAAGAAAGGGAAAGTAAATTTTACCTAGAAACACACTTTTTGTTTCACTCCTTACCATACGTCAATTAGATCGAAATCCCACTTAGATACCTACCCAGAGTACCCAGTGGCTTAAAGAATGGACTTCGCCTTGGGTGCCGAGCAAATTGCGTAAGCAACGAAATCAGTGCGTGCGTAGGTATTTATCAACTTGTCTCTGACTGAACCACGACGATTTATGGAGATAGATTACGTGATTTCGGTACTAAGCGTAACCAATTCACGGACTAAGGTATCCGCCGGAAGTCTATAAACGAAAGTAAACTATTAAGAATTTATTTTATTTATTTATTATTATTTTATTTTCCCGCTCCTATTCTCTATCGTTTTTATTAGTTTCCTTTTCTCTCCTACTCTTTTCAGCACTTCGTCATTTGTAACTTTTTCTGTCCAGCTAATTTTCTCCATTCTACGCCAACACCACATTTCCAATGAAAATGATGAGAGGGAAAATGATTGGTCACCTTATACGACATGATGCTCTTATTAATAACATCATAGAAGGCAAGCTAGAAGGCAAGCGAGGAAGGGGAAGACCAAGGATAAGTTACATGAATCAAATAAAAGAAAAAGTAGCAGCCACGTCGTATAAAGAGGTCAAGGAGGCGGCTCTAGACAGAGTCAGGTGGAGGGAGCTACACCGACAAGAGTCTAACTCTTAAATTTGTGATGTGATTTTATTTTAATTTTATTGCAATTTTTATTTTTAGTTTTTTTATGGCATCATAAGCGCCTATCAATCCCACCAAAATATAAAATATACACATAAACACAACAAACGGGACACGACCTAGGGGAGGGGCTAGGGGCCAGACTGAAAATCAGCGCTGAGCCTGCGAGCCTGGTACCCATTGCCGCAATCATAGTTTTTAAATTGTATTTTTTTCTTCCTTTAGCACTTATTTTTTTATATTTTATTGTATGTTTGGTTGTTCTCCTCGTTTTTGATGTGGCAATAAAGACTTTTTTATCTTTTATCTTTATCTTTTAATTTGATTAAATTATGACCTTACCTACTTTCGTTATACAACAAGGTAAGTAGGTACACTTAGGAGTTCATAGTGGTAGTGAGTTAACTCATTAAATCTTTCACTGTCAGGAACCCGCCTAGCGGGCGCTTACTCCGTATAGTCACTTTCCGCTACATACTAGGAAAACCACAGGATCGGCTACGAGCGTAGCGATTCTTGGCAGTTAATGTGTTTAAGGGGATCCCCATCATTTATCGAAAATAGTTTCATCGATTATCGTTATCGTAACACTTTTCGCAGACTTTTATCATCACTTAGGAATCATTCCTCGAACTTCGTAAGATCGCTCATACATTTGCTCGAATTACCTTTTACACGAGAATCAAGTCATCGATTTTTACTTTATTATTTTATTTGTCCATCGACATAATCGTTCATCGAATCGCCTTTACTATAATTTCGGCATAAGTTTCAATTCCCAAAATTGACATATTTTCGTATAAGGATTATAATACAGTAGATTAGGTCACATTCATAAATAAGGGGTGCAGAACCCGTGTGACGTCATGCGCAAGGATCTGCCACAGATGACTCAAAAGAGGTCGCGACACGATCACGTGACAAGGTGGAGGAAAAGAAGAAGCCTACTTGTCGGAATCTATGCGGTAAGGCACCGACTGGACCAAACCACCTGCTGCGTCCTGCTACACCCGTCAATCGAATCCAAGGCTGCTAGCTAGTATTTAGCGGATCCGTCCCAGAGCTGGCAGCACTACTCCATAAATGAGCGGACCTGGGCTATAAAGCTGTAGAAGCCGCGTAGGTGTGACCGTGTGAAGTACCGCCTCACCTTAGAGAGGATGCCAAGTTTTTTTGCTGCATTTTGCGCCAAGGATTTAAGGTAGAGCCCAAAGTTCATATTTAATTGGATACGAGTATATTACGATTATATAGTTGAGTAGAGGCCATTTCAGGTTCATCCCGATCTAGGTACTTGTTTTGTATTGTTTTTCTCACTTTCATTGTATACATGTGTTACGTGAATAAATGTGATTGTATTATATTCTATTCTAGTTACTACGAATCGCTGCTTCAAGTTATATTAGGGGTGATGGGCTGATGGGTGAGGTGAGGTCAAAACAAGTTAAGGAATAGCAGGGCTGATTACGGAGTCAAGATATTATTAGGGGTGACGTGTGCGGTGAGGTTAAAACAAGTTACAGAATAGCCTAGAAGAAATCTAGTTTACACTGGTTCGTTAGGGGTGACGAAGGTGAGGCGAATGGGTGCGTTCAGAATAACAGGCCTTGCAATTAGGGCTATAATGTAATTAATTTTATTTATTTATTTATCAACTAAAGTAATTAAAAAACTAAATTAAAAATAAAATAGTACTGAAGTAAATCTAAACGTATATGTATTTGTTTCTATCATGATTAGAATTACAGATGCCAAACTAACGTAACTAGAGGTGCTACCACTGTTATGAAAACTATCGATACTATTCGTATGCAGTGTATACCTAGTGCTAAAGGTATCGATGGTATACTTAATATTGTTGGGAACGTAACGTTGTGAAATATTAGTCGTTAACGTATTGAAATAAAAGTCAGTACGAATTTCCACCGAACTGCTTACTAGCAAGTAAGCAGTTCGGTACAAAACCTCTGGCCTTCCCTGCGTGGTATAAAATAAGCCTTTGGCCCTTTCCTTCAGGAACTTTCGTTACCGACTGAGGTGTATAGTCTGTCCATATTTTTCCAACACTATGATTCGCATTTAACCATGTTTCATAAGGAAAACAACTTTGTCCCAGTCGTCAATTGTGAAGTCAAAGCGAACTAGCAAGTGCGACAGAGAGAGAGACACACGAACGAAGTTCGTTTTCGTTTCGCGGTAAGTCCTCTGCACGTCTATCATGGGACAGCCGCGGCATACCCTCGACTTTTCTCGCACTATACCTCTTGTTATATAAGAGAGAGACGGATAGTGCGAGAAAAATCGAGAGAGCTCGTGCGACGTCGCGTGTTAGCCGTGCAGCACGTCTAGCATGGGACGGCCGCGACATACTCTCGATTTATATCGGACTATACCTCTTGTTCCAAGTGTAATAAAAGAGAAGGATAGTGCGAGAAAAATGGAGAAAGCTCGCGCGCCGTCGCGTGCTAGCCGAGCTGATTATTGTTATTTGACAAGCGGTGACATCAAAATACAAAATGGCGGCACGGCACGGAGGTCCATGTGTGTTGCCAATTTATATTGCAATTCCTTATTTTGTAACACAATATTTCATCGTTTTTAGGGTTCCGTAGCCAAATGGCAAAAAACGGAACCCTTATAGATTCGTCATGTCTGTCTGTCTGTCTGTCCGTCCGTATGTCACAGGCATTTTACTCGAAAACTATAAGGTGCATTTGAATAAAATTTTCAGAATAGGTGTATTTTGTTAACCGCTGCATAGTTTTGTAACTAAATTACTAAAAATTTTTTTAGGGGTGCACTCCATACTAAAAACTGAGAGTCAAAATCTTTTTTTTTTCATTGCAAGCCCACGTGTGGCACATCAATCGATAGGCCTTTCACAATAAATATAAGGTTTCTAAGCAATTTTTTTGATTAAGTGAATAGAGTCGGAGATAATCTCCTCGAAAGTCACTAAAATTGTGTCCCCCCCCCTCTAATTTTTGAACCGTGTATTTTAAAAATATGAAAAAAATCAGGCTCATAGGGCTTATTAAACTCTCCCAGCCAAAATTGTTTTGAACAAGATCGGTTCAAAGGTTTTTGAGATATTTCTAAAAAACTGCCTTCCTTAAAGAAAAGGACGTAAGTGCCATAAGGACGTAAGTAACGATACGACCTTTTTAATAGGCACGGAACCCTCGTTGTGCGTGGTCCGACACGCACTTGACCGCTTTTTTCTTAATCGATAACCCTCACCTCTAGCAATCCAAGCGTATTGAAACAACATTGTAATGACGTTCACTTAAGAATATAAGTAAATAATAAATAAAAAATATTATAAAAATAATATATAATAAGTAAATATTACGTAGTGTTTTCACGGTATCTAGACCTTTTATTAACTGTTTTGAGATCAAGTCTAAATATAATCCGCATATTAGACGTGATTTAATTTTTACAAGCAATATTTGTCCCTTGGAAAAAATATGAATTTTGTTTACCGCCTTACAAAGTTACATGCTATCATGAGGTGACATCTATCATTCTAATCAACCTAGAAAAAATATGGTTATAGTGGTTCAGGCATGCGGCTGTCAAGCGGCGGTCGGTCGTGGGTTCGAATCCCGGCTCGCACCAATGAGTGTTAATAACTTATGTACAGAATATTTACCGTTTGCTTTTCGGTGAAGGAAAACATCGTGAGGAAACCGGTCTAATCCCAATAAGGTCTAGTTTTCCCTCTGTGTTGGAAGGTCAGATGGCAGTAGCTTTCGTAAAACTAGTTCCTATGCCAAATCTTGGGATTAGGTGTCAAAGCGGACCCCGGGCTCCTTTAGGGCACAACCGGGAATGACGCTAGGAGGATGATTTATTTAGGTTTGCCAACAGGTGTAGTTAATACTAAACACTTAATTAAAAACGGAATATAATATAAGATTGCCTGAGTATTCACCCAATTTCAGGCACACACGGCATTGCACATAAAAGCCAATGGAATATACTTAATCTAAGTAGTACAGCCGCCATCACTACATCTGAGCGGTCAAGGTGTTCACAAACATCTGAAGACGAGTTTATTGTCAAAGCAATAGAGTGCATGTTCAAATATTTTTGAACACCCTGAAGAGTACAGATGTATGTGACGCTGACTGTACAAGCTCATGCTGCGTTTATAAAAACAAGGTAGAGTAAAAAGTAACAAATTGTCGGCGGCTTCTCAAAGTCATTGCTGTCTACGTGACAAAATCTCTATAAAATAAATGACATGACTATTTGTAAACGAAGTAAAAACGCACATACCGTAAAATGGGGTCAGTAGGGGCAAAACTGAAATTAAAACCTCGATAACATTTTATTTTTACATATGCAAACTGAAATGGTACACTTATACTTATAATAAGTGTTCCGGACGTTTGTATTTTAGTTTTTATTTTATTTTGGGAAGTTCATAACTTTGACGATAAACAGGAAATCCCACCTCACCCCGTAGTCTCTCGTAATTGGGGTGAGATGGGATTTCATACAAAGGTGATCTTGGAAGATTGTTGGATCGATTTTTTATTATTATGAGTATTACTATAGCTCCATTTTAAATGAGAATACATTATTTTTCTAGCAGTAGCCTTTTAATTCCATCTCACCCCCCTTTCATCCCTTCTCTCCCCATTCATAACCGAACTCTCCCCGCGAACCCTACTCACTCCATTTTACGGTACTTAAATACGAGTCTAAAATTAATATATATACTTATATAGGTAATATATTTAATCTTGAGCGTAAATATGCTTTAAATTATTTATTTAATCGTATGGCATAGGCATTATTTTGGCCTTTAAAGTTTGCTCTAAACTGATTTTGATTCAATTTTAATATATCCACCATATTTAGTTTGAATAACAAATTATGCTCTGTAAAATTACGCTAATTATTGCTCTATGTAAGAAATTATATTCTTGGTACAATGCTATGAGATCCATCAATGGTTAAGTATGTAAGTTTTACATATGAGAAAGGCCGAAAATTTGCTAGACGAGAGTGTTGTCGTGGAACTGTCCAATTAATTGTCTTTAAAAGCTGTGGGCAGTCTAGCGATCCAGAGACAATTTTATGCAGTAAAACCTTGTCCCCCTGATTTGTGGAAATAAAGTACTTATAGAAATCGCTTTTGTAATTTGCTCGATTCGCTCAACGTGGCATTTGTAACGCTCGCCTACTCGAGCAAACTGCGAACCAAGGCAAATAAGACTTGAAAGCAGATACACTTTTAATTTTTTGCCATTTACACCAGATAACGCCGAAGAAGTTGGTTCGAGTGCTTAATGTGTGTGTGTGTGTGTCGTGTGTGTGTGTGTGTGTGTGTGTGTGTGTGGGTGTTTGATGTGTGTGTGTGTGTTGTCAAGGTGAAGTTTAAAAAAAGGCGACTCTGTCCAGCCAGGATCACGCCGAGATCTCTAATATGTGAAACTTCTTCCAGGGGTACCTCACCTATAAAATACGTCGTATCTACAGGTTTTTTTTTTGTGAATTTGATGTTTGCATTTTCTAATATTTACCTAACGGTAACTTGTTCACACTAGACCAATTTGATATACGAGATAATAGACCAGCGGTTGAACAAAAATGGGTTATTACAACATTAAAGTTTTTTCTTTTTTGATATGTCGTTGGAGGCATGTTAAATAATACTTATGTAAAAAGTTAGAAAATTTTAGGTGGAGCTTTCGGCTATATTGAAATATTTTAGTTTTTGCCAATAACTATGTCAATATAGAATTAGAGTTACAAAAAACTGTAACATATCCAATAACACTTTAATTTATATACGATATTCTGTTTTTAGAAATCTGGGACTTCTGCATCCTGGTGAACGTAAAAATGCAAATAATTTTGTAAATAAAGAATTAGAGTAGCTGATATTGCAAAGTTACGATATTGTCGATCCACTTAACATATTGGAAAAAAGTTAGAAATGTAGACAATCGGCTTGTCTAGATATTGATTTCCGGATAAACAGTATAGCCAATATTGAATTAAAGTTTGTAGAGTTAATAGTAAACGATCATGACAATGATATCAGTTACCAAACAAAAGTTAAGAAAAATAAACTTACGGCGACACTAAATATTGATACCTAAGTACTCCGTGCGTAAATGAATACATTTAAAAAGCGCGGCATGTATGCGCGCGCCGCGCTGTGCGCTGTGGCAGCCGGCAGCGATCAACGCAACGGTAGAGGAGTGCCCTTGATTGCGTCCACGATCCATAAAAAAATCCACAAAGAATAAATATCAATGGCAAAACACATGTTATTTTGTTATACGTACGTTAATGGAAATACAAAGAAGAAATGTATCCTTATTTATTACCAACTATACTAGGGATTGCCCGCGGTTTCGTCGAACTGGTTATCGCGTTATACACATAATTTAAAAATATTTTAGGGATCGCCCCTTATTCTAATGACCACTCTTCCATGTTTTGTTACTCCTTTAAGCCAGCTGCATAAATACCTACTAACAAATAACCTACATGTATTTTTTTGCGACGTGGTCAGCAGTAAGCTATAGTTAAACTCAATTTACCTTAGATGAAATTGTATATTTAGGATGTAGGGTAATTTCACCGGTTAGCGACCACTTAATTTAGTGTGCCGGTTTGCGACCACTCGGGAGTAAAAAATGGTGAACCGAGAGGATATTTTCTCGTTTTTTAAGAGGCTCCCATACGCCAATGACCTTCGATCTGAATCCCTTAGTTTTCTAATGTTTTTTGTAGCTTATTATATTAACAACAACGGCTTTAAGCAATATAGTATCCCATATTTACTTCAAACTTCATTGTTTTCGAGATATTTGGCATCAAAGTTGAACAATTTTAGGCCAAAAAACTGGTTTTCTGGCCATAACTTTTGTGTTAATTGGTTTAAAATTAAAACCCTCTGCCAGTTTTTAGAGACGTCATAGACGAACCCAAATTTGTAGATTTCGTATATGTTAGATCTTTCACGTCAATAGAGATGCGAAATAAGTGTTTTTTTAGACAATGTTTAAAAAAATCATACAAAATTAAGTATTAATTTGTTTCAAAATCCGGTCTGTCAAAATGGAGATAAAAGATTGAAGAACCGATAGCCGTTTGATTTATGATTCTATCTGTAGTGCAAAAGTAGTAGATACGATTCAAAACTTGTCAAAAATCGATGAAAACCTCGGGTAGCCCCTAAGTAGATTCCTGCCTAATATCTGCTTTAAAAATTGCGTACGTACCGAGGCATTTTTACAGCCTGTTTAAATGTTATTATATCTTTAATTGAAAAAAAAAACCTAGTCCTTAAGGTGGTCGTTAACCGAAGTTGGTCACGTAACCGGCGTAATGACCGTATAATATGGTGGGGTAAGTATAATACATGACGGCGAATAGGACGACAAGATATGACAATAGGAACCAGGATAAAAAGAAATAATATAAATAGTTGTGAATAGCTCGTATATTTTTATTACAATAACAGTAAAAAAAAAAAAATTTAACTTTTTTCACATTATAATATAACTGACAGCGAACTTTTATTAATACAGTATAATCTCGATTATTCGAAGTGTCAAAGAATAAAATTTTCAGTCGAAATATTATAAATTTTCGACGTTAAGTCCTTTATAAAGTAGGTACTTATTGTTTTATATTAAAGTCAGTATGGATGGCTAACACAATAGTAAAAAATTACAAAAAAATACAACCATTTACGACAACATTATAATAAAATTGCAAGTAGGTATTGTATAAGTATTAATCATTCATATTTGTTTACACCTAATGACAATTCTAAGTGAACTTCTGCGACTTCTCATTATTCTGTGCAGCTTTTTTCACAAAATAACTAAAATAATTAAAAGACGGAACTTTTTTTTTCATTATTATTAAAATTGAACTCTTATTTTTATAGTCTAATCTCGATTCTCCGAAGTGCAATAGAATAAAGTCTTCAATTCTAATCTTACAACTTTCTAGTAGTAAGGGTGACTGAGCTAAGCCGCAGACGGACATACGGACATGGCGAAACTATAAGGGTTCCTTGTTGCCTACGCAAACCTGAAAAGGCTACTGGCGATTTTTTTTTATTCTGATCGAAAAAACACCGCACACATGGAAAAAAAGAACTGAATACAGGGTGCAATCTTTTACGTGATACAAAATAGCAAAATGTGAATCTATCCATGATTCTGAGCAACTTTTATTATGGGACCAACTTTGTGTTATGCCAAAAAAATCCAACTATTTCATTAACTCTGCTCATTTTAGACTGACAAGAATGTATGAACAGGTGTGTTTTTTTTGGCATAACACAAAGTTGGTCCCGTAATAAAAGTTGCTCAGAATCATGGATAGATTCACATTTTGCTATTTTGTATCACGTAAAAGATTGCAGCCTGTATTTTGAATTAAAAAAAACTATTTTGTGTATTTAAGTATGTTTAAAAATAATGAAGGTACAAAAACTTTCAAAGTAAGGATTAGTTTTTCAATAAAATATATTTTGTGAAAACTGTTAACTGAACCAGAATTGAGCTTCATAGTAAAATGTAAAAGAAAAAAAAAAAAGTGGTTAGATTCTTCCTACTTTTACCAGTAAGATTTTTTTCAAGTTGTTTTTGAAACGATTCTTATGATATACATTATTTTCATTTCAATCTGACCACTTTTTTTTTTCTCCATACATTTTACTATACAGCTCAAATCTGGGTCACCATTCACATTTCTTTTCCTCAAAATGTAAAGGTACTCACTTTTTTTGAAATAATACACATTAATACGCAAAATAGTTTTTTCAACAAAATTTTCAACTTTTTTTTCATCCTAGGGAGCGTTGTCCTTTAGAACTTCGTTAGCAGACGTTTCTGCTTAGTAAACCTTTAATTGTCTCGAATATTCCTAACAAGTAGGGTAAATCGTCAATAACTGGCCACCTCATACTATCTATATCTATTCTATTATACGTGAATAGAGTTAATTTTTAGTATGAGGGGGCCGATTATTCAAGGGTGGCCAGTTATTGGAGATTTACCTTACTACAAATAATATACATACATACATGCAAATGCACATCACGCCTATTTCCCGGAGGGATAGGCAGAGATCACGGATTTCCACTTGCTACGATCTTGATAAACCTTTCTTGCTTCATTCACTATCATTAGTATCATTACATTCTGCATACAAATAATATTTGTAATCAAATAATATATTTCTCACTGTTTTGGTTTAAATTATGCTCTACTTTCTAAGTTTTCTTTAATCAGGTACTATTAGAGCAGAAACGGCCTATTTTAAGTAATAACGTAAATTGGAATGTTTAATTTAATAACGTTGGGTCAATACGCCGCCCCGGTTACGCGACCAGCTTCAGTTAGCGACCACGTGAAAGACAACGTATATTTTTTTTTTTTCAATTAAATATACCTAATAAAATGACATTACAACGCACTCTAAATAAACCGTGCCCCGCATGTATTATTGAAAGTAATTATTAAACAGGAATCTATTGAAGAAGTATTTAAGGACCGTAGTATTTGGCGTTCCTTAGTCTCTGCCTACCCCAATGGGATACGGGCGTGAGTATATGTATGTATGTATGCAATCTATTGAAAAAACTGAAAGGATATATTGTCGTTTTTTGCGGTAGATTCCTGACACCAATTGAAATGAGTCGTCGCAAACCGGAACCATAAATTAGGTGGTCGCTAACCGGCGATATTACCCTGCAACATCACCCTGGTGTTCGTAACAGCAATCCGTAATCAGGGGCAAATTAACATTGGTTTGCTTGCGGCGAGCAGCTATAGCTGCGTTTAACAACATCTGTGTAGTACATTTCTTTATTTCGCTGACAGTGATTCTGACTTGAACAGGGCGTTTGAGTTGACCCTGTTTAAACACTTCGTTGGCAGCTTCGTTGCAAAAAAAAACAAAAGTTTTGAAAATCAAAGCATTCCTCATCGTCACTAGGCTGTGCTACTGGTGCCTCCATCTCCATTCTTCTTTTGTGCGCCGATATAGCCTTCGAATCAATGTATAGTAATCTACACAACGACGTTTTTTAATACAGTTGCGAAAAAATAAGAAAAACAACAAGTAAGGAATTCGAAACTTTTATATTATTAATTCTGTAACGTCATTGTAATACAGTTGAAAAATTATGAAGTTCAAAAATCATTTTATTTAGTACAGCTCTATCTTATTTATTTTTTATTGACATAATAATTTATGGTACAATTTGTACGATTATTGAGTGGGAAAAGCGAAAAGCACTAGTTCGTGAAAATCAACTTTCCGCACGCTAAACAGCTACGTAAAAGTAGAACTTTTTGAGCAAATGTATTAAAAATTGCATCTAATATGTGCACGGTAAACAAACAAATGAATGATTTGAAAGACAACAGCAGCGCTTGCGCGGTAATGCGGGGAGGGTGGGGCGAGGTATCGCTCGCTAGGTCGGCTACGATCGGCCCCCGCGCGCCGCCGTTGAAGGGCCAGCGCGGCGTGGTTATGAATTTCGCGCCATTTTAAATAAATTATACTATTATTAATGCAAGCAATACACAGAATTTTCTTACTTTTCATAATATGGTTGCATATATTATTTTATAGTATTAGACTTATTTTTACAGACTCTAATTCAATATTAGATCTTACAGGACAAAAAACGCATATTACTTTTATAGCATGTATCCTATTCTTCTACATTTTTAGCTTTGTCTATTAACTTAAGAAATTAGAGATATTGTTGAGGATTTTTAAACTTTAATTCAATATCGACAAAGTAATAACCTAATTCTGGTTTGACAAAGAAGCTGCGTAAAAAAAGTTCTACAAACTTAATAACATATAGCGTCATACATATTATAAACGATGAAGCTAAAACTTTGCACTTTAATTCAATATTCACAAATTATAAATAAAAATATATAAATACCTAATTTATACCTAACGCTCGTTCTAACTTTTCATCATATATTGCAAATATACTTAAAAATATGTCCGATGTCATATAAGCATCACTTTTCCATCTTTAGAATTATCAAAACTTTTAGGGCAAAAATCCGGTCCCACTATTGATCTATAAATCGTCTTGGAGCTGCTATAATGATCAGGTACCGACAGGGTGATCGAACACTTGTTTGCCGCTGTCTTACCTTAACTTAAGAGACCCAAATCATGATTGTATGTAGTACTTAGTAGGTCCTTACTTAGTCTCCGGTGCGGATGTCTGTCAAGATCCTTAACTCGGGAACGCGTGGCGTCGAGGTATCGAGTTGAAATTAAAACCATATAAGTACTCAAACATACATATAGTCCCTTGAAGCTGTGAAAAAATCAATCTAAGTTAACGTAAAAAAGTTACCTACGGCCGTGTATGCCGCAAAAAACGTATATTTCTACACTAAGGTATGTACAGTCGACTACAAAGAGATGTATCCATACGACGTTACAAAAATATGTATACATAGACTTTACTACCATAGTAATAAGATATACATACAGAACTTTGTAACATTAAAAAACATACTTATCTTTGTAGTCGACTGTACAAGCGCACATTTCCTTAGTTACCTAACAGAAATCGGAAAACAAATTAAAACTGAGATACTTACCTACTCGTATATGTTTGTGTACAACAACGGCTCAGAAAGTGAAACGCAAATTAAAGTGTTTAATTTACACTTTAATTTGCGTTTTTATTTTAAAACAGAAAGTTTCTGTAGATGTTTTGAATATTTTGTTTCAAATTTAGTGTTGAAGCTCGTTGAAATGTTTAACAGGTCCCTTGGGAACCTCGCGCAAAGAGCAGAAACTACGTGAGAAGAATAGTAGATCGTATGACAAGGGTCTAAAGTAAGCCATACCACCACGAGATGGTTATTTTCCCGAACGAAGTGAGGGGAAATAGTTCGTGGGGTAATATGGCTTTTAGACCAGCTTATACACTCTACTTTTCACTTCAACTGCGAGAAAATAGTAAAAACAAAGATTATCCATCCACAATCAACAATTTTATTATACCAAGGCGAAAAGATTGTTGAATTTGGCGCCATTTTTTTAAATAAACTGCTTTGACACAGATACAAAATATTGACACCACGAATAAACGCCTCTGACCGTCTAATAGCCGCGTCCAAACGGCCGAGCGCGGCGGACAGCATACGGGGCATACGATAAAGCGAGATAGACAGTAGTCTATCCCGCTCAATCTTCATAGCTTATGTCATGTATGCAGTCAACCACGCTTGAACGTTTGGACGCGGCTTTAGTTGGTCAGAGGCGTTTATTTTTTAATTATTAAGAATTAGGGAATAAAAAACACCTATTGTTTGAAATGAATTCTGTTTCCTGATTAGTCGATTTTAATGTCTAGCTGTATGCTGGTTAGTTGATAGCAAATACAAGTGTTTTTTTAAAGAGTTTTGATTGGTGGATGTCATACGGTGAACTGATTTGATTGGTCAAATTAAAATGTTTTATAAAACATTTAACAATAAACAGGGGCTAAATGTACTACTTTAGCATGAGAAAGTGAAAAATGTATTTTTGTTGAATCTTTGAAGCTTATTCTAAGGATGACTCCGCCTGCCGATCGCCAGCCGATTCTGTAAAATAGGTACCTAGTTATATAACCTGCCTAAATTATACATTTCGCAACCTGATTTTTGACATTGTGTTTTCTACTAATAATTAGCTAGATTTAATAGGTAAGTATTTACCGAAAATAGTAATTAATAATCAACGCATGCACGCCACTAAAGTATCGCTGGTTACGCGACCACCTTCGGTTAGCGACCAACTGAAGGAGAAGGTTTTTTCTATTGAAGATAACATCAATTCTACACACCTTATTGAGACAATTACTTGTACATGCATTTTTTTGTTGTTTTAGAATAGAAATCTACTAAATACCGAGAAAATATCCTTTCAGTTCACCAACTCACCTTAAGTGGTCGCCCACCGGCACATTAAATTAGGTGGTCGCTAACCGGCGAAACGAACGTAGGTAGATTACACAGTTTTATTTATCTAGATTAAGGTACAATGGTAATCTTAAGTGATTAAATGTTCCTAAAACAATAGAGAAAAAAAAAAAAAAAATCTCGACGCCGCGGTTCGTAGTGACACCCTAGTCAGGGCTGTTATTCGAAACGCGCAAAAGCGCCTCACCTCACCCGTAACGCCTACAGTAACTCGACCTCTACCTACCCACGCTTAGTTATAGAGAGATAGATTATATAGATATATTTCTGGGTAACGTGTGAGGTGAGGTTAAAACAAGTTACAGAATAGCGGGGCAGAGGTCTAGTTTCTTTAGGCGAGACAAGTGAGGTGAGGCACATGAACGCGTTCCTAATAACAGTCCTGATTAGGTACGCTGTTACTGCGAATCGCGACGGAGATTTATTAGTGGGTGACGGGTGAGGTGAGTTTAAAACAAGTTACAGAATAAGTAGCGGCGCTGGTAGGTAGCATTTCTCAACCAATTCTCGAGAAATTATGTGAGCAGATAATTATATAGATTATTATTTATTGAGTTCGTTTTGCTTAGTATTTTCCCCAATCTAACCTTTAAGAGGAATACCTACCTGCGATTTTCCCATACAAACGCTCTCGACTATTTCCTCTCTGGTTTTTGAACATAGAGCAATGAATTTTTCAAATAAGATCAATATCACCAATATCTATGCCGCTGTTTTGCTTTTTTGGATATTTTTATTTTAAAGAAACTTACAGGGCCTTGAAAATCGCAAAAACGGCTTAATTGAATTGGCTGCCAAAAATTCACATGACAACAAATATACAAAAAATCAAAACATAGCGGCGTAGATTATTTCTTCTTCTTGCAGTTCCCAAAATTTTATAATGATTGGTTGCGTTTTGGAGGAGGAAACAGTCGAGAGCGAAACCTCGATTTTTGAGTTTTTTGCGTGGGATTTTTAGTCCGAGCTGCAGTTGTCTTTATCGCACGAATTGGAGCTCCCGCCCACAGCAGCGCGACAGAAACATTGCGTCAAAAATTCGAGATTTGAAAAGTTGCTCAGCTAGGCATTGCTCTTAACTCAATTTGCCCATTTTGTCCCATACCTTAAATGAACCTACGGTTGACTATACACGGTGAATTTGAGTAACCCGACAGATTTTAACCATCGCTTCCAGAGCCTAATAGGAGTAAAAAAAGTAGTATAACTAATGGTCTAAAACGGCCTAGTTTTCGAGATATTAATTATTAAAAAAAAAATACACATAAAAAATTGTGAAGTATAACACACCCTAAGGACGTGACGTAGCCAGATGGATCTGACACATTCATACGCAAGACTACTACCTGCTGATTTCCGGCCAGTCTGTTAACAAATCAGTGAGCTTAGGTATTTAATTTTTTTAATTTTTAATTTTTATTTATATTTTAAATTTTCTCTTTCACTCCTTTAACTAAAGATTTGTTTACAAGAGAGTAGCATCGGTAATGGATTTTTTTTTTTTTTTTTTGCCGTATTTGCCCTATGTTCATATAACATTATTTACTCATAATATCATCAGGAATTTATGGTTAAAATCTGTCGGGTTACTCAAATTCACCGTGTATATTTGTTAGAAAAAAAGACTCGAGGTATACCAACTCGATCAGAGCCACTGGTTGTTAATGGTTGTACCTATAGATACTCATTATTCGGAGTAGGGAAAACCCAAAAAAGGTTAATGGTAAGTACACTTTTTATTGAAATCACCCGATTAGAACTGCGAACTTGCGAGCTGAATAAAATAAAAGTTTAACGTTCCCAGCGCCATCTATTCCCCGCTAGTATAACTACAGACATGTCACATGATACAGAGTGGACTAATATTAGAGTGTAAAATTGTCGAGCGGCCTTTAGTCCTGGCTAAATACAGTGGACAAACGGGGGAGGGAGATAAACCATCTCGCTCTTATCAGTTGAGTGTGGGGTGCAGTAAGTTAGTTACAAATCGAACCCGATACTTGTTTCATAACCAATGGATGAATGAATGAATGAATAAGATTTATTTCGAAACAACAACAAAAACAGCGGCGCTACCACGAACTTCGAAAGTCGAAGTTCGGGTATTTCCATCTGTATCGCACTCCCTTAATCGAGTGACAGGGATGCATGTATTACGAACTTCGACTTTCGATGTTCGTGGTAGCGCCGCTGTTTACAGAATTCTTATATCTAAAAGTATTAGTAAAGTAGTAGTTAATGCATTAACTATTTCCAAATTGATGAACAATAATTTCGCTGGCTGGAATTCAAGGTCGATAATATATATCTCCATCTCTATCGATATATCTTGAACGAGTCTTAGCCCATGATGATTAATAATAAGTGCTTGGCAGAAAGCTGAATGCTACGCAAGATCATCATCAAATTCACAGGAAAAAGTCTCGAGTGCTGAAGTCACGGTAAGATCTTGCTTGATAGATACTAACGAGATTTCACTACTTAGAGCATGTTAATAATAGGGGCGTAGACACTAAATAAAATAATCAATAATGTCATATTTTCTCGAAAAAGGATAAAAAATGATCAAATAGAGAAAAAATCAACGCAAATGGTTAAATATTCACGAAGTTATGTGTCCAAAGTTTTAAGAAGGGGTATGTTCTGTCCCTTTTTCGCAAAACGCAACTTCATATGAAACGATGACGCTGGAAGAATGTGACGTAACAGAAGACGGCAAACGTGCCGCGCCGCATCGTGGTCCGCGCCGCCGTCGACGCTGCCCTCTGGCAGCATCCTGTAATGTGACGTCACACACCGTTTGCGTTTTCTCTCTCTAACAAGAAATATTAAAACGGTTATAGCTTCGTAATTTTTTGAGATATCTGAATGGGATTTTCGTCACTAGGCATATTTTTTTGCCTTCTTTATTTTGTAGTGGCAATAATTTTCGAGTCTACACCCGTATTCATGTTGATCAGAGGGGTCACTCTTTGAACGCGCGTTAGGTAAGTAGACATTTAGATCTACCTAAGGTTCGTACAATGCGTTACGTGATCGACCTGCAGTGCTTGGCAGTGCAGCATTTCAAACAAATAATTTTCGAAATTACGACACTAAGTACCTACTAGTACTTTTATGAAAGACGCATTGATCTTTTGTTTCAATATTTAATACATACGTAGGTACCTAACTATCTGTGTTTTATGTTCAAAATATAACAACAATATCCTAAATAGGAAGTACTCATTGAATTATGCTCAAAATACTCAAAGCACAAGTTGTAAAAATCCGTCTTGCTGACGAGATCTATTTAGAATCACTAATCGGACCTCAGTTTTGCGAGATGTCGAATAACCATCGAGACATTGCATTTCCTAAATACCATGCAAAGGCTGTTAAAATTAGCCTAGTCCAGTCGGATATTCGGGAGTTCGGGACACAAAAACAAATATCTAAAAGAAACATTTTTATTGAGAGTATAAAATAAACTTAATAGGTACAATAAAATTATACAGTAGCAACCATGGTTACAAAAACAGTTTTGGATTGATGTCAAACATACTTGGAGTTAAATTGTGAGAAGAGCTATTAAATTGGCAATAAGTGAACATGATGGTAGATTGTAGTAGAAAATGGACCAATTCCCATTATCTTTGGTTATTCCTAAAAAAGTGGTCAAGTTCAATGTTGGGTCCACTTAATAAACTTATTTTTTTCTATATAATACATACTAACCGCATGAAACTGTGAATTTCTAATGTAGGTACGTATGCGAATGTAAGTTCGCTCGCGAGACATATCAACGACTCGTGCAGTGTTCAATAACAATAGTTTATGCAAATATTTACTTGCCAAGTTAACGTACAAAGCAAGACCTTTGTTCTGAACAAAAATATTTACCTTGTAGATATTTACTACGCAGTTGACAAGCTTGATTTTGACTTAGTCGTTTTAAATGAAAACGGGGCGTTTTTATAGATTACAAGTGTTTTTAGTATTTCTGAGAGGTAATCACGTAAAGTTCCGAACGCGCGTTAGGACAATCCAACTGTCATTTTTCGATATGAAATTTGACATTTAGATCTACCTAACGAGCGCACAGTGCGTTACGTGACCGACCTGCTTTTATCAAGATAAATGTGACTTGCGTTGCAAATGCTTGGGAAGATGTAGAGTATAAAAACCCCAACAATTTAAAATAATACTACAAAACATTTGCGCTCCATAATCATCATAAGGGCTTTTAGGGTTCACAAATAAGGAGCGACATCAGTGTTCCACTATTGTTTGGCGCAAGTTCTTCATTATTTCCACAACCTCCTCCTCCAATAACACCTTAAACTATTTTAGTCTTCTATTCAGACGCGCCCTAAATCTTAGTCGGATTAGGCGACAGCGCTAGACTTGGTAATGCAGCTAAGATTCAGGCGTCTGTGTCATATTCTAAATTGAAATTCGATAAACGCAATCAATTCCATTCCAGTCTTTGGCATTGATGGCCGACGAAACGTGAGGCCGTCAGTTAAAATATAAAATTTGAATTTTCGATGTCAACAATTCAACTGTACAGCATTGAATAATAATGTGTATTATAGTATTTTACATAATAATTAATAACATTGGATGAGATGATAACTAATGAATTTGATGTTGACTTAGAACTGTCATTTTATGATTTGTCATTTCAATACTCCGTACAAAACTAGTGAGTGCGGCGTTTGAAAACAATTGATTAGGTACTTATGGAATAGATGCAAATATTGTCCGATATTCGAATATAAGGCATGTTCTTTAGATGCTACATTGTTTTTCTGATATGTTCGACAACTTTTAGACCGTTTAACATATGAGTCTTACATAAGAAGCCGCGAGGCGGCGAACAGCCCGGCTCGCGCGGTATCACAGCCAACCGCTGCACTACATGTCGCTGCAATCGCGACACTCGCCTAAATTCTACTTCATGCAACGTAGGCACACACACAAATGCAAAATACTGAATTTCTTTACTGGAACTCCCTTACTATGGTTTACACAACTCGAAATATCCAGGACAATACTAAGACTCTCCGAAAAGTCACTTAAATTATAATTTTGACTAAATTATGGTTGACTTCACATCCTTATATCTAGGACGCATATATACTTAGTTCATTTTAAGGCAGATACCATTAAACAAAAGTACACCAAGTTAGATACCTAGCAAGGTTAAATGATTGCATGTGCAAAATGGATAATTTAGAAAGATGCATAGGTATCAGTTTGATTTAATAAATGTTGTCGTGTAGAGCTTACTGTAGCGCATTTTCATAATTATCAAGGATTCTGAACTTCGAAACGCGCTGTTTACGATAAAAATGCAAGGTTCTCAAACTGTCACAAACGTAAATGAAATAAGTACGAATATAAATGATTCGAAGCAATCTAGCCGGCGTGACGTAGTGTCGAGCTGTCGAGTATGCACTACTTGGTGAGGTTGCTGGTGGCGACTTTGGTCTTGAGCCACTTGGTGGTGCGCGAGAACAGGTCGGGCTGCTGCGCGGGATCCTGCCACGCGTCGAGGTTCACCTTCTTGATCTCGTCACAAGGAACTTTAGGGTTACTGTAATAAACATAAACATCGTTAAACGTTTGAACGATAGCACATGAGATTTCATAGGGAAGTTAAGACACAAAGTATTTTATAATAATAAGAGTAAGGCACAGGTAGAATCTGGACAGGCTACCTGTCCGTTGGACTGGCAATAAGATTTGCATTTGGACAAATGCCCAGGGCTAGTTGCCGTGCCATGTTAAGAGGAGGAGGAGGAGGTTAGTGTTTCCTCTTAAAGGTTTAGCTATACAGGGTGATTCAGGAGACGTGAGCAGGATCAACCCTACACATACAGTTAATGTTAATGGATCTTTTACCATCGTAATTAAATTAAACGCCCACAGTTTTTTTTTACATTTTGTGTGAAAGTTTCAATCACAATAAATCATGTTCACCCTACACAACTAAAAAAAAATTAACGTTAATCTTACCAATGCTGGTACGACTGAGTAGCTTATAAACTATTGAATCCGTAGGGTTGATCCTGCTCATGTCTCCTGAATCACCCTGTATAGATGAGTCAACTGATGTACCTTGTCCGCCTCCACACTGCCCTTCCAGTGGTACCTGGGCCGCCCGACTGGCAGGAAATGAAGCGCACGATCGGGATAAGCGGAAGCATGCCCCTATCTCGAAGGCAAGCATCAGTGTCAAAATACTTTATTATTATTGATTTAGTGTGTACCTGTCGGAGAGCGGTTGGAAGACGTCCCTCTGCACGGTAGTAAGGCCGCCGTTGTCGCACAGCAGGCGAGCCAGCGAGGCGCGCTTCAGCTCGGCCAGCTGGCGCTTGGTGAAGCTGCCCGCCTCGTCCGCGTGCGAGTAGAAGTAGCGGTCGCCGGCGCGGGTGCGCCACAGTTGCTCCTCTGTAACAAGCAATTACGTTAGGGATACATACGTTCGTTACATTCCGTACCTTCCCGTACATGTGCACTTAAAGTCTTGCTATTTAGTCGAAAGAAGTATGCTGATATAATCGATCATGCCAGCCAGCCTGGAGAAATAGTACATTGTTTAACTAGGGGTGGAAGTGGAATATTGCGAACAAGAGTCTATCAGAAGCCCGACGCCGAAGGCGGAGGGCTTTTGATGACTCGAGTTTGCAATATTCTTACGCCCGTGTTATACACAATGTTTTTCATCACATTTACGAGGAAACAAATACATTTTAGATGAAATTAATACAAATCGTAATAAAAACTGCAACATGTCAGTCGTCCATTTTGTTGAATTTGACGTGAGGCGCGTATGGCAAAGACCCTTCTCTATACAGCCACGATTTGAAAACACTTAATAACATTTTACATAGAAACTAAATAACTACATATTAAATCTGTAAATAATTCAGTTAAACATGTTTAAGTAGTTTTTTGAGTTTAAATTTATTCGAAGGCAGCATTGTGATCGGTAGTCCATTCGATCTTTTTTTATTTCGGTCTTTTTTTTTTTTCTTTCTAAGCAAAGGCAAGCCTGGGTGAGGCTACACTTCTTGTTCATCCTCGTCTAAATGCCGATGTCGCTCTGGTTACGGACGCTTCGGATACAGCAATCGGGGCGGTGGTACAACAACGAGCGGATAACACGTGGGAACCGTTAGGCTTTTTCTCGCGTAAGTTGAACCCAGCTCAGCGCAAGTACAGCCCTTACGACCGTGAGCTGCTTGCAATTTACGAGGGTGTTAGGTACTTCCGCCATATGCTGGAGCTGAAGCCATTCATAGTGTATACCGACCACAAACCGATTGTGTACGCATTCAGCAAGCCCTTAGATAAGTGTTCTCCTCGCCAATTTCGGTACTTGGATTTTATAGGACAATTCACTACTGATATTCGGCATATAGCTGGCCAAGAAAACGTGGTCGCCGACGCTCTTTCTCGTCCGGTTGATGCAATCAGTAGCAAGGCAATCGATTACAACGCTCTAGCTTCTTCTCAAGAATCAGACACTGAGTTGCAGCAGATGTTAAAGACAGGGTCATCCTTGCAGCTTAAGAGGTTAGTCGTTCCTGGACCGTCGGGTGATGTAGCTGTTTTTTGTGACACATCCGGATCAACAGCTCGTCCATATCTAACTCCAGACTTCCGCCAGCAAGCTTTCGACTCGATTCACGGACTAAGTCATCCCAGTGCTAAAGCTACCATGAAGATCCTTACCCTGCGGTATGTTTGGCCTGGTGTAAAGAGAGACTGTCGTCAATGGTCCAGAGCTTGCCAGCACTGTCAGCGATGTAAGGTATCGCGGCATGTACACTCACCAGTGATGTCTTTTGCTACCGAAACACAGCGTTTTGCACACGTTCATATTGATTTAGTTGGCCCACTACCTATCTCACATGGTTTTCAATATTGCCTGACTGCAGTGGACCGTTTTACGCGATGGCCTGAAGTGATGCCAATTTCTGACATTAGAGCAGAAACCGTCACTCACGCATTTTTCTCTGGATGGGTGTCGCGATTTGGATGCCCCAAGAGAATAACTACCGACAGGGGACGTCAGTTCATCTCCGAGACTTTTCGACGGCTGTCAAGGATGATTGGTGCGGAGCACATTCAGACGCCTACCATCCGGCGGCGAATGGCATGGTGGAGCGCTTCCACCGACAGATGAAGGCTGCCATAAAGTGCCACGCGAGTGAGGATTGGGTCGAAGTCCTGCCTCTGGTTCTCTTGGGAATCAGAACGGCATGGAAAAACGATTTGACCGCTTCCACCGCGGAATACGTGTATGGTGAGCAATTACGCTTGCCTGGAGATTTCTTCGAATCCCCAGGTCAAGACACCACAGCCGACTACACGGACTTCCTTGCTCGCCTGCAGCTTAAGATGCGCAAGTTGCAGCCCACACCTGCTGTTCGCCACGGAAAGCGAAACGTGTTCGTTCACAGAGACTTGGCAACGTCGTCTCATGTCTTTTTACGCAATGATGCCGTTCGAAAACCCCTGCAGCCCACTTATACAGGACCATATCCGGTGGTCGAGAGAAGTGACAAGTTTTTTAGAGTCGTAATCAAGGGTAAGGAAAATAATGTCTCCATCGATCGCCTTAAACCCGCGTATATTTTAGACGATTGCAACCTTCCTTCGACTTTGACGTCTAATCAATCTCTTACGACGCCGGAACCGGCGAAGGTCGAACGCAGGACTCGTTCTGGTCGCGTTGTACACTTTCCTAGTTACTTGTAATCGACCTAAAGGTCTCCGAAGGGGCTGATGTAGCAATAACATATTTGGTTTTTACTTTTGAAGTTATTAGTTTTAAATAAATATTATGTATGCCTGCGCGCTGCTGCCCGGCCGCCGTCCGCGTTATCGGATAACAGGATTAGCAACTCGAGCGATATCGTGCGCGCTCGGTTTTGCCAGGACGATCAGTCGAAACTGAGATACGACGCCGAGAGGCTGCGCGCAGGTCCCTCGAAAACATACCTAAATGTTCACGCGATTTCGTTTTAATTAAACGCGTAATAAACGTTTTTATATTGTAGAACTGGTGTCTATATTATCTACACCTATACCTACAAATTTATTTATAAATACGTTTTCAGACATCGTATTTGATATTAAAACCTCTTTGCTTTGTAACTGCCGCATGAGTGACAGATACAATTTAAGAAAAAAACCATTACGCCCGTGGGCGTAACACAGGCTATTACAGCTCTGTATGTCTGCGCATTATGAAACCCTTTTCGAGCAAGTGTGATGAAGGGTCTTTGCCATACGCGCCTCACGTCAAATTCAACAAAATGGACGACTGACATGTTGCAGTTTTTATTACGTTTACGTGTTTTTTTAGTTGCAGTATTCATTTCATCTAAAATGTATTTGTTTCCTCGCAAATGTGATGAAAAACATTGTGTATAACACGGGCGTAAGAATATTGCAAACTCGAGTCATCAAAAGCCCTCCGCCTTCGGCGTCGGGCTTCCGATAGACTCTTGTTCGCAATATTCCACTTACGCCCCTCGTTAAACAATGTACTATTACGTCACTCCGGGCGGTAAGAGAGAATTACCGCCCTAGGGCGCAGCGGCAAAACTCCCATCACACCTAGGAGAAGACGTAAAATTGTGTACGCACCACGGGCGGTAATTCGTAAAGCCCCGGATCGCATATTTATGGCCCTTACCTTCGGTTCGGGCCACAAACACCTGCGATCTGGGCCATTCACGAATTCCCCGCCCTAGGTACGTAATGTACTATAATATAAGCACTGCATTGCTTTCTCATTGAATACTCGGTTCTTTTTATTTGAACCTTATCGCATAGTTCTCAAGGCCGATATTTTTGTGACATTATTTCAAAAATCTGTCTCGTAACTCGTGGTAAGCGAGACAGTTACCACATTTCTCCAGCATTTCAGCGATGTACGCCTCTTGAACGTATATTGATAGCATAGCATGGCTTGTCGCACTAGAGTATTATTTTATTAAAACTACCGAATCTACTGTGTTGAACGTCAAACAACTTTGAACAATAAAGGTAACTCCACTGACGTACGTAATTGTTTCATTAAAACCACAGCGCACCTTTCATTAAATTTGTTTCGTGGTGGCTGCTTGTGTCAACAGCGACATTGTTTCATACAATGCTATTGTTTTGCTCTAACCATATAAGACTATTCATTATTAACAATCACTTTTAACCGTGACTAAGGTATGTTGTTTGTCCTGGCAGTACCTGGCGGTTGATTAATTTATATTGTTTTTAAATAATACGAGATCCGATGTACTAAATGAAAGAACAAGGCAACCTACTTCCATTGATCCTATGCGATCCGAAGATGACGTATTTTTAATCTCCACCCTGAATGTTCAAAACACCTACATATTTGTAAGATTTTTTAAATCTGACTATTAGCTTCGAAAAGTTCAAAGACAGTTACACATTTATAGACGTACTAAATTTACCTGTTTATAATACACTCAGAGGCAATGAAAACGGGTCACTTTGTAAAAGTAATCCATGGGAAGTGACCCGTTTTCATTGCCTCTGAGTGTATGTTTAGTTCTCGGGGAAAAGGGTCCTTAGAGTTTGAGATAGGCATTTCCACTAAATCGGTTAAACGGTTTAAGAGTGAAAAAGTTACAGACAGACAGTCATTTTCACATTTATAATATTAGTATTAATACTCCAATCGTTACTAGGTACTGCACTAAGGTCCCTTTTCCCTGAGAACGATCATCATAATCAGCTTTGGCCTTAAACATCTATGAAAAAATGATACAGTGGCAATATTAAAGGTGATAAAAATATATAGTAGTCATTAGTGCGAGTCCATACATTTGCTGCAAGTGCGAGTAGCTTTTGTATGGACTCGCACTAATTACTAATCAATGTGTACACCGGCCGTACAGTAGTACCACAAATATAAGTTACATCGGCAAACTTCGTCCACGCTCACGAGTGCTGACAAGTACCGAATTAAATCGAACGTATGACCATTTCAATAAAGTCCTTGTTGCACTATACGTAAGGTACAATATGCAATGCAACCTACTCTATTGGACATGTAAAATAATGTGTTTTATGAACAAAATCTGAATGACAGGTAAACTTGTGCTTTCCCGCTCATCGCCAGACAAAAAGGCGGGCGCCGGAGCTGCAAATGTTTTCAAAAAATGCTTTATGCGCAGGTACATCGTTGTAACTTATATTTGCGGTACTACTGTAACATACGTGGCTTGTAAGGCAGCCACGACCGCATAATTGGCAAGGAAATGTCCTGTTCGAAGATGAAAGTGGACACCCCGTTGGACTGCACGCCTATAGGTTAGGAGATAGGGTCAGGCCAGGTAGCATTCGGTTTAATGGTTATATTTTGCGTGATCTTTTCCTGAAATCTATCGTGCTAGCTGGGCTGAGAACGATACACTAGTAGGTATATAAAATACTCACTGATAAGGCACGTGAAGGTGGGTCCGAAGGCGGACCCGGGCAGCGCGGTCTCTGCCATGGCACCCACCACCAGGTCCACGTCCGCCGGGTGCGCGTACACTTGCGCCAGCTTCTCTACCACCTGCAATAAACCATTGTTGTACGGACATGCTGAGTAACAAGCACACATCGTTCCTTTAATGCATTTTTTTTGGCGCATCGTAGTGTTTTTAACGGAATTGGTATAAACAATTTCAACCCGTCAAACGTGAGTCTTTCTTTTAGCCCGTCGGCGTCGCCCCAAACGCGCAAGGGCAATCAGGGCGCAGCCGTTAGGCACAACCGGGCGTGCCTAGCGCGCTTGACGGGTTAATAATAGATTTATTAACGTTCATTAACAATTTTCATTGATATTGTCTATCTATACCAACTCCATTAGCACAACCATGCTGTACCGAAGATGCAACAAAATGTACGATGTCTAGTAAGAAGTGAAGCCACGTTTCCATGTGTATTGAAAATAAGAGGCCGGACGTTTGAACACAACATGAAACATGAACATGAACCTACTTAAACTATCAGGAACAACAAAGGCCATATATGTAAATAAGTATAACCTATTATTCCGTTTATGACCATCTCCATTCTGGCCTCCAATGTCCAATTCCCCGAATGTCCATTCCCTGTGCGTCCAGATCCCCGAACGCCCAGTCCTATATACAATACTCGTGGAATCGTCGCATTGCTTGTACCAGACATCGCAAATTTTGTAGCATCTTCGGTGCAGCTAGGTTGTGTTCATGGAGTTGGTATAGAGAATATCAATCAAAGTGGTTAGTTAAGGGGCTCCCATACGCCAATGACCTTCGATCTGAATCCCTTAGTTTTCTAATGTTTTTTGTAGCTTATTATATTAACAACAGCGGCTCCTGTTGGTCCGCGAGACCGGGAATTCGTGGCGATAATGGCGCCCACCTGAGGTCCCAAAAAAATTGCACAGACCCCGCCGGACCCCGCTGCCACGAATTCGTGGCAAAAAAACTTGCACCTATCGGTCCCCGCTGCCACGAATTTCCACATTTGAAAAAGGACTTTAATGCAAAGATTATACAGTTCCTATTCCATTGGGCGATTTTTTAATTTAACGCGATGAAATTAGCAACACATTAAGTATTCATTTGTTTCAAAATACGGTAGACCAAAATGGGGAAAAAATTGAAGAACCGACAGCCGTTTGATTTATAATTCTATCTGTAGTGCAAAAGTAGGAGAATACGATTCAAAACTTGTCAAAAATCTATGAAAACCTCGGGTAGCCCCTTAACGTAATATTAAATTAAGCATGAAGAGCGCTCAGTCGCGGAATGATAATGAAAACTTTTGAATGTTCTGGCATTAAGGCGCCGTAGGTTCAGCGAAGTTAAGCGAACAGAGTTTTTGAAACAATATAATGCGTCTGTTTATAACAATATGGTTTCAAAAAATACGAATAGTAGTCTTGAGGCTTTTCTGCAGCGAGATCAGTGATTCGAAACATGAAAAAGCAATTTTCGGTCGATAGATAAAAATCACGAACATAGGTCTAAAATACACTTAAAATATTCGTAACAAATTATGCACAAAAGCAAAAATATTAAAATTGCTTCTTAAATTCGACAATATCATGTTTGAGAGAACTCAGTGATTACTTTTTTATTTAATTAAACGGCCAAAAAATTAAAATTAAAAATTATGATATCCGCGCTTCCGAGCACGCACTTCCATCTCGCTCACGCTTATCCTCAGTGAGAGGGAGAGAAGACCATGAACCTACGGCGCCTTAAATAAACGAACGCGCGGTGGACTTCTGGGCCGCTACAGCGTGGCTTACTCCTAAAAGCTTATATACATAGAAATGGCAAAGACACTGACCTCCTGCGGCATGGCGTCGGCGAAGTGGTCGAAGGCGGTGGCTGGCGGGAGGCCGCAGAGCGCGCGGTAGGCCGCGTAGCCCGGCAGCCCGTGGTCGCGGCCGCGCTGTGCGTCCAGCGCGAGGGCGTCCATGCCGCCTAGCCAGCCCTGGCGCACCTAAACACATGCCATTTGTTAGCACTCGTTCTCGTTTTAACGGTACAAGAACATTTATAGAGGTTTGTACCAATTGAGTACGTCAATAATTTTTTTTGCAATCGTTATACAGGGTGTGGCCTGTAATAGGAGCAAAAAATTAAACGGTGGCTTATTAAGTTAATCAGTAATTATTTCCAAGTGGTTAAATTGAAAAAAAAATTGGAAAAAAAATAGAAAAAAAAAATAAGTAAAAGCGTACGTGTGTTCTTTTGCTTAACTGGAATGATATCCATTTTGTTTTACTTCAAAAACACCAAAAAATCTTGTAAAATTGAAAAAAAAAAAACAAAAAGAATTAGAAAACCAAAGTTAGTATAATCGCAATTACGAAAGTGCCCAGTGTTCTACCAAGATAGTTAATGACTGGCATGCTACGATATCGAGATGTCGAGATCCATTACTTAGGTATCACAACTTCAGATAAGATTATTTCCGAATTCAAGAATCTTGAAACACTGGTACCTTTACAGAATCACTGCGGATAATACATAGAGTCAGCCCTTAAATTTATTGCTCCCATTACAGGCCACACCCCGTATAATGTATGCTTTTTCAGTCGAATCACGTTTAGGCCACGAAGCTTGTAAGTACTTCAATTAAGGTATATTTTGTGATATTTAATAAATAGTACTCGTATTCATTCTTTAGAATTAAGAACCATGATTATTACTGTTCAAAAATGTAACTAAGGTAATAATTTTCAAGTATGTCGGGACAAACTTTTCTAGAAATGCTCAATAGGGAAATAAATTCTACGGTCTCACTCGTCTGTCATAGGAGATGACCACAGCGACTCCGCTTGATAGGTCTACGCCTTCACTAAAGTTCAATCTATCCATCGAAGCTGCCATAAAAGCATCATTTTTTTTTGTATTTTGCCCCATAAATGTTTGTATGGAAAGTTCACACTATCGTCCCCTCTTAAAGAATTTTATTTGTGATTCTAGAGAAGACTCAAGGGTGTGGCTGCAGCATGGTTGCCATTTTAACACTAATCGCTGTTTATAAGACGTCTGTCACGTTCTGACAAGTATGCAAGTGCGATAGTGACGGATATCATATTTATTATTTAAACTTTATTGCACAGTAACAAGTTACAAAAACAGCGTTGTAAACCCTGAGCCCCGAACCTATTGTCGCACCTAACCTAATAATTACCTACTTTTTTGTGTTTTTGTGTTTTTTTTTGCGACAATAAATCTTCTTTTTTTTTAAAGGCGAACTTAATGCCCTTAAGCATTTTCTACCAGTGAACCTTTAGAATACAGAAAATAATCATAGCTGGCGATATGAGAACACATAAATAAAGTAAGCGGCCAAATTACTGGTATGTTATATAAATAACTAGCGACCCGCCCCGCCTTCGCACGGGTACTATATTATACATATAAACCTTCCTCTTGAATCACTCTATCTATTAAAAAAACCGCATCAAAATCCGTTGCGTAGTTTTAAAGATCTAAGCATACATAGGGACAGACAGCGGGAAGAGACTTTGTTTTATACTATGTAGTGATTCCAATTAATTGTATCCGCAGTACTGGACACGAAAGACGTTACCAGACATACGGGGTCATATATATAGATTGTATTTTACATAGAATAGCTTTGAGGAAGCGCGGTACAAAATGCAACTTCGTCCATAGGCTTCAAAATGGAAGGCTCAGATTGATTTCTCGTAAATCGCTATGATTCAATAGAAATTAATTCCAGGCATCACCAGACACACAGATTGTGTTTGAGTAACGATAATTGTTATCGGTGGGAGATGAAAGCAAATAAATAACGTTTCTATTCATTAAAGCCACACAATGGCATTAATTAAAACAAACATGGCGTTATTATTGTTCTTTCAAATTCACCTGTCCATATGCGCACATTTTTAAAAATAAGTTTTGGTACGGAACATTAAAAATGGTGCAGGATAATGCTAGGCTAGATAGGATCTCTAATACAAAGATAAGTAAAGATAAGTGAATCCATATTTATGATTGAATACGATTGTAGTATTGAGCAGGTAACACGTGGACACGATCACGAGTAAACAGCGTGATTGCCAAGGTTGCAGATCAAAAGTAGGTAAGAATAAAAAATAAATACGCAATTTTACTTATAACATTTTTACCTACGTCAGTTACCTAATATTTAGTGTATACCACGCATTTACAGACTTATGGCCGGTTCCAATAATCAATCCACCGATAGTTTTCCTTATCGGCAGTTACATTTTGACAGATTACCCGTAGAAAATGTGTCAAAATGTAACTGTTGGTAAGGAAAACTATCGGTGGATTGATTATTGGAACCGGCCATTAGTAGGTAAAATTGGATAACATCGCAGTTATGAATAACAATACCGACCCAAGCAAGAACGGTATGGATAAGAGTAACGCAAGAAAATGTAACGTAAAACGGGGTGAGTAGGGACGAAACTGACATTCAAACCTCGATAACATTTTAATTTTACTTATGCGAACTGAATGGTTTATATAATAAGTGTTCCGGACGTTTATATTTTAGTTTTTATTTTATTTGGGGTAGTTTTTTTTTTTTCATAACTGGCGATAAACAGGAATCGTAATTGGGGTGACATGTATGAAAACCTACAAAGGTAATTTTGGAAGATTGTTGGATCGATTTTATTTTATTATGAACTCTCCTATTTTAAATTGGAATACATTATTTAGCAGTAGACTTAAAATCCCATCTCACCCCCCTTTCATCCCTTCTCTCCCCATTCATAACCCAACTCTCCCCGCGAACCCTACTCACCCCATTTTACGGTATGACTACACCTATGACCCTTAACTTAGCTAAGACAAACAACATCGTCATTTCACCAGTATTAATTATCTGTATTAATCCCGGTATATCACAATTTTTCGAAGATGCCTTCCTTTTTTAGGACTGTTACAACCCTACACGTGTCCCCTGGGTGGTGCTAAAGAGTGCGAAACTTTAATTAAAGGCAAAATAAAGTATGCTATACGATTAAATAAATAAGATGCCTTTTGAGATTTGGGCTTTAGACGATGATGGTTTATTTTTCCATTATATTTGTTCTCTGTATCATATCGTTCAATCTTCCTAAGTTTTGTAACAGTTAAGGCGTTTCCTCCAGATTAGACACAATTGTAGAATCATATATTTCCTTACCAAAGTGGTAAATACGGGTGTAGACTCGAAAATTATTATTACTCCACAAGAAAGAAGAAAAAAAAATGCTTAGTAACGAAAATCCCATTCAGATATCTCAAAGAATTACGAAGCTACAACCGTTTTAATATTGCTTATTAGAGACGGAAAACGCAAACAGTGTGTGACGTCACGTTACGCGAGGCTGCCAGGGGGCCGCCGAGAATCATGTATTTCCTAACCACCATAGCAAAGTGGTAAATTGTATGTTCGGGAAAGTATTTCCCCGATATTTAAAATGTTCGTGTGAAACTTACATCATCATCATAATTGAGGTCCAACCCCTGGCTCTTCTGCACCACCATGCCTCTCAGGATCTTCTCCAGGTTGCCCGGCACGATGGCGGGCTTGAAGAAGGTCTCCCGCAGCCGGTGCGAGCTGACGCCGTCGGTCGCGGCGACCAGCTCGATGTCCTGGTCCAACAGGCTGTGGACGAAGTGGAAGGCCGCCGTGGCGAACGCGTTGCTCACGGTCGGGTTCACCTCCGAGTTGTAGCTCGCGTCGTAGCTGTCATACAACTCGTTGAAAGCTTTTCCTAAACAAGAGAGGGTGAGTATTATTATCTGAGATTGGCGCCCAATTTTGGAGAGCAACGACTTGCCTTGGAGTAGCGTGATGACGTTTTGTGATTTAATTGTTATTGTCATTTGAGCATATGTTTACGTTCAGCATGATAAGCTGCAAAATAATGTGACAAAGTACTCAATGGGTTATTAATTATTAAATAAGATACCTACGAAATATGTAAATATTGAATATAATGCAGAGTAAGTTTACTCAATAATAACAGGCCATTAATTAAGTGAAAGCAAGAACCGACCGCTGTAGCCTAGTTGGTAGTGACCCTGCCTACGAAGCAAGAGGCCCCGGGTTCGAATCCCGGTAAGGGCATTTGTTTGTGTGATGAGCACGAATATTTGTTTCTCAGTCATGGATGTTTTCTATGCATTTAAGTATTTATTTATTAATATAAGTATGTTTATCGTCGTCTAATGCCCATATCTATCAAATTGGGGGTCGATTTTCTTAAACCGCCATATATGTGCTTTAAAAAGCAATTTGCTGTACGCAACTACATACACAAGAGATAAGTTTATGTCAGAAAAACCCCGTAATAGGTTGACAACTGTGGGTTGTAGGTGGGTAGGGTAGTTACCAGTGAGCGCCGGCAGCCAGTGCGCGTAGGTCACGTGCTGCATCTCGGCCACGACGACCCGGCGCGCCTCGTGGAACAGCCGGTCGGAGCTCCAGCCCGCGTTGATGGTGGCTAGTTGGTAGCAGGTTGGTAGTTACCAGTGAGCGCCGGCAGCCAGTGCGCGTAGGTCACGTGCTGCTTCTCGGCCACGACGACCCGGCGCGCCTCGTGGAACAGCCGGTCGGAGCTCCAGCCCGCGTTGATGGTGGCTAGTTGGTAGCAGGTTGGTAGTTACCAGTGAGCGCCGGCAGCCAGTGCGCGTAGGTCACGTGCTGCATCTCGGCCACGACGACCCGGCGCGCCTCGTGGAACAGCCGGTCGGAGCTCCAGCCCGCGTTGATGGTGGCTAGTTGGTAGCAGGTTGGTAGTTACCAGTGAGCGCCGGCAGCCAGTGCGCGTAGGTCACGTGCTGCATCTCGGCCACGACGACCCGGCGCGCCTCGTGGAACAGCCGGTCGGAGCTCCAGCCCGCGTTGATGGTGGCTAGTTGGTAGCAGGTTGGTAGTTACCAGTGAGCGCCGGCAGCCAGTGCGCGTAGGTCACGTGCTGCATCTCGGCCACGACGACCCGGCGCGCCTCGTGGAACAGCCGGTCGGAGCTCCAGCCCGCGTTGATGGTGGCTTGTTGGTAGTTACCAGTGAGCGCCGGCAGCCAGTGCGCGTAGGTCACGTGCTGCATCTCGGCCACGACGACCCGGCGCGCCTCGTGGAACAGCCGGTCGGAGCTCCAGCCCGCGTTGCGCGCGGCCAACGCGCGCGCCACGCGGTTGTGCTCGCGCACCCACAGCGAGTACATGCTCGCCAGCCACGGGTGCATGTTGGCGCGGATGTCGCCTGGTATAAAAACGCTTCGTCAGTACACTTTTAGCAATATGTAGATGTCAGGCATGCAACGTAAAACACGAAAGAGGATTGCAAGAGTATGCAGATAACTTAGCATTCCTATAAACTTCGTCGCCGACATCCAAATCTATGCTTGTATCACTCATTGTCATTTTTCCATATAAAAATTGACATTTAAGGGGATGCCTTGATTTGAGTCGAACACGCCCCCTAGACAGAGATACGCTTATGCCTTCCGCGCACGAGAAAAGAGATGTAACACTCTTCGGAGATGGATTTTTTAAACAAATATCGATAAATACCTAAGTAAAGTTTTATTTAAATTTCATCAAGTGAGATTTTAGATGAGATAAAATACTATAAATAGTATTAACTTGATTGTGTCGTAAAATAATGTATCGTTTGAGTAGGCTGAGTAAAAAAAGGAAAATACTAACCCAACTTTGGATATTTTTCCTATCGAGGAAATTTTAAGCAATCATGTATCAATCAAATCAGATAAACAACCATATAAGTCAAGAATCATATATCTGAAAATCAGACCCTATTGTTTCTTAATCTAGTCAGAACGGCGTTTCAAAGCAAGCGATAATTTCCAATGCACCGCCTTAAATCTACCTGACGCGCGTACTTACAATGCGTTATGCGATCAACCATCTGGACACATTAGGGCACGCCGGTGTCGCGCTAGTGTGTGACGGCATTAAGTGTTGCAAACACTCACCAGCCTTGAAGCAAGTTTCCCCGCTGCCGGCCACGAGACACTGCGCAGTGGGGTCGGTGGACAGCGGCAGCAGGTCAGCGCCCGAGGTCTTCAGCAGCCCGCCCTCCTTCTCCCGGAGCGCCGCCGCCTCCCGCCCGTTGGCGCCGTACAGTTGCGAGCCGTCCATGAAGTGCGTAGCTTGGTTCATCTGGGAATGTGTACGAGGATTTTTGTAATCGGAGCTCTAATACTGCCAAATTATTTTAGTTGTAGAATTGCTTGTTGTAGAAGAAAAGTTGAAAAACCACCGACATTTTCATTTCAAAGTCCAATATCTCAAAAACAGCTTAACAGATTTTCATGAAACATGGCTAAGAACACTCGGGATAAAACTATCTATGACAGAAAATAAACCGCATTCAAATCGGTCCGTCCGTTTGGGAGCTACGATACCACAGACAGATACACAGACACGTTAAACTTATAACACCCCTCTCTTTGCGTCGGGGGTTAAAAATAATGCCCCATAGCAGACTAGTAAAACATAAACTGCTATAGTTATTTATGATACAAGTGTGGAAAGTAGGTGATTTCGCGAGCGAATGTATAATTCGACACGAGTCGGAAATCATCTTTACGCGCGTGTATCATACAACGTTTTACTATGCCTTGTGTGAGGAAATATATTAAATGGTGAAATGTCGGTTTAAAATAGATAGGTTAAAATTGAAGAACCTAGGTAGATTGTCAGGTACCTACTTATTATCTGGAACTGCATTGAACAACTTCTCCACATCTTTTGCTGTCAAGCTTATTCACTTAAAAGTTAAATCCATTGTATTGTGGTTTTGGAACACAATTAATTTTGAGTAACTCAGTATATTAAACAACAAAAAGACGCTGTACCGCCGTAGTTCTAAGAAACATACTGACACTATTGAAACGCAATACCTAAATCATTATTATTATTGCTTACTCACTTTCACTCGATATTTTTAACTTATTTACATAAAATAACTCCAAAGTAAACAACAATCACAACAATGGCGGGCTTTTTAGTTTTAAATACATGCGCGGTCAACATATGCGCATTGCGCATGTGCAAGTCGCCATACTGTCGTATCGCAAAAGGCAAAAGAAAGATGCGTTCAGCCAAACACATTAAGTGAATATTTAAAATTAATTAATTTATTGACCAAATTCAAAATATATAAAGATAAATAAATCATTTTATACATTATTAGTATGTATGTACCTTTTATATTGAAAGAAAACGTGTAACTGAAATATTTGTAAAACTTTTCTCGAGTAATAAAAACTCTTTGCGTCGGGCTGACAACGGACATAAAAAAAAAAAAAAAAAAAAAAAAGTAAAAAGCACTAGTGCGAAAAAGTGGCACTTTCCGCACAATTTGGGTGCTTGGAAAACGCTCTTTTCGAGCACATGCAACGTAAAAGTCTATACAAAGTCGCTAAGTTTCACAATAGAGAGGACTCTGTACCTACCATTCATTTTGTACGGCACCTAGGCCTCTGCTTAATACAATAGCGCCATCTATGAACTCAATGAATATTGAATAGGCGTCTAATAGAATAATTTAAACGAATATAGGGTTCTGGTCATAGGAAATCAAGATCCCGACAAATAATATAGCTACGTGCTTGTATATTACTCCAGGAAAATTACGGTTTTCAAAAACATTAATTTATAATAGGTTTTTTTTATGATTTCATTTCAAAATGTTATTCTAAGATGCTTTATTCAAGAATCCGACAATCTCTCCACCCGGAATTAATTATATAGATTTAAATGAAGCATAGAGCAAATGTAAATGAACCAAATAAAGACAAAAATGTTTATTCATATTTTTTCTGATTTTTCAGAAGCTAGCTAATTTATCTTTTTTTTTTGATGTCTGAAATTTTGTCGGATTCTGTCGCTGAGTAACAATTTAATTGATATTATATCCGTTACACAAAAAATAAGCTATTATAAATTATTTCCAAAATTGTCATTTTTTCCATACAAGTTGTCAGTTTATTGACTATATGCCTAAGGGCGTGCGCAATAGAGTTGTGCACACAAATTTGTGTCACTGCCTTCATTCATATTTTTGCCGACACATATTTAACCAATAGCGGCGACCAGATTGTATCGATGGATAACAAAGGAGTTTTCATAAGAACCCTCCAGATTTCAGACCCGGATACATAAGATATTTATTACTAGTAGACGTTGAGAACAACAATACAACTATGCCTTCTATCTGATACGATATACATATGTATATATATCTAAATCTTTAGCCAATTTTATTATTATTATTTTCTCATAATGCTTTTACATGTAATCCAGTGACCAAAATCCATACGATAAATAAATAAATCTGATACGACACTGAAGCGAACCATGTCCATGACATTTATTACAGGAAAACTCTTTAGCGACCCGCGCCTAAAGAGCATGTAAATACCTACCAACCTTACATACTCGCATGAATATTCAATAACAAGGTCATTGTCAAAATAAACTAGCAGGTAAGCTGCATACTATATCGCAGAATTTTCCAATAAATAAATATTCGCGGACAATCTTACAAAACTCGACCTAGTCCCAAACTACGCACAGCTTGTAGGTACTATGGGTATTGGGTACAAGACGACGATAAACATACTTACCTATATATGTAGATAAATAAATGCTTAAATGCATAGAAAACATCCATGACTCAGGAATAAATAAATGCCCTTACCGGGATTCGAACCTTAGCTAAACAGGTCATCAATGTTTCATACTCGTAATACCAGTTTTATTCCTAGCCATTTATTCTTATCAAATGATAAATATCATCTAGTTATCTAGTATGACAGTGATAAGATAAGCCATGGTCTGGACAAATCACACTCTACCATATCTCATTAAAAACGTGGGTATATAATATACCTATACTATATCTATTGAGATTAAGGCTAGAATTTTTCCATAACATTGTATGATGTCGCACTACGCCTACGATATAAACGTAATACCTAGGTAGGTTAAAATACAAGTAAGAACATACTGCTGAGGTATCTTTCTACTCGGAAACTGAATAAATCTGAACGGTTTTCCGAGTCGCATAACAAGGTCAATAAACTATTATTATCATTCGGAGCTGAACGAATTGTAACAAGGTTAGTACAGTCTGCGATACAAGTGTTATTTTTTTTAAACAAAACTGATTTCTTTCTATTTGATAAGGTTCATATTCAAGTGTTATTTCGTCAACCAGGCTTGTTTACGCGATCAGTTTTACCTTGAGCTCGAGATACCTACATACATTGCACCCGCGATATTGCATTTATAAGCAAGTAGGTGCACATTTCCAACTTCTATATAATTGAACGACAAATACAGTTCTGTAAGTAGTAAGTGCAGTCTATTTTTAGTAGTATGCCGGTTTAAATAGGTCTAAATGTCTAGCTACTAACTGTATACGAATCTTATCAGTTATCAAGTTCACAAGCGCTAACCTAAATATCTACCCTTCTTTAGTAACGAGTATAATAAGGTGTGAAAAAACTAACAGTATTAATTAATCACTTACAAATTTACACTCCATAATAGGTAATACCCGAGTAAATAACAGGTCAACGAGTCTAATAAAAACTACTTCAAAGACAAAAAATATTATGCTGGTAGCTCCAATCAATTCTTGTTGTAGTTTCAACAGGCTACTTAGGTACGTAATTGAGAGAGACATATCATACAAAAGATATTGAGGTTAATTGTGTTCACTGGCGCACATTGATCATAGAAAGTGCCTTTGATCAGTAGGTAGAGAAGATACCATTTACTTGCTATTTTAGCGTTTTAATATGTATTCCGTAATGAGTAATTCCCCGAGAAACATCTTTTAACACAATATTATCTACTTATTTCCTGCAACTACTGACGTAAATATTAAACTTTATCAATAAATTCCTGTTCTGATATAATAAGGAAACGTTATCTTAAACAATCATTGTTCCATAAGGGGAAAGATCTACCTATTTCCAGTAATTATGCCGAAGATATCTAAGATGCTATTGCTTCGATGTCCTTATTTGGTAGACTAATTTACTAAATTATACTATTACTAGCATATACCCGCGACTCTCTCTGTTCGTTCGTCTCGTAGCACTATATACATTTTTACCGGGATAAAAACTATCCTATGTCCTTCCCCGGGACTCGAACTATCTCTATACATATTTCATCTAAATCGGTTCAGCGGTATAAGCGTGAAGAGGTAACAGATAGCCACACTTTCGTATTTATAATATTAGCAGGATAAGAGTGAATAGTTTTTTTTAATCTCACCTGTTCTGCAGCACCAAAACTGCAATCTCCTCTGTAAGTGGTGACCGACCGGGTGTACTCCATGCAGGTTTGATATTGGTTTTTGTAGAAGGGATCGTCGAACGGCACTGAGATGGGCATGCAGCTCGGGTGAAGGTAGCGAGGTGACAGCGCTGAGCCATCATTGTCACAGCAGCGGATTGGCTGGTTGGTGTGAACTGGTAAACAAACATTCATTATATTTATTTCATTAAAATCAATAATCAATAACCACACACATAAAATATATGAAATAATAAATATATAAAAAGGCGCAGCCCAATTAAAAGAAGTCTACAAAAATGTCTCTTATTTTAACGAGATGATAATATAGTTCAAGACTACCGCAAAAACATTTTAAGAAATTTCTGAGAACATAAGGTGAGCGGTTATTTAAAATCGGTAATCCTTTTCGGGGTTAATGTAGGTAGTACATACATCGAAACTCATGAGCATTACAGAAGTAAAGTAATTTAAAGAATAATACCTAATCTGCGTTTACATTACATTGATATATTATCTATATCAATGATAGAACAAGTCCTAAGCAGAATCATCGCAGTCCGTGAAGTCTGCTCGCATAAAACAGGTTTTGCTACTAGGGTGATTGGCCGTAGCTAAATATAAACCTAGCTCTAACTGAAAATAGTAACCATAAGAAGGGACTACTTACTTGTCTTCCTTACAGGAATGTGAACCAGGTCTTGGTAGATGAACTGACTCCAAACAGGCAAGGCGATGGTTTTTTTGTCATCAGGTCGGTCCAAGTTACTGGTAAGTTTAGTGCTTACTAAACGGGCGGAGGGCAGTGGCCTGTTACTCATTGAAGTGCGGGGCTGAAATTAAAATGTTTATTTTGTAGAATATAACAAAACAATTCTAATACTCTGTTTTATTTTCAATACACAAAAACAAGAAAGTACAAGATAACACGTAGTTAGAGGTAAAAAACAGGCGGTTTTATAACTAAAGACTGCTCTGTTGGATTTTAATCTTTGTGAAATATTATTATGTTATTTGTATGAGTTTCAGCTAATTTAAAATTGACTATGCGAACCTCTACAATGCCATCGGCATATTTGGGATGCAAAAGCCGCTTGTAGCCTGTAAGTGCTTGACCCCAGGAAGACCGCACGGGGTTGTTACACGAACCATCGAAGGACCGGTAACGCGAGGACAGCTTGTTAGAACGGCACGCCAGTCTTTCAAGCGCAGCACACTCCGGTCCATATTCACTATCACGCAGGCTTAAAGTACTAACAAAACTTGCACACTCCTCCTTGTCTAAACCGTATCTAAAAAGAAAAACAAATAATTTATAATAACTTAGTAAAGTACGAACCACGTACGAACCTCTTAACGATAACAAACAAAGCCAAATGTAAAATGATGTATTCAGAGACAAATCATTAAGTTAAAAAGATAAGGACAAGGAAAATCTTATGTTGTAAACTAACCTTGTGCATCGAGTTACAACCAGATTCTGTGACGCTTTTGTGATAATCATAGACGACTTCTCATAAAGCATTGCGTCATCAGAAGGGAGTCCTTGGATCATGAATCCCTTTCCTGGCGAGCCTGCCCTGGGGGTGATTCCAGCGGCGTTCAGATTTTGTTCCAGCCTCTCCAACAAAGACACGGATAACTTGCTAATACTGATTGATTTGTTAGTTTGAGTTCCAGTTACAGGGGGAAGTCTTCGTAACATCTCTGCACTTGGAAATGGGAAGTCATACATCGGACGAGGGTGAAGGTTGTCTGAAAATATATAAACCTTTCAGAATACCAAATAGATATATGTATTTAGAAGCAGTTTTTGTTTAGATTTGTTTGTTGCTTACCAGAATTTAATATTAAGTTTAGCGGGTAAGGGACGACATGGCTTCCGAACGTCACACCCGCCCACAAGACAACTCCTAGCAAAACCACCTTGATCATTTCTTCCAGAATACTGAAACAAAACAGAAAACATCAGTTAATGAAGCAATACACGAGCTGCGGCGGAAGTAGCTATTAACTTTGCTCAGTAGCATTAACGAATCGAAACTTTAATCGAGTTGATGCGCACTAAGTATGTATTAAAACCTTAAAAACTATTTATGAGGGCCAATCAATGAGAACAAACCGGCAAATCTTCACGACCAACATGAATGAACCTCTAATGATAACTGTTAAGTTTGAAGTGAAACTGGTAACGAGTGAGCAAACAGTTTATAAGAAGATACATATTCTGATATCTGGGGCAATGGCTAAGGTTATCGTGTGGTCTTTGGCTGGCCCAGTCTAACCGTCAACAACTCAATAGTCAGTCTTGTAGATGCCTACCTACTATAGTTACGTTTTGTTTCTCTTATCACGAAGCCAAGCCTCCGATGATGTAGGGACAAGCCCCCGGATCCACAGATCAGACTTTGACCACATCTAGTAGTCGTAATTAACTTGGCTGGATGTTTAATTAAAGGGGCATACGAAGAGTTCCGTATAACATTTTGTTGTGCGTAATAAGATACATATTTTTACCAAACGTCGAACACACTCACAATCTGCCTAGGGAATCTACCTCAGACACAAACTGAACAAATAAGACGGAATATCAGTCTACAATAAGTAATACGTAACGGTTAAAACTTTCTGATTGTCATAATCATAATATATCTTCTGCCCGCGACTTCGTACGCGAATAAATTATGGTTTACATGATATTATTATGTTTAACCATACTATTGTCAAATTTGAAAATAATTATTTAATTTCCATAGACTGTGCGTGTGTGGACTGTGTGCCCTCATAAACTTGGTCGTCATAGTACATTACGTACCTAGGGCGGTGAATTCGTGAATTCCTTCGGTTCGGGCCACAAACACCTGCGATCTGGGGCTTTACGAATTACCGCCCGTGGTGCGTACACAATTTTACGTCCTCCTGGGTGTGAAGGGAGATTTGCCGCTGCGCCCGTGGGCGGTAAATCTCACTTACCTCCCGTAGTGACGTAAATAATATTATATAGATGCCCAAAGTATCCTTTTAGAGAGCGCTCCCTATGCGAGCCCCAGATCCGAAGGCCCTAGGGCGAGCCCGACGGATACTCACTATCTTTAGGTGTCTTGCAAGCGAGACCTGAGGCCAAAGTGCCGAATTTAAGGTGAGCAGCAAGGCAAGCGAAGCCGAAGGCCGAGCTTTTCATTGGAATTGAAGGCAAATTGGAATCAATCCTTCAGAGAGCGGTCTCAATGCGAGCCTGAGGGCCTAAGGCCCGAGGCCGAGCCCCCACGGATACGCGTTATCTCCGAGTAACTTGCAAGAGAAACCTGAGGGCCGAAGTCGTGAAGGTAAACTGGGAGGCAAGCGGAGCCGAAGGAATGAAAAATACACAACAACTTTAGATGACCTCTGATTTCATAGCAAATATAGGAAGGCAGGGATCAAGGTTGCTGGTTTTTCAATATCAACAGCGACGTCCTCAGTGACTGAAGTTCCAATATAATTAGGTCTCTAATGTCTAACAGTTACTATATCGATGGAGGTATCAACCAGTTTTGGTTAATATATATATATATATATATATATATATATAGCTATAGTTCTTTCTACTTTCTAGTCTTTCTAGTAGTATATTATATTCTTGCCAATTTTTTTCAGCTCATAGATTTAAGGAGTTCCCATACAAAGTTCAACCCCATTTTTAACCCCTTTGCACCCTTATCTTTATAATTTTTATAGTCTATGCCTATTCTGATATATAAGGTACATAACTGGAAAGTTTCATAAAAAATCGTCCAGTAGTTTTTGCGATTAATTGGAACGTACATCCAAACTTTCGCATTTATAATATTAGTAGGATAGTTTTATTCTTAGGCCCCCCCCCCCCCCCCCCCCCACACTACCGGCGTCTTGTGAACGTACGTTTGTATGAGAACGTTCACAAGACGCCGGTAGTGTGGAGGGGCCCTTAACTACACCTGCCCGCGTGGCTCCGCCCGTGTATTACAAATAATACAGGTAGAACACAATTATATACTCTTGATAATATCTTCCGATATACAAACGAACAAAGCTTAATAATTTAAGTAGGTATAGATATAGTGCGAAAGGCATTATTTGGGGGAGGTATATGTCCAGCAGAGGACTTCTTTCGGCTGCTGTGATGAAAATGATAGAAAAAATAAAGTGTAATTTTACTTTACACACATATTTTTTACCTTATCATAGCTTACCCTAAACTAGCAGCGTGTAACATGGATGAATTGCTGATAGATATACCTAGTATAATTTAACTTTACACACATATTTACCATAACATATAGCTTACCCTAAACTAGCAGCGTGTAACATGGATGAATTGCTGATAGATATACCTAGTATAATTTAACTTTACACACATATTTACCATAACATATAGCTTACCCTAAACTAGCAGCGTGTAACATGGATGAATTGCTGATAGATATACCTAGTATAATTTAACTTTACACACATATTTACCATAACATATAGCTTACCCTAAACTAGAAGCGTGTAACCTCACGACTTTACAAATAGTTCCGGATTTGAATCAAGTTGAAGTATCGCCATAGATAACTATTATCAATGTTTACCCACGTTTAAGAGGTCATGCCGCCTATTTATCCCTAGGTATCTAACTTTCCAGAAGGCGTAAGTAGGTATGATGGATGCGTTTATCATGTGACGAAAACAGATGAAGTATCTTTTTCTTACCCCTGTGAATAGAAAAATAATGGATGCTTATTATACATATTACTTAGTATAGCTATGGTAAGTTGTGCATTTTTTAATCCTTTTTCGACAAAATACGACATTATTGATTATTTTTTTTAGTGGCTACACCCCTATTATTAAAATTTGAATCATTAACTCTACACGAAACAAATAGCATGAAGAGAGATTTTTTTTTTCAATTCATGTAGGTAATTTTGTATTAGGTAGGTACTTAGGTATATCAACTGTAGTGTCGAACAAAACTCACCACGGCACGGACCTGGGCAAAATGAGTTATGATGATGCATTCGCACCTTTTTATACCACGGTATTTGTTTGGGTATTTGTATTAGCGTGTTGTTGCCAATAATACAAAACCTGTTTTTTACTCAGGGCGTTGAACTTTTTGTTCTCTATTTCTTTAAATCTTTGATGCTGATACGAATCCAACTTTCATTCATAAGTATGTATATTTGTAGTAAACTAATTTGAATATATTTAAGGAATATTATTAAATGCACATCTGTATAATTTTTCAGCGTACTAGGTAACTCCACTAATTAACTGAATGCATACCAGAAAAATTAATGCTGTGCAAAAATACAATTGATTAACTAAACATGTCCTACAAAAAAAAAAAAAAAACATACAAAACTACATGACCTTTTTTATCGAATTCACACCAAAATAACCACTATTTTACACTATGTACAATGATTTTTTTTTGTGTACTTAATTATACATGACATACAAGATGACTGATTAAATTGGGTTTTATTTAGAATAAACGATGTTCCTAAAAGTAAATTAGGTGACTTCCTTAAAAAAGTTTTAATATGTTTGTTGAACTAAGGAATTGTTAGATAGTAGAAGTTAGTAAAACAGTTCTGCAAAGTATATTGAATTTGATTTATTTAGTGTGCATAATTTGTCTGCAAGTCAGTATTTTTGGTTTAACTTAGAAGTATTTTGTTCGAAAAAAGGGTATATACAGACATCGATTTAATTACATGCCTATATTTAACAGGGTTCGAAAGGATAATTATCAATGATAATTATCGTGATAATAGCTATATTATATCCAATTATTACGAGATAATTATCGTGATAATAATAGATGGATAATTATCGATTGATAATAACAAAAAAAATCGCTCGTGAAAGTGAACTGTATTCGAAGTATTCGAACGTGTATTTCCGCACTTGCGTCTATCCGAACGCACAGTGTCAACGTGACGTGCCGCGCCGTGGGTATTCCCCTTACAAGAAAAATTCTGTTCAGGATTATGCAGTTGAGCAAACTCGAGTGTCATTGGTTCTTATATTAGTGATAATTATCTGATAAATATCAAGAAGCGTAATTATCTTGATAATTACGCCCTGATATTTAACACAGGACATATCACTATTAGATATAATTTTTTGCTTTACAATAGAATAAGAATAGTTACATCTAAGTAATACAAACAAAAATAGACCTTATTGTCTAGGCTATAGAGATCAAAAATCATTAACAGGTTTTTAATCAATTATCTTATCAATTATCATATCATACCTAGTTATGGTTAAAGAAAAAGACTCTGTTCCGGGGAATGGAAGAGTTACTGAAAAAGCGTTTTTATTAAAGGATTGAACTAATGTTAACAAGCTTGTTTTATTTACTAGAAACCTGAAAACCCATCCAATTAAGCTGTTTGAAATAAATACATAATCAAGGCAAAACCTTAGGAATATCTCTATGTCTACACAAGTTAATATTATGCATACAAAACTAAGCTAAAGACTCTATTTCTATGTAAAAGAAAAAAACTTATTAGATAAAAGTATGTATTGGTATTATGAAGCAGATCACTCGTTCGTTCGAGTATCTTTCTCTCTGTCACTCATGCTTAGAGTGAGGGAGAGGGATTTGTTGCAGGATTGGGCTTTCTTTTTATAATACATTATACAATAAATGGTATACCTATAAGGATAACATCTTCTTGTTGAGGTGAATGAACAATTGGAGCAGTTGGCAATTAAGTTTTGATTATTTTGCCATTTTCGTCAGTTACTTGTATTTTCCGTTCCAGACCGGATTCTGGGTGTCACATACATAAGCATGGAGCTGACAGCCGTAACATTGTGTCGGTCGTCTCGACGTATGGCTTCCTCAGTGGTGTTCAAATGCAACAGCATCTCTGACCGGCTCAAAAGACCGTAATTTGTGTGTCCCTCCAAAGAAGGTAGGTATTAAGAGGAAGACGTCGTGGCCCACAATCCTGTTACACTGCATCGCGGGGACCGCCTCCAGTTTGGTGCTCAAGGCCACCTGGACAGTTTCGCCCAAGTACCCCCTATTTTCTTGGTTGCGAACGTGTTAAAACCAACTCGGTGTGTCAAATACCTCATAGTATGTTAAATGGTGGAATATCGGAAGCAACATTAGATATCTACAATCCTACAGCAATAAATGCAATAATAAATGTTAACACTTTTGCAAGCGACTGTATACGAAGTTCCGAAAGGAATGAACGAATGATGGTAAGATGATACCTACTTTCACTCACTCTTTGAACAGCTGTTATGATAATGACTCATGGATAGGGATTTGTTTTATTTTCTTATTTATCTGCGTGCCTTTTAATTATTATTATGATTACTCAACTAATAGTAGGTGCCTATAGTCCTAAAGTTGTAATGTATGAGAGCATAGACATGAGGGGATAGTTATTATGTCGTCACGTCATGTGTTTAACGAAACATGATTAGAGAAGTAGGTAAGTGTCATTCATTATATTAATAAACATAAACAATCGATAAACAATAATATTATGATGGTCTTATCGCAAAGCTTTCCAACGCCTCTCTCATTTGACATACATTGCGTGACATTTATTACTTGCCAAAACCATCTGATTTTAGAACGATGAAATGTAAACGATACACTGAATCGACTTACGTGGAATGTTCCCCGCAGCCATCGCATTCAGAACGCCTTCTGGAACATTTCTCTGGAGACTTGTTCTTGGTGGTTTCAGCGTTCAACACCGACTTTCCTTCAATGATCCGTTTAAACAACATAATAGTAGGAGCAGGATTTGTTGTTTACGGCAATTGTCACGTTTCTCGCGAATGTTTAGTTTGTTGAGCACTACAGCTGACGGGACTTGCTCGAAAAAACGCTGTTCCATTAGATTGGCAATAGAGCCAATTCCTTAATCTACTGCCAAACTTGCACTGAATGGCAGTAGGAGTGTGTGTGGCAATGGAATGGAACGAACTCACTCAACTCACTCGATTCCCCGAGCGACTACGCCCCGCCCCTACTTTACCCCCCTCCAAAACACCATGCAAAGGTAACAATGTCACAGCGTAGTAAAAATGTGCAAGAATGCAGTATCCATAGAACTGTTTTTTTTTACTGTTGATAGAATTACACCATAGAAAATGTTTTGCAACTTTTAACCACTTTTCAACTAGTGACTGTAAATAATTTAAACAGTTATTGCGGAACTCGCGGAAGTAGAAAAAAATATTAGTTATTTTCTTATCTGCCTTAAATTAGACTGTGGTTCGGACGTAATGGAGAGATTTTATTGCCAAACTGCCTAGCTATAGTCTGTTCTTTTAGGTATTTAAAAGAATGTAAATAAACAAAACCACGTGACTTGGTCACTCAGCCAATAAGATAATACCATAGATACAAAATGTTACTATTCATAGCAATCTTACACGGCATTTTGTATCTATGGTATTATCTTATTGGCTGAATGACCAAGTCACGTAGTTTTGTTTATTTACATTCTTTTAAATACCTAAAAGAACAGACTATAGCATGATCGCGTTTAAGTCGGACATTGACATAAAACATTCGTCCCTCTCGCTCGTGCTAACTTCCTTGCTACTAAGGGACGAATTATTTACCTATGTCCGACAAATTTTCACGTAGCGTACTTATGAACTACTTAGCTAGTAAAATAATCAACATTTTCTACAAAAAAAAAATTAAGTAGGTACCTGCCTAGTTAGTATTTAACCGGTTAGCGACCACCTAATTTAGTGTGCTGGTTTGCGTTTGCGAACACTCAGGTGAATTGGTGAACAGAAAGGATATTTTCTCGTAATAATTGTACTTAGGTACTTACTCAAAAAATTACATACAGATTTCACGGTTGGTTTCACGTTGGATTAGAGTCTGTCGAAATGTTATTGTCATTAATTGAAAAAAAAATGTCCCTCAAATAGTCGCCTAAGCGGTGCTTATAACACCCATTTTATGTGAATAACCCATGAATAACCAAAATAAACAAACAATTTCGCAAGTAAGTAGATAAAACTATTTCTTCACTTACTTATATTACAAACGTTAACTTTTCCTAGGTACCTATGTAAGTAAGTAATACAACTAATACAAAACCTGTAACGCTGATATTTATATAAACTATGATTGATTACATTGAAAATGTAAACTGAAAGGTCAAAGCGAGCTGACAACTTAGCTTTCATTTAGAGTGTAAACACTAATTTTTGTATTATGTGTAATTATGATATGATTCATTATTTCGCGTCAGCACTTGAATAAAATCTCAATAGCACGTGGTGAGCGCATGTTCACGGCGTGATCGACAGAATCTTCCTTCCTTCTCTACGTGGCTATCCGTGTCCCCTTTCCGCATCACGGGGTGACAGCGTGCTCGAAATGCCGGTTTGTTTTTGCTGAGGACACCGTTCGAATAGCGTAATGTTAATGTTCATACAGACTTGCCTTTATTTATAAACTTCGTATGGATCTCCTGCAAATACCTACTTACCCACCTCTGTCAAATGCACTGTTCACCTTTTGCGTAGTTAAGTATATTATAAGTACCAGACTGCTGTAGAATGGAGATAGGGTTTTACGATATAGGTACCTTGTTACCTGCCTACCTATCGCGAAAGTGCTCTTTCACGGTCTCAACACTCAATTCAATTTACTTATAGGTATATATATTATAACCGACTGAGTTTGGCCAAAGGAAAGGGTAAAGTGTTTCCTAAATTAAGTTTTAGGACCGGTTACCTTATGGCCGGCTGCAATAATCAATTCACCGATAGTTTTCCCTACCGGCAGTTAAATTTTGACAGATTACCTACCCGTAGAAAATGTGTCAAAACGTAACTGGTGGTAAGGAAAACTATTGGTGTATTGATTATTGGAACCGGCCAACCATTACCATTAGTAATCGCAAGTTGAGTCCTATAAAATTTGATTGTATGGGAAGTTTTAGAGATGTCTATAGGTCATTATGCAGGTTACGCGACCACGACCAGCATCGGTTAGCGACCACCTGAAACCTGAAATAAAATGTTTTTTTTTTTAATTAAAGATAATAACAGGCTCTAAACCAACCGTCAATGTATGCAATTTTTAACTACTAAGTAGGTACCTACTTAGTTATTATTCACCAATTCACCTGGTACCGGCACACAAAACTAGGTGGTCGTGGCCGGCGAAATGACCCTTTTTTTACGTTGGCGGAATGTTTGATGCAACCCGGTCGGGGGGGACCGGACGGGTGTGTGGGACTCCCGGACGGAAGGCCCAGACTACCCACTAAACCCCCAACGATTGTCCAGCCAAGGAGGGTCAAAGTTTCTCTTGACGCATTCTACTTTGACCCTTCTTCGTCCCGCGACCCTGCCATATGATACAGACAACTACGAGTCTACGACGGGGGCAGCAAATGGAATAGCGACGGTGTGCGCGCCCCGCTCTCCGTCTGCGGATATTAAGAGCCGAAGGGTCGTTCTCCCTCCCGCTCACTCTCCGCAGCCTGCTTGTACCACTGTGCCCCCCACGTCAAGCATACCTCGAGTGTGTGGCGCACACACAGAACGTGGGCGCACATCATCTACTGCTACTCCACACTCATGGCAGCGGGACTTTCCTCACGACCGGCGACTTGGTGCAGATACTCCCCGAAGCAACCATGCCCTGTGAGTACCTGCACCAGATGTAAGTATAGTTCGCCACGTTTGTGGTCGACCCACCTCTCGGAGTGGGGCAAGATTGCCCCTATTGTTAGTTTGCCGGCCTTGCTCACTTCCAGATCTGCCCTCCATCTCGGGAGAAGGGCAATCATTGCTGCGTCCCGAAGCCCTTCGATACCTCCCTTTGGTTAGGATGCTCTCCCCTGGCCCAGTTCCGCACGGTATTGATATACTTCGGCCAGAACCTCCGCTTGTAGTTTCCAGGGCGGATCTCCCAGTAGTGTGGCAGCCGCCCAGCCCCCCTATTCTGTAACTTGTTTTAAGCTCACCTCAACGCTCACCCACAAATATATCTTGACACCGGGATGCTAGTAACTAAGCGTAGCTATAGGTAGAGGTCTAGTTTCGTGACGGGTGACCGGCGGGGTGAGACGCATTAAGGCGTAGCGAATAACAGCCCCGGAGACTGCGATACACCTTCGTTTTTTTTTTTTTTTTAACGTTGGGGAAAATGCCTTTACGCATCCCGCCCGCCACGGGGAGGGGGGCAGCGCGGGTATGACGGACTAACCGCGGCAGAAGCCTTGGACTACCGTCTAAAAACCTAACGAGTGCCAGCTCCGTCTGGGAGGGGCGCCGCGGGATCGCTTTACGCATTCGACCGCGTGCGTCCCGACGGGTGGCAGGGTAGCGGGCCGCAGACATAAAGCGCCAAATGACAGCGCATTCAGTCGAGTGGGACCAATTTTGGCAGGGTATCCCCCGAACCCCGCACCGTCCCACTACGGTGGAGGAGGCAGTAAATGCGCGTAGCGCCTGGCTCTGCCTCCCGTCCGTCGCCGGCGGAGCGGATCCGCGAGGGGATCATTCTCGCGTGCCCGCTCTGCGGCCTCCTTCTGCGACATAACCTGGTCACTGAAGGAGGCCATCGCCTTCCATGCATCCTCATTGTCGAGCATGGCCCTAATAACACCCGACAACGAGACGTCCGACCGCGTCACTGCTTCTAAATCAGTCCGTTGGGACCTCCACGCTGTACATTCTTCTAAAGTGTGACGCGCCGTGTCCACGGGCGCACAACACTCATGGCAGCAAGGGGAGGATTCTCTCCCTATGCGATGCAGATACTTACCAAAGCAGCCATGGTTAGTAAGTATCTGCACCATATGGAACGTCAGGGTTCCATGCTGCCTCTCAATCCAGTATTGCAAATGAGGTATTACTGCTTCCACCGTTACTAAGCCGTAATCCGTGGACCCCAATTCTTCTTTCCACTGGCGGAGCGATTCGTTCTGGGCAAACGCTCGAACGCGGTCCAACTCCTGCCGGTCGGGAAACTCCCCTGCCGCTTTTTTCTCAGCCCTATGTTGATGGACCTTAGCGAGCACTTGTGCTTGTAGGTCCCAAGGAGGGTCCCCAGCCAGGATCGTTGCTGCTGAAAAGGATACTGTCCGATATCCTCGAATGGGCCTTAACGAAATCGTCCTTTGAGGTCTGCGGAGTAGGGCCTTATTTGTCGCTGAGAGGGCATCAACCCATATGGGAGCCCCATATAAAGTCATGCTCCGTATGACCCTTGAGTACAGGAGCCTGCATGTAGCATTGGGCTCCCCGATATTGGGGAGCAGTCGGCTAAGTGCTGCGGCTGTAGACATTAACTTCGGAGCAAGCTTGGCAAAGTGTACCCCGAAGTTCCATCGTCCGTCTAGAATAAGACCTAGGTACTTCATATGAGGTTTAACCGCCACGACCTTCCCATTTACCCTGATCCCGGCATTTCGAGGAGGGCCTCTCCTAGGACCATGGAATAGGAGAGCTTCTCCACCTCTTCTTCACTTCTTCACCTTGAGACCCAGCTGATGAATTCGGTCGATCATAAGTGATGTCCCGACCGTGGCTCTTCTGGCAGCCTCCTCATAGGAGTGACCTCTGCATGCGATGAGGGTGTCGTCAGCGTAAGCGAGCACACTCATGCCCGGCAGGACTGGGCCTCGCAAGAGCCAGTCGAAACCGAAGTTCCACAATGTGGGACCCAAGACAGATCCCTGTGGGACGCCAAGTTCAACTTGTCGCTGGAGCATCGATCCGCTTACGTCTTCCCATGCAACGTAGTGGTCTTCTAAGTAGCTTCCCAACAGTCTCCACAGGTAGACAGGCACTCGGAAGTATTGAAGAGCTTCCTTGAGCGTTTCAAATGGGAGACTGTTGAAAGCATTTTTAACGTCTAAGGAGACCGCCAGCATTACTTCTCCTCCATCCGTAGCTTCTTTGGAGAGAACTCTCAGGTAGTCTATTGCGTCAATAGTAGACCGGCCTGCCCGAAAGCCGAACTGAACATCAGAAAGGTTCGGTCCTACTTCCTCGAGATGTCGAACGAGGCGGTCAGACAAGATCTTCTCGAGAAGTTTACCCACCTCGTCCAACAGCACAATGGGTCTAAATGCTGAGGGATGGCCTTGCGGGCGACCCTCTTTAGGAATGAAGCAGACTCTGCCCGTCTTCCATGGACTTGGGAACTGACCAGTACGAAGACATTTGTTAGTTCCCGAATCCAGTCTACCCATGCTTCTGCCACAGCAAACAATAAACGACCTGGCACTGGCACGCCATCTGGCCCTGGGGCTGTCCGTCTTTTACGGATTCGTTCTAGGGCTTTGCTCATTTCCCCGTCACTAATTGGCGGAAAATCTACTCCATGTTCTGTAACGGTGGGAGATGGAGGCGCCATCGTAGGAGGCTCGTGTCCCACAGATGCCGGGAATAGTTCTCCCATGACTCGATCCAAAACTTCTCTAGGAAGGGTTTCTGTCGCAGGGGGACCTTGCACTCGCAGCTTTTTTCGTGCTGTTTTATACGGACGCCCCCAGGGATCTCGGCTCAGACTGGCCAGAATTTCTTCTCTCGCTCTAGCCTTGGACTGCCTTATTGCAGGCTGAAGAGCTTTCCGTTTTCCCCGGTAAATGCCTCTCAGTTGGTCCTCCATTGTAAGGTCTAAGCCGTAGCGCCTTCGAGACCGCACATAAGCTCGGCGTGCGGAGTTGCACTCTGTCCGCAATGCTGCAACCTCCGGTGTTCACCAGTAGACCTGTCGTCTGGCCGGGCGACGTTTTATCCTGGGCATGGCCGCGTCACATACTTTGACCAACGAGCTTCGTAAATGGTTGGCGAGTTCGTCCACCGAATACGTCTCGATCATCGCGCTGGGAGTAACCCAGCGCTGCACGAGTGCCGCTTCACGGGCAAACTCTCGGTCCATCTTCGTACAGGCCCAGCGGACGAATCGACTAGGCTCTCTTGCAGGTGTTAATGATGATGTAGAACTATGGGATACCGCAAATCGGATGTAAAGGTGATCTGAAAGGGTATTCACCTCTTTTTCCACTCGCCAGTCTCGTACTCGGCGTGCGACAGCTGGAGTCCCCGATATCGTACGCAGGTCTGCGATGTTCCTCGGTTTAAAAGAGCCATGTTGGCCTGAAGAGCCCAGGCTTCCAGGGCCCGGCCACGTGGATTGGTGATGGTGCCACCCCATGCACTGGACCTCGCATTGAAGTCTCCCAGGACCAGCATGGGTCTCGAAGCCCGCCTACCTATTACTGCCCTGAGGGAGTCCAAGAACAATTCAAACTCAACAAGATTGCGATTCGGAGAAAAGTAGATACCCAGAACTACATATTCTTTCCAACCAGCAGCAACAAACCCTGGACCTCTTTCAATTGGAGTGAGGGGAGTCTGGCCGTCCGATCTAGTGGTGACCGCTACAAGACCGTCCAAATCGCCCGCCCAGTGAGGTTGGGATGGAACCAGATATGGCTCGCAGGCTACTCCAATATCGACCTGCCATTCCGCCATAGACTGCAGCACACCCTCACGCTTATAACCTTTTGGGCGAAATTACCCTATGTTAACTGCTGCCCTCGCAATCCTATGGTACCTGTGCCGGCAAGGCACATTCTATTGTAGCGATAAGATATTCCTTAAATACGTGCTTAAGATTAGCCATAGATTAAGTACGTGCGAGATGTATGAATGATTATGCATGTAGCTACTTGTATATATACTGTGTTCATTAATTAATAAATAACCCTTGTATAGCCTAAATACCTGTAAATAGCCTTGTATAGGCTTCAGAGTGTCTCTCTGAGTGTGGACTGCCATAAACCCCTCTGGGGTGCAGTCCACACTCACCCTCTCCACTCCCCCTACAGTACCTATTTAATGGTGCATTTACTTTACACGCTTGCGGTGGCTTGGCAAGCCTCCACAAGCGCAAGCGTGTAAACGGGGGTGTTTGGCTTGGCTTGCGAGAGCTTGGCCCGATCCGGATCCGGACTAGTGTCGGTTTTTGAACACAGATCAAAGGAAGCTTGGGCAAGCGCTTGCGACAAGCCATTTACACGTTGGCGCGTGTTTAGTGTCGCTCAAAGAGTACTATATATATACTGGTGTCACTCGCGAGCTCGCGACTTTCGGTCGCCTTATATTTATATTAGTACAGTCAATGAACTGACAACTTGTATGGAAAAAATGTCAATTTTGGAAATAATTTATAATACTTAGCTTATTTTTTATGTGTAACGGATATATTATCAATTAAATAAACATGACAAAAATGATAAACTAACTAGCTTCTGAAAAGTCGGAAAAAAATATTAATAAATATTTTTGTCTTTATTTTGGATCATTTACATTTGCTCTATAATATTCAATAAGCTTGCGGACGCTTGCCAAGCCACCGCAAGCGTGTAAATGTAGCATAAAGTTAAGTTTAGCGGATCTTCAAATGCAGTCCCTCACCTCATCCCACCGGTGTTTTTTAGTGTGTATTTTTTTTTAATAGCCTGGCCTTGCCCATTAATAATATACTAACAGTATTTTAATTAGGTGTTTGTATTCGTCTTTAAAATACCAATACGTACATATTTTGTATTTTTTTTTAATAGGTAGGGTTATTTTGTGAATAAAATAACGTAGTAAATATACACGCTTCTCCTAAATGGAGAATAAATATTAATAAATAATAAATCACATACCACGTGTCCCAAAATTCAACGATAAGCGGGCTCCAGAGCATGGATCTGCTCATGAATATAGTCAAGAAAAAAAAGTTTTTGAAGTGAGAACTTCTTTAGTGGCGCTGAGTACTTTTTGGGATGGGGAAAAATTGTTAAATACACGAAAGGGTTTTGTGACGTCAGTGGCCCGTTTCACGAAGCTACAAAACATAAAGTTACAATTTACAAGTACAAGTGTTTCTCGATGGTGGCCTTCCATGGTAGAATAATAAAATTGTACGATATTCTCGATTACAAGTAAATGACATCTCGATTTAACAAGTCTCTGTCACGTCCATATTTAAAAAAAACTTGTTGATGTTTTGACATGGTTTTGACGTTTGTTTATTATTGTCTATGTACGTGACTGTTATAATTATAAAGGTTTCAAAAGAAGAAACCTGTGTAGTTTATTTTTGTTCCGGCACCCGAGACTGTCTTTTCTCTATTATTATAAAATAGTACTTGATAGTACTAACTAAATATAAGTACACACCGTAAAATATGGAAAGCAACAAAAAAAACCGGCCAAAGCGTGTCGGGCCACGCTCAGTGTAGGGTTCCGTAGTTTTTGTATTTTTTTTCAATAACTATTCAACCTATCAAGTTCAAAATAATTTTCCTAAAAAGTTTTTATAAAGTTCTTCTTTTGAGATTTTTTTCATATTTTTAAAACTTATGGTTCAAAAGTTAGAGAGGGGGGGACACATTTTTTTTTACTTCTGGAGCGATTATCTCCGAAAATATTTACATTATCAAAAAAATATTTTAGCAAACCCCTATTCATTTTTAAATACCTATCCAACAATAAATCACACGTTAGGGTTGAAATGAAAAAAGAAAATACTCCCCACGTTACGTATAGGGGAGGTACCCTAATAAATAAATAAAAACACTTTCTTATTTTACCACTGTCGGCGTGATCATATACATATTAGTACCAAATTTCAGCTTTCTAGTGCTAACGGTTACTGTGATTATCCGCGGACGGACGGACAGACAAAGCGAAACTATATATACGACTATATCGACACTAACAAAATAATGAAAGGATAATATTAAATGTTTTATGTCAGTTTAACTCACACCCATTTAGAAATTATAAAAAATATTTAGGAGTAGGCAGGTATATTTATGTTTACAAAATTTCACCTCTTTTTCGTGCGCAAGCAGCCCCAATGGATTTCCATAATTCTTCTTGTTACTAAGACAGCTCCCGCTTGATTATCCAAGTGCCGTCGATTTTCAAAAGTAAATCAATGTTTACGCTCGACATTTCGTACTTACATATTTCGTTATATTATAACATTATAGGTTAAACAAACTTGTATGTAGGTAGGTGCCTAAAGTTCTTGGTATCTATTATTGCTGGCTTTAAACTGGTTGATGACGACAATCTTATACATATACATTTGAAAATAATAAAGTAGGTACGTGTTTTATTTAAATATATTCGTCAAAAGTGAAAAGCATTGGTTGTTTGACATACATGTTTTCTCCTGACCCCCTAGCACACTAAGTTTTATGTCGGACATAAAGCATTCGTCCCATTCTGGCCAATATGCGAGTGCAAGAGGGACAAATGCTTTATGTCAGACATAAAACCTAGTGTGCTAGGGGGGCTGAAGTTACAATATCCATCGTAACCATCCAAATGCCACAATGACAGAAAGAGAAAGAACGGAAGTAAGAGATAGCATGTGTCCGCCATGGTAGAAGCACAGATAGAAAACTTGTCACTTGTTCTGACACTTGTCAGATTTGATCTGGGGCCCGTTTCATGAAACAACAAGTTACAAATTACAAGCGGAAATCTCTTTCTATCAAAAGGTATTGAAAAGAGACTTCCGCTTGTAATTTGTAACTTGTTGCTTCATTAAACGGGCCCCTGAATGTGAGCAAATGGATGTCATTCTTCTTTTTGTTCCTAGTTGCGTGACACTGAATAAAACTCCAAGAAATCAAACTTTAATTTTCATGCCTGAACGCCGCGATGCTGTGCCACAAATTGTGAAATGGAAATTAAAAAAGACCATCTTGCTAGGCCCAAAGAGAATATAACCACTACGTTCTAGCTAGGCCTGCAAGATAGCCTCCAATTTTGTATGAAATGCTACGGATCTCTCATCTCGCTGCGCCCCAAACGTGACACTCCGAAGCCCATGAAGAACACGTCAATATTTCATTGCATGTTTGAGACAAAAAAATGACATCCCCACTTTGGGTGTAAAGGAGGCAGGTAAGTACCCTAAAAAAAAAATTTTTTTTCAACATTTTATTTTACTGTCATGTCAGAGTGATTGATTTTTTATACACGGTGTTTTTTTAACCGTCTTAGAGCCGGAGCCCAAATGTATACAAAGAACTTAAAAACGGTTTTTTTTTGTTTTTTTTTTTTTGAATGTACTTAGGTAAGTAAGTATTATTATTGTTGTTTTTTTTGTATTAATATTAATTTTAATCATCCAGCCGAGTGACCGCAGTGACCGCTAGCCGCCATCGTAGAAAGGTACGAACTCTAACCGGGTGAATGAACTTCGCACCGCGCGCCATACAGGATTTTTCAAACTTAATTACCTTTCATTACTAAAAACTTATCTAATATTTTTTTTTCACAAATGATTAGTACGTTTTGGATACTTTAAGTGGGCTTCGGCTCTAAGACGGTTAAAAAAACACGTTGTATACCCATGCCGACTTACAGTTTTCTAGCAATAAGGGTTACTGAGCTAAGCCGAAGACGGACAGACATGGCGAAATTATAAGGGTTCCTTGTTGGCTACGGAACCCTAAAAAGGGTAAGTCTATCAACTTGTAAGTTGGTGTAATGTCCGGAACTGTCCGATTTCAAAAATCTTTAGCCGACGCCCGACCGCGGCGGACGGCATGAGCGGTACGAACGAACTTACGAAGTTATAAGATAGAGCGAGATAAGGATAGAATTTTGCAGGACGCCATGCGGTATACGCAATCGATTCAAGCAGACGCCACGCCACAGTCGTATCGTGTGGACGGTGTGGTTAAGTACAGGAATGCCCGGAAGCACGGCGTCCTGCCAAAGTCTATCTCTATCTCGCTCGATATTATAACTTCGTATCCGCTGCTCGCTGTGGTAATGTCTAGTGGAATCTGAACGTCCCTCCCTTGACGTTGACTTGACGTACGAGACTGACCAAACCTTAACCAAAGACTGACAAACTTGTGACAAACAAAGGAAGACTATCAAGTTAGCCTAATTTGTATTTTGTTATTATTAAAATAATAAATTTGAGAATGAGAATGCATTGATATAACTGTTTATGTTTAAGGTAGTCTAACGTTTGACTCTTGAATAAATACTCAAGCTACACTTTTCATAAGCAAAATGTCTTCCCATCTCAGCACTAAGGATAGATTGCTGTCCATAATCGATGATATTGAATTAATCGCAAAGTAAGTTACCTGATGAACAATACGAGGAAAATTTATTCACGCCTTTTTATTAAAACGTATTAATTCGGTGATACTTTTCAGGGAAATTATTGAAGTATCGATAGCCCCAAAGCCTCAAAAGCTGTCGGCGGCCGATCACGCACAGTTGACTGACTTGCTCCTAGCCAAAGATGTTGAACTCAAAAAGACGCTGGATTTAGCTGATGAACAAGCTACAATTCAGCAGAAAATGAATGAGCTTAAGGCTGAAGTAGATAACAAGGTAATATAATCACATTATAGTGATATTAGGCAAGAATTATGTTGTAGCTTTAACAAATATTTATTTCATAAGGACAACATTTTACATAATAATTGGTTAATTATTATTACATTCTGGAGCTGTAATTCAGTTGCAAACTTTGGATATTTTTATTTTATTATAATGTTTTCAGGATCAAGATATCTACCACTTGCAAAGGCAACTAAAAGATGCAGAGCAGATATTAGCAACTTCACTGTACCAAGCCCGTCAAAAATTAGCATCTATAGTGAAGTCCAGAAAACGCCCTGTGCCTTCTGAAGAACTGATCAAATTTGCTCACAGGTAGGCATGGTTAATTATGTACATAAATGGTGTACATTATATGAATAGATATAATATGCTGAACACTTACATGTGATGATGCTAGAATTACGATTTAAAAATTCAATGCTTCAACTTACTTAATCATACTCCTGACAATGATTCCAGAATCAGTGCCTCAAATGCAGTGAGTGCACCACTGTCCTGGCAGCCTGGAGACCCGCGGCGGCCGTACCCCACTGATCTCGAGATGCGGTTGGGAATGCTGGGTCGTCTCTGTGACTTGCCGCTCAATGGGCACACTCCATCAACACTGAATGATTTACACAGAATAACTACTGGAGGAGGTAAGACGACTCACAATGACTAAGAAAATATGTTCTTAGAATTTATTATATACCTTTTCCTGATTTTACTGAGTTGATATCTAGCCACAAGCTCATGCTTTGGTTGAATGGTAGTGTGTAGATTAAGTTGTGGGAAGGCAGCTGTTTATTATGGTGACCATATTCTTGGTATTAACATAAATTTACATTAAAGATCAACACAAAGCACATTTATATTCTTGTAAAGTATGACTGTTTGGATGTTAACCAAATCATTGGACTCTAACCATATAATACACATTGCAATTTAAATTTGAAATTATCATTTGACTTGCCCTTGCCAGGTATGAACTTACATATAGAATTATAGATGCTGCACACAACCTTCATCCAAAGTGCCCTGCTTGTTTTCCTGTATATTGGTTATAATAATACTTTCCAATACTCTGTTCTATGCAACACAAGCAGCTCTGAGGCTCTAGTATAAGTTTTACCGAAACAAAACGTTACGACCGCGTTCGCGTTAAGCTGTCAAATCCCATACAAATTGAGGGTAAAACGCAAACGCGATCGTAAAGTTTTGTTTCGGTAAAACTTATACTAGAGCCTCTGCAAGCAAAACTAGTTAATTGGGTACTCTATTTGACAACTAAATACCTAAGTTGATTAATTTGTTAAATAAAGCAGTCACAACATCTGTGAAAACACAGACAGTATGGCCCTCACTAGGACATACTTGTAGTATTTATTGTTCTGCATTGTTGTTACTTTTTCTGCTTTAATTAATATAACCATGTAAAGCTCAATTTAAAACAAATGAAATTCAATACGATTTTCTATGTACTGTACATTTAAAGGTGCGTACGAATTAGAGCAGCCTCGGGTTGAGGCACGCACGGCTCACCTATTTTGCTCTAATTCGTACGCGCTCACGCGCTGTGCGCGAGCAACGCGCGAGCGGCGCGCGGCGAGCCGCCTAGAGTTGGTATTTTGACCGTGCTCAAAGGCGCCTCAGTGTGCGTGCCTCGCGTAAATTGGACCTGTATCCGAGCGTGCCGCGGACAGAACGATGTAATTTGGTAAAGTAAATGTGCACCACATGAATTACGACTTTTGTACAACTGTTTCATCCACCACCAAGGCGATTTCCTCTTCTTTTTGGTAATACTTCGGTAAATAACGATAAACGCAGCCGCGACTGTCATCGTGTCCGATGCCATTTTGAATGACGCACAATGGCGGCTCGCTGCGAGCGCGCTGCCTCGCCCGCGCATGTTTATGTGTACCAAATTGGCTCGCGAGCAGCTCGCCGCTCGGGGCGAGCATGCCTCAGGCTGAGCCGCTCAAATTCGTACGCAGCTTAATATGTTGGGCTGTTAATGTGTTACATATGTAGTGACACATGGCATGCTCACTGATGAAACTTCTAAGTTCCAGCGACCGCCAGCAACCAGTTCACGTGGCAGCCGTCGGGCGAGCTGCACATGTCGGTGGGCGGCGGCACCTCCGTGCCCATCGACGCGCGCAGCAAGGACGCGCCCGCGCAGGAAGACGTGGAGGTCATGTCCACCGACTCCAGTTCCAGTTCTAGTAGTGACTCGCAATGAAAACGACCCAGATTGTGAAGTGCCGTATTGGCGGGAACGACTGCGATTGTGAACTGATACTGTGAAATGGGGTGACTTTGAAAGCTGCATGTTGTACATACAGCAAGTTTTCAAAGTTTATCCTTAAATCAAAAAAGGTTGGTCGGTCTTGTGACTAGCAGACAAGCCGAACACTTGTTTGCCACCTTTACGGTGTTAAAAGATACAGGGACAACTTAGAAAATTCAGTGTTTACGTCATGTCATTGTTTTTTTTTGCAACAGTTGGCAGCACTCTTTCTATTTTTTTAACTCTTATGAATCAAGTTAAATAAGAATAATTCCAATTGTGGCCTAGTTTTAAATTTACTTCAACCACTAGTACCATATTAGTAACGATTACATTTCTTTGAGTGACATTGCATGGTTCACCTGAATTGTACGGATTGGCAGTGTTTGAAAAACTGTTACAAGTACTTTTATATTGTTTAGCGGTATTTACAGTAAGTGATCTTGTTAGTGTACCTTGTTAATGTTTAGATACAGTTCCCGGCAAACAACATGGACATGCGGGACGAAGTGGGGGGCAGCTCGCACGTACAATTCGCCTTTGCGTTTGCGCAGGCATTAGGCAATTTACTCAAGTTGTTTGCCGGGAATTGTACTAATATAATATGTCATACTCATAGACTTCATAGAGCATAACAGTGTATCAAAATTCATATGTAATCGCCTAAGTCCTTAAAAAGGTGTGTGAATTGGTTATTATAGAAATCAATACAAATTTGTATGGTTTATGCGAGTTTGATACTTGATGTCAAGTAATATCTAGAAAATAAAGTAATAGAATTTTGTTTTTTCACAGTTTTCTTTGATTTGTAGCTGGTTGTCTCGTGTATTCCTTGGTTAGTCCCAAAGTATATTTTAAACTTTGAGAACCATTGTTTACTTCCTGCTCTGTGTTATATAATAAGTTAATAACCAATAAAAAAGTATTATAAATACGAAGTGCACATATGAGATTACAAAATTACAAGATTGAAATCCATCAACCAACAATATAGGACTTTCTTGAGATAGTTAAAACAGATTGGTTGATACTCATAGCCTCTTAGGAAAAAAAACTCCGATATGATCTCTTCATAAAATATCTGTTATCTGCCCGTAAAATAAGTGCTATAACCAATGATGTAATCAATAATATATAACTATGATGATAAGTAAAATCAGCTCGGTGGTCAATATTGGGTTGTTAACTTGAGACCAAACTTACAATGCCAATTTTCACATAAATCACACTCTTTTTTAACCCCCGACGCAAAGAGTTATAAGTTTAAAGTATCTGTCTGTGTATCTGTCTGTGGTATCGGAGCTCCCAAACGGATGAACCGATTTTCGTTTAGTTTTTTTTGTGTCATAGACAGTTTTATCCCGAGTGTTCTTAGCCATGTTTCATGAAAATCTGTTTAGCCGTTTTTGAGATATTGGCCTTTGAAATGGAAATGTCGGGGGTTTTTCAACTTCTCTAAGTTGTAGTTATTACAAGCTTGCAATGCCTAATAACCTAACCTAACTATGTAACTATAGGTATATGTTTGTCCAGGTGGAAAGGTAGAATCTTGCAACTCAATTTTGAAGCAGATATCTTCAACCGATTGAGCTGAAATTTTGGGTAAATGTATAGTTTTGATGACGATGATGGAGACAGAAGGTGGCCATGCGAATTCAGTACTTAACCGACGTAACTCCGTTGAGTTTGGGCTCGTTAGAATCGTCTGAATTAGTAGTTGATGACGGTATACAGAAAAGGACAGTCGGCAATGAAAGCTTATTCTACCAAAAATATTTTTTTGTCAGAAACTTATTTCGTACGTATTTGTATATTGTAGTATGTAAGTTGTCCTTCAAAATGTATTAGGTAGGTAGGTATATAGGTACCTAATACATTTTGAAGAACAACTTACATACTAAATACTTACTAAAAGTGGAAGTAGGTACGTTTATAAAGAGTGGCCAGAGTAATCGAGGGTACGTAACTATGGCAACAGTTAATTAAGATATTGACCATTTTCATTTTATCTGTATCAAATCGAGATGCAAAAAATGCAGTAACGCCATCTAGACTGCTATTTTTCAAAGACGTTTCTGGGGCTCAATAATAATTTTGTAATGTTGCACCGCTAAAACTTGGCTGAAAACAATAAAGCCGTTGCCATGGTTTCTTTCGTTTTCCTGTCAAAATATTTATGTCAATGCTTTACTTCCGAGTTGTTTGGAATTACAAGGTCTATTAAGAGATATAATACAGTAATTAAACTAATTGAACTCTGAAATGGGTGAAAGGACTTCTACATCGGCCGAAGATACGCTAATTCGATATGACAATCCGGTGTTGGTTACTAAAAAGCCGGAAAAAACGGTAAGTGTAAAAACAGAAATTCCCGTTTATTAATAGTTACCTGCATATACCTACTGTGTTTGATTATACCTATGCCTGCAAAAGATTCCACCACGTTATCTTTAGTGTATTGTTCCAACAGTGTTACTCTTACTAAATTATTGCTATTTTATCTTAACAGGTGTTGTGTGCGAAAGCGTAAACCATATTGACATTCATACGTTGAACCGTTGTTGTTTAAGTATAAATATAACGTTGTATTGCAACAGCCAGCGGGAGTGACCGCTGAAGCCGCGCAGCCCTGCATCCCCACCGAAGCCAAACGGGAAACTGAAGAGATATTGAACGCCATCCTACCGCCTAAAGAATGGGAAGAAGACGGCCAAATATGGACTCAGAAGGTAAGCTAATCCGTAAACGTAGTGTGTGCCTTTAGGTTTCGCAAGAGCTGGACCACTGTCCACAATCATTGGTATTGGTTGGTAGTAGTAACAAATTAAAGGCGCTGCAACTTACGTAGTTCTTGATCGACAATACGCACCCCCTACAAGGGCGTCGCCAACCGATGTCCTAGGTGGGGCAAGTTCATATACATAAATGGAGGAACCATTTTTAATGACTAGGGGGGGGAGGCGCCCCTAGGTACAGATTCAGACAAATAGGTAATAGCTACGATTGAGTTTGTCATCGCTTGGTTCCTGTATTACAATATTGCTAACTGGAAGAGGTTACTTGTAGGGCCTGTTCGCCTACACATGTATTTTTATCTGGCCCAGTAGCATAGTACGTTTAATAGTTATGCTTTAGGTGACCTTTCAGTACATTTTTGCCGTAAAACATGACCATAAAACCTATCGTGCTAGCTAGTCTGTTTTAGGTACAATACCGAAAGTATTTAGGCACATAAATAAGTACCTATTATCCTACTAATATTATAAATTCGAAAGTTTGTTACTAAATGACGCAAAAACGGCTGAATGGATTGGTATTCATTTTAGTATTACAAATAAAGTAGGTATAGACTGGATTAACATATACTTAAAATACTTTTTAGCTCTGTAAAAGCCCATCAAAAGGAAGTCAACGCGAACGAAGTCGCGGGCAAAAGCTTGTGTATAATAATTGATTCCTTGATTCGAGTTCGATACTACAGGACGATCTGCTTACTTACCATACCATACTCCGATTGTAGGTACTAGGCTTTAAAGTAGGTAACCTGACCCCCCAACCATTACATACCAAAATTGGGATCACACACAACTTTTTAAGAAAATATTATGCATTTCATCAGATATCATCAACGCCAGCGACGCGGCTGGATGTGATCAACCTGCAGGAAATGTTGGACACCCGTCTCCAGCAACGGCAGGCGCGAGAGACCGGCATCTGTCCTGTGCGCCGGCAACTTTATACGCAGTGCTTCGATGAGCTCATACGGCAGGTAAATACCTCAAGTCAACCAGGAATACCTAAAGTGGGAAAAGCTTCGGCAAGCTTTGAACTTATCCTAAGCACAAACAACGCCGCGACTACCTATGCATTAGGAAAGTGCCGAAGGATTATTTGCTGTGGCATGCCTTGAGTGGTATGCGATGGACCCGTATGAAAGCGCTGCACGTATGTTGTCTGTGTCCCACGTCGTGCTACGACTATACATTTTGTTAATTTATGCAACTTAAAAAGATACATGCGACTACTTTTCTACTTCTTCCAGGTGACTATAAACTGCGGCGAAAGAGGCCTGCTCCTTCTGAGAGTTCGCGATGAAGCAAGAATTACGATGGAGGCATATCAGACACTGTACTGCAGCTCTATCGCTTTCGGGATGAGGAAAGCTTTACAGGTAACATTATATACCTACTTAACTTTGAAGATGTCCGAGTTAGTGAAATTTCTTACTACCTACCGCTTAACTTATTGGCGAATGTTTACCAACTTCAACCAATTCCTGTCACCACTTTCGATTGTCTCTAATTTTCAACGTGTTTGAATACTAGTCCGAGCAAGGCAAATCCGATCTGATGGAGCAAGTAGCCAAGTTAGAAGCTGAGCGTGCAGCCCTCGAAAAGACCTGTGCAGAGCTGAAGCAGAAGACTGAACAGCTGGAGCGGCGGGCAGCCGAGCTCCGCGCCGCCGAGGAGAAGAGACACCAAGAGGAGCTCCTAGCCTTGAAGAAGACCAATGCGCAACTCAAGGTGAGTCAGGTCTGCGTGAGATACGCGGTGAATCATCTCATGAAGCAAATAAGCAGCTGGAAGGTTAGAGCTCGAAAGCACCTGCGCGGAACTGCAAGGTGACGAGGATCAACTGGAAGTCAGAGCTCGAAAGGACCTGCGCGGAACTGAAAGGTAACGACGAGGATCCTGATCTCGAAGAAGACCAATGTGCAGCTCACGGTAAGTCTTGTCTGCTAGCGTGTCCATTCAAAGAGCAGCTACGCAGCGAGTTCGATCTGATGACGCTAGAAGCCATTTTGGAAGAAAGCTGAAGAATAAAGGCGATGCAGTGTTACAAATTGCACCTTGTATTTTATTCATACTAAAAGCGCGTCACGGCGGCCTAGGCAGAGTTGAATTTGCAGTCACTTGCTCAGAATTTGCTTGACCACGACTGGCTCAGTGCGCAAGTCTTACATTTTTATAGACTGAATCGCTGTTGCCTCTTTAAAACGCGTCGTAATTAGACGACCCACAATGAGCAATCATAACCGAAGACATCGAAGTTAACCTTTTGATGTTTTGATAGTCATTAACTAAAATAGATTCGCACTTCGACACCTTTGCTAGTAAACATTTACAGAATAACTTCTTGAAAGCGTGCGCAATGACAACCGTTTTTAGTCGTTGTTGGCGCGGTGGGCCTGAGCAACTCGTGACGGGTTTAGGCGTCCTTGACGTTAAAAGGGTTTTAAAAGTTCAAATATTAAAGTATGGTTATAGATACTCTATATTCTGTTTTTTTAACGCCATAAATTCCGTATTGGTGGTTTGTTCTTATACTTGTATTTTTCCTTGCAGGCACAACTAGAGGGTATCATCGCTCCGAAGAAATAATGTATTTTTTATATTTATATTTGTTCTTGTTACAAAGTACCTAATTAATTATGTTCTCATTTTAAAGTAATTAAAAATAATTTATACACGATTAAAGGTATACAAATAATACACAGAGATGTTTTATTAAAATATATATTAAACCATTTAATTGGGACAAACATACAATATTTTCATTAGTTTACAATTCATTTACCGCTAAAGAACCTTAGAAAGGTATAAAGGGCACACACAGAAACAGTTCATTCAACGATACATCTCCCATTAAATACTCAATACTATCATAGTTCATACAGTCATTTGCGGAATATACAAGTTGAGATTAATGATATAACATAGACAGATAAATTTTAAAAATGGATACTTATTATCCAAACGGATGAACATACTACATGTTCGGTAAATGCCAATCGAAATATTTATAAAATTTTCCCCACTGACTAATGGACACAACCCCAATAAAAGTTATCAAATACCTACCAAGTATCTATGCAATACAATACCGACTTGGAAATTAAATTGACCTACCATTACAATATTGGCAGAGTTCGTAATTGACGCGAAATAAAATGCAATTCATTCACAAATCCATTGTAACATTACAACATTAATACCTTTTGAGAAATAACGGCACCACATAGATATGAACTAAAATCCTTATACTTACAATAAAAATACTACCTCAACGCTAAACACAAATACTGAATTAATAACACTGCACTAATAAAAATTTAAATATTGAATAGGTATATGAAGAGTAGTTGGATGTTCTCTCCGTGGCACCAGTGTGATGATAACTCATTAAATGTGTTCAGGCGCGTTGCCTCGATCCCGTGGTCTACGCCGACTCGCGTACTGCGCGGGCTACTCTCGCGTCACTACTTGACCAACCGCGTACTCTAACAACATACCACTTAACAGGTACAGCTTCAACATAAAAATAAATACCTAATAGCATATTCAAGAAGTCAAACATTAAAAACTTGCACGGAATGAAAATTATTATTCAATATTAAATACACAAAGTATTCAAAGTATATACTATATCAAAATAGACGATACCTACTATAAACTATACGTCTAGCAATCTCCGTCGCAAAAATAAAATAAAAAAATAAAAATTGTGATCCGTATAAGTGACACCGGTCGATTTCTTCAAGGGGCCCCTTTTATATAAGAAGTCGGTGGAATATTTAACTTATTATCACAGTTACAATACAAAGCTAGGATGGAAACTCGCGCATCATAGTAATCATAATCCTTTCGTTCGTTTGAAGAAATCTACACCGGCCGGTCGACCGGGAGTCGAGTCGTCGTGTAAAATAAAAAAAAATAGGTTCGTAGTTCGCCGCCGAGTGCCGAGTCGTGATGTGAAGGCGTGTGATATCAGAGACGTGTGTGTGTGTGTGTGTGTTGTGTGGTCTACTGGTCGGTCTCGGTGTAGGCGGTGAGGCGGTGCGCGGGCCCGACGGGGATGGCGGTGACGCGGCCGGCGCCGCCGTCGAGCAGCGGGTTCACGACCTGCACGATGTCGGGCTGCAGCGAGCTCTCTCCCTCGCCCTCGCCCTCGCCCAGGTTCATGTCCACTCCCACGTCACTCGGCGCCGTCTCACTGCTGGGACTAGTCGTCAATTCCAATGATATAATCCTCTCCTGTGTGGTCTCCACCTGCGAATTGTTATACGTCATTATACTGCGGTGCTGGATGAAAATAATCGCTGCTCCCGTTAGCTACTGTGACGGAATTGCTGATTAGTTAGGTTCGGATGAAATCGGTACTAGGTACTTTGTCAGTTGTTTAATAGCACAAAGAGGAGTATAAATGAAGAAGAAATCTTAAAACCCGTGTGTTCAGAGCATGCGACAAGGTCGCTTCACATTACTCCTTACTGATTTGTTAAGAACGTAGTCTAGATACTATGTTAAAATCTGTAATAACGGTACAACAAAGGAAACATGAATTGATGAGTAAAACATTGCAGTTATTTTTATACTCGTACCAAACAAACGCACAACACAAAACAGCATGCAAATTCTTCATTTTTTTTTTATTATAGCCAATCCAGGTGCTTTGATTCGAATATAGACAATACCTCTTAATTCAAAATAAAATCGAGACAGATTTCTTGTACAGCGTTGTGGAACCACCATGCGCCCCAGTCCAAGTTGGCTCAGTTCGGGTTGCACAGGGAGGTTCCACAACACTTCGGGAGCTCAAATACCGCGAGCCATCCGGCTGCCTTTTGGACACTGCAACTACGCGTCATTGCTCTGAATATAGGTTTTTGTCTAGAATAGAAACAATAAGCTAGTTAACCAGCATCCCCAAGCAGCCAGTCTAAGTAAAACTAAAACCATATGGAACAGAACAAACCATTGACCGGGGTGACGTTTCCGTGACTAGAATCCAGGTATCGCCTTAAAACATACATCATCAATATGTTATCATGCCATGCCGAAATATCATGCAGGACAGGTGGAAAACATGTATATATATATATCATTTAGCACGAGTCTCACATGTTGCACTATCAAAATTGTGTAGCCAGTATTTGTAGGTGATAGGATCGTCGGAGACTCGTGCTAAGTGATGAAAATGTAATAAATCCAAATAAACACATAAAGATTTCGATATAAACATCATAAATTATGCTCCGGACAATCACAGTAAAATGCTTATTATATTATTATGTATATAACATGTTAATCGTTGGCTTTTGTATACATGCTAGTTCTTTTAACAATATACGATTATAGTAGAAGAGTGAAATTCAGGTAACAATCTAAAAGAGTTAGCAGGATTACACTCAAAGCCAAGGACGTGTGATTAAAGCTTGTTATTACCACATCGTATTGTTAACGTCTATAGTGAGTAAAAGTGTATCTACGGATGTCTACGTTCAAGTTATGGTGTTTCACGAGTGCGAAGTGTGCGCTTACTTTACAATTTAGGTACATAGACCGCCCCAGTAAATTATTATTATAAGGTGTTTTTACACGAATGTTGTCAGTCACTGAAATCGGTCGTTCCGTTATAGTCTTTAGCAAATCAGTATCGTTGGCAGTCACAGTCGAGAGTCACGTCGCGTCCATTCTATAATAATTGCACGTAGAAAGCTAAGCGTTTTAAGATATACAAAACAGATATAATAATAAAAAAAACCAATACACGCAAAATACGGCGTTGCTTGTGTACAGCGTCTTGTATACTTAGTGTAGCGGAATGTACAGTCGCGGCGACACCGTACCTCTTTCTCAATGACTTTCTCAATGTACTCGACGGTTCGCACTTTAGTCTCGCCGGTGGCTGGGCACACGAATTCCTCCGAGCGGAAGGTAATGCGCTCGTCTAACAGTTTTTCCTTCTCCTTCACGGCTAGTATCTGTCCAGGTTTTGTACGTAACGCGATACGTGGCAGGGGCCATTTCTATAATTTGTAAAGCCAATTGTGACATTCACATCCCAGTAGAACGGACAACATTGCCAGCAAAGCGACACATTTAAACCCACCCACATAAAAATACGTTCACAAATGTTAGTTCGAGTCAATAGGCACATACATTTGAATTACCAACAGGCATATGCAGCTGTCGTTATAATTTGGATTTCATGAATTAAATGTGTGTAAACGAATTTAATTGTAATGTGCTAAATGAAATGACAGCAGGATTTTAATGGATATCTGTCTGAGAAGTAAGGATGGATATTCATTCAAACGATATGCATTCTTCTATGAAACACCAGCAAGTCATTAGTGTTAATAACCACTTGGATGTTAAAGGTTACAGACAAACAATTATTTGGATTACATTACAACACATTCGAAATTAAACGTGGAAAGAACGATAGGTGTTTTAACATATTAGATGAGATTAGTGTTGGAAATGGGTACCAAAATGTGCTACTAGGTATGAGATAATGTACTTCCAAATCGTTCTTTCCATAAGGAGGATGATTAACTCAGTGCAGTCAATATCTAAAATATTATATGCGGTAAATGTGACAAAATATCTCAACACAAATATATTGTGAAGGATGTAAATGTTCCGATATTTGCCCCTTTTTGTACCAAGCATATATTGCATATACTAGCCCCGATGCATAAGTTTTCGTCTAACCAGAAAAGTATTTTAGGTTCTCCCATTTCTAAGGAAATTATGTTTTGGATAGAAATTCAATATCGTTTAATACTAGTGGTATAATTTTGCAATATACCACACAAATTTAAATATAAGGACGCCACTTTTCAAGTAAATCAATTTAGGTTACGAATTCAACAGGCGATAAATATACCGTTTTACTAGGGAAAGCGACACGGCAGCTATATGCTGACTGTCTGCTTCGAGACCAGGATTCAAGAAATGCAGTTGGAGACCACAATTACTCTTGGAAAATAGTTTTTAACTGCCTTTTCTTTCTACGATAAGTCTTATAGAATTTCTAATATTGAAATAAACTACATTAAACATTATTATTATTTTTCCTATTACTTTAGTCCTTTTATCTAAGCATGTAATAAATATCAAAATACTAAAATGTGATAGTTGTTTAGCACTGGACAAACTCTCCTGCATCGGGGCTAGAAATATTTATGTTTTTGACTGTATGTTTGATTTGAATTAGAGAACAGTGTTAAAAAATAACATTGAAAAATAATTACCTCAGACGGAGACTTATCTCTCGAAGGAACCTCTCCTATGATCTCGGAGGCTGGACCAACCATGCTTTTTATTACTTTTTCTGATTCAATCGCTTCCTGAAATGGGAGGAAATTGCTAAAATAATCCAGTAAAACATTCAGATGAAACAAGAGAAAGAAAATTAACAAAAGCTTTAGGATAGACTTAGACCATTCTCGAGTATATTATTTTATGTCTAAAGTAAAAGAGTCGGATCTGGGAAGTAACAGTAAACATTGGTTTAAAAATATCGTAACTGGCAGAGTTTGAAAATGCAATGCTGTTGTACAGCAATCAATATTGATCAACCAGGAGTAACTTTAATTTCCCTTCAGGGCACGATGTATGTTTTACGTCATTTTGCGATTTGTAGCATATTTGAAGTGAATAATATTATCTTTCGAGTTGGCAATGTTTCGTAGTATGCACTATACAATGTACTCGTATGTTACCTGCTCAAGAGAGCGCAGCCTTGCTGCCCGCCAGGCGGCGCGCTTGGCGGCGCGCGCGGCGCCGTCCTCGGCGTCCGCGGCGCCGGCGCGGCGGCGGGACTTCGCCGACGGACTCACGCCGCCCGTGGCAACACTGCCAACACAACACTCATCTAATAACCGGTTACTCGTCATATGCACTTTGCAGAGGCAAACGTGATCGGGAGAACAGACATCTAAAACATGGAAATAAATGGACACGCAGTCTTCGGGAGTGGAGTACTTGAGACATTCACAGTTCCATACATGGTATGAATAAAATAATTTCTGTAGGGATTGACATGGATCATACCTAGCATGATGCTACTATAATGAAACTGACATACAGTCAGCAGCAGAAGAAGCTACGCAAAATAGCACGCTCAAAATGATCTAGACAGCCCTTATCCTCTTGACATTAGAGTCGTGTGTAGGTCATTTTGAGCACTTGACCCGCTTAGCTACTTTTGCTGCTGACTGTACAAGGAGTACGTGAATAAGGTAAATATGACGGGATCTCTACGGGGACCCCACTCACCGGTGGTGACGCGGCAAAGCGTAATAGATACGTGTAGTCCTTATTTTTTTTCTGAAAAGCACGCATGATATTAAAGTTCCATTTAGCTGTATTGAGTAGACAGGCAGTCTTTTGTGCTTCATGGTTGGTTCTGATAATGCAGTAAGTTTAAGTATATTGCATAAATAAACTAGGACGTAATTTTTGTGAACACCAGCATAGGATAAGGAAGTTCACGTCGTATCCACCCGAGGATGGTATAGATAGAGACAAAACTTTATTACGCAGTATTTCACGACCAACATTTGTTCTGTAGGAATATTCAGTACAGTGATAGCTTACAGTGCCGACCAAAGTTAGTATCAATTTGCATCAACGATCTCAAAATATCCAACCGTGTCGAAAGTAGCACAAGAGTCCTGAAGATAGAAGAATGGTAGGCTTGTATCATAGAGCCTGTTTACCTGTGTCCGTTTTCGCAGGGCTCGTCGTCGGAGTGCGAGCTGTATCCGCTGTGCCGGTCCTCCCCGGGGGACCACGAGCGGAGTTCGGCTCGCGACAACGACGCCATTTTCCTTTCCTCTTCTTGCTTCAATTTCTCCACCTCATCCGCCGATAGAAACGTGAAAACTTTCTCTGTTTAAAAACAAAGTCGATTAAACATTTCGGACGGATTACAGCACTACAATCCGATCAAATTAGGTTTGCTTATAGTCTTACCTGGTTTGGGTGACGCTTTATGGCTTTCTTCCATTGCGCTCTCAAAGAATTTCTTCTTATCACTTACAGAAGCTTTCACAAAATTACCAGAATGAGGTGGGGAAGCCTGTGAACAGACAGTCAACGGTCAGCGCGGACGCAATTGAGATCGTCGACTAAAGTGAATGCAGTTAGTGAGTAAAATAAGCTCATGATATATACAAGCCATTGCAATCCCTTTTCCAGGCTGGTTAACACCCATGCAGTCAGTAAACTGTTGTTAAATCCAACGCAAACATGTTAATAAAATATACAATCATAAGTTGATGAAAGGTAAATAAAATACAACATGCAAAATAAGTTAAATTGCAAGTTAATAACGGTATCGTTCGAGTAAGTAACATAAATTGGGTTGGTATATGGGGATGACGGTGTAGATGATAATGTTGAATCAGGTGGACAGGTCGGGTTGTCGACGAACACAATCAAAAGAAGCCGTGTGGTATGGGTAAGATGGCGTACAGTGGTGATTACCTCGCCGATGGCAAAGGCTTTGATTTTGCTGCTCCATGCGGGTTTCGGGTTTGGGTCGGGCGAGGGGCTGCCAGGCCTCAAGGTATCCGAACTGTTCAACAACGTATCGGGCTCAGGAGCAGTCGTCACTTCGCCGAAATGGACTCTTCTCTCCGACTGAACACTTTTAGGCACTTCGTTTAAAATGATTGGAACTGGTTGAGTAACGTTCGCATTTATGTCGTTTCCTACATTACTAACAAAAGATGGTGAGACTTGTGGCTCGTGACTAGAGAGCCTGTTTTGATTGGAAAAGCACATTTGATGAGTGCAAGTATAGGGATTATAAGTGCCCGCCACCGTGGTCAAAGATGGATACGGGTTGACTGGTGGGTAGGTCATAGAATGTACCATTTTTGGAGAAAGACTACTAGCGCGGATATCTCTAAGTGAATAATGTGTCGGAATGTAGGTGGTTTCGTCGGAGTAAGTTTCGTCAGGATGCAAATTGCATGGTGAATTAGGTATGTGCGAAACAGTAGGTAGTATTTTATAATGAACTTGAAGTAACTCGGGTTGTTCGGGTTCCTTACCAGGGCTTATAGATAATTCATTATAATATTCATCACTGCTAACGTATGAAAACTTTGGCGTTCGGAAGACGTGTTGTGAAGGCACTTCGGACATAATGGCTACTCGGGACGGAGGGTTTATTAAAATCGGTTGAGAGGCCAACGCGGGGTAAGCGTTGTAATTGACGGGGGGAGGGATTTCGCATTCTGGGGAGTTGGTGGAATCCGTGGACTGCAAGGTCGTTTCGGCCACGTCCGTCTCCGGCAGAACGATTCTGTCGGGGACGACGGTGATGGGCGGCAGACTCGACACGTACTCCTCTTCGCTAACTATACTATCACTTACGTTCGTATCGAACAAAGGCGGAGGAGGGATGATCATGTCACCGGGTGGTTCGGGACTCACTTTTGGAGGCGTGGAGACTTCTCTTTCGGACGATTTTAGTAAAGATCTATGTGTTCCCGCGCATGCATCGTTAGTGTCAACCGGTCCAGGCATATTCGAGCCGGAAACATGCTCCGTCTCGTGCAGTATGGGTCGGGTTAAATTTTTCGGATTGTTGTTATAATATATCGTGTGTCGTCCAGATTCATCGGGTGGCTGTTCTGTGAAACTAACTCGCTTCATATGCGGTTTCCGTGGCACTTGTGGCTTCGGTTTGACGGGGGGTGGGGGCGGCGTGTGCCTTGGGCGCTGCAGCGGCGCGGGCGGTGGCGGTGGCGGCTTCTCCACCGCGGTGCCCGGGGGCGGTGGCGGTGGCGGCGCGTCCACCGCGGTGCCCGGGGGCGGTGGCGGTGGCGGCGCGTCCACCGCGGTGCCCGGGTCCTCGGGCGCGGCCGGAGGCGCAGGCGACTTCACTTTCTGCTGTGTGAACACCGCTAGGGGCGGCGCCGGTTGCGAACTAGACGACTAACCAAACCAACATATTTGTACTACACCGCACCGATATTATGCTAATATACACGGCCGAGCCCGGCCCCGGATACTGAACCACTCGGGCCGGTCGAGTTACTCGAATAGCGAAGCTACTTGCACGAAAACATAGATTGCGATAGAAAACTGCGAGTACGAGCCGAACGGAATGGAAGCTTAGACTTAGACTAAACGAACATAAAATCTTCCAAAATAAATGTCTTAAAACAGGTTTAACTAAAACACGATGAAAAAATATAATAATTCTGAAACATAGTGTATTCCGAATCATAGTGTATTTAATGCAACGCTTAAATATAACGCCAAATACAATAAAGTTACATAACAAACTAAGTTAAATAATGTATATTAAAAAGTGTACGCATAATTTTAAAGTAAATGGCAGTTCTTAACAGTTAATTTGGCCGAATTATTATAAATTATAAACTTATGCAAGAAAAAATCCTAATGTTTGTGGTGCCCATACTATAAATGAACAAAAATCCTTCCATACATATTTAACGAACATCACGTCTAGCACACGACGGCCGCGACATACTCTCGATTTTTATCGCACTGTACCTCTTCTTCTAAGTGTTCTAATAAGAGAGAGACGGATAGTGCGAGAAAAATCGAGAGAGCTCGCGCGCCGTCGCGTGCTAGCCGTGCTGCTATAAGTAATTCAATAACCTGAAATCGATATGTTTAAATTTGAAGGCAAAATAAAACCGATGAAAATAAGTTATACTTTAAAACTATCTCTATGTTCGGTTTGCTACAGGTATGAGTATATTCAAATACAGAAAGTACAAGATTCGTGGATAAACAGATATCAAAATTGGTCAGATGGTTACACAGTAAATACGTACAACAGTTAACATTTACAAAGTAGTCAGAAAATGTTCGATTAATATAAGAGGTTAACAAGGTTCAGAAGAGAGCATCGTAGGTATTAGTGTTGTGTTGCGCGGTTCGATACAAGATTCACTACAGTTCTATGAAGATCCAGGTTGTCTTTAGTTTGAGAGGACAACACAGGCACACGTGTTGTTTAAAGATATACAGACATACAAATAACTAACGAATTCAACGTACAGACGTCAATAACAGTTACTTAAAGATATGTAGGCATGCTAACGTTTAAGGAAAACATTGATTTTTCACTTTAAAATATGGAATCCAAAATAGAATTTAAGCTTAATATACATATAAGTACTAGCAATGTTTGATATAAGATTTAGAACGACGGTTTATGGAAGTTTTCACAATTTGAATTGCGGATATTTTAAATATTTACTCAATTCCATTGAATGGTTTCTTGTAGTGTTTTTTGAGCAAAACATTATTTAAATATGTATACACATACAGTCAGCATCAGAAGTAGCTGCTAAGCCAAACAACACGCTCAAAATGGCCTACACAGATCCTTATCCCCTTGACATTAGAGCTCGTGTGTAGATCATTTTGAGCACTAGAACTGCTTAGCAACTTCTGCAGCTCACTGTACAATTGTATAAATCAAATTTAACTACATGCTGAGACAATCCAAAGCTACGTTAACCGAGGAGCGGCACCTACTGGCAGCATGGCACTTGTTCTGATCACGAACAATAAACATATCAATTATACTTGACATTATTTGAGTTGGCTGAATTGCACCATAGTGGTTCATTCAAAAACCAACTCTACCGTCCGAGGTAAAAGATTCCCATTACATAACTATATATTTATAATTTATTTTTGAGATTATAATCTCAACCATACGTATGCAGTTACATTTGAAATGCCAGTGGCACCAGCGGGGCTAGCACAACTGACGCCGCGCCGCGACGCGAGTCGAGAAAGATCTACCCTCCTCTTTCTAATTTGCACGGTGCCAGTGAGAAAGGAGACGCGCGAAGCGACTAAGCAGCAGGTTGTGCTAGACGTACTGTACTGAGCATACCGCGCGCGGCATGGCAAAACCTGCATCGACAGTGAAATTGCAAAACTGTATAAAACTAAGGATTATTTAAGTTCGTCGAAAAGGAATCGTGCTGAATGTGCATCGAAACTAAGGCTTCGGGCATCATATACACAAATTTGAGTCCTTTAACACGAAGATAAATTTACTACCGTTTTAATAAACAAAATTATCTAAGGGCTAATGCGGTCATTTTAAGAGTAAAACTGCCGCATTGTGCCCTCGTCGCTGACGTTTCTGACAAAGACAAGGCCGGTAAACGTTAAGTCGAATATGTAAGCAAAGAAAGTAAGTACTATGTAAAAGTTACTTCACCATTACGGAATCAATAATTATTATCAATATTTTACTCCCGTCCTCAAACTCTTTTTACTTCCATAAAAATGTTAACTAGTTTATATACAGATAAATTCATTAATTTCATTATACAAAAGTTAAATTCGCAATATTATGCGAAAGTATACATGAGCCATGCTTAAAATTGTTACAAATAAAATGACAATGATTCAAGAGATCATAGCTTAACCACGGTGTATACATTAGGAGTACAAAGGTATATAAAAGGCAAGGCCAATGTACACTGTCGCACGATTGATACTTTCAATGGCTAGCCAATTCAAAACCATGCACTGGTATCCGAAAATATTCGGAAATTACGTACAATCGAGTTGCTTCTAGCCAAGTTTGAAAACGCAGCTTAAAATATGAACTGCACGGTTAAGATTTGGCATTAATGAAGCTACAATAGGGACCCGAAATAAAATAAAAACACTTATTTGAGAACAGAGTTGGGCAAATTTTTATTTGAATAAGAATAAGAATAAGAACAGAATTTTTATTCTTATTCAAATTGATTTGATAAAAATAATTCTTGCGCCCGTTATTTAGAATAACATGAAGGTGAATAAATCATGCTACTTTTATTTTAAATAAGAATAAAATACGGACTAATTATTCCACAAATGGGGTTATTCTAACTAACATTTTATTTAAATAAAACGTTATTCAAATAAAGTTAATTTGTTGGTATCGTCGGTAAAATTTTGTGAGTTGATTTACAGACAATGGATTTTATGATAAGTTTGGGTTTACTTGGTTTGTTTTGACGAGTTATATACAATACATTATACTTGGTGACGATGGAGTCAGGAGGTGGATAGTGGAACTCCTCGATAGCTACTTGTATATCCTTCGAGTTTGGGCTCATTTGGTTTGTTTTGGCGAGTTCTATACATTATACGTGGTGATGATGGTCTGATGATGGAGTGAGGAGGTGGATAGAGGAACTCCTCAATGGCTACTTGTATACCCCTCGAGTTTGGGCTCATTCGCTTTGTTTTGTCGAGTTCTATACATTATACTTAGTGACGATGGTCTGATGATGGAGTCAGGAGGTGGATAGTGGAACTCCTCAATGGCTACTTGTATATCCTTCGAGTTTGGACTCATTTGGTTTGTTTTGTCGAGTTCTATACATTATACTTGGTGATGATGGTCTGATGATGGAGTGAGGAGGTGGATAGAGGAACTCCTCAATGGCTACTTGTATACCCCTCGAGTTTGGGCTTATTCGGTTTGTTTTGTCTAGTTCTATACATTATACTTGGTGATGATGGTCTGATGATGGAATGAGGAGGTGGATAGAGGAACTCCTCAATGGCTACTTGTATACCCCTCGAGTTTGGGCTTATTCGGTTTGTTTTGTCGAGTTCTATACATTATACTTGGTGACGATGGTCTGATGATGGAATCAGGAGGTGGATAGTGGAACTCCTCAATGGCTACTTGTATATCCTTCGAGTTTGGGCTCATTTGGTTTGTTTTGGCGAGTTCTATACATTATACTTGGTGATGATGGTCTGATGATGGAGTAAGGAGGTGGATAGAGGAACTCCTCGATGGCTACTTGTATACCCCACGAGTTTGGGCTCATTTGGTTTGTTTTGGCGAGTTCTATACATTATACTTGGTGATGATGGTCTGATGATGGAGTGAGGAGGTGGATAGAGGAACTCCTCGATGGCTACTTGTATACCCCACGAGTTTGGGCTCATTTGGTTTGTTTTGGCGAGTTCTATACATTATACTTGGTGATGATGGTCTGATGGTGGAGTGAGGAGGTGGATAGAGGAACTCCTCAATGGCTACTTGTATACCCCTCGAGTTTGGTCTCATTCAGTTTGTTTTGTCGAGTTCTATACATTATTTTTGGTGACGATGGTCTGATGATGGAGTCAGGAGGTGGATAGTGGAACTCCTCAATGGCTACTTGTATATCCTTCGAGTTTGGGCTCATTTGGTTTGTTTTGGCGAGTTCTATACATTATACTTGGTGATGATGGTCTGATGATGGAGTGAGGAGGTGTTTAGAGGAACTCCTCAATGGCTACTTGTATACCCCACGAGTTTGGGCTCATTTGGTTTGTTTTGACGAATTCTATAAATTACACTTGGTGACGATGGTCTGATGATGGAGTCAGGAGGTGGATAGAGGAACTCCTCAATGGCTTCTTGTATAACCCTCGAGTTTGGGTTCATCCGTATTTATACTTAGGGCTCGCGGTCGTGTCCGTGTTTCGTGTACAAGTAGCCGTGCGCCCGTTTTCGTGTTACACAGCAACGGTTTTATGGCCCGTTCGGCACGTGAAATTCGGCTACGTGTAATTAAGTCACGTGTACCCGTGTAGATCCGTGTCACGGGTTCACGTACCTTAAGTACACGCGGATCCGGTCCGCCAGCGACGTTGAGTGAAGATAAGATGCAGTGTCTCTAAAGACGACTAATAAAAATATATCGTTAGTTCTTATTCGTAGCTCTTTATTCCGTTTCATTGTTTTATTTTTAAGAACATGGACTTTTAAATATTTAGTGAGTAGTAAATAAAAGGAAACCAACATTAAATATAATCAATAGGTAATACAGTAATTAAACGGGGCTAAAATAACAGAAGTGTGTGTAGTGGTGACTAATGGATAATCACAACGATTTAAGAATTCTAAACTGTCCCCTCCAGATTCGAAAAAAAAATCCCGCTTATTTGTAAAACAAAACGCGGTCACTTCTTTGAACCTCATGAACAAAACGGTGGTATACCAGGTAAAGCCGAAAGCTACTTATGAGTATTGTTTGTTTAATTACGTCGTTCGCAAACCTTTCGCATCGTTAGCTGCAATTCTGCACGTGCAACTCCACTTACCTACAATAATACCACCCTGGTAGGTAAATTACAATGAATGACTCAATAATTTTTAAACCTTGAGAGAACTCAAATTATTGAATAAAATATTTATATAGAGATGCAAAATAAAACGTCACCAAGTCTGCGGCTTTTGTTTTTTACTTTCATAGAAGAATATTTTTAGGTGTAGTGTAATTAAACTCTATATAGCGGCAAGACATTTAACGAAAAACTTTTTTTACCTTGTTAAGCAGTCGAACAAAAATATGTCACTATCTACTTTGTAATGTGCCGAAACCGATAAGAACTGCAGCTGTGTACTTGTTTGTTTGTTGTTTTCTTGTTGAGTCCATGCACGTGTTGTTTGCCTGGATTTACCGTCATCATACGTACCGAAGATTCGCAGAAATTTGCTCTTTTGTTTCTTTAGTAGGATTGCCTTGCGTGTTTACATTTTGGCTATGTTATATCCTTAGATAGTAAACTTGTATATTCATTTTTTTTTATTCTAATCTTAATTTAACGATAACTGATTACTGATATTATAACGCTATACGTCGCAGTCTCTTAATTGTATAATAAATATAAGTATAACTAATGGCACTAGAGAATTTTGCATCGTCGCTAGCTTGGATTAAAAGCACAATAGCTGGTTATACAGAAAACAGAATAACGCCGTTAATTACTTACTAACCTAACCTTACCTAACCTAACCTAACCATTAGAACTGAATCGACGCAAAAAATATAATTTAAACAAAAAACCACATATAAAAAACCCGTTCGTCCCGTACTAAGTAATAATTAGTAATTCATTAATAGTCCTTATTTGTTTTAATTTTAACTCCAGGCCCGGGTGTATCGTTCCGACCGGTGCAGACGAACGCAGGTACGGGTTACGTATCTCGGCGTGTCACGTGAATCCGGACGCGAACGCAGGTACGGGCTACGTACCGGTCGTGTTCGTGAAATTCGTGATCTTAGTACCGCCGGGGTTAAGAACACGTAGGGTTCGGTCACGGTACGGGTCGGCGTGTATCACGGATATCCAGAGCCCTACATAATATTTATACTGAGGTATGGAAATTAATCTTATATTAGATATTTTTTTTTACTACACAGGTTTTTGCAAAGATTTGCATACATTTTACTTTATAATCTCAATTTAAATTAGTTATCTGAAATAATTAATACAAATTTTAAATGCTTCAGAGGTAGACTAATATTAAGTATTTATGCTGCGTCGACCTCAAATAAATAGTACGTCAAATAAACCGAAGGACATCGCTGCGCCCATCTGCGAAAATAGTGATAAGCGCAGGTAAAGCAAGGGTTATTGTTTTACCTGCCGTCATTTATTATCTCTTTTGCTCTCTGTAGGTGTGAAAGAGATAGCATAATTAAAGTTATTTAAACAAGATCATCGTCACCAATTGTACTTGTATAGAACTCGTAAAAAAAAACATATAAACCTAAACTCAAGGGCTATACAAGAGCTATTGAGGAGTTCCACTATCCACCTTCTGACTCTGTCAAGACCAACAGACCAATCCTCATTCCTCACCAAGTATAATGCAAAGAACTCATCAAAACAAACCAAATGAGCCCAATCTCGAGGGCTATACAAGTAGCCATTAAGGAGTTCCATTAACCACCTCCTCACTCCATCATCAGACCATCATCACCAAGTATAATGCATAGAACACGTCAAAACAAACCAAATGAGCCCAAACTCGAGGGTTATACAAGTAGCCATTGAGGAGTTCTGCTAACCACCTCCTCACTCCATCATCAGACCATCATCACCAAGTATAATGCATAAAACTTGTCAAAACAAACCAAATGAGCCCAAACTCGAGGGCTATACAAGTAGCCATTGAGGAGTTCCACTATCCACCTCCTCACTCCATCATCAGACCATCATCACCAAGTATGATGCATAGAACTCGTCAAAACAAACCAAATGAGCCCAAACTCGAGGGCTACACAATTAGCCATTGAGGAGTTCCACTATCCACCTCCTCACTCCATCATCAGACCATCATCACCAAGTATAATGCATAGAACTCGTCAAAACAAACCAAATGAGCCCAAACTCGAGGGGTATACAAGTAGCCATTGAGGAGTTCCACTATCCACCTCATTTCATCATCAGACCATCATCACCAAGTATGATGCATAGAACTCGTCAAAACAAACCAAATGAGCCCAAACTCGAGGGCTATACAATTAGCCATTGAGGAGTTCCACTATCCACCTCCTCACTCCATCATCAGACCATCATCACCAAGTATGATGCATAGAACTCGTCAAAACAAACCAAATGAGCCCAAACTCGAGTGCTATACAATTAGCCATTGAGGAGTTCCACTATCCACCTCCTCACTCCATCATCAGACCATCATCACCAAGTATAATGCATAGAACTCGTCAAAACAAACCAAATGAGCCCAAACTCGAGGGGTATACAAGTAGCCATTGAGGAGTTCCACTATCCACCTCCTCACTCCATCATCAGACCATCATCACCAAGTATGATGCATAGAACTCGTCAAAACAAACCAAATGAGCCCAAACTCGAGGGCTATACAATTAGCCATTGAGGAGTTCCACTATCCACCTCCTCACTCTATCATCAGACCATCATCACCAAGTATAATGCATAGAACTCGTCAACAAAAACCAAATGAGCCCAATCTCGAGGGCTATACAAGTAGCCATTCAGGGGTTCCACGATCCACAGACATATACAATAGGTATAAATTACACTACATTCAAGATACGTACGTACTAGTGCCTCTATACCGATACCAAAATTACCAAATGCGTCGTGTTTATCCCCGAGTATCCGTCCGAACTACATTCATATATTATTCATGGTATATTAGTTAAAATAAAAAAATTACTTTATTCAATTTTCTAACATAAGAATTATTCACGGCGAAATTATTTGAATAACTTTGACGGGAATAAAATCAACATGATTTTATTCATGCGTATTCTTATTCAAATAATGATTTTATTCTTGAGTGCCCAACTCTGTTTGAGAATGCCAATGAACGCCTACAAGTATCGAAAACCCGGGCTAGTGATCACATTTAACTTTATCATTACAATAAAATAACATTTTTGTTTTATACAGTTTGACACGCTCCCATTGATTTCCTTTACTAAGTATTTACAATGGACAGTGATACATTGATGAACTATGTGTTTCCCTCCATTTCCTCTGGATTTGCATTCTGCAATGGACGTAACATTTGTTTGTAAATATACTATCTTGAATGCAATAGTCACTGTTACATTAAGCTAACACACGACGACATTGATCTAAGCTACAATAAACTAAAACAACTACTGATCCCATTTATCGGTTTTCATTTTTAGGAGTAGTTCAATTTCGAAGGTTGATGCCACCGGATTTTGGTATAATTGAGGGTAGAGAAATTTTCATGCACACATCATTTCGAGTTGGCCGATGTTACTGATGAACTAAAAGTACATTTAACAGTTATCCTACACAGCCAGCTGATCTAGACGAAGAAGGAGCGGTTCAATTCAAGTGCCACCTTTCCACTTTAAACGATCTATAATATCAGGCTTTGTAAAAATATACTAAACAACATTTATTTTGGAAGATAGGTGTTAAGATACGTAAGTACATAGTAAATATGTTTAAATTATCCATATAAATAAATCAAGTATATTTTCATGCAAGCATAGGTTTAAACTACAAATATACAAAGTGCATGCTGTCTATTTTACATACTGCAGTCAGGGGAGACTCGATCGTGCCAATAATTTAGCCAATTTGACTTCAAATTTAGTTAATAAAAAGCTACTATCATGCTGGAATTATAATCGTAATTAGAAAATATGAAGCTCAGAAAAACACTTTAACGCAAGTCCTTTAAAATATCATGCACAATAACTAAATCAAGTAGGTAAGTAAAAAGATCTGGACATAAGTATGTAAATTTGAATAGTAAAGAATTATTATTAAGAAACATTTTTGGTATGTAATTAATTATCATCGGAAGAAAACTAATCAAACTTTCCATAGCATGTTTAAAATGTATTGCTAGCATACGATTAGCATTAAAGGTGCCAAACTAGGAGAGTACCACCGGAATGAATCAATAAAGTACTCTAGAGCTAGCCAGTTGAAACAGTATCCTAGGGCAGTTAGCGAGGGCCGGTCTTACCTGAGGTTGGAGTGTGTGTTTGGACATGACGACAGTGGTGGTCTTGTGGTGCGGCTCGGGCGAGGTCGGCGGCACGGGCTCTAGAGCCATGCTTTCCACGGCGTGCACTATATCTAGCACCTACGTCATACAACACTTTACAGTTACCTACCAATAAACTCGTTAGTGGTTATTTATATGAAATGGAATTCTTGCAAAGTTGAAATTGCAACTTTGTTTAACTCAATAGCTGTATATTATAATACACCTAGGTATAGTTGACTACAGAGAAACCAATTAGTTTGATGGTTGTCAAACAACAATTAGCTCCCTCGGATACCCTGTGCTCAGGAGGGACCTACATGTCTGTCAATACAACATATTCACAAATCAATAAAGGGTCAGCAACGCGCTAGTGATTATATGAATATGAAAGCTGCGGTGGCTGTCCGTCGTAGTATAAAATAAATAAACAAAATACCTTTTCAGGTGTAGACTTTTCCCTCATTTCGGCAACTTGTTTCTCATGTTCGAACTCAACTAATTCCTTTTGGAACTGCTGCTCCTGGTAACAAAAATATGAAATTATGTGCAGCAAACCACAACTACACATGATAGCATTGTTTGAAAAATATTATCTTTAGATTAAATTAAGGTAAGAGACAATTTACCTGTTGATGTTGATGCACCGAATCATCTCGGTCCAGGCTTGACGTTGAGTGGGAAAGAGAGCCGCCTGTGTCGGCCGTTCCGCTTTCGCTACCAGTCTGTTTACACAATTAAAATAAGTATCATATTAGTAAGTAAGTAAGTGTTACAAGACTGATTATCGAGAAGGGTTTGAATTCTACACAAAGAACTGGGTTTGATCGTCTACAGGGATATAATTAAGTCTCCACGAATGTAGGTCGGATAAGTAAGTTCAGTCAGCGTCATATAGTTAGTAGCAGCCAAGGTAGCCAAATATTTCGGTACACGTCTGAATTACTGTAAGAATAAGGGTGTGTTACGAAATATTTGGCTACTCTGGCTGCTACCAACTATATGACGCTGACTCTACATACATGGAGTACCAGTATAACAGCTCAAGAATTATGGCTCGATGCTTTGATCGAAACTCTTTTAAGTAGATGTTCATGAGTCACACGTAATCTCGTGATTCGTTATACAATATCGTGATAATAGTACATTATTGCCGTGGCCGGGAAGGAGGCAATTGCAGGCTGAGTATTTTTTTAAACGGACGAGCTTGCGAGAATTCTAAGATTATTGACTTGACCCGATCCGACCCGACCTGACCCGATCCGACCCGACCCGATCCGACCTGACCTGACAGTGTAGTGGTGGTTGGTAGTATGTAATTTTTCCTTTGTCAGTTTAATATTAGTAAGCAAATTTAAAAAGTTAGAGTAGCGGACAATAATGGTTTTACTTAGGGTTTTCATACATTACTTCTTGGCGTAAGGCCAAGAAGTAATGTAGGGAGCCATAAACAAGAAACTTCACGTCTTCATTTCGTGATATTAACGCGTATATTTCCGAGCATGTTTGAGAAAAGGATTTTTTCTCAAACTTGCAATGAAATGTTGACGTGACTTACTTCAAATTAGGTTCGGAAATACTACGTATCCGGTGCGATGAGTGAAGATGATATGTAAAGGAATTTTCTCAAAAATTGCCCGCAAAGTGAACATAACTCGCTACATATTGGAAGGTAAAGTGTATAGTTTAAGGCCAGATCTAAATAAAAAAATAAAAAACATTGCAGGCCGCCTGGAATGTTATATATAAATTCCTTTATTTGTCGAGTACCAAATTTTTTTAAAGTAGATACTGGCAGAGAGCACAGCTCGTATTCAGCCAGTTCAACTCGTATTTTTCTGTTGCTAACACGACGTTTTTATATGTGTCTCAAATAGTTTGCGTTTTTTTGGTGGAAAAATACACTTGCGATTCTGTTTAAAAAGAAAACGGCGGGAAATCGTAAATATTTTCACGTTGTGCAACGATATTTAAAGTTTATGTAAGTTTAGTATTTTTTATTCCCCCATTTTTGAGTAAAGCACTATATTAGCCTCAGCCGGAATGGCAATTGCAGGCTTCGTATTATAATTAAACGGACTCGCAAGCTCGTCCGTTTAAACAAATACTCAGCCTGCAATTGCCTCCTTCCCGGCCACGGCAATAATGTACTATTCATACAGCCTTACACACCTAGGCCTGTAAAGCAACCTTCTTTTGTTTTTAAACGGGCCGGCGCGGCGGCGGCGGTGCAGGCGGTGCACTTCAGAAACGTATTATTTATAAAACAAATTGATTACTTTAAATTTTCATTTCATTGCAAGTTTGAGAAAAGCACTACAAATCTCGGCGAGAAACGGGGTTCGCTACGCTCGGCCGTCTATATCTACTTGGCCTGCAACCCTTCGTTTCCCGGCCTCTTCCAATGTTTTTAATTTTTTAATTTAGATCTGACCTTAAACTATACACTTTACCTTCCAATATGTAGCGAGTTATATTCACTTTGCGGGCCATTTTTGAGAAAATAAATTTGTTTGTCAATGGCTATGCTCAATGTAGGCTTGTCCATTGAGTGTGTCGTAGCATGAGCCAGGCACTCACGTGGTATTTTTCCGGGCGCGAGTAGCCGTGGCACACGATGAGGTGTAGCGGCGCGTTGGTGGCGGAGCGCAGCGCGTTAACTGCCTCGTTGTGGGTCGCACCGAGCAGAGACACGCCGTTCACTTCCAGCAGCCGCATGCCCACCTGCAATAACACCATTATGTGTTTGTTTCCAATTCTTGGGTCGATGTAATGTGGTTCGCTTGAGAATAGGCTTTGTATTGTACACTATCGATTTTAAAAACTTTCGAAAGTCAGTTCAGGAGCTGCATTAATTCTTTTAGGACTAGTTAATGCTCCCTGTCCCACAGATAATGTTTTCCTGGTTACACAGTGGTCATTTTCTGCGATGAATACATTTTTTTAAATAGAAAAAAAAAGGCGTATAAACTGTGTGAAATATATTCCCTTCAAACATCAAGAGGCAAAGGCGAAATCTTGGAGAAACTTTAATCTTATTGTCGAAATAGACATAATAATGAATATCGCCATGGTCTCTGTGTTTTTTTCTTTATCATCATATCAGCCGAAAGACGTCCAATGCTGGACATAGGGCTCCTCCAAAGAGTGCTAAAGTGACCAGTCTAGCGCCACCCGCATCCAGCGGAACCGCACGACTTTTACCAGGTCACCTTTTTCTTTATAACCGAATGCAACTCTCACCTTCAGCCTGGCGTCCCGCCGGGCCGCGCCGCCGCTGTTGATCTTGGAGATGAAGACGCCCTCGTCGTTGGCATCGTTGGGGTTGCCTCGCTGTCCGTTCAACCCGCCCTTTATGTGCATACCGAGTTTCTCGCCCTCTTGCTTTACTATCGTAAGGTCCTGTACGATAAACATCACGAAATTTTAGTTTTTATTCATAGTAATCACATCCTTGACTCGAATGTAATTCTATTATCAAAACTTGACACATGTTCTAGAGACGATATAGAAGATTTTCCTTTTATATTAATATGGTAACTATAATCATCGGTACATGAACATGCAAAGCCACAACATTTCATGCACTATATATTACAATATTCTAGCACAAGACAATCTAACTTCATTCGGATAGTGTACAAAACGACATCACAGAATACAACCACAATATGTCTTGTGCGAAAAGCGATCTTAAAAAAATAAGTGAATTTATATTTTCATTCTTAACTTTGTATAAGGAATCATCTAACGGCTACCAAATGGCTAGGCAAAGGTAATATTTGTAGCAATAGCATTTTCGCTATTCAGGTATTTCACTGTAACCTTTCGAATTGAGAGTAGCCACAAGGGCGAGACGAGAACACTTAGTAAAAGTAATAGGTACATCTACGTAGAGAGAGTAAGCGTCATACTATAACCATTCATTAAACGACGTTAGCTGAGCACAGTGACTGCGGGGAGGGGTTCGTATTCGACACATATATCTGGTAAGGTAAACACACATAGGTCTGAGATCGCTGGGTAAGGTGCACTTACAGTTGCGTCAACAATCTCAACTTGAACGAGAGTCTGATCGAACAGCGCGTGGTCGTCGAGTGCACGTGTGGAACAAAACAATGATTTCGATGTTATAGCAAACGTGTCACACTACTCCGTTATCATACACGCGGAACCAGAAACACTTTATTTTTCGAATAATAATTAATTTGATATCAACGAACGGGCCTGAGGTGGTTGCCATTTTATCACTTATCGTTGTGGATAAGTCATCCGTCGCTCTCGCACTGGCATACTTGTCTGAACGTGACAGATGTCTTATCGACAGCGATAAGAAGTCAAATAACCATGCTAGCCCGTAGACTTTTAATATCAATGTATCCAATATGTAAATAAGATGAATTTAAAAGCATTTACGTACGCGATAATACAAACTTTAAAAAAATGCTGTGTTTTAAGTGTTGGACAGTTATATATTAGACAGTATTTTCTGCACCAAGAGAGTTGAAGCCGTAGAAGTTTACAGTGTGCAAGTAGATGTCTAATACTGACTGCCTGTGATGTTTTAGCACAATGCGCTATATATGTTGTAGCGGCCATTAATATTCTTTTAAAACTACAGCGGAAAGCGAAAGTTTGCGTACATAAGTATACCTACAAAAAAGTTCTCATTGAAACATTTTTAGTTAAATATATAAATCTTATATGATAAGCAGAGCCCGTAATTTTCATGCCGATGATATCAATTTGACGTCACGCTGCATATACTTAGGATGATCCCAAATTGTTTTATTGTAATTATTAATCATTAGTCGTCAATCATTTTAATCATGTACAAATTACTTCAAAGGTAATCTATACGTAGAATAATTAATAGGTACCTACTTGAAGGAATTCTGTTTTCTACGTAATTATTGAAATGTGGTAACAATACCGTCTAATAAAATGTATGTATAAAAACAAAACAAATAGTTTAATTTACGTTTCACGTATCAAATAGGTACCTATTAATTGTTCCACGTGTGAATAGATTACTTTGAAGTAATTTGTACATGATTAAAATGATTGACGACTAATTATTAATAATTACAATAAAACTATTTGCGATCATCCTATATGCAGCGTGAAGTCAAATTGATGTCATCGGCATGAAAATTACGGGCTCTGATGATAAGCAATATGCAAATACTTATTTCTTGTTCACTGCAATTTTGCCAAATACTACGGTAAGCAATACTCAATTTGTCTACTCAGAATACCACATTACGTATATATTAATAGTCATTCAATGACTCACAACCCGACCACTGGCATTCATGCAAAACATTGCGCGACTTACTTGCGTGTAAGTACATACAAAATCAAAAACAATATATATTAATGTGCATACTTTATCTATAAAGAGTTTACTTGATTTGTTTAAGAACTGATGATTAATTAACTGTCTCGAAACGTGTCGTAGGCTGGATTCGACCAAATGCATTTCAAATGAAAGGTAAACATTGTGTAAACTTTACTAATCTTAGAATATAAATTGTATTGATGTTTGGTCGAATTGACACTAATGTGTTGTGTTCCAATATTCAACAATGTTTACATTTAAAGTTCTCTAAGATATTTAATACTTTATGCTTTCCACTATTCGGAACATCGTAACGTAAAATGAAACATGTAACTCGCGGAGCGTCCCCGTAGAGAAGAAATGCATTACAATTTCAACTCTGCATAATAAATAATATGTGTTGTTTTCAGCGGCGACTTTGAATATCGTTATTCCAACAGAGCCTTCTTGGCTGTCGACAAAGCGAAATTGAAAACTGTTTACGGTCGTGACCAACCTCACGTACCGTAGGACGTTCCACGAGATTACTCTATGGAATAGTGAACGTTCTGGTACTGACCTGGAACCCTAGCGGCAGCGGGTCGTGGCGCACGGAGAGCGTGAGCGTGGGCCCGGGCTGCAGCAGCAGCTGCACGGCGTCGCGGTGCGTGGCGCCGGGCAGCTCGTGCCCGTTCACCTTGAGCAGGCGGTCGCCCATGCGCAGCTTGCCCGAGCGCGCCGCCACGCCGCCGGGGACCACCTGGATATGGACACTTGATATAGACGCACTACAACAACTTCTACTACTCGTATTTAACTATAATCAAAACATCCTTGAGGGGACGCAAACTGTCCTCGTGGAGTAAAGTAAGCCAGGATCTGTGGTCATTTTTACGCACATACGCGCATTTTTGAAGTGAAAACTTCTTTAGCGGCGCTGAGCACTTTTTGGGATGGGGAAAAATTGTTAAATACGCGACAGATTTTTGTGACGTCAGATGTGAAGGTCACAAACTTTTATATTTTGCTGCTAGCCGATTCGATTTCATTCAAAACTCAACGCTATTCGTAAGAGTATAAAGCCGTTAAACACTTTTTGCAATAGCATATTCTGCAAATAAATTTGTAATTTTGTCCACGCATCCTTCACCGTTTTGCTATTGAAAAAATTCGAATAGTTCGAATTTCGACGTTATTCCTAAGGACATAAAGCTTTGAAAAATATTTAGCAATGGCAAAAACAAATTGGTTGGCGGCGGCGACGTTGGGGAACGGCGCGGGGCGAGCGGCGGGGCATCGGCGCCGGCCCGGCGAGCTGCGACGCGTCCCACTACCAGATCAAACCACACACAGCAATGACGCGTCCGTGATTTTTATATTAACATTTGGTATGCGGAAAAATTGTTAAACTCGCGATAGGTGTCACGTGACCGTAAATGGTGAGAGATTCGGGACGAGGCTTGGGGGCGGGGGGGGACCGATGCCGTAGTGGCGATGCGGCGCTTACCCGTTCGGCCGACGCACAATAAGTTCTCACGCGCTAATTTGCAAGTGAAATAGTTTTCTTCTGTTGCTACGGTATTCGTCGATTCGAAATGTCAAAATATTCAAGTTTTCACTTCTGCCAGCACTCCCGGAGTGCAACCCGGTCTTTTTTTTATTTATTCTTAGATACGCAAGTCGCCATTACCATTGTCTTATTATACCGCTCAACCACATTTAATTGCGGCGTATACTTAGCTTAGGTGTGATGTATAAGCACTAATAAATCTTCTTTCATTATCTAGAATAATGCTTAATGATTATGATATACCGTAAACTAAGAAAAATTGTAATTTTTTCTGATATAGCATGACAACTGTCAATCTATCTACAATAGTTTATGTGAGTACGGTCAGCATTTAGCAGTTTTAATTCTGTTATTTAACTAGTTCATTGGATAGGTCCAAAAAATTGCGTATAGAGACAATAGTGTCGTGTGTATTGTTCAGTGTATCGCTACAAAGGTAAGGTAGGTAAACATCTGAAACATTTTTTTTTTATATTTGTCATATCATATCTGAAATGTATAAAAGTGGGATAATACTTACATGTGAAATAAATATTCCAGGTTCTTTCCCACCAAATGGCACGCAAGAATGGTCTGTGCCACCGATGATACTGAACCCAAGAGAGCCTCCATCTTTTACCAGCACCACATCCTGCAACAAGTACATTCAGTTATATTACACGTAAAATGACCAACGTTTGGAGCGTTTAAGCTTGAAGCGTTTATTTGTTTTTTTTTTTTTTAAAGGTATAACTGGCTTCTAATATTTGATATTAAAAAAGGGCAACGGACTTTCACTAAGTTGGCTTAACATTTAATTAGAAGAACAACTAGTAGCTGTTGGAAGCAGAAAGTGCATTAAAAACTGGTTCCTTTTTTATCATACCCCGGTTTAACTTTTTAAACCCAATTCCAAACGGATGGTAGCTCTCCATCCGAGGAATTGTTATAACAACTATCTATAAATATGTACATAGTCAGGGTGCTCTTTTGGGCATAATGGCATTATTTACAGATTATAATCTAGTTAGTAATCAGTAAAAATGCGTTTCTAGAGTGGGCGTGCAGCAGCGGCGGTGTCTCGGTGCTACGTCGAAGCCTTATATACAGGCGGTCGATCATCTGCTCCAAAATGAAACGCTAAAGCGCCAACATGTGTCCGGTGTTTGTATGCACATCTAGTTATCAATCTTTTGTATCTTATTGAACAGTAAAATGCAAGCAACTATGCAATAATTAATGAACTTAAAACGATGAAGTACTTTGTGATAAATGGATTGATAGTACAGTAGAGACGTACCGTCCTCTCAAACTTAGTAGTAACAAAGTACGTATATAGATCGGTAATATTTCCAACCATAAACATTTTCGATAAAAGTTGAGGAAACTACCCGAGACAAGTACAATTACTACCGGACACGTGATAGCGCTTAGCGTCGTACAACGTAATCTTACTTCGATGATGAGCGGCGCGACCAGCTGATTGTCCGTGATCCTTGTGACGGTGGTCTCCGTGAAGGTGGACTTGGTGATGGTCTCGGTCACCAGGCCGAGGGTCTCGGGCGGCGGTGGCAACACCACCGTCGCGGGCCGCTCGACCGTGACGCGGACTCCCCGCTCCACAGGCTCCGCTGCTGGTCGTGCCCCGCCGAGGAAGTGCGCCGGTATCATTGCTTGGAACTCCTCGTTCGTAATCGGCCGAGTAGGCTGCGCGTTTAACACGTTCACATCAGACACAGAAGACTCGGTTTTAGGAACGGTTAGAGGGTACAAGTTTGTTCTAGTGACAGTTCAACCTATTGTCGGCACCGCAAGATAGTTGATCTTTTAATTGCCCTACACCTGATATCAGATATTGAGAAGGCGTATTCATTTCCAGTGATTAAGTACAGGTTGTTATTTTAATACATTTAGGTAGGTTACCTGTATACTTAATACACGGTGATTTCTAATCCATGAAAAAAAAAACAATTTTTCTAATTCAGTAATCGATGCCTAACACACTCGTAGCTATGCAAAACATACTGAATAAAGCTTAATTACGAATTACGTTTTAGTTAAAAATCATGTGAAGAGTGAATGTATGTATGTAACAATCATTGTCACCCACCCTACTTTAAATGTATGAAACTAAAACTTCCTACAAAAAATAGCTCCATAAATCAACCAAGAAGATGTTAGAGTTTATTGAGGTAAGACTTATCTCCCGCCAAACCGCAGAAATGAAGGGTGAACTGATCATACATTCAGTGGATATTAGTGCTAAACAGTGCTCTCATTTCATGAGACCTCCAGCCATTGAAATCTGCTTTGACAGGTTATTAACATTTTTCTACTTCTGGTCACGGATTAAAATCACCATGTACGAGGGGGAATCAAAAATTCCTTAGAACTACGTATTTGGAAAACCTCTTTCGAAAACCCCATCGGGGTCTTTGATGACTTTGACACAATAATAATAGGATTTTATAAAGTAGAAAGTTCGGCTATTGTAGGGTTTAGTCAAATTCAACTTTATTACTACTAAGATTTATTTCGGATGTCGACATAATGCTGCGGACGCCGATAGGCTTCCAATGTAGCTTTATATGGATGCTGCTGACGCCTATCAGCGCCCGCTTTTCTGTATTCGCATGCCGACAACTTCGTACATTAGAAAACATGTCTTAAGATTTTTGTTAGAAGGGTTTATCCGTAGTCATTTGAAATTGAAAATTATCCTGTGGATCCACAAGGAGGGACACGAAAACGGAAACGGAAAAATCATTGTCACCCACCCTAAAGGGTTGAGACGGGGGAAGAGGGGGGAGGTGAGAAATAGTATGTGTCACTCAGTAGCAAAATTATTTTCTTCTCGGGCGTTAACACTTGTATCCCTCACTACGCTCAGGATCCTACGTTAGAATCCCTCGTTACGCTCAGGATTCTATTGTAGGATCCCTCGCTACGTTCAGGATTCAATACACCGCCCTCGCCGTAAATATACTATTTTGCTCCCTTGTGACACAAACAACTATTTAAACACCTATTTTAAGTAAACTTGGTGACAAGATAGAGGATTTTCCCTTTAGCTTCAGTTCGTTCGCATTTCCAATTCGTAGGTTTCCTAGCTCCTCTGCATTTCCAATTTGTCCGCATGCAGTTCCCAATTCGAATAGTGAATTTTTCCTTTAGGTTCACTTCGCCGCATTTCCATTTCGTCCACTTTCTATCTCGTCCGCATTCCCAATTCGTCCTGGGAACAATGCAGACGACAGTAGGTACCTAACTGTATGACTTTCACTGTAGCTACATCCTTACAATTTGGAATTGTGGGCGAGTTGGGATTGTAAATGAGTTGGGAAGCGGACCTCTATATACCTAGCTCGTCTACAATCCCAACTCGTCCGCATTCCCAAATGCGGACGAGTTGGGATTGTAGACGAATTGGGAATGCGGACGAGCTAGGTATATAGAGGAGTTGGAAAGCGGACGAGTTGGGAATGCGGGCGAGCTAGGTATATACAGGAGTTGAGAAACGGACGATTTGGGAATGCGGACGAGTTGGGATTGTAGAAGAGTTAGGAATGCGAACGAGCTAGGAATATAGAGGAGTTGGGGAGCGGACGAGCTAGGAATATAGAGGAGTTGGGAAGCGGACGATTTGGGAATGCGGAAGAGTTGGGATTGTAGAAGAGTTAGGAAAGCGGACGAGCTAGGAATATAGAGGAGTTGAGGAGCGGACGATTTGGGAATGCGGACGAGTTGGGATTGTAGAAGAGTTGGGAATGCGGACGAGCTAGGAATATAGAGGAGTTGGGAAGCGGACGATTTGGGAATGCGGACGAGTTGGGATTGTAGAAGAGTTGGGAATGCAGACGAGCTAGGAATATAGAGGAGTTGGGGAGCGGACGGTTTGGGAATGCGGAAGAGTTGGGATTGTAGAAGAGTTAGGAAAGCAGACGAGCTAGGAATATAGAGGAGTTGGGAAGCGGACGATTTGGGAATGCGGAAGAGTTAGGATTGTAGAAGAGTTAGGAAAGCGGACGAGCTAGGAATATAGAGGAGTTGGGAAGCGGACGATTTGGGAATGCGGACGAGTTGGGATTGTAGAAGAGTTGGGAATGCGGACGAGCTAGGAATATAGAGGAGTTGGGAAGCGGACGATTTGGGAATGCGGACGAGTTGGGATTGTAGAAGAGTTGGGAATGCGGACGAGCTAGGAATATAGGGGAGTTGGGAAGCGGACGATTTGGGAATGCGGACGAGTTGGGATTGTAGAAGAGTTGGGAATGCGGACGAGCTAGGAATATAGAGGAGTTGGGAAGCGGACGATTTGGGAATGCGGACGAGTTGGGATTGTAGAAGAGTTGGGAATGCGGACGAGCTAGGAATATAGAGGAGTTGGGAAGCGGACGATTTGGGAAAGCGTACGAGTTGGGATTGATTGTAGAAGAGTTGGGAATGCGGACGAGCTAGGAATATACAGGAGTTGTAAAGCGGACGATTTGGGAATGCGGACGAGTTAAGACCTAAAGGGTTTTTTTTACGTATTAAACCGCATGAAACATGCAAAAACAACGTCCCAGCGCTTCGTACCCTGTATAGCGTTCTAGGTATTGCTGATATAAATAAAAATATATATATATATATTAGGGGACAATCTTACACAAATCGATCTAGTCCCAAACTAAGCAAAGCTTGTACTATGGGTACTAGACGACGATACACATAATTATATAGATAAATAAATACTTAAATACATAGAAAAAATCCATGACTCAGGAACAAATATTCGTGCTCGTCACACAAATAAATGCCCTTACCGGGATTCGAACCCAGGACGTCTTGCTTCGTAGGCAGGGTCACTACCAACTAGGCTAAAGCGGTCGTCAAATAGAATATAGGTCGTATGGAATAGCAGTATTGATAATATATTAAAAGACCAGTAGTTTTTGTACGTAATACATTTTTAAGATAAATTACAGCCTAGCGCTCTGCGAAAGTGCGAACAAAGGTCAGATCCTCAATTGTTCATGTTATTTTCAACTTTACCTAGACAAAAAGTAGATACAAACTGCTTTACTGATAAATTACACTATAGGGAGGTTCTACCTTTTTATATTGGCTAAAGTTTAATATACATAAGGGTAACACTATTATGTAAGTAACAAAGGTATTCTATCGCGTTAAATGAATTAACTCAGTTTAAAATCTAGTAACTAGTTCAAGGCAATATTATTACGTAATAGTGCTCAAATTTCAATAAATATTTCCTGATTGGAGTGTGCTTGCCGTTCTAATGCAAAGAATAGGCGCTAGTTTTCGTAGAAGCGGTTACCATCTGATCCTCCGACGTATAGAGGAAACTAGACTTCATTTGCATTAGGCTTTGTGAAATGAATGAGCGAGCAACTCGACTGTTCGAAGTTTTCTAGCCGCCCCAATACCTCTGCTCATCTTAGGTAACAACAGGAATCATAGCTTTAACCTATTCAGCGCAATCGCGACATATATGCGTCAGACGGCTACGGGTGATTTTCGCTACTTATGGAGATTAACACATTCACTGCCAAGAATCGCTAAGTGCTACGCTCGTAGCCGATCTCGTTTATTTTCCGCTAGGCGGGTTCCTGACAGTTAATGTGTTAAGCTGCTACGGACTACGGCGTAGCGCTATGAGCGTTAAAAAGTTTTTCCTTGCTTTTTAGTAGTCGTCGCAACGTAGAAGTGGGAGACAACAAATGGGGTCAATGTTCATGACTTCATGTGCTTTGTTTAGTAACAAAACATAGTTCGTAAATGGGATATTGATTTGGCTGTTGGACTGCTAGCTAGATTTTGTACAAATTGCATTTTTTACTAGAATCCTGGTGACTCTGATCGGTGTCAAAGCAATTACACATTATTTGCTTTATTTTAAAGCGTATGCTGGTCGTCAGTAAAGTTCCCTAGTATTGTTGTAAATCTGGTAGCCATGTTGGTCATCGGCGTCATATCAAGGGAAGCGGCGGCATCGTGGCACCAAGTAAGAAAACTACATTCGAATATACATTATTTGACGTCCTTTCAGCATCAGCATATTTCTTAGCGACATTTTACTAAACTTTTTGAGCATCGACACACGCCTTCCTAGAACGTCTGGTTGGGTTATCTACGAATATGTTGTACGGCAAGTCACTTTCTGTGAAGAGTCACTACAAGACAGACCTAGTTGACCCAGCCCAGGGCATGGATCGGGCAAGTTGGAAGACGGCCACACGGATGGATTAATTTTTAATAATAATTTTTAACCAGCTCACTTTGGAAAAATTAAATGAAGAGATCGATTGCTTCCTGCCCGTACAATTAAGTCCTATAAATGTTTATTTAAATCAAGGCTTTTACAGACGTAGCGTTTGTGTTGTAATGAGCGTTGACGCTTCGTCATCTATGAAAGGAGGTCTCATGGATGGAATACATATAATGTCACGCTAACCTATTTTATTCCCTAGTCCGATATTGAGCTACATTACTTATGGCAAGTACTAAAATGCATCGCCCCAAAGAGATAAGATTCGATAAACTGATACCACACCCCTCTTGATCAAGGTTGGAATGTCTGACGACACACATTCCACGGAGTTTTAAGTATGCCCGTATGTATCTGATAACTATAAGTATCAGTCCACTTCGTAAATAAGAGGCGTCATTCAAGTATTTTTAGAACAGGTTGCATTCTTCATAGTATACTTACTTAGATAATCTAATAAGCTACAGTACAAGTTCCTATAAGCCTTTGCAATTAACCCATGCTATTTCACACACTAGAGTACTGTCGTTACTACTGCATACACGCATATTTTTTTCTTGAATATTCTTGATCGGTGCTCCTTTCATCATGCAGTAACAGAGACTACCAATATCGAGCGAAAGTATATTGCAATCTTTGCAAGTATATTGTTGAACTAACTATCCATGCGGTGCCGCAATTCACACAAATTCTTTGAGAAACATCACGCTAAATATTGTGCGCTGTCTCTGTTCTAAGTGTCTGAAAAAAGTAAAATAATGTTACTTCAACTTTGACTAATGGATTATTCAGATACCAATGTCATCGGTTTCTTATCAACGGTTGCGTAGGATAACCACGTCGCGCCATCCCGAAATATGAGCTCTATATTTCGAGACGCGTAAGACGTGGCATCTTCCGCCGCCATTTTGAAAACCGTGACGTCATAAGTGATATAGAATACGTATAATAATGGTGTGAAGCTGTATCAGACAAGCACGGATGTGAACGTGTTAAACCAATATGTAACCATCACCTGCGAACGTTGGGCATACATCGTAAGTAATCGAGTCTTACCTGGATGTCATCGAAGACGTCGTCAGCGGATCCGTGCATGTTATTGGCGCCGGGAGTTAGGGGCGTGCTAGTGCTGTTAGTCGATGACTTCGTGGCCTGCGGTAACAATTCGTTAACATATTAATCATGTCATTATACAGTACTAACGCTAATATCAACTAGGTTTTTAATTATTTTGCTTGATTGTTCTATTTACTATACCAGTGCGAACTAAGTGCTTACAGCAAATAATACATAACATACAAGTGTTGATTAGTATTCTAAACTGATTTAATTATTCAAAGATAGGTGTTATAATAACTATTTGCGATTATCTATAAACGAAAACCAAGGAACATTATTTTTGTCTTCAATCTATATTAATCAAATGAAAGTCAAAGCGGACCCCGGGCTCATAAATCAAATGAAAGGTCTTTGAGACTATAATCGGGTCATACAGAGATCACTTATTTCCTGTCTTGGGCAATGTTAAAGATTTTATTTTTATTTGTTGGACTTATAATAGTCATAATCCACATAAACGGCATCTCCTCTTATATTAATCCATTTATATACTTGACATGTACAAACAACTGTTGACAGAAGAAAAGACGATTTTTGTATTTTTCGCTCTGTATCCCACTCATCCGATTGAATCGTGACGATTCTGAACTTTATTACAATGTACCAAAGTGCATTGCAGCGACGGTCAAAGCGTGTAGCATCTACTTGATTAACCCTCACCTGTCCGTTCGCCTGGCTCAGCCTCCTGGGAGCCGGCTGCGGCGGAACGGCATTCTGTGCAAAAGTGGTCTGTTTGTGAACATGCACCGGTAGACCGTGTGCTTGTGTATGTGTCTGTGTCTGTGTGGGTGCAACGTGTTCACGCGGTGCATGTGTGTGGTTCACTACGGGTGCGATGTGGTTGTTGGTGGGTTTCTGTGGCGGAGCGTTCACATTCTGCAGACTCGTCTTGTGCTCTCTCACTTCGTCTGACGTCGACTTGCGCGGGAGCGTGTCGCCTGAGTACAAAAAGTGATGTTTTTATTTAGATCACAAGCCAAGTGTTTAGAACTTTACACAGTACACTTAACTAAGAATACGAAATGGCATGTATGAAAAGTACTGTAGCTCCCAGCATGCGATTCCATTACTTTCATATCACGATCTTAGTGATAACTTTATGTGAAGTTTATTGACCATAAAATCTGTGATTATTCTTCAACATGATACATATCACAGTACGATTTCAACGTAGATAGAAGAGAGTAATTAAAGCGTCCCCGGAAATAAGAAAATGAGATGTTTATCTCAACATTTAGAACTCGTTACGAATTATTAAGTGACATTGAACTGTAATTTTCATAAAAATTGTGACTAGACATATTCGTTCCGTCAAACTTTCAATTATAAGCCTAAAGCCCGCTCCACATTCTCGACAAAACTACCCGAGATTGAGTGAGTATTCGTCTGTGTTCGTATTGTTTTGCGTATATTCGTGTAGTCTCCGTTTCGTGTCGGTAAAATAGCCAAACATCAAAGAGCTCCCGTGAAGTTCCGCGTTTGCGCGAAACTTCTCCACATTCCGGCTGCGCTTCCGTCAGTCGGCCGACGGCAACCGTAGGAAGCGTCCATCTTGTATGAAAGTCCAATTACAACTGCGCAAGGCGAGAATGTAGGGGGCCACTCTCGGTTTCGGCAAATATTCCGGCGAAACCAGTCTCGTGTAGTTTTATCGAGAATGTGGGGCGGGCTTTACTTGATGGAATAAACATTACTTATACAGCGCAAGTTATAAAACCAGTAGTACTTCTTAGCCGTGGGCACAACGTGCGGTCACCTAGCGCCATATTGTTCGTGAGCCTAACCTGCATTTGTCTCTAGCTGTCGATACAACTTATCCTCGAATCAATAAAGGGCCGGCAACGCGCTTGTGATTCTACAGGTTACGGTGTCTGCTTACCATTAGGCAGGCCGTTGTTTGCCACCGTCGTAGGATTAAAAAAAAAAGGCAACGTCTAGAAACCTTAAAGGTTGTTTGGAAGAGATCGCTCTTTAGCGATTACACCGTCTGTTGTTTTCAATCTATGTCCTCTGTATCTTTGTTTATTCTTTTGTATCTGCTTGAGGTTTGCAAGCCGGGAAGGAAGGAATTGTCAGCCAAGTGTGATATAGAGGCCGAACGTAGCGAGGCCGGATAGTAATATGAGGCAGGCAATCCCTAGTTCTGACTGAGGTATGTATACATAGACCTTTTATCAAAAAAATGCTTAGTAATTAGAAAACTATAAGAATACTACAGTAAGGATAAAATTTTCAAATTCAGTAACAAAAATGCTGGTGTGGTGATCTGGTGTTTTCAGATAAGAGTTATTATTGCCCTCAAATGAGGGATTAAAGTTGTACTTTTCATCACTCATTTGTTGGCAATAACGACTCTTTTCTTCGTAGAAGGCGCGAAAAGAAGTAGGTGTACCACACAAATTATTTCTGGCTTAGGCTTGAAAAACTTGAATCCACCGATCCGCTCAAGATTCTACTTTAGAATTAGTAGAGGATTCAATATACCGCGTTCGCCGTACGTAAATATGCATATAATTTTTCTCCCTTGAGCCATAATCTACTATTGTATTTTATAGTAACCTTGTTCCGAGGCGATGGTCCGCTGCAACACCAGCCGCACAAACCGCTCGTGCCCCGTGAGCAGCGACACCGCCGCCTCGTGACGCGCGCTCTCCATTTCCACGCCATTGATCTGCAATTGGACGTTGGACACTTCTATTCAGTCACGATTCGCAGTATCGCCCGCCTATTACTGAGAAATATCGAGTAATCCAGGTAAAGATAGCAGCGGACGCGCGATTACCGTAATTGTACAGTCGACAACACAGCTAAGTGACCATCGGAAATCTAATCTGACCTTAAGTGCATTGTAATAAGGTTCTAGGTTTTCACGGTATGGTTAGTTAGGTGTGTTGCTGTGTGTACCTGCATACTTACTATAAATATAATGAACAATATATTAATAATCAGTTGAACCTTTACTTTAATTGTGACTTGTTTATGCAGTAAAAAAATAAAATCGGATGTTCTAGACCCATTGAGAGTGGCTCGGTTTATAAATTCCTTGGAGTATAATTCTAACAGCTCTGAGTTAGCCAACAACACAGCTATAAAGGTATTTTTCTACTCCTGTACCGTTATCTGTCATTTATATAGGCTCTAGCTCAAATTCAATGACACCGATAATAAGTTGTTGAAAAACTCTATGGTCTATGGCCCATAAACGCACTGCTTAGTGTACTTTTATGGTTCATACATTTTTCATAAAAGAACTGTTTACCACGATGTCAAATCATCTAACTTTTTTTCAATCGGTCGCCATATTGCAGTGGTACCAACTTCATAAGCAAATTTTTCGAAATAAAAAGTTTTACTATCAAACATTTGTAGAACATAAATTATTTACTAAAATAAAAATAAATGATCATGTATTATGTGTATACATATTTTACCAATTATTGGTATTATTTATAAATATAAACCGATCCGATTCGGTTCGGATCCGGATTCAGTTTGGTTCGGATGGCAAGTTCAAGGAAATTAAAAACAAAACAGACCATAAACAAGAGGTGTCAATGTGTCATATTTCTAATTTCCCACCAAAGTTCCAATTCTAAATGAAAAGACGAAATATGATAACTATTCGTTATTTATAACTTATTAAGATTTTATTCGTGTTTGTGAAGTGAAGAAAACTGTGTACGTTCCTTTTAAAACGGACAAAGAAGAAAATAACTGCACCGCTGAAGAAATTGCGTGAGTAGTTTAGAACTAACGGAAAAACTACTGCCTGAAAAGTCAAATGCTATTTATTTAGAATTAGTCGTAGAAAAAGTATTGTATGCGACGGTGTATAACTTGGTCTTAAAACGCTCGTGGCGTCTTTAATTGAGATGAGAATTTGAAGACCCTACTTGTACAACAGTGGCATAAAATACTATAAATAAGTAATACATACCGCAGAAATAAACTTCTTATTTGATAATACTCTTTAGCAGTAGTGTCAGACATTGTTATTAACTGAGGAATTTATTTGCTATAATAAAAAAAGAAAACCAACTTATTCATTGTAATTACGGTCGAGCCTAGCCTCATTCCGATTTAATCGCGCTAAAGTTCGGAATCCACAGTATTTATCTTTTAACCTATTAAACAGTCCTAAGTCGATCAACAAGTCGTCTCCATTTTCAACCTTAACTCATTATCCACAAGGTGTATGTGTTGTAGCCAACTCACCGAAACGACCTTGTCCCCGACCATCATCTTGCCGTCCTTGGCGGCGGCGCCCTGCGGCGAGACGCGCGAGATGTAGATGGCGTCGCTGTCCTCCCGGTACGCCGGGGAGCCCTTGCCGCCCGCTATGCTGAAGCCCAGCCCGGCTCCGTCGCGGATCAGGGTCGTGTGGACTAGCACTTTCTGCTGGTACGCTGCAATTTGGAAGGTTCTAGATGAAAAAACTTTACATAATAATAGTACATTATTGTCGAACCAAGGGAGTAGGCCTCGGGGGGTCGGGCTGGCTGAGTATTAATTTTAAACGGACGAGCTTGGGAGTCCGTTTAATTTAATACGAAGCCAGCAATTGCTCTTTCGGCTGAGACAAATATAGTGCTTTTCTCAAAAATTGTGCATGTTAACAAAAGTATACTATCTGAAAATGATAAGGCATGCTTTTCTTCTCGCCACTTCATGAAATTGTCGTACGTCTTTAGATATTTGTCTTTTGGCTTTGCAGGGAACAAATTATCAATAACTGAGCTTGCAGCTTCTTTTAAATCTTGAATCATTTTCACGTCAATTTTCTATATTTTCCGAAAAAACAACAAGCCACTGTATGTAAAAACAGAATAATTTTTGCATTGCTGCCTTTTAATTTTTTTTAATAATAATGGAAGTGTATTTTTCTTCCGAAAACGCCATAAGTTATTTGAGACAACTAAAAAGTCACAGCTACTGATTATTCGTTCTGGCTGTTTAGGACCTATGCCTTTCATTTATATGGCCGATTTAACTTTTTTTAAAGTTTTTACCACAACAAATAATGGAATTTGTATGCAACATTGTTGTCAAGCAAAATCGAGCCGGCAAGGATTTTATTTTGTAAATTTTGACTAATTATATACAAACTATGCACTTCACATCCTGATTTTTTACCGATAAAGTTAACTTTGCCGATCATTTTTGAGGAAATAACTTTACAGCTATTCTATTGCTATTAAATTTGCAGCAGCCCGTACTTGCCTTAGATTTTGCTTGATAGTTTATCACTTTAGAATAATAGCATAAAAGTATATAAAAAGTTAATAACCTCATGCCTACACGCATATTGAAGCGTAATTATAAACTTTTTTTAACGATTCTTACTGTGACTACCAAAGAACATGAATAAAAAAAGCATTGATAGTAATAATAGTGACTTGATAGAAACTAATAATGACTAGCAGGATCTTATCATAGGAAAATTCCAGACTCATTATTTGGCACTCAATTGAACATGATTTGCCATACAAATCAGAGGTCAATCATATATTTGACCTTCACCTTAATTTGCTCACTCCGGAAACCATATTAAATGTTATCGATTGACAAATGCGAAGATCATTGACTATCATTGACTTTAATTTTAAGTACCTATATCCAAAGAATCTCAAATCAGGGCAATATTACGCGGCCAATTGATTATAAACAAAACAATGACTAACTTACATGACCATGATGACATCATGTGTTGATAAGGCTATCATATAATATCTATATATCTTACGACTTTATCATTAAATTGTTTATTCTTTTTATGGTTTACAGTTTATCCCATCGAATGGAAACGGAATTACCACGTAGGTAGTTAAAACACCGCTATATGATGAAAACTATAATTTTGAAAATGTAAAAATATATAAACTTTAGTTATAAAAGTGGCATTTGCTATTTCATAATAATTAAGTTTTAAAACAATTTATAAAAAATCAACACTGATATACTTTAGACGTTACCAAACGTGTTGTAGTTTCCACGTCACGTTGCTTAAACAAGTTAAGACAACATGAGATCATCGACTGATAAGCATAAGGCATTTTTAGAATAGGTTGATTCTATTACGCCATAGGGCGTCTACAATTGGCTTTAAAAACCGTAACATCCCGTTTAGGACAGTCGTAGCTTTATTATTTATACATTTTGAAAAGAAGTACCACATCCCATTTAGAAATCGGTTTCGCCTTCACACAGTGTTATGTATAAATATTTATTTTTTATAAATCGTTAAGTCCCACTACTCCCATTCCGAAGTATTTGGTGTTTAGTCCATTGAAGGATCTTCAGTGATTTGGTTACCTGGAGGTATGTAGGGCTGCGTGAGCGGCGGCGAGGCGTCGAGGCGCTGGTAGGCGTCGGGCGCGTGCGCGGGAGCGGGAGCGGGCGCGGGAGCGGGAGCGGGCGCGGGGCTGAAGTTGACGCGGAGCGCGGGCTTCTGCTCCGGTTCGAACTCCTGCGCGTACGCGTTGCCGATGATCAGGGGCTTCGAGGGTATGCCGCGCCCGGTCGGGATCTGCGGAACGGCAGCTATCTTAGACGATTGTTTATCATAAAACACTTATTTATATCTGCATGATTAATATATCTGAAGAGTTACCAGTACAAATGTATAAAATATTTCTTATGATCAAATCTTAAATTTCAACTTCTCGCCAACATGCCACCATCCTCTTTACACATCTGTAAAATTATAATGTGACTTCTAGCTTTATTATGTTTAAGTAAAGTTTAACATAATAAATTAAAAAGATTTAAATACTGTTTTTGTTACCTGTCCATTTTCCAAAGTAGAGACCGTATCGGTCGTGCTTGACACGGAATGATGGCTCGCCCCGCTCGGAGCCCTGCTGTGAGTTCTGTGAAAAACAAAACTGTTCAGCTCAAACCGTTTATGAATTGTTTTCTGACTGTAGTACATTACGTGGCCCGGTTAAATCAGCGGAGCTCTGTCTCAAACCAGTTAGACGCTCTACTTGCGAGTAAATGCACAAAATCGATTACCATGTTCCGGAAGGTATTTCGTTCAAATTACGTACGTCAAACAAACCTCGATGAAGAGGCATTATGCGCGTTATTGTATGGTAGTAAGAGCAGTTTTAATGGTAACTGGGAAGCGATCAGTAACGTAATTACTGGTGATTTGCAAGATTTGTTTGTTGGAAGACCATTCGTTCGCGACGAGGACACGGATAGTGTTCTAATATTGCTTACGAAAAAATAAGAGCATCTCTAGTTTAGTAGAAAACCTTGACTTGCCTGAGCACTTAAGGTTAACTGCACCCTGAATAGTTGCAGTGAATGGCAACAAGGCGGTTTTAATAATTGACATCGGTGTTATTATGTAATAGCTATCAGTCCCCAAGTGTATTCCATACAGTGGTTCGAGGGTTTGAAGTCTAAATAGGATGTTTATTTAAACAGAGGTTCATTTACTACTAAAACTCGCATTAGAAAAAAATATTTGGATTATGTCGGTTTTTCACAATGTTTTATTATTGCCGTTACTACATCGGTACCGGCCTACCTGTGTGTTTTCTTTAAGCCCGCTCCACATTCTCGACAAAACTACACGAGACTGGTTTCGCCGGAATATTTGCCGAGACCGGGCGAAACCGAGAGCGGCCTCCTACATTCTCGCCTTGCGCAGTTGTAATCGCACTTTCATACAATAGTAGGGCAGTTTCAGGTGATAATGTGGACACGCTGGACAAAAGCACCAATTTTTTTTTATTACTTGTTAGGTCCATAGCTTTAAGTTTTTGATAGGAATTTTATGGCGGTCATTTTGAATTATACGTATATCATTAATATCTCGAGTTCCAAAATAACGTAGAATCACAAACTTAGTGCCTAAATATACATATTTGGGGTCAAGGAATTCAAATCACGAGAGCTCTTTGATGTTTGGTCATTTTACCGACACGAAACGGAGACTACACGAATATACGCAAAACAATACGAACATAGACGAATACTCACTCCACACTCTCGTATTCGGCAAATCTCGTGTAGCTTTGTCGAGAATGTGGAGCGGGCTTTACTGGTGGATGTAGTAGTGTATCACAACTCCTCACCTAGTGGAAGTGGGCGACTCCCTGGTGACGACCAGCACCAACGTCGCCGTGCTGGCCTTGAGCACCTCCACGGCATAGTAGTGGTCTACGTCGACCACCGGCGTGCCGTTCACAGACAACACTTTGTCTCCAACCTGAGACAAATTAATAGTACATTACTACAGAGGCCGGGAAGTAAGGGGTTGCCGGCCGAGTACATATTGCGTAGCGAGGTCGGATAGTTAGGAGGCTGGCAACCCCTTTTCACGCCGAGGTATGTATAGTGCTTTTCTCAAACATTCAAGTTTTTTAAATTTATTTCATAATTAAAAAAAAACTCCAAGAAATCTAACTTTAATTTTCATGGCTGAACGCCGTGATCCTGTGCTACAAATTGTGGAATGGAAATTAAAAAAAACCATCCAAGTGCGAGTCAGACTCGCAAACGGAGGGTTCCATACCATTATCTATAAAAACGCAACAATCACGTTTGTTGTATGTGTATAATAAATATCTAAGGGGGGCTCCTTAGATATTTATTTTATTTTGTTTAGTATTTTTTGTTATAGCGGCAACAGAAATACATCATCTGTGAAAATTTCAACTGTCTAGCTGTCACCGTTCTTGAGATACAGCCTGGTGACAGTCAAAACGGCAAACAATAACACGTTTGTTGTATGGGAGCCCCACTTAAATATTTATTTTATTTTGTTTTTAGTATTTGTTGTTATAGCGGCAACAGAAATACATCATCTGTGAAAATTTCAACTGTCTAGCTATCGCGGTTCTTGAGATACAGCCTAGTGACAGACAAAACGGCAAATAAATCACGTTTGTTGTATGTGTATAATAAATATCTAAGGGGGGCTCCTTAGATATTTATTTTATTTTGTTTAGTATTTTTTGTTATAGCGGCAACAGAAATACATTATCTGTGAAAATTTCAACTGTCTAGCTATCACCGTTCTTGAGATACAGCCTGGTGACAGTCAAAACGGCAAACAATAACACGTTTGTTGTATGGGAGCCCCACTTAAATATTTATTTTATTTTGTTTTTAGTATTTGTTGTTATAGAGGCAACAGAAATACATCATCTGTGAAAATTTCAAATGTCTAGCTATCGCGGTTCTTGAGGTACAGCCTGGTGACAGACAGACGGACGAACAGAGAAGTCTTAGTAATAAATAGGGTCCCGTTTTTACCCTTTGGGTACGGAACTCTAAAAAGACCATCTTGCAGGCCTAAGCCTCCAATTTTGTATGAAATGCCTTTACGGGTATCTCGTCTCGCTGCGCCCGTGACACTTCGAAGCCCATTATGAAGAACACAACGTCAATATTTCATTGCATGTTTGAGAAAATACATTTAACAATGAGACTCATAAAAATCAAAGTTTATTAAAATAAAGGAAACCGTAGGGAAGAAACGCCGAAACAAACGAGATCAACTCAAATTATATTACCATTAGATCAAATCAGATTACCACCAGTTACAGGCTTCACTTACATTCAGGGCCGGTCAAGGATAGGTTTGTGGGTCGTTGAGAATTATGATGTCGTTTTAAATTGGTTGAGTCATTGGAGTGTGTAATATAGACGTAATGACAACTTTAGGCAAACTAGACCTTATGGGATAAGGACCGGTTTACTCACGATTTTTTCCTTCACCGAAAAGCTAACGGCAAATATTCTGTACATAAGTTCCGAAAAACTCATTTGTACGAGCTGGAATTCTAACCCACGACCGCCGCTTACCTACTACGGTAGCTTAGTGGTACAGTCAGCATCATATAGTTAGTAGCAGCCAAAGTAGCCAAATATATCGGAACACGTCTTTATTACAGGAAGTGTTACGATATATCCGTACTGGCGGGAATAAGTTGACAACTCGAGCTGAAAACTGGAAGAAATTTGAACTCTATGTATATCCTACTAATATTATAAATGCGAAAGTTTGTATGTTTAGATGTTTGGATGTTTTTTACTCAATCACGCTTAAACGGCTCAACCGATTAGGATGAAATTTTGCACGAACATAGTTTATAGCCTGGATTAAAATATAGGATAGTTTTTATCCCGGGTCCACGCAGACGAAGTCGCGGGCGGAAGCTAGTAGTACATAAAGTTGAATTTTCTTCCATTTTACATCTCGAGTTGTCAACTTATTCCCGCCATGTACGGATATTTGGCTACTTTGGCTGCTAATAACTATGTGATGCTGACTGTACTTTAAAAACTGAATTGACCAATTTTTTTATCATATTTGAACAGCCGGACATACGAAAGAATTTAGGCCCAAGCTGAAACGGAGAACTTTGTTCGCTTCGCTCGTTCAATTAATAAGTAATCACTACTACCATAATATCATTAGGAGTCATCCTGGTTATGAAAATGGCGCAGAAGTATAGGCTGCCCGCTATGCCAAGGCCCAGGCCGCCAGCCAGCAGCCTCGGCACAACAGTCCCCCGTTGTTGTTACTCACCCTGAGGCCCGCCATGTACGCGGGTCCGTTGGGAGTGACCCTGGATATGAAGATGCCGTCATCGTCGCCGACGTACGGGGTCGAACCGCGGCCGCCCGCTATGCTCAGCCCGAGGCCGCCGGCGGCGCGCGCGATGCGCACCTCGATGCATCGCTGCTCGTTTACCAGCTGTGTGACGCTCTCGGCCCGGTCCGATACCGATTCACCTGAAATAATGTTACTTTAAATTTTCTAATATAAAACAATTCCAGTCTACATTTATATATGTAAGAATATATCAGCTGTTTTCTCCCGGCAGTGAACCTGAACACCAGATAACCGTTTAATGGGTTTCAGGTAATTGAAATTGTGTGGCATCTATACTGTTCGCGAATGAGAATCTATCTTTGACGTACCCATTATCAACTCGAGCTAGATAGTAGATCTTGCATTCATTCACTTGTAGTCTTCCATGATAAAGTTAAAGACACAAGTGTACGAACGTAAAGAGAATATTCAACCAATCGATACTAATATTACAAAGAGGAAAAATCTGTGAGGTAAGTTTGTATGTAGGGGATAATCTCCGCGGAACCGTGATGGCCACTAATATAAACTTATCACCTGTCGACAATAAAAACTCGAGTCCAGTAAGTAATCACTACTACTCTATACATATATTACAATAATTTCTGCTTACTTAAGCCTATCGGAATTCTAGGAGAAATTATTTTATGCCGATATTACGGTCTGTTTTACTTAGGTAATACAATATAGTTTTCTGTTATTTTATGGTGCATAAAGAATGCGTACTACCTACTTACTCGTACAATTGAAACTTGTCTACAGTACTCCGATTGTTATAGTTACGATCATTAACGCAATGGAGGCTGTAAAAGGATGCTCGGCGTACACGTGAGTTAATATGATTAATGTGCGCCATTATAGCTTAATGTATTAGTTAACTGCTCACCTGAGCTTTCGCGAGTAATATGACATAATGTAACACTAATTAGGAACATCGTGATGCATTAAGTCGTTATCAAGTCAAGCTTATAATTATCGTATATCTACCGTACAGATAACTTATCTATCGTTATAATGATTGAGTTAAATAAGACATCGGCAGATTATAATTATAAACCTTTTTCTGTCCAAATCAATAATAGTAATTAATTAATTATTCATGTATAGCAACCAGGAAGGGACAGCTCTATTTAAAAGATCCAATGAACCGTAACAGTAAACACAGCCGATCAATAACTGGAACGTAAAAGATAATACGAACATGTTATCTCCTTTCATGCACCGACCATTATTTCATAAAGGATTCCAAATTACGCAACGGAAAAAAATGTAATTAAACCATGGGTACGTTCGAGATAAACAGTTATATAAACGCCTCAGCAATAGAGAAACTTTGCAGAGTCAATAGGCTAACGAGCTTAATGTCTTAGTCGGTTACTGTAATTGGTGCACTAATGTTAGACAATAACAGTGCAGCCAGTTGAGTTATAGTTGCAGACACGTAAAGGCAAATTATTACACGTCGTAAGTTCCATTAAATTGATCGTGGGCGTTATAAACGCACCGGCCTTTGCTGGTAATTACGAGTGCATTACAATAGATCGCGAGCAATGTGTCAAACGATGCAACGCTGCACATTGCATTGTCACAAGGTTACCATTGCCACAGCGATCACGAACGATTTCGCCACGACAATGAGTGATAAAGTTCACCGAGTAAGAAACTATTTGACTTTCACACGTCCGAGCTTTGGCAGGCGAACCCTAAACGATGCCATTAGGTGTATACGCGGATACGTCCATTGTTACGTTCTCTCCAAGCCACTTTCGGCTACACTGACTGATGCTTTTAACGCTTCAATAGGATTATGTATCATTCAAATCTAATGATGCCAGTGTACGTGAAGTGTAAAAACGGCATCAAAAATATTCAAAGTGTCATTGACACTTGCATATTTATAGCAATGCCTGTTGGTAAATTTTGCGCCAACTTATATATTCATATTCATTTATTTCGTATTAATCATACATTGTCATTCATTACATTAAAAATATCATAATTAAGATTATTAAGAATTAAAAACAATGTCAATATATTAAATGAGCTGACGCTTTGTCAGAGTTGTTCTCACGATAATTTACAGTTGATGAGATAAACAAACATAGGGGCAGTGAAATCACAGTCCAGACTCGTCGGAGCCGCGTCCCGAGACGTATTCTCGACAATAGGCAATCAGTCACGATACTTTCACCCCCGGATAATCTTAATAGAATAATAAAGCAACTATGCATTATATCCACAACTGGTCGTGATAGCACTGAGGGACTCGTGACTATCGTTTTACAGTAGTCTTATTTTAATGGGAATGCTGTTTCCTTGAAATGATGGTAATTCAGTTCCAATCGAAATGTAACGGACAGGTGAAAGTCTGTTTTAGTGATATAATGGAATGATCTTTATCGTGTATTTTCACAAGATTACACGTGTAGCAAAGATAAAGTGCATATCTCGTGATTATATCTTGAGCGTTCATATGCTGCAGCAACTAGCGCTCGGCTGGAGCTCAATTTGCGTAAATAACAACACATTTTAGTGCAGTACTAATAGACAACGGTATAGTACAGTTCGAGGAATTGCTTTTGATTATATTCCAAATTTGAATGTACTGCAAATGATCCAATTTGTTGTGCCGAGCAAACCGTAATGCGGAGCAACTAAGGATTGTGGAATTCTTGAAGTTAGCTACAGAATAACGAGATGTTTAACTTCGTAACGATGAAAATGTAGCTATCTAATTCAATTAGAATAACTAGGAAATGGCCGATAACACTTAAAACATTAACGCGTACCCGCCATGTGCCTAATGAACTCCATCTAACTGAGAAAATGCAGCAGCAATGTAAGAAATTACAATTATGGTCATTGCAGGTAAGAGGCGGGCCGTTAACATTAAATTAACGCAGGCAATTTGATTTAATGACAGGCGGTGGAGCGTAATGGGCGTAAATGTTTACTGTGAGAAGCTTCCGCTACCCCATATTGTCTCATCAGACATTGACTCCAAGTACTCATCCCTCAGCAGTGCAGAATAATCTATAGGTAGGTACTAATAATAAAGAGGTAGCTTGTAAAATGTGACTTTGTACCTTTGTAAGTTTCGATGGTAAGTAGAGGATAATCTCGGAAATACTCATAATCATTGATTCTCTCAAAAAATCTTTCACTAATTATCTATTATTTATTGGACCTTCGGCTTATATTTTGTCCCGCTGCTCCGTGTGGGTTCTTTGTGATACGCGGGCAGAGACGCGTGAGCAGCTAGTAGACAATACATTGATAATAAATGCCTAATACCGGAAATTATAGATAAAATTTCTGAAGGACATAACATGATAAAACTCCTTGTTAAATGAGGTAACAATAACGCGATTGTTGCTATAACACCATAAAGCGAATGACTTCATGTACAGCTCATGTGACCTACATAGAACCGAGACCCTTTATATTTACTTGCTGACCGTATAAACGCTTTACACACTAACCTCACATTAAACTTATTTACACACGAAAAATATAACGACCTTGCTTGGAATTTGTACAATCCTAATTTGAGACATGACATAATCGGTAAAGGCAAAATAAGCAACAGAAGAGGTTCAAGTCAAATGGTAGAGCACTCGATGGGGCCAAAATAAAACCATCTATCTAAACAGTGCATGTTGCGAAACCACGCAGAGAGGCGTAAGACGCGCCCAAATATGTGAGCGATGACCGCATAGTAAAGTATATGACTACTGTTTCACCTTCGTTCGGCGACATGGCTATTGAGCAGGCTCTCGTAAAAACATATTACGTATGACCTATTGAGCAGAAACGACAGGCTATTTTAATATTACTGAGCTCGAGTACGCCGCTCTATGCACTGGTACAGGTTGGCGGCTTACAATGAGAATTAGCATTTTGACAAAGTGTTTTAGCGTGAATATTCTGTGCGGTATTTTATTGAGCTAGGTTTGAATTGGAACAACAGTATAAAACAGGGACTTTTTATGAACTTAATAAAATGTAAACACGTTAACAATTTGCGTCCTGAAATAAAGTACAATATCTGTATCCTTAAGTGTTAAAAGAGAGTGTAAAGCTCCATTAAGAAAGTCCGTTGCATTTTTCACGTGTTTTACGATTCCGCGCGGCCAGGTGGTGGGCGTCTGGCCGGTTTGATATTAAACAACAGATGCTTTGACCGATCCTTTGAAGGATGTTGCCCCTGTTTATACAACTAACTGTATACGATGAATATTGATTTGAAACTAAAATATGCGCACATTCTTATATGTAATATTTACGATAACTATGCCAAACATAAAATAAATCCCATATAAATATATGAAATTAAAATGACGACCGACTTTAAATATGTCGCATCGCTCATTAACGCCGCATTAAGAAATATGATTTTATAAAACTATTTATTCGTCCTCTTTGAATAACAACCATTGAAACATTACAAAAACAAACTATGTACTCACAATTTACAAGATATACCAGGTCAGATTGTCTATTGCAAAAAATGCAGCGTAAAAACTTTAGTTCTTACGCTGCAAAGGTTGTCTGGAAGAGATCGCTCTTCAGCGATAAGACCGCCTGTTGTCTACCTCTACCTACATGTTATTGTATTGTTTCTCTTTTTAACTGCTTTGTTTGTGTGAGGTGTGCAATAAAGAGTATTTGTATTGTATTGTATTGTATTGTTCTTAATAATAAAAAACAAATTATTTCCACTCATTTATTATGAAACACCAACGAAAATGATTTATTGTTTACAAAAGAATTCATCATATTAAAGGCGAAAATGATAACCTAGTCTGATTAAAAAAAACTTTTGTCGGACGTCTGTTGAAAATTATTTGCGTACAGAATGCAAATCGACGAGTTTTTGTTTCATTCGAACGAGTTTTTGTGTTAAACCTTTTTATCATAATTATTTCCTTTTCGATAACATAAATAATTGCCTTCGAGGGGAAAGTGCACTTACGCTTTTTCCGTCGTATGACACCCATTTCCTCGCTTCAAGTAGTCCTGTTCACTTCCTGCTACAAGCCGGGCTGAGTACGGAAGCTCGAGCGCCGGCTTTATCGCCTATAATCTAACGTCAATCAACTCCAAGCACTAGCCAATATGCCCTAATGCATTCCGGACCGGGCATTGTCCAATTTCAACAACAAAACAATTGATTACTCCTATCACAGTGAGATTGAATCGAATATTTCACGTCTTAATAAGATATATTCGTTGAACCGTTGTTTGATTATAAATAAATCGAGATCACTGAACTGGAATACGTTAGCGGCGTGCGTGCGCGCAGCCCGAGGCGCAAGCGCTGACGGAATGCGCGCGCAGCAACCACCTCTGGACGGAGGCTGTAGCGCCGGCGCCGCGCCAGTCCTCTCCTCTCGTATAAAAATAGAAAGTCACAACCCGTACACGCTCCTTTTATTTTTACCCTGGCATTACCTGCCCATTATCTGCATCGGCTGATCGTATCTATTTATCGGACGCGAGAACACTTTCAATCTGGTACTGACGACTGACGAGGAATTGTGAAATTGTTTACTAATTATCAAGAATACGTAAACAAAACAATCGGTGTGATTTTGAGGTTTAGAATAAAATTATGATGTTAAGATTTTACAAAATTAATTAGCAATACGATTTCGGATTTCTATAATATTTATAAAACAACTAGCTCCCCGTGTATTGCAAACCCGCTGGATAAAATATGGCCTATGCCTATTCAGAAAGTCCATTGTATTCTCGGGTAAAAAAAAGACCGGGTTACACTCCGGGAGTGCCGGTAGAAGTGAAAACTTGAATAATTTTAATTTTGCAAATCCGTTTGGGAGCTACGATACCACAGACATGTTAAACTTATAACACCCCTCTCTTTGCGTCGGGGGTTAAAAATAGATACGCGCGATTCGTCGCGTTCAAGTCGACGCACGTGTGCTCGCGCGCGTGGTGCCGGCCCTCGACTGACTGGCGGCCCGGGGCCGAGCGAGCGATAGGTTTCTAACGATTAAAAGAGGAAAGTTGCAACGCGGTGAACAAATTGTCGCTAATGCGATGTATAATTAAAGTTAATTTCAGAAATCGCGATGAAACAGCAAGATAAACTACAGGCGGGCGATTAGTTGATTGAACGACGGAGAAAATATGAAAATGTTCGAGACTGTAGGTGCGATCTGAAAAGCTCACTGTATTTACCGAGCAGGATATGTCTTTCAGCTTTCCAATTGCAGAAACCATATAACCGGTGGTCCACATACTGCACTGTGCTTCACATGATTAATATATGCAAGGATGCCAATTAGATACGGCACGCGTCGTAATGGGTGCTATCGCGCCTACTTAATACCACACTATAACAAACTTGCTTGAGAAAGGACAATTTTCACCGTGGTAGCGTATATGCATCTGCGATTTAAATAACGGTTGCGGTGATGCAAATCTTGGAGCATGTCACACGGTCTGCTGTACAGTTATTTTTAAGGTGGATACTAAAATTTATAGAAGTATGTTTAAAGCAATGTTCAATTTTATAGTCTTGTATGATTCAGCCATCATAAAATGTTAATTTATTGTTTGTGTCTATTATATGTTCTTAGAACACATTGATTTAGTGATTCGCTTTTGTATGAAGTTTCTTGATCGATTACTTACGAAGGCTTCGCAAGTAATCGAATATCGAATCGTTTATCACTAAATCAATGTTCTCTAAATCCCCTGTCCTGTTGTTTATGTAGACACAACATTAAACAAAAATTTTATAATGGCTGAATCAAACAAGATGATAAAATATAACATATCTTTAAACAAACTTCTATAAAAAAAATGTACTTATCTTTGATTGGCATGGTATGACGGACTTCGTGCCTCAAATCGAATAAACTGAAATCCTTGTTATCCATAATGAGTGCATCAGAAACAAATTGTTCAAACCATTTTTCATATAAATAACTGCTGACCGACTTCTTCCTGGTAACATGTTAGCGTGTTCTGTTTACTGTGGAAAATCAGTGCATCGTTATATTATTTTATATGCTTCGTCGAGTGACTGCCGACTGTAAAATGCATACTATAAGGGGATACGGTTTTGAGTATAACATTCATGCGAGAAATATCTTGACGCATGCGCACTGTAAATGAGATTTATAATAGAACGATAGATTTGCGCTATCATGTTCGCAAGGTATCGTGTTGTCGACGCGCTTCAATAACTCATTTCACAGGTTCACTTTCAAAGTACGAGCCCGCAGCGCGGATGTTAAACCACAGAACAGCTCCCAACGCGCCCGAGATGATTGTTTGTATCGTACCTAGACTTAACCGCTGCTGTCAGACCGCAGGGCTGGCCTGAACAGGCCAAGCAACGCATAACGAATCCAAATGCATTTACTGTACCCACTACAACATACATATGAATGTAGTGTAACTTTTGGATTATACTTAAAATGTATTTGCAACATTCAACGTCGTGACTCGTGACGCTAAAAAATCTCCATCTAATCAAAAACGACAACCCTAGTTTGCTGGCTCTCATGGAAGTACCTACAATGGGAGAAATTCAAGCTAGGGCTTACCTACTATCTACTACTATCATTACATTTGATTGATATATACGGATGAAATGAATTAGAGAAGCCTAGACTGACACAAAAGGCGAAATAAAGGTGAGGGCGATTTAAGATTACTTGTTCGAGATAAAATGCCAACGTGAAGCTAATAGACATTGCCGAAGTAGGTACTTGCAATGTCGGAACCAAAAACGGTAAAAGTTTGACGTAACTGTTTGGTAATAAACAACAATGTATCTAATGAATAAAGAGCTATAAGGCCAGAAGACAATATCAACAACTTTCACGACGACGTCAATAAAACGTCAAACGGATAATGAATGTAAAAAATGTTAATGAATTTGATTACATTATAAATTATAAAGTCACTTTGTACTATTATTATTGACCACAGCAATCATAATCCAGTCAGGAAAAGAGAAACCACTGTAGAGACAAACAGTATCGATGTGGAGTATGGTTTCGCTGTAAAGATCAGTGCGAGGCGGTGGCAATATCTAATGGTAATTTATTAGCCGGCACAGGTGAAGGCAAGCTCAAGTAGGCCGGTGTTGTTATAATAAAGCCTGTGGGTTCACAGTGCCAATCGTGCCCGGTTCCTACTCTATCGGGCATCAGCGCACGACGCACGACCTCGACGCACGCGCTTCCCGCGGTGCCGCACGTTGCCGCGCCGCGCCGCCCGAACAGACCTCATCCGTTATCATTTGTTATCCGGCAAGCTCAACAACTGCACTCGTTATACTTTCTATCTGATAAACGCCAATAGAATAAAATTACTATACAACGATAAGTTTTGTTAATAATGGTATCGTTAGCGACGGATTATTACATCAATATTGCTTATCATAAACAATCTCACAAAAAACATGCGACGCGGACTTTCCAAAGTCTGAAAGTTGACATAAGAAGTGTAAGAACCGTACGTTATTGTTGAGATATGAATAGGTGCATTACACGTATTGTACCTGCATATAGGCCACATATAGCTTTATCACATTCGATCTAAGCGGCATGTTTGTAAAATAGAAATGGCTATTAATTTGCCAACGGCCTTCGAAACACGTGTATCCGTTATAAATTTTGTGCACATAACACATACCAAAATCAAATACACCAAGCGAAACGAAACATAACGGTATCTATTACTTTTTATTTTACGAAGACTTATTAAAATAATGAAGATTGAAGGAAATTAACCGTAAAAACTTAATAATAAACTTTCACTAGCATCAAAAGAAAGAAGGGGTAAAAACAGTACCGCGGAATGTCATGTCACGCAGGTGCCTTACTTGCTCTCAAGGTGAACTCCATCATCGAACACATGATGCCGCGAACAGCTGACTTCGTGACCGCCATATTTAGTATCCAAGTTTTAAACAAAAAATGTTAGTGTTCACGAATTTCCACTTTGTATATGTGTTTAGATGAGGAGGGTTTATTTATCGTGGCGAGGTGCGTAGAGTACTGAGGACGGGCCCGACCTGCACCTGATATCGGCTTGGTTCAGTAGAGCGCACCAGTAAACTCGGGAGAGAGTGCCTGCTGCAGCTATTGTTGTCCGTCCCGAGGGAGGGTCCGCCTAGCTCTCGTCCTACTTATACACACCTAATGTAACATTGACCTTATCGTTATACTGTGTCAGAACGTGATATATGACATCGCCAACGAGTGAAAAGTCTGATCGTTTGCATTGCTGTGAAAACCTAAAATATTCGTGCCAAAATTTAAATCCGGAATCTATAAAGTTAAGATATAAACAAGAAAATAAAGGCTAATCAAACTGAAATCACCTAGGTTGTTCATTCAGCAATTTATAGGATATAAATAAACTGACAGGGTGCAACTTGATGGCGAGATTAAATTCAAACTGGCTTTCTAAGGGAAATTCTGCCTGAAGTTAATTTTGCATACGTGCAATACGGTTAAAGACTCTTTAGCATGAAAATAGGTTTATACCGTAATAGAACACTTAGTATTGAAGCTTATCTCTAAAGAAATTTCAATCAAGCAAGAGAAAACGTAGATTAATAATGAACTTCGTTTGAATAAAGGTTTTTGTTGACAAATTATAACGGATACAGATGAACATTAAAATAAATAGCATGTAATTATAATATTTAGCTTGCCAAACATACCGTAATCATGAACAATGGTTTGTTCACTTATGCGGACTCGTCTTGGCCCGGACCTCGCCGGCAGCGTGTAGAGGCCAGGCTCATGCACATTCCTGTACTGAGGATATATCGGAGTGCGTGGCAGCGTGCCGTATATTTGACTAGCAGGGTCATCCTCGTACACACTCTGGTATCGAGTTACATTTGCATCCAGTCCATCGGAATTGTGAAACCGAGAATTGTAAGATCTGACGGGCTGTGTGTAGTCTATGTATGGGTTTCTTCGATCACGGAATTCATTTCCTTTATAATTTTCTTGAGGGTACTGATTTAAAACCTGTAGGCTTTGCGCCGGATATCCACGCTGATTAGGCTGGCGTCGATACTTGTTGAGGATCTCGAAAGGTCGGTTGTGAGGCGGTTTGAATCGATCGTTAGCAAATATTTCACTAAAAGGTAACTGCTGGCTGTTATTGCTCGCATTACTGCGGTTGCTCCTGGTACTACTTCGTGTACTATTCCGACTTAATGAACCATCACCGCGAATGCTTAACGTCACTTCTAGTCTTTTATCTTTCATGGTGATATTATTATGCACTTTTCACTATCTTTATAGAAGTTTTTAAAAAGTAATTCGATTAGAGAAATATGGATTAAGTCATGATCAATGAGTACATATCATCGTTGACATTTAAAGTACCGCTTCGGATCGCTCTCTAACATTACAACGAATTAATTATTACTTACGGCGATTATTACACAACAGAGTAACGTATCAGGCTGAAGAAAGTTAATGACGTTTACAACGGTCTTCATGAGCGATGAGTAATGACCTCTGATGTATTAGTAAATAACCACAAGCCTGAGAACACGCTCGCCGTTGTCGGACTTAATTGAGGCTGAGATACAAAGTTAACCGAAACACGACTTTTAGACAAAGGCACTGCCAATTCTCGGCGAAATCGAGACAGAACATCGACAGCTGGGAACAATAATGGTATTAACGGGAGAAAATTTATAGACATATATCGAGACTAATAGCAATTAATTTTCCCGCACATGTGAAACCTGTTGACGTCGTTAATTGCCATATTATTATTTTTACGACGAGAGGTTTTATTTACCCACAATCTGAGTACAGAATGGAGGTAACAATTTGTAATCGTAAAAAAACCGGCCAAGTGCTAGTCGGACTCGGATTATCTATAAAAACGGTAAACAAATCACGATTGCTGTATGGGAGCCCCCTTATATATTTATTTTATTCTGATTTTTAGTATTTGTTGTTATAGCGGCAACAGAAATACATCATCTGTGAAAATGTCAACTGTCTAACTATGACGGTTCTTGAGATACAGCCTGGTGACAGACAGAGAGACGGACGGACAGCGGAGTCTTAGTGATAGGGTGCCGTTTTACCCTTTGCGTACGGAACTCTAAAAATGCCGGCTATAAATAGGTGGTTTTATTCGTTGGAGACAATCCGATTCAAAATACCGCGTAAGTACGATAGAGCACGATATTTAAACACGCATTTGGCGAACAGCGGCTGTCTACTACCGTCAGAAATAAGCTAACATCACGCGACCACTCACTGACTCTTTACGAATTTAATAATATTTACAATATTTAGTCAAGGCACCGTTAGTATGGTTTAACACGGTCTACATCCAGCTGTCGAGTAGCCGAACCAGCGTTCAACTGAGGGAGTTACAATCGCATTATTATTGGAACTGATAAGATATGTCGTCAATGCAATATTTAGTATCTCGAGCTCGGACAAACAAGAGCCTATTCAATTCCCTGAAGATACCAACATCGGCAGAAGCTATTGTTTGCTAATAGTAAGGTTTTATAGATTCAATATGTGTGACGCGTGCTGGGATGTACTTGAACATAATCGTTGCCTTGTGTTACACTGTATTACTAGGGCAAGGCTAAATTAAACACACATAGTGCTAACGAAAACACTCGATGGTTACATAAGTAATTACGTTTTCACTATACACACTACCATTGGCATGTATCCATATTATGAAGGCGCAATCCCATGCTATTAGTCTTTTACTCGTACGATCATTGTTCGAACGCTTCACGAGCGGGAGGCGGCAGTTGATTAATTTAGCACTAATTACCTTGATTGCCTTTTCTAAGCAATACGAAACTAAAAGGAATTATTTAAGAACGATACATGTGGATATAAACCAATCGCAAGCCAATTTTTTTTTTCGATCTGTTGATCGACCATAGGCACAAGAAAACATTTACCGAATGTATGTCAGAGAGGATACGAACCATGATCTTAATCTGATATCAGATGGGCGTGAAATGCAAACGTTTCGTAACGTTGTGTACTATGGTGTTGAGAAACATTTTATCTTCATTTAAGAATGACCAGCGGCGTGCAACCGGGCTTAGTTCAACAAAGGCTTGTTAGCATAGGACCTCCAAAATAAGAAAATCACATCCTTAATCCACGCGTAGGAATGCTAACTCTGGTTTACATCGTATATTCATTGAGGCATTAGTAGCTCACCAATGCTATGAACGTTTTGATTTAACTGCGGTTGCAAGCAGAGAGAAAGTTGGGTCATGTAAGATTAAGGAACCCACATTTTAGAAGGAAATGGAGCACATCAACGCTTCCGTAACACAAGGTAATGGTTGAGTTCGAGCAAATGGCCATGTACATACCATTTGTCACGAACTAGTATGTCGCGCAGTGTTTACCAGGAGGTACGACACACAGCTAACGACATAACAATAACTGAGCTTGACCTTCATACATCGCGGATTGAGTAGGTGCGAGGTTTCTAGCAAAACGTAATACACTTTGTACTAATGTTTTTTTTTGCACTTAACACGCGTAGAATAAAAACTTCGAAGATCTGTATTACTAAGCACTATAGGCACACAATAACATTCTTTACGAAATAGAAACACAGGCTAACATCTCACTTTTGGTTAAATCAGACGTAAGCAAACCGAGTGAATCATTCACTGGCAACGTATCACTTGGTTACACATCACATAGTTCCTACAGCTAAGTGAGCTGTGTGTCACGCGCCGCAGACAGCCGTATATTATTTTCGCTAGTTAGGGTTGGAATCAGGTACAAGCGGCACAGGTGGAACGAATACTGCGGGGTTTCATTCAGCGGAGCGAAATGGCACGCCGAGCGCGCCAGATAAGCTGATAACGTCGCGATAGCTCCTTTGTATGTACCTACAGCGGACGCTAATGTTTCGTGAGTAATCCTTTCCAATGCAATCGATATCAGGAAGCATCAGTGAAGAAACCTACTTCGAGTTTATTTTAAGAACGGTTAAAGCGGGTTTAACGGATGCACAGGTTCATGGATCTAGTTTGCGAGACAAACGGTGTTCGAATGCCACATAGTGGAATTCTCACGAAAAATAAAGACAGAGCTTTGTGACGCGAGAGTGACGGCTCGATCGCGCTCGATTTACTTGCGCTCGTGATCGTTAGACGACCCAGTACGGTCACGACCGTGTAAAATAATGTCGCAACTATGCACTAATCCACCGGTAAAGCGTGCACTACCGGAAGCTTCACCGGCGTAACCTCTACTTCTGGAATTCAAAACTATTGTAACACTCACCATCGTGTATATCTTCAGCAGTTTCTTCGTCGTCAGTCTTCTGGTCCTCTTGCAGCTCTCTCTTTTTGATGGCCTGTAAAAGCATTGGTATAAGAAGGTCTTCTTGAAAGGTTTTCTTCGAATAGAAAACATGCGCGTCAACGCATAGCAAGAGTATAGCGACGTTGCCAACCAGTATGGAGCTAAATGTTGCTTCATAATGCTCAGTCAGTGTCAGAATGATCATGATATCACAGTACACAAGCGAGTCAAGCCAAACAAAATGGAATCAAATCTAAATTGAAATCTCGTGCTGAATGTCCCCGTATCGCGTCTATGCATCTCACCCGGGCGAGCCATCCTCCTGCCGCTTTCAAGCACCTCATTTTAATAAGCGTCGATAGTGAACACTTCGGAAATAGCTGGTTGTTTATAGCTGATTTATTTAACACTACACTGGTATTGAGAAAGCGGCACTTCACTTATCGATTAATCTCGGTACACGAAGCATTGTTACGAGTGGGTCCGGCACGATGCGGAGCAGTCATTTCTGCGCGCCTCGCGGAGGGTCTACCTACTGCGGCTGCGGCGGCAGCGAGGGCCCGCGCGCACCAGCCCGGAACACCGTACCACTCCAGCAATTACCCACGCTTGGGTCGTGCTTACAGAAACGGAGCGATTTGTAGCAAGATTTACACGTTACTTGGTATATTATTTAATTCAACTTGTTTTGCAAAAGTTGGCAGGCTCTATTTTATGGAATCTGCATTTTCGAAACTACATTTTTATGTTGTTTGAGACCATAGGGGGCTTTTACTAAGCAAAGCGCGTATTCTGCCCGCTGCGCTAATCGCTATATATTAACATGGTCTCAGGCGAAGTGTGCAAGAAGCAGGTCTCACGGTGCTATTGTTTCTGCGATTCTCCGGGCGTACAAGAAATTTTGACGCGGCCGGCGAGTCCGCTTTTACCTTTCGTGCAGTATTATTTACTTTGTGTATAACACCAGTATTATCTCGATGGATAGAGCTCACGATTCTATCTACGTTAATGTTCACATGAAACGCTAATTACATTAACCTTTTCAAGATGTATCATTAATTCATGTACCTTTTCTTTCCGCGGGTGCAAAACAACCTAAAATATGTTTGTTTGTTACTTTGCGTAACTTACATAAGCTTTATCATAACAGGAGACGAACAACATTCATTAAACATTTTAGAATTTGTTCCAGTGATTATGTAAATTGAATAATAGTAATAACATAACGGCGTTAGCTTTCAGTGTTTACTTTCCCTTTTATTTAAAAAATATTGTATGAACAATGCCCGGCTGTTGGCTCACGATTTTTTTCCTCACATTGCTATCATTATGATGGTTATTATTATATCATGGTTTTTAATCGTGTCGCAAACTGTTATCATACTTTGCTTGAAATTGCCATAGTAGAAACGAACGTCCGATAAGCTACTGATTGCAAAGGAAGGAAACGAATTGACATTTGCAGACATACTTTAAATATAATGAACCGTTAGCTCCGCTAGATATAATATATTACAGCGAACTCCTTGCAGCGCAGATCTTATAAAATCCGGTTTCACTGTACAGCACATGATGAATGATAATAAAATGAGATTCTCAGTGCGTAATGTATTCTATGTGTAATGTCTGCCATTACTCTGCACAATGAAGAAAGGTTAATTAATCAAGCTGTTAATTATAACACGGGCAACAATAATGCTAAGAGCTTTCATGCGCATGCAATACTAATTAGCAAGGAAATGAATGTAATAAGAAGATAATGTATAGGTTACTGCGATTTACATCAACATGCTGTAATAATATCTAAGTGCGGACGGGCAGCCAGGCCCGCACACTGTAAGTCTATAATTTTGTATCCATTCATGTGATAATTTCACAGGATGTAATAAGGACTCTAATAGTAACTCTTTTGAGTACGGTCTAGCTATGCCCTTTAAACGACTGCCTAATGAGCGAAACCTAGTTCGCAAATAGTCTCACGAAGACGGATGTCTTGAGTTATCTGGCCACATATATTAACGTCAAGTTAGAGGGCTTTACGTCTCTTTGATAAACAGGTATATATCGCTACACTTATCGTGAAATTGCTTCATTAATGTTACTTAAAACAGCTACAACCACTTCAGTTGTTCTTCTCAAGAGCCGCTCATTAAAGTAGCAACATCTAGTATGATTGTTTAAGTAACAAATAGCGTCATTAGGCGCCATCTCATTTGCTCGCGAGACAACTATAAACAGTAGTACGTGGTCAACGGTGATGTTGAGAAATTGGACAACTTACAGGTAATAAAGTATATATGAGAGGTAATGACAAGGTTACAATTTGTATTAGGTAATGATTTTGATGCGGGCCAAAACTACGTGGAGAGATTTATATGCAGATATAATTATTGCGGATGACCGGATGAACTTCTAGTTTATGTTTGACGTGCTGCATTTAACAAAAAGTGACATCCAAAGCAAACGTGTAGTGTTTCTAACAGCATTTGTTACACTGAGACGCATGCACTCGGCACAATACCAGATATACCACTTTATACCGGGTCATACATTTTTTAACTGACGGTTCGAAGAGTCCAAACCATAATCGGTGATGTAACTAAAGGGCCATTTACATCGTACAACAACTCGTCTGCGATTTTCATTACATTGCGGAGCTCTGGGTTAGCGAAACACGGTGAATTCAATAAAACCCTGCAATCTAATAAAACTAACATGAGAGTTGTTGCCGTGTAAATGGCCCTTTATGGACATAACGTCGATATTTCATTAATCTTGGATAGCGTTTGTACCACATCATACGATATTGAAAATACAGGGTGTGCAGCGATTCAAATAAAATAAAATTTGATTCTTTGATTCGCTTGATTGCCGATAATCGTGAGATGTGTCGCAAAAAAAAATACGTCAGGAAAAAAGTATTAATTCTCATTGGCCCATCCTGTAAAAGGATATTTTTTCTACATATTGAAATTGTGTTTAAAAAACTAGAATCCTAAACTCTGTGGCTTTTAACTTGAAAGACACAGCAATAATTTACCGAAACGAAAAAGTACCTCAAACTAAAACCGTTTCGAAAACATGAAGAAATTGTTGCTATTATTTTGATATCGATTTTACGGATTGAAACATATGCTTGTATTTCAATATAATCGATTGGCCGGGGTTATGCCTGGCACACGTGTTACGACAAATCGTTACAATCGCACTGTACCGTTTAAACTGCAGCGATAATCGAAACGTGTGTGATATAAACTGTACAGTTTTTAGGCATTTACGGATGGTTAGCTAAGGTCCCAGAAGTGGTAGATCTGGCGCCGCGGTCACACCTGTGCGATGAGGTCTTTCGCGCGTCCGGCGTCGATCTGGTTGACGCGCTTGTTCTTGAGGTGGTGCGGCGTGTCCCGACGGTGCAGCCGGCCGCCCGCGTCCGGCGGCGCCGCGCGCTCCCGGACGCCGGCCCGCCACGCCACGCGGCGGGTGCCACTCTGCCCGACCCACACAACCCCTATTGTTTATACGTTCACCGACAATCTCGCAGGAACACCGCGAACTATGTGTACATTTAGGCTTAAGGGGCTCCCATACTCCAATGAGCTTCAATCTGAATTCCTTCGTTTTCTAATGTTTTTTGTAGCTTATTATTTATTTATTTATTTATTGATACATGGAAAACCAACAGCGCAACATATTTATAGACAAAATAATAAAACCATATAGCCAATTACAGGTTCTCACTTATAGAAATAAACTAACACAAATAAATCTATAGCCAAACTTAAACTTAGCGTACATTACGCACAGTAACCGTAGCGCACCAATAGCAAGCATGGCAATGGGAATAAACAAGTACAAGGTAATAAGAACAACGACTTTAAGCAATATAGTATCCCATATTTACTTCAAAGTTCATTGTTTTCGAGATATTTGGCATCAAAGTTGAACAATTGTAGGCCAAAAAAACTGGTTTTATGGCCATCACTTTAGTGTTAATTAGTTTAAAATGAAAACCCTACACGTTTTTAGAGACGTCATAGACGAAACCAAATATGTAGATTTCGTATATGTTAGATCTTTCACGTCAATAGAGATACGAAATAAGTGTTTTTAAAAATCATACAAATTTCATTATTCATTTCTTTCAAAATCCGGTGGACAAAAATGGAAATAAAAGATTGAAGAACCGATAGTCGTTTGACTTATAATTCTATCTGTAGTGCAAAAGTAGGAGCTACGATTCAAAACTTGTCAAAAATCGATGAAAACCTCGGGTAGCCCCTTAAGTCGATTTCACAGTTTCCACAAGACTCTCAGGCAAACGTCATACTCATAGGTGGTATCATCGGAGCTTTCTATAGCGTGTGTTTCAAATATTACAAGGGAGTTTTGGCGTCCTTTGGCAGAACAAGGTTAAATTTAATACAGTCCGATGTTCTTATTTGAAAACTACATGTGCAATTGTAATGTTTTTTCAGCTATTTACAATTATTTGTGACATTCACAATCGTGGAAATGACTTCTATTTTAAAATTGATTTAATTTTTAGTTATGAATACACAATAGAAAGCCCAGATTTAGACTCTTGTTCCTTTGCCAGGAAATGTATTATGCCATACCATATAACTTAACAGTATTACATTTTCTTGACTCTATCATCATCATCCTCCTAGCGTTGCCCTAAACAAGCCCGGGGTCCGCTTTCACACCTAATCCCTTGATTTGGCATAGGCATTAGTTTTTCGAAAGCGACTGCCATCTGACCTTCCAACCCAGAGGGAATACTAGACCTTATTAGGGGATTAGACCGGTTTCCTCACGATGTTTTCCTTGACCGAAAAGCTAACGGTAAATATTCCGTACATAAGTTCTGAAAAACTCATTGGTACGAGCCGGGATTCGAACCCACGAGCCACATGCCTGAACCACTAGGCTACAGTAGCTTCTTGCCTCTATACTTACCAAAATAGTAAATCACTATTATGTACCCAAAGACATTAGTTTATGTCATAGACACGTCTGAATATCTAATGGATAATCACAATAATGGCTAGCTATAAACTACACTTGTTATTAACGTAATTTGCCTCTTTTGGAAAGCCAATGTTATTTCTTCAATATAAGTATCATGTTAGTAATCCTCGCCCAAAAAGATAACCGAAAATATACACCATAGTAGGTACTGTTATAAATTAAATCAAGTTGTTTTTATACCCACAGAAATTTCCAAAGCACCTTACTCTCATTGGCTTGAACGCTAACCCAATGTTTTCGCAAATAGCAAATTAAAATGATATAGCGTTCTATGTTATAACCACATCATCGTTTAGGGTTTTTAAGCATTGCCATTTTCATAGCATTCTATAAATACTACTAATAAATCCACGGTTAAACTCACGTATTAAATATCACGGACAGGTACATGTTTTGAACCGGGAGTTCTTCAGGATGAGTGTTTTCGCGGCAATCTCGCTTGAAGCATTTAATACGTGAGTTTAAACGTGGATTAATAAGTAGTATTGTAGACATGTCTCACGAAAGTTTGAATTCGATCGTATTATAAATGTGTTAGCGTTCACGCAAATGAGCGCTACTTGTTAAATCGCCAAATCTACGACAGGACAGTATTGTTCCCACATTTACGCATATTAGTGCTTTTTCCAATTCTCTTGTATCTCGCAACCTCCATATCGCCTGCAGCGGCTGAGTGAGGCTTGCATTTAGAAGCAACTGTAACTTTCATAGATTGTATTTTTCTCAAATTCTATGAAATGGTGTCTTTGTAATGTTCTTAATGAAATACTGGACAACTTGGAGCCATCATACAGGATTTTACGAGGTACAGTAGTACCACAAATATAAGTTACATCGGCAATCTTTGTCCACGCCGACGAGTGTAAACGTATGACCATTTCAATAAAGACCTATACGGCTATACCATAATATGCAATGACAGGTGAACTCGTGCTTTCCCGTTCATGGCGATGGCGTCGGCGTCTCGCGCTAAATTTCGGCCAATGGGCGTTGAAGATTTTACCCGCGCAAACGCGCTGCCTTATGATTGGTTAAAATGTTTTCTAAAAATGCTTTCTGTTCTGGTACATAGTTGTAACTTATATTTGTGGTACTACTAGCACCCTGCATAAATGGAAGAACATTACCCACAACTCCCACAAGCCCTAGTAAACGTTAAACATGATATTATTGGGTAGCGTTCGTTACCTCAAGTTCGTCGGAGTCGTCTTCGTTCTCGCCCTCCGAGGACTCGCGGTCTTCGGGCGCGGCTTGGTTGTCACTCTCTTCCTCTCTGCTCTGCTCCATTGCCGCGGTTGGCTGTACAACAATAAGAACATACTTAGATAATGAATAGTATACAATTGGTTACTTGAAAAATGTTTCCATTCAGTGCAAGACTATTTTGGAACTTAATTATGTACTTACAATTGATGTCATTTAATTGTATTTATTATTTATGTACTCATGTTAATTTGGAATAAAAAAATATAAATAATGTTAAGCTGTTAAAAAAAGACCGGGTTGCACTCCGGGAGTGCCGGCACAAGTGAAAACTCAATGACATTGTAACAGTTTTTCGATCAGGTCACGTCTTACGAATTTTCGATCTGTCGAATCTTACGGTCACGTGACCTGTTGCGAGTTTAACATTTTTTCTCCATTACAAAAAGTGCACAGCGCCGCTAAAGAAGTTTTCACTTCAAAAAAAATTGGGATGATAAAATTTTGGCGAGACTAAACCGCATGTTCCATCTAATGTTCCATGTGTCTAGCAAAAATTATTTCATTTCATATAATCTTTCCTAAGTTGGATGCCAGTACATACATACATTTTTTGTTGTTCTTGAATAATTTTCTTACACACATTAACTTATTTCCAACCTAAACCAGATTTACACGATGGATATTAGACAAGGCTAGTTAACAATTGTTCGCTTCTCGTTGTCATGGTTACGTCCCTGGAAGACTCGTAAGATATTATAATAAAATGGTAAGCATGCTAGGTAGTTCCCTCTCATCCATGAGAGGAGGCCTGTTCCCAGCAGTGGGACGTATATAGGCTGATTTATTTAAGCATGCTAGGAGTACTATTGTATACTGGCTTACCAGGATAGAACAACAACATAAGTTATTCGACGATATAGATAAATAACTTGACCAACTGTCTGGCAGCCCGGTGGCTCGAGACGGAGACGCGGCAGGCCTCGCCGGCAATGCCGGGACGAGCTAAATTCGTTTTCAGAGGATAAGCCACAAGAAGCTCAGAATCAAGAATATTGGAAACGGAGCTGGGAGGTCTTTGCCCAGCTGTGGGACACTACAGGCTCCCAATAATAATAATAGATAAATAATTCATTAAATACATAGAGACAATCCAAGACTCATCACAAAAATGCCCTTACCAGGTTTAAACCCGGAACCTTCAGCTTCCTAGGCAGGGTCACTACCAACTAGAGGCTAAACGGTCACTAAAGAGCGAAGGGTCAATTAAATTACGGTCCAGACGCAGCTACATACGACCACTTGACAGATAAATTACGTCTCAAGCGATTGTTAAATATAGGGTACATTTACACGTTTACTTACCTCGACAATTTCAATGGGTATATGCACGACTTCAGTAGTTGACGTAGGAAGTCCGTTGGCGGTCGGTGCTTGCTTCTTAGGCAGTTCTTCGGCCTGAACCACCACTTCAGGTGAACGGCCAGCGAGCAACTTATGCGCTTTAGCCTTCAGGTCCTTCGGGTGAGGTGTGTTTTGTCGAACGAACGGCGTCTGCAAATCGAATGCACAGTGAGTAACTTTATACACATACAATTGTGCGAGCCCCTGGCGAACACTTATTCCAAACGGAGGTCAAATGCTCAGGATCAATAGGATGTACATAATAGTACGTTTTAGCTTTGATTTATGAATGAATTCATTCACCACACACCCGAGGCGCGCACGACTCCAACTAGAGCCAAGTGTGTAACTATCACTAGTCCGTACCGTAGCCTCGGGTAAAACGGGGCTCGCACAGGTGTTGATTATAGCTTTACCAAACAAGCTTCAAAGATTCTTAAAAAAAATATCAGTGACCGCATGCACATGCTAAAAAGCAGTTCATACTTGCAAAAAAATAATCACGCTATGTAAATGTTTCTCATTACCAGTAATTATGTTATAAACATTAATAATGTGTTTCATGTGCTCTTTACCAAAAATAAGTAACAAATGTAATGTAAGGTTATATGCAGACCGTTTTATTAGGTTTTGTCATTCCATCGTCATTTTCAATGTGTATTAACAAAACCTAATGCAGCCGCCCTGGCAAGTCTGGTATTTGTGGACGTCGTTGGAATATGAGAAGGTAAGATGACGATGCACCGAAAAAAATATAATTGACACTTAAGCTAATAAACCGCTTAATGTAATAAAGCGAGTGACGGCGGAGTGAATTACAGTACATGATATCACACGCCAGCTCTCCTCGGCAGTAATAAGACGTGTTTCCTAATGAAACCAAGCTAATCTACAGTGAGTGCAGTTTACATAATGCGGTACTACTCATACTCAACTAAATTTAAATAGTGTAGAAATAATACGTCCAGTATTTTCAATACTAATAAATGTAACTACTTAGTTACTAAAGTTTCGAAGGTAAAGTTTTGAGTGTGTCACCTATTCCTTGTTTCTTTCTATGCAAAGTGGTTAGTTTTCGTAAGCGCGGAACTCGAAGGTACTTAGTATATGTAGTAGATGTGTGTCTTTAGTGTTCACAACATTCAAATATTCCGTTAGACTACTTGTAAAGAAAATAAAAACTAATCTCTAATTACATATTCAACGTGATAACATGAAATTACAAGAGGCTTGAGGCGGGAAGCGCATTCCGACAGATATGAGTGCATTCACAACATTGTGTTACTTCTTAATATCGTCGCTTTAAATAAGACTATCTTCCTAATAGAACTTCTCAAGAGTATTTTACGTGTATGCTGCGTTCTTAACACGTTCGCAACCAAGAACCCGCCTGGTAGGCACTCGTAATGTTTGCTCAGATGCCAGCTATAAACCTATACACGCTCAGCGAGTTCTGTCGGTTTCTGGTGTAATGTTCCTTTTTTAGTCGGGTTGCGAAAGTGTTAATACAGTCATACAAAATGACTAGAGTACGAATTTCGTCTTTCTGGCTCGGCAATAAAGCTGAACATGTCAGTGTGACCAATAGGTAATGGATTATCTTGCTCGAGCCTTTGGATTAGGCTGCTTATGACGTCAACGCCTTTGTACTGCAAACACTAAGCTGCCGGATATACAAGTCCTGTAAGTAGCTATAGGAATTCCATTACGTTCCGTCTGCTTACCCATGTTGTTTATACTCCTAAACCTACTTTCCCTCATACTTGTATGCGAAAACAACGAGGAAAGGCGAATTGTAACTGAATTCCTGAGGGGGTTGAGGAAATTTCTTTCATGCGACAAACATTGAAACGGAATTTAACGTGTTTTCTTTTGCAGAGTCGGGTGTCAGGAGAGAAAGGGAAGGTACGTATTTGTGAATGCACTCCGCAGGGCGCTTTGCCGCGTACCTCCGCCAGGTTAGTTATAGAGGAGGATAGCCGCTGCAGCGAGGTTCGGCGCTGAGTGGTCACTAGCTTGCGGACTACGTTAATTGGCCGTCGTAGACCAAGCATGGCCTGTGATGCGAAAGACTCGGAAACTGTCGCTTCTTCGCTGTCTTCCTGAATCGATGGAACCTTAAAATCAAACATTCTCTTGTCTACGAAAGAACATCGTTTCGAAGAACACTAACCAAGCTTAATGTTATGTTTCTGACACAGGGATAACTCACATGACATAATTAGATGAGAGATAAATATTGCAACTAATGACAATATTAATTAATTTACAATTACTGAGAATATGATGTACAATATTTAAATAAAATATTACAAAGCAAAGAAATAAAGATATTCATTTAATAATTTTTCCTTCCTTTTGTAAAACCCGTACCTACTCCACTCGATATAAGTTTCTTATAATATTAAATCGATTGTCAATACGCATTAAAAAAGGTCAGACCAATACGGGAATATTAACCTCAAAAAAGAGAGATTTTTGTAATCAGTAAACAGTACCAGGCTGTCTCTTTTTGTGATTTGGCTACACTCGGCTTTCACGCACCTTCAAGGTGCAATTCAGCCGAACGCGGTTGGCACTGTTGACTCATCTCAGCACGGTCGCCGTTTTGCCACGACAATGACTTCCAAAGGTGACGAAGGCGACCCTTATTAAAGGACTTCAAAAAAAGGGAGGAGGTTCAATTCGGTTGTATTTTTTTTTATGTGTTACCTCTTCCAAGTGGGTCCCATTTTTTTCAAAAAATCAGTTGGATGATGGGATCCATGAGGAATTGAGGGAACTCCTCAATTATATTAGGCACGCGTACTGTAGTGATTTTGGTATTTTCTATTATAACTAGTGTATTTACACCCGGAAATCATAAATTTGGTGGAGTGGAATTGATGATGAAGACTACAGATGACTTATGGAATTCCTCAATTATGTACTCAAAAGTACAAAAGTATATCACAGATTCTGATAAGATTCCGTTGAAATAGCAACTAGTGAAGTGCCAAAGGTGATCCTTGTGGAATCGACGGAAGTCCTCAAATATTATTGGCCCACATACAGCGATTCGATTTTTTTCTCTAATAATCAACGCATTTGCTCTCGGAAATCAGTTCATGTGGTAAATCGGAAAATAAATGTGGAAATGTTCTCGTGCTTTGGCGGAGTACTAAATTGAAGTCGGTTAATACTTTGTTTTTAAAGTAAATTATTAGACGAAAGAACACGTACTATGCGTTTGAGCAGGATGCCATGATTTACTTATAGAGGTAATGTTTACCGGTTACAAATAATCTCACACCTATAAGTTTTTTGTAAGATGGATAGCATTTTCGGCCTTTACGTCTGAGCTGTTGAGCTGAAGACTTGTATGTACAAGTTGTAACTAAGATAACTCAAAATCTAATAGTGGTTTGACAGAATTAAGCGTAAACCCATTTGTTTACACAACTTTGAATGCAGTCTTAATAATGCAACAAACCCCGCTGTGTCATTTTTCATAGATGACGCATAGCTGACTGACCGGAGTGTAATGTTACAATTTGTTTTGCAAAATTTGTGTCTGAGGGTTTGATTTATTTCAGCCTATAAACAAAATTAACGATATCAAAAACGAACAGCGAGTGCGAGCGAGAGTCGTTAACCGATATCTGTTTTTGCAAGGTGTTATTTAACTTGCCCTGCTCGTAGTATGGGGCTGGCAGATAGTATTGAAAAAAAAAAAAAAATAATATTATTTATCCTAAACCGATTTATTTGAAATTTTGGATATTACTGTATCTTCTTTCTTTTCTTTAATTTTGTATAGTATGTTATCCCGAATACTAACATTATAGTACCTTTCAGTGCCCTATTTACTGAAATACAATTTTTGAAGTTTTTTTGGAAACAATTGTAGGCAAATGATTGGCATACAAAATAAAACGTAAATATACATCAACCAATAATAGTTTATTGCACATATATAAATAAGTAGCAAAATATATTAAAAGAATATAATACTACAAAAACGAGATAAAAATAAATGGAACAACATATAAAATATTTATCCACAACCTTTAAGTGACAATGTTAAAGCATGTTTTCAAAAACATTAAACAAAATATATACCCTTCAAACCCATGCACATAGTTTTATCTGGATATACATAACTTAGATTACACTGATGGTCTATTCTAAAGCTACCAGTAGTGAGCTTATTGCTATATAAGCCCTGTGCCGTGTACATCTCTGGGAGACATTCATTCTATACCAAGAGCGGAAATCTATGCATTTCTTTCTGATCGTGACGCCAACATTGTGGAAGCATAGAGGTAGATCATAGCGGAGCGACTTATAAGCGGGTGTGCTTTTAAAGGACGCGCGGGCGCGTGTCCACCGCCGGCCGGTCACCATCACCAAGTAACTACAGCAAATGCTCACCTCTCTCGCGTCGGAGACGTCGTCGGTAAACTTAACAGAGTGCGTGCGGGACGCCTCCTTCTCCTCCCAGTCTTCGTTGTCGGAGTCCCGGTCACGCATACTTGTGTCTGATGAAACAAACAATCTTAGCATATCTTCATACTTATATCAAAGTGATGCACTTACATTATTTCTACATACACAACGAAATAAAGACTAAGTTGATTTGTTGAATTATGTACTTTAGAGACACTTCTAGATGGGCAGTTCTCGTTTATGTACTCACAGCCGTGGATGTCACTACCATGCGTTTAATTTTTACGCATTGTTTTGATTTTACTCTTGATTTAGACAGATACGCAAATTAATTACCTTTTTAGTTATAAATAAATTGAACAATACTTAAGTGTTTTATAATTGCATCCACGGTAGTCCCGCCATCCACGGCTGTGACGGTGTGCTAATTTGCTAAATACTAAGAATTGCCCAAATATGTTCAGAAATTATGCTGATAGTTACATACATACAAAGTTTTGAGTTTCAATAACATAATAGTTTTATTACCATCTATCACTTTATTACTCATAGTCGAGTGACGTCACAACATATAACGACACAAAAGCATTTTGTCAAACGGAAAGCGAACCTTACCTTGCTAATAGATAACATGTAAAACATTAAAAGCAAAATGTTTGTATATCAACGCTTATTTGTGTCTAACTGTATACGCTCAGTGTAAAAGAAAAGAGGTGCTGTGCCAGTGTGCATTTAATTAAGCAGATATTAGTAATAGCTTTAGGTTATTTTCACTGTATGTATACCTAAATATGCTCCTAACTTAATTCCTAGCGGTGAAGCAATATCTATATTTTGTACATTAGTATACAATATTAATTTACAATTCGTATACGTTGAGATATGTTTGATGAGCCTCACCTCTGTCCGCGTCTAGTTCCTGCGACTGTGAATTAAATCTGTGATTCCTGTACCAGTGTCCACTGCCGACCTCTGACGTGTGATCCAGCTCTATTTATGGTGTGACAAGTGTCAAAAGGACATTTAGTATTTACACAGCAAAAACGAAACACAACATAATCCCAGTGACAATTTGCAGCTTTTAACGTTCAACAAGAATTTGAAAAGGTTTTTTCTTAGATTGTAAAAGTGTTTACATTCTAGCTTCAATTCTAATTTCAAAACGGATTTATTGATGCAAATTACAGATCATAAAATAAGCATTAGGTAAGTATTTTTGAAATTGATTGGTCCATTCATCATTGATCGTTGCTAGCGTAGATAAGATACTAGTTAGATTATTTTGTCTATCTAGAACGTCAACAATAAACTTTTACAAATACAGGTGTATGTTTCATCACTGTCACAATGTTTGTTTGTTTGTTGTTGTTGGGGATATGGAGATAAATATATATAATATAAGGTTCTGTTATAAAAAAAACTACAGATGTTCAACTATAGGACCAGCCAAGAAAAAACAATGAGCTGTCCCCAAGAAAGCTTTGAGAGCTTGATAGCCGACTATAAGAATTCCAGGATGCAATGTGATTTAAACAGATAACACAAAAATCAATGATGATATATTTGTATTTTCGTAAGTAGATATAGGACATAATATGTAAGTTATATAACTTTGTTATAAGTAATAGATAACATGTACATTGTCTAAGATATTTTTCTTACCGTCAATTTGGTCATTTTGTGTAGCATTAAAATGTTAATTTTGTATTAAGCAGTTACGCTGCTAACGAAATTATACATTTTAAAATAAAGGAAAAATTTAAAAATTTAATGCTCCGAGCCGGATTCGAACCGGCGACCACAGGCATTCATGGCCCGTCGCTACTAACCAACTGAGCTATCGGAACAATCCGCCAAAGCCATGAATGCCTGTGGTTGCCGGTTCGAATCCGGCTCGGAGCATTACATTTTTCAATATTTCCTTTATTTAAAAATGCATTCAAGTGTTATCTAAGATGTATTTATGGACCGACAACCCAACTGAGGCCCTAGCACGACAGGTTTTATCGTCACGTTTGATGTGACGTTTCAGTACATTTTCGACGTAAAACGTGACGATAAAACCTATCGTGCTAGATGGGCTGGTTCTGTTCCATATGTAATTTTCATAAAAAAAAACCGATATTTACAATGCAGATTGTCACTGGAAAACGCAGAATTAAACTGAAGCACAAAAAGCATATGCAAAAACAACATTTATACATATGCCACCGTCACATAATGCAATAACCATTCAGCAAACAACATAAGAGGGTCTATCAACTTTTAGTCCCGACACAATTTTGTATGAACCAAATTATCAAGTAAGTAAGAAAAACTATTAGAGATCTCACCTGTTTTGCATCCTAATATGTAGTTTCAAATGTGCGCAAAAATAACAAATCTAGTGTAGGTCTTAAAGTCGATCGGCCCAAGATTAGAATATTTTGCGATTTTGGTTGAATATCGTAAATTCAAATACTCTGTTTCAATACTGCCAAGATATTTCTCAATTTGTTACAACTTTAGCTCCATTGTTAACATAACTTGTAAAAAACACAAATGAAAGGTAAAATAGCCACCATCGAATTATCATCTTGCAGTGTTTGATAATGTTGTCCCAGGGGATGTTGGACCGAATGTCAAATTGACTACAAAATGCACGTTTGGGATATTTTTTTAGAATGCATTTCATTTTTACAAGCTTTTATTTAGTTTCACCTGTCCAGTTGTCTGTCTGTCTGTCTGTAATCAAATCTTGCAAGTTAAATTTGACCCACTTCACAGTGACCGATTCAGATGAAATTTTGGGTATAAGTATAGTTTGGATGACAATTCAATATTATGGTACCATCGAGCTGATCTGATGATGGAGACAGATCTTGGGTCAAGCTGCCTCGTGGTAAGCCAGTAATGTCTAGCTGGTCTAATAAGACAGATATTCAGATGTACTCTATGAGTAATGATTGAGAAAGGATATAATAATAAGTAATAAGAAGGTGGCCATGGGAATTCAGTACTTAACCGACGTAACCCCGTTGAGTTTCGGCTCGTTAGAATCGTCTCAATGAGTAGTTGATGATGGTATACAGAAAAGTGCAGTCGGCAATAAAAGCTTGTACCAAAAATGACATTTTTGACATAAGCTTGTATATAGTAAGTTCAGGGTTTTAACCACCGGCAGCTACTTATCCCGTATAGTTTAATTTAAACTATAGAAATAGGAAACCGTCGACACGAGAATAAATTAATGTTCGTATTTCCCTCAAGTAGTTATCTTATGCAGATTTTTTTTCGAGATGTTGACACTTCGGCCGACCTTCCCCGGAGGACAGTCCTCAAGTAAACTAAAGCATTAGCAAACCTGGTATAAATTGTTAACCAAACTAGGTACAAATTCATTACATCTACCTTTTGTGACATACTGCAGAACCTCAAGTTGGATGTAAAGTTGTTGGAAGTTGTCATCAAAGTAATCTCAATTTTCGCTTCATCGATTTAATTATTGGATGAGAATTATCTTGGCGGTAAACGTACATGTCGTTCAGAAAGTTAAAGTAAAATTAAAATTCGGATATGAAATATAGATCTCGTAGTTTTCTCTGTAATTTTAATTATGATACCAACCCAACATTTTAATTTTACTTGAATGACTAAAATCACTAAAAGGCGTGCATGAGTAATCGTGATGAGAGCAAGGTGCCGTAATAAAAATGTGGACTTATACCTAATAAAAGGCAAAACACGACACCGAAAGCGCTTAAAAAATGTTATAAAAAACTGAGATTATCGTCGCTAAGTAACAAAATGTAATTGAATCACAATTGAAACAAAAAATATGGAACTATACTAAGAATGCCGTGATTTTGTACACCTAATTGGTATTCATATTAAAAGTGAAAACGAAATCAATTACCTACTAAGTATTTGTATTAGAAAGGAAAAAAGAGTCAATGATTGAAAAATACCAACGTTGGTCTATGCACACTTGCTGGAGATAAAATGTGTCGTTACCTGGTTGTTGCGTGTAACTAAGCTGCGGCAATAAGAAGCAGGTGAGCACCTTCTCGCCCGTGGCCTCGTCGTTATCAGTCTGGAAGGTGAGCAGCGGCTGGGCCTGGTTCTCGGACAACCACACAGCTTTCAACTCTAAATTCACTAAGTCATACGGTAAGTACTGCAACCTGTAAATTGAAAAGTCTGAGTGTAATAAAAGTGAAATAGCTTTAACAAAATTAGTGACAAAATTGGTATGCAACTTCTCAAAGTCACGCGTACAGAGAATAGGACATGCTAAAACTAACAAAGCTATTTAATGGATATCAGTATCTACTTGGTGAGAAACACAGTAAATTTGTCGCCTTACCTATTTCCACTAACGTCCAGCACATGCAACGATTTACAATTACCTAATTCGTTAGGTAATTTCGTTAATTTGTTGTCTCTTAAGCTCAGCACGCCCAATAACGTCATGTTGCCAATATCTACTGGTATTTCTGCTAAAGAATTTCTATCTACATTCAGTACAGTTAATTCTTTGAGATTCCCCATCGAATTAGGCAGCTCCGTTAGGAAGTTTTCTGTTAAAATAAGTTCTTGTAGACTTGTACACCTGGAACATACGGTAGAGAAGAACGTATCAGTTATAAATAGTTAAAGGCAAACTAACAAAATGGAATATCTTAAGGTAAACATTATAACCACTAACCTTCCTACATTTTCATTTAACGTATGTAATCTATTTTGGTCCAATTTTAGTATAGCTAACTTGGATAAATCTCCGGTACCGTCTGGTATCGTTTCTAGCATGTTTTGTGATAGATGCAAATCTGTTAGGGAACAGAGGCCACCGATTGCTTCGGGAAGTTTTTCTAATTTGTTCTCACTGACATCTAGACAAATAAGAGCCTTCAAGTTGCCAATTTCTGGTGGCAAATACTGCAATTTATTATGGTCCAACCATAACTCCTCCAGCGCAGGCAATTCTCCGATAAACCCAGGCTGTAAAGTCACAGGAAAAACATGTGAACTTATCATCGGCCATCGATATTTCTCACAAATAAGGATTATGAAAGGATGTTTCTTACCAGTTCTTCGATTTCATTGTCTCCTAAATCAAGCCTTTCTAACTTGGTCAGATTTTTCAAGGACTCTGGTAAAGACTTAAGCAGATTTTCCCTTAATTCCAGCGACTGCAGGGACATCAAACTGAAAATATAAAAATACTTAAGTTAGAGCACGTTTGTTATATCAGACTTTATCTCGTTATCGCATCGCTTATGCATTTTCAATGTTAAATAAATTCAATGCCTGCCGGCTCATTAACATAATGATATGACATAATAGTTTGATGAGACCAGGCAGCGTGGAAACACAATGGAATTGCTATGACATTAGGTGTCGTTTGGACTCCCACTGCACTGTACCGGCACTCGGTCAACTTTGATACTAAATAATAGTTAACGGAATATCTACAAAAGACAATTAGCTAGTTATGCATACACATGCGCGCGGGCAAGTATATTGTTGGAAATATATGAAACCTTAAAAGAGGGTTCACTAGGGTTCCGTTTATTTCGAGGCACGTCTAGTGTAACGTGAGCTACGAAGTATTTATAGACGCCTGGATCTCCCTTTACGCTGGTTACATTCAAACAGCCTTTTCATACCAAACTTATAAAAGTAGATCCGTTGATCAAGAATCATTTAAGTAAAGAAATAATTCTAAAAACTATGAATTGTATCGCATAATATCAATGCGTTATGCAAAAAAGGGTCTTGACAGACAGACGGAAAACGAAGTGATAATAAGGGTACCCTGTCTATACTTTTGAGGAAATTATATTTAATGCAATTTTATAAATATAAACGAATGAGCATGAGCACAACATTTTTCTAGAAAATTGGAGCGTATGACAAATTAATGGCAGTGACTGGCACATGCGAATACTTGAAATTATTCACCCCTTATGGCTTAATGCTGCGATTTGACCTTTTTATTCAAGAGTGTAACTTTCCTACTCGTAAATAACTTGGCCTTACTTTGCGATTAGAAAATTCATGTCTTTTTCCGCGGTCCGCGAAATGTGATATGATTTCAACTTGATTATTTGACACAAACAATGAACTATTAAGATTTTTGTAGTATTAAAATGTTTTTTTTTAATAGATTGCCGAATTAAACTCTTTAAATTAACTTTCCTTAGTGTATAGTCTCAGGGGACCGATTTTTAACTTTCGAGCGCTCGACTCTTTCACTCGAAAACTGACAAAAATATTGAAATGCTATTTTGAAATGACGATAGAAAATTTAAAAACGACGGTATTGACCATTCGTAATCAATTCTATCGGTAGAAAGTAAGTGCCTGTGATTATGACACTACAATAGCATTTACTTTTATTTAATTTTCGAGCGCTCGAAAGTCAAAGACCAGCCAAGATTTGATAATTCCGGGTGTCCCTTGTTTTGCCGACAAACTTTTCATCGAATTTTATTTCATCGAAAACGTTTCAAGTAAGTAACATTTCGTTCACGAATTATTGTTTGGTGTAATTTTATTTCATGACCAGATCATTCCAATTTTTATTATTTCATAGAATAACTGTTCAGGGAATATTATTTGACAAATTATTCATTTTGTATGAATTTTAAATGGCAGTATAACAAAACAACGAATTTTATTTGTTCGAAATATTATTACATCATTACAAAAACAAACAACTGATTACAGGGGTTTAACTAGATTAGGGCAGCCAGAAAAAAGGGAGCTCGGGGGGGCGAAGCCCCCCGCAGTAAAAACATAAACGACCGTAGCAACTGTATTATAAGTAGGTTAGGTTAGGGTTCACTTGTGTCCCTCAGAGCGGAAATTTCGCGGGGTGACGTCGACACGACGGCGGTTAGGTTAAATTTAGGTTAGGTTAAAATAATTTCCATAGATAACTGTGTTTGCCAACTATTTTCATTTTAAATAATAATCCTTGTAATAATTTGTATGTTAATTAAAAATACTTGAAACTATAAATCGCAAAACGTTTTCCATGACATACTTCAACTATTTAATGAATCATCCGACAAGTAAAAATAGACGATTTAAAATTACTTGTCATTACCATTCCACGAATTGTCGGCGAAATGAAAATAAATGAAACGTTGACTTTGAAGTGAAATTCGACGAAGTGAGTGTCGACAATTTGATGATAAACCGATAATTCCTCATCGCCACACACCGCCGCTTTCCGAGTGACTATTGCTGGAATACGAGGGTGGTATGATAAGTAATGAGCCTTGAAGCAATGCGGTATGGCTGAATATTAAATATGTCTTTGCCTACAGCCGCCATCTTGGACGCGGGAAAATTGACAGCTTCAAATGATTCCGTCAATTACTTCATGAATAGCTTTTTAAACAAAACGAGTGGCATTTTTTGTGTAAAATGGAAAAAGAACAATATCGGTCAGTGATTCGCTTTCTGTTTTTGAAGGGGAAAACGCCTGACGAAATAAAAACCGAGTTAGATAGCGTGTATGGCGACGCTTTACCTTCGGTTGCCTCAGTTAAGCGGTGGTATATCGTTCGAACTCGTGTTCAGAAATGGAAGAACATCTGTGTTTGATGAGGTCCGCCCAGGACGTCCAAATGAGGTTAACACGGAGGAAACCATCAACAAAGTTCGTGATATGTTGATGAACGATCGTAGACTGAAGTTGAGGGAGGTAGCTGAGGTGTGTGGCCTGTCACTGGAGCGTGTACAAAATATCGTTCATAAACATTTGGGCATGAGGAAGTTATCGGCCCGAAGGGTACCGCGTTTGCTAACAGATGAAAACAAGCAGAATCGTGTAGCTACTTCCAAAGAGTGTTTGGAAATATTAAAGCGTAATCCGAAGGACTTCTTTATCCACCACTATACTCCCGAAACAAAGCAACAGTCGAAGCAGTGGACTTGTCCCGGCGAAAGTGCTCCAAAAAAAGCAAAAACGGTTCCGTCGGCCGGGAAGGTGATGGCGACAGTTTTCTTGGCATTCCCGAGGAGTTATCCTCATAGACTATTTAGCGATGGGAAGAACGATCACGGGGCAATATTACTCAGATTTATTGTCTCGATTTGATGAAGAATTAAAGAAAAAACGGCCCCGTTTAGCCCGCAAAAAAGTGCTGTTTCACCAGGATAATGCTCCGGCCCATTTATCTCACATCGCCAAGGCCAAACTGGATCAATTGGGCTACAAAATACTGCCGAACGCTCCTTATTCTCCGGATTTGGCCCCGTGCGATTTCTTCTTGTTCCCAAATATGAAATCTTTGCTCGGAGGCAAACGCTTCATGTCAAATGAAGAGGTCATAGAGGCCACAGATGAGTATTTTGCAGAGTTACCGAATACATATTTTTGGAGGGCTTTAAGAAGTTGGAGACGCGTTGGGATAAGTGCATAAATTTGAAAGGGAACTGACTACGTTGAATTTTTTTTTTTTTTTATGGTTAGGCTCACTTATACTTATCATACCACCCTCGTAACATACCTCAACCCTTTAAAACACAATATCAAATTACGGGTGTTTACTATTATCTATCCTGTGATTAAGGTTAAAAGCGACATCTCCTCCAGGTACAAAAAGCTCTACCTCCGGGCGGGCGCAAAGTTCGTTTAAGTCTAATCCTAAGTGTAATTTGTACATTACACGTTCCGTAAGTTTTCTCATGTCCGAACATAAGAAGATGTAGATGTAGATCATGTTGAAATAACATTTTATTATTCGATCAACGTTTGCTCAAAAGTCGTTTTTACTTAATGCTGTATTGTGACGAATCAAGACGAAGACAAGAAGAGTTTTCTTAATTTAATTAATACACTTATAAGAAGACTAGACGTAAAGCAAATTTTCAATAAAGTACCTAATGATTGAGAGTTTATTTAATTGTAGAGTTTTGCAAACGACGGTAAAAAAATAAAGATGTTATTATACCAAGTAAGAATGTAGGCTATGCAACACCAATTCTATTACAGTGTATGTATAATTGAATAAGATCGAGTTGAACTTGAATAGTTAAAGCAATGACGCGTAATTTCGGTGTCCGAGAGGCAATGGCTCGCGGTATTTGAACTCCCGAAGCGTTGTGGAACTGCCCTATGCAACCCGAACTGAGCCAACTTGGACTGGAGCGCAAATTAAAGGGAGGTTGAAAACAAATGTCGCCAGGTTATTCGATCACGACCAGCGCAACGTAACATGGTTGCAATGCCAGCCATGGTTTGAAACGTGTTTCACGTTAACCACCAATCGTGAAATGGGTCACACAAACAACACGTTGCTGATAAGAGGTGCTAAACGTATTTCTAGGTTTGTGGGAACCAATCAAGTAGGCCGAGGACGTGCAAATGAGTTTTGAACAACTAGATGAAAACGAAGCTACACAAATCTTCTCAGTAATGTTACTGTAGTGTTTACTTGGGAGGAAATCAAATAATGATTTCTCTTTAATTGTTTTTATATCGATGTTAAACTGCAAATATACAAGAGTCAATCAACTGTTTCTCGTTGTTATAATATCCCGCTAGCCAATAGACAATACGCAGATTTGTTAGAAAAATTGTTACAACATGGTCATCTAACAAGCTTAGAAGGCTCTTAGAATAAGGAGTCTAAAATGACTACAAAACTCCAAATTTGGTGGATTCAAAATTGACCTCGCCAACCATTGACAGAAAAAAGTTGAATCACCCACAAAACTACTCACATCACAAATAATACCAACCATGAACAAATAAATCAGGAACAGTCCTCCGCGTAACATAACATAATAGCCTCCGTTTGGAGCATTTTCAGAGCGTTCATAGATGGTGCTACACTGCATTAAGAGGCTCCCATACGCCAATGACCTTCGATCTGAATCCCTTAGTTTTCTAATGTTTTTTGTAGCTTATTATATTAACAACAACGGCTTTAAGCAATATAGTATCCCATATTTACTTCAAACTTCATTGTTTTCGAGATATTTGGCATCAAAGTTGAACAATTTTAGGCCAAAAAACTGGTTTTCTGGCCATAACTTTTGTGTTAATTGGTTTAAAATTAAAACCCTCTGCCAGTTTTTAGAGACGTCATAGACGAACCCAAATTTGTAGATTTCGTATATGTTAGATCTTTCACGTCAATAGAGATGCGAAATAAGTGTTTTTTTAGACAATGTTTAAAAAAATCATACAAAATTAAGTATTAATTTGTTTCAAAATCCGGTCTGTCAAAATGGAGATAAAAGATTGAAGAACCGATAGCCGTTTGATTTATGATTCTATCTGTAGTGCAAAAGTAGTAGATACGATTCAAAACTTGTCAAAAATCGATGAAAACCTCGGGTAGCCCCTTAAGCAGAGATCTAAGTGCCATAAGAAATGGGTGGTTGAGAGACCCCTCGTGAAACCAGTTGATATTTTAAAAGAAAGCGACATTCTTTAGATAATGGCGGACCTCTTGATTTATTTAGCGCTAATTCTCATATTTTTATTCAATTTAATACTAAGTCATGGGAGTTCCTTTTGGCATAGCCTAAGGCAGATTATACCTACTTCAATGCCATTGCGCAAGTGCGTATTACGAACAGGTACCAAGTGTTTACTAACTGATAATGTTCATTGAAACGCACGTATTTAGAACCTTGAGTCCGCATTCCTAGGCAGATGTCATTATATTATGTAAGTCATTCCCCCATACCGAAAGTACGACAACCTAGCGTGAATCAGCAATTGTCGTCATTCCAATGCGTTTCCACATTTACACTTGGTTATTCCATTACGATCATTAGAAACCGGTGATGTTAGCTGCCTTCATTTGAAAAAGAAGTCACAGAACATCTTTATTCGACAGTTATAGATGTTAGTAAATTGCAGTATATTAATTTGTTGTTATGCAATTATTTCTGATAAATACCGGCGCAACTCACGAAAATAGACGATTTTATTTACGTTTTACCCAGCCGCAATAGCCACACAAGAATGATTTACAAGCATTTGAAATCTAGGTTTATTAGAATCGTAATAAAACTGTTTAAACGGTCATTAGACAGCGTAATTATCTTTTCAATGGTTACCGAAAACATGCTTCTCCTAAAATATTATAAACTCGATAGGTTCTGAGGATATTTGCGACGGAATTTGAACGTTTGTTCCACTTCACTGTTATGCTATAAGGGCTCGTTCCCACTGGTAGTTGATTAGCAAACAACCAAACTTTCGCATTTATTATACCTATTAGTAGGATGTCCATTCTGAAATTATGAATGCGAAAATAACTCTGTCTGTTACCTTTTCACTCTTCAACCGCTAAACCGATTGAGATGAGATTTACTATGGAGATAGTTTGAATCCCGGAGAAGGACATAGGATAGTTTATATCTCAAAAATCATCCCTGAAGGGGGTGACAGTTTGTATGGAGCTACGATATAAAAGAGTTCCACGCGGACGAAGTCGCGGGCAGAGGTGTCACGTGTAATGTGTCACAAAAGTTAGTAACATAGTAAAGAAAACCACTGGTTAGTGACGTCGCGTGTTACTCTTGAACGACAGCGACGCGTCACGCACAGCGCGAGGTATATGTATATGATAACGGGTAGCCTGAAGTGATGGGCAGCGGAAACATTCCCGCTACCAGTAAGTTTCCATTTGGGAATATTACTAGTAAGTTAACAATGTTACCAGTAACATTCCCAAAAGATGGTAAGATACAAAATTGATGATAGTGATGATTTATATGAGATAAAATAAGGTCTAAAAGTTATTTTCTTAGCACAACAAGTTGTAGGTTCAGTCAAGTATCAAAATATGGGTGTAGACAACTTAAGTACTCAAAAATATGTCCCATAGTTCTTAAATTCGCTGACATAAGAGCTATGGGACATATTTTTGAGACGATTTGTGCACCCATATTTTTACACTTGACTGCACATAGATATATATCTTTCTCTTTCACGCTTGGCATCAGTTTTCTCTTTCACTCAATCTGTTTCTTATCTCAATTTGCTACCTGAACCCTACTCAGGGGGTTAGTCTTATCTAAAACACGGGTTGGAGTGAACGTATTATTTGTGATAACTGGTGGAGTACATGCAAAACTGGATAGTGGGTATGTTACAATTAAGCCCAAAAGCCAAGTGTATACTAATTTTACACAAAATACTATAAACAATAAAATAAGTTTCACTTGCACGCGTCAATATTATGTGACACTCAAGTATTAAGTGACAGTGACCATGCCTCTACATCGCAAGATACAAGAGATATAAGAACGGCATTGATGGATAAATACGAGCAGGTAAATACATTTTTATCTCAATATGGATCGTGTCATAAAATCGACTTTCTTTTCATAAATTCTATATCAATGATTTTGCTAGAAAACATAGGTCTACTCATAGTTACTTAATAATTGCATTCTATTTCTATTATTATCATTTTTTTAAAACAAAATAAATTAATGGCCATTTACAAATAAATACCATAATACCACGACTCTTTCACTGTTAGCTTAAACAATGGCCGGCACAACGTGGTATTTATTCATTGCGAATATAACCACTAGTAATCTAAATGTACTGCATGTTTATTACATTTTTAACACTTATTGTTTCAGATGAATATACATAAAGCTGTTGCAAGAGCAATGTATGTAACTGGCACACCTTTCTCTCATTTCGAGCACCCGCTATGGAAAGAAGCATTTCATTTGATGAACCCTTCATATGGTCTGCCTTCGAGAAAGAGATTGGCTACATCGCTATTAGATGAAGAATATTCAGAAGTTCAAAGTGACATAGTGAGCAAAATCAATCAAGCCAGTGTTATTCACTTGGCGATTGATGGATGGTCTAACCTAAGAAACGAATCTATTTTAAATGTGATCCTGTATGCTCCGAAACCATACTTTTACAAATTTATAGAAACAAAGGAACAAAGGCATACAGCCGAATATTTATGTGAAGAAGTCACAAACATAATCGAAGAGTTTCACCCGTCAAAGTTTGTTGCAGTTGTCACAGACAATGATTATCTATATTATTATAAAGAAGGCAACTACCTAACATAATACTAAATACTCTTATTTTTATATAAAAAAGTACAAGGCTTATTTTATTTTTAAACATTTTAATTATTATTTTATATAAAACGGTGATCATTATTTATTATACAAAATGTTGATTGTTATAATTTCATAATTAAACTGAATTATACACATATTTTCTTTCATTTTACACAGTTAAGCATTCTTTTAATTATTATTTCCAGATAGTAAGGTTCCCAGTAACTTTGGAAAAATACCTGGTAATATTGGGAATATTACCGGTAACATTGGGAATTTACTTTCTCAGAGACTCCTTGACTGTTTTATGACTGTAAATAATAGCATTATTATGTATTTAAGTATTTAAGATGAAAAAAACGTATACAATTCTAATATTTTTTTCAAAGTTTCTCAATGTTACCGATCGGGGGTAATATTACTGGTAGCATTACCGGGAATATTCCCACTTTGAGTAAGTTACTGGTAACGACCCATCACTACCTGACACACCCTGAATAAAAACAAACATTACATAGGTTTTCCAATCTTGACCGATTGAAATTAGATGTCTACAAATAGTTAAAGTCAATCAGTCATGCTCCAGGCAAGACCTCCGTAACGCAACGCAACATCTTTAACCATCGCCAATTTCTGGTCCCGCACAATCTAAACAAAGGAAATAGGAAACCATCGACAAGAGAAGAAGACTAGTTAAAAAAAAAGACCGGGTTGCACTCCGGGAGTGCCGGCAGAAGTGAAAACTCCATAACATTGTTACAGTTTTTCGATCAGGTCACGTGACATCTTACGGTGTCACCCTAAAAATGAATTTGGCGCAAATTTATAAACAATTATCAATTATTTAGGCGGACGGGCAGCGGCCGGGCGCGTTGGGTGCCCCCAAGACTCAAGGGGATCCTAAATTAAAGTTTTCTTTTCAAATTGTTGCGGATTTGTATTATAATTTGGATAAATTCTACTTGAAAGCGCAAACAAACTAGAGGTAGGTACCCTGTAATTTCAAACTGCCTTGTTAAACCATCTGTCATGACATGACATGACATTACAAAGGCAAGCTTTGAAACAAGTAGTCTTTCATGTAACACAAAACAAAATGTAAATCATGGTGCATGTAATATGCCTAAATTGAAGAATAAATTTTGACTTTGAAACAGCTTTGAAAGCATTTAAGCAGCTGGGTCGATCCAGACGAATCACGATTTTATACGACAAGGTTAGTTAGTAAAAACGGCCTAAAAGTTTTTATCTATTCATCTTGGCATGTGGGATCGCTCAAGGAGGCTGGGTGCTCCTCGACACTTTGTCAGCTCGGCAGATACCTTTTCACGCTACATTTCAAGAACCCTTACCTTTTCACTACGACCAGAAAACTTCAGAAGTTTCTCATTTGTCAGCTATAGCTTTATGCTCTGAATGTGAATGTGTGAAGCCCTAGTTAACTGCACCGTCTGTGATATTCATATAGGTATAATACATTCCAGGTAACACGGATATATGTAAGCTGCTGTTTATAGTATTTTCTCGAACATGCAATGAAATATGGATGCTATGTTCCTTATAATAGTTCCTAGTATGCTGCGAAGTATTACTTTTCGGGTGCGGCGAGACGAGAGGTTCGTAAAGGAATTTCATACAAAATTGGAGGCCTACAAAGTGACCATATATTGTTTCAGTATCAATTCGTGCCTTAAGATCGTGGCGTCAGCCATAAAAGACTTGGGTTTTTTAATTTATTTCATTGCGTGTTTGAGAAAAGCATTATCCATACCTCGTCGTGAAAAGGGATTACCAGCCTCGTATCCCTATCCGGCCTCGCTGCGCTCGTCCGTCTATATCTACTTGGCCGGCAATCCCTATTTCCCCGGCCCTATAGAGGTACTATTAAACATCAAGATAAAATCGCCGGTGCAATATTATTAAGTCATCTCAAGCATGACCAATCGACATTGACGGTGACGGAACTCATGAACATACACTAAGAACAGGATCACCTTATACGTCAAGATATATTTAACACGTGTTCTGAATTCTTACATGAAAAGCAAGAATTCAAGAAAACCATTATGCGTCAAATATAGGATAAGTTTCAAAAACAAGGACTTTGAAATAAGCAAGTGTTTAAGAAGATGTTGTTCTAATTGGCGCGATTGTTTACAATGAAGCTGATGACCGAGCACTCGGTTGGATAAGCAAGTATTACAAAATAAAGAGCACTGACCTTATTTGTCACACAAAAGAAGTCAGTTAACAAACTATGCCAAGACAATTTTCTAAGAACCGTGATTCAGAATGCCATTTAGTATTCTGCTGTTACTTGTATACTATACTACCAAGCTAATTAAGTCTGAGAGAAAACTTATCAACAATGAATCACGCAAATACAAATGGGTCATTCTTTTAGAGTCAAGTTACAATCAAAGGTAATAAGGCATTCAAGTGAATTGCCCGTAGTGTTTGTACAGTTGCCGATCAAGCTCGCTCGACCGCTCCACAAAACTTTCCAGTTCAAACTTTCGCTTTCGCCCGCAACAGTACATACCCTCGGTACTCGCATTTATGTATAGAGTCAGATAATCGTATACAAATCCTCCAACCAGACAATCACTTTCACAACCACAAAATGATTAAATGTGACTACATTGTTACTTTCGATCACTAAGTGATCCTGGTCATTATAGTTAAGTCCAACACGGACAAAGATTTGGCTTTTTTACGGTCGCGTCATTATGTCATTCGTATACTAAATAATTAATTTGCTATGGCGTGATCGTAACCGATTGTACCTCTGTTATTATTTTGGATGATATTTTCGTTCGTTGGAGTGGTTCCATGTTATTACTTTGCTTAGTTCAGGGGGCATATTGTGGTCGCGTTTATAGTAGTTATGGAGGCGAATAGGGGAATTTTCGGTAATACGAGTACTCGAGCGTGGCAGTTTAAGATAATATATGAGAGATACCTTAGACCTAATAGAACAACCTTGTAAAGTATTTAGCTCTATATGTTGTGACGCGCGCCTAGGATAGACGATCAGATTAGTAAAAAAAAATCGATAGTCTGAAATACTCGAGCGCGTCAGATTAAGATATTGGGGGTTGATTTTAGTGTTTTAAGACTAAATTTAACTAATCTGACGATAAGTCTTTGACGCCGCCGAGTTATAGGGTCGCGAACTTGTAAAAAAAAAACGTTAATCCGGCATTCTCGAGCGCGATTTTTTTATTTTTTATTTTAAAGAATATAATCTAAAACTTACTAAAAATACAAAATCTGCCGGTTTTCGCATGACCGGAAGTGTGGAGGAGCCATTTCGTCTTCCGAAATACGCGTTGCGGCATATAAGTCGCGAACGATACATTTTACAAAAAAAAAGTTTAAATAAACAAAAAAGGTAATTTTATTTTACACAAAAAAGGTCTCTATACATTTTTGTCCAAAGTTAAAACTTATTGACGTGAAGCATCATAAAAACTCAAACTCCCGGTTTTTTTAGTATATCTCGAAAACTGAGGGTGTTAAAAAAAATTGATATGAAATAACGATGATTAAATTATGTGACTTTTATTATATCTCAATTTTTTTTTTAAAGATAAAGATAAAGATAATTTATTTGTCCAAACATGAGTAAATGTACATAGCTGCCATTGTTAAAATAATGCCCTTCATGTTTTGCCTTTCGGCGTACAAATTATTTTATATAGCTAGTGTGAGAACAATAAAAAATAAAATTAAAAACTAAGGATGTCAAAATTATAAATTGATGATTAAAATTTTCTAAAGCTTCTCAACAATTAAAGAAAGGAAAAAAAGAAACCAAATAACCTTCTTCGGTCAGATTAAGAGAACCCACCAACATTTTTGTCAGATTAAGAAAATATGCTTTCAGGATACCGAGATAAACCTCCCCTATGAAAATCTGACGCGCTCGAGTATTTCAAAAAAACTTTTTTTTTTTGCATTTTCAAAAATTTATCGTAACTTATCGTCTCGCCAAAATCGTCAGTTTTTTTAAAGGGAGATAGTCCAGTCAATGAACTGACAACACGTATGGAAAAAAAGTCAAATTTGGAAATAATTTATAATAGCTTATTTTTAACGTGTAACGGATATATTATCAATTAAATAGTTACCCAGCGACAAAATCCGACAAAATTTCAGACATCAAAAAAACGATAAACTAACTAGCTTCTGAAAAGTCAGAAAAAATATTAATAAATATTTTTGTCTTTATTTTGGTTCATTTACATTTGCTCTATAATATTCAAGATAAATCGTACAAAAAAAGACAATGCATGCTTCATTTAAATCTACATAATTACTTCCGGGTGGAAAGTTTGTCGGATTCTTGAATTAATCATCTTAGAATAACATTTTAAAATGAAATCAACAAAAAAAAACGCTATTATAAATTAATGTTCTTTAAAACCGTATTTTGCCTGGAGTATGAAGTGATAAACAATAACTGGATAGGATGAATGATAGGATTGATGACATTTTGTACTCTTAACTACTTTCTTGGAGTATGTCAAGGACATCGTGCGATTTTAGGCAATGCTAATGAGAAAAACGGATAAAGCGTATCTCACCTGCCAAAGTCTGTGGGAAGGCTGGTAAGTGACATATCATTGAGTCCCAGGACCGTGAGGGCGCGGAGCTGACTGAAGCCAGCCGGCAACCGGGGGATCGGGTTGCTGCTGAAGTCCGCGATCTGCAGAGCGCGGAGCTTCTTGATGTCCTCGGGAATGTCGGGAATATCTGTGAAAACACCCGCCATCAACAACTGACAACACAAAAAGGATATTCACCCATGAATTAATCGTTCAGTGTACGAAGATGTGCCCTTGCCCCTCTCCTAACCTAGCCTTTAGACAAAATATCAACTACTTAGTAGGTAAGATACGCCATGAGGAGCAGGGAGATTCCTCGTAGATTGACCCATCTATAGCCGAGAAAGCCATTAGTGTTACGCTCCATGGCCAAACTCTCTCCGCTCGTAACGTTTTAATTGATCAAATCAACGTTATTTGCATCCAGACATTCATATAGTTTTTCTTATTGTAATAAAATTCATTTAATCACATCATTTATAATAAAATCGACCCGCAGCTTGAAATCCGTGGCCTGAAAGTCATGTCTATAAAAGGCACTGTATCGCGAAACGATCTCTGCATACAAAATGCTTTTGACTGGAACGTTATGGTGACCGAAGGTTGAATTATTCGGCACATGGACGTGTCCAAGACTAGTTTTAATTTTAATTGATTTATTAACTCTTTTCATGAACAAGTATGGTTTCATTTGCCCAGAATTACATTTTCGTTGAAACTCATCAAGGAATTTTTGGAGACCGTATCGCGCAATCTCCCTATAACAACCAATATTGTTGAAGTCCTTTCAAAATAAATGAACACAGACAAATACAAGACGCAGCCCAGTTTTATTCAATTGTTACCGAAATTAGAACAAACACGCCATAATTTGATTTACAGATAATATAAGAAAGAAACATTTTATAACATATAGCGCAACCGAAATCAAGTGAGTTGGTGAGAAATGCGTTCCACATTTCGATCTTCATAAATACAAATTGGCTTCAATTGACGGCACCCCGTCCCGTGCAAGATGTAAATAAAACTATTGTATTGGGCGTCACGTGCGATACGGCGGAATCTTTCGTATCACGATAATAGTGCATACGTGGTAACAAATGAAAATATATATTTATACTGGAATATTAACACAATAGTGTTACAATACTCATTATGGTTTAAAATTGAAGAAACCTTTTGATTACAATACGAGAACTCGCACTAATGATTCTGTTAACATCACAGACATAACAATAACAGAGTAGGATCTCAATTATATTGTTTTTTCAATGTTGTTATCTCAGAACTCTTTTCAATGGCATCTCCTCCTCTCATATTATTCAGACTGGTCGCTATTAATATAAAATGGCGATAAAGTAGATGGTGTATATACTAAACATTACTAATATTAGGAATAAAACGGAAATCTTTACTAATACAAATATTATAAAGAGGTCGCTTATAAGTTTGGTGTAACCCCTTTGACATTATTTCAATAACCCGCAGCTGTGTACTTTGTTAACCTTAGTTATTTTATTAAACCTGTTTTAGTCCAAATGCCATTCATATTCGTTTATGCTTCACATTGATATTTGTGTTTGAGCAGAGGTCAGTAAAGTAAAGTATTATAAATAAGGGGGTAAATATATATTACAACACATACACATACAAGAACAACAGCACATAAGCAACTTTAAACACCTGAAGCAGGAAACGTTGGAAGATGACAGATAAAGGTAGCTCTATCTACAGGTTATGTTATTTCACACTGCGCTAAGTAAGTTAATTGCATGGTGGCATTCACAGAGTTCTAATCTTTGTAAGGTCAGCCACCAAGATCTTTAAAAGTAAACATTCCTTGGTTGCTAAACTTAGGGATTATTTTTGCATTATCAATTATTATATTTAATGTATAAACTCGCTTCCTTTTTCCCTGCCTAATGTCACTGAATATATTCCGATGCACGTTTCATCCATGAAAACATAGGCCTACTCAAATAATAATATTTCATATGAATTAAATCAAAATTTCAACAATAATTTGATAACAACATCCACATACTTCGAAGTTTACTTACTTATCTTAGGTACTTGGTCAATGTCAACAGAAGTAAAATAATACGAAGGTTATTTGGTATTTGCACAATTACCTATTTCCAGACTGCCATTTCTACTTCAAAGGTGACTACTATGCAATTATAGACTGGTTCAATAATTTCTCGATGGTAACGGTAGTGCGCCCGGTTTCCGGTTTGCGGGCTGGAATGCCAGCGGGCGTGTCGTCATCAATAATTTGTCAAGCAGACCGGAGCGGAGGGCGTAATCCATGGGTAAATACAATGAAGCCGGCAGAATTAAAACTTCCAATAAACTGTGAAGTAGGTCAAACGGTGGTGGTTATGTAAAAAGAGCTCTCAACGTTGAAGTTAAACTATTTGTTGGTTAAAACGCTAGGCTTTTCTAGTTAGCTGGTTTTCGTAACCTGCCTAGTACACATGAATACATTTGCAGCTGTTTAATATTCCATCAATCTAAAGCTTAGGTATACTATACTTACTTATTTGTTTTAAATAATGTTGTGAATGTTTTAAGGGTGTTAGCGCCGTATGTATAACTTGTAACAGCGTGACTATTTTAGGAAAGGTATGCAGCCACGAGGAATCTTTCTTTAAGTGCATCGCTTTGTTTATCTGATGGGCGCGCCTATTCAAACTTTCAAAGGGCATAAGCCTGCGGCAAATAGCACTTCCGCTCGATGCACGAAGAACTTGAAAGCAATTGCTCAGTTTATTTTAGGTCCATATGGGAAGAATCGTATGCTGGAAACTACATTTGATATTTATTATTTTCATATGATATTTTTGTTTTAATTTCCGGTACAAAATAAATAAATTAAAATTTCGACCAAACATAATCAGCCTGTGCATTCAACTGACAAGATGTTAAAACACTATCTGTCAAGTGAACATCGTCGTTTGTGACAAACGTCAATGATTGATTGTTGACTATCTCATTAACAGGGTGTTTTTACGCAGTAACGTTGTATCCCTAATTATCTCCAAAAAGTGATACACACTTTTAAATGTTTCATACTTAACTCTACTCCTAGAGACTAGTACTATCAGCTCTAAAAGTATTGGTACCTAATTTGTTAGCACCTTATATAATAAATGTAACATTACATTAGCGTTAGCCGTGCTGACTAATTTGTACAGTTATTTTTTAAACAATACGGAAGTGTTTTCGTGTCAGCAATTTAAGTACCGTAAGTATAAGGTTTGACTTCCGATCAGGACAATTTAATCAAAGGCGAGGCACGTACAGCAGCGTTGTTGCATTAATATGTTTTTGTAGCGTAGTTGCAAGTATGCACGTTGCACTGATCAGAATATTTACACATCGTATCATTTAAACGACTATACCTTATAAGTACCTACCTGATGGAAGATTTTATTTTTCATTACAATGTGTAAAAGAGTGTATTCGTACTGTATGATTGTTATGTCTATCTATGCGTGTTCCCGACACCGAACACGGAGTTTTTAATTATTCCAGACGGTATTCCGAGAGAACAGTAGAGAGCAGTATTCTTACTCTCAGTATGAATCATTTATTTATGCTTAGTTAGTGTAAATAGGCATTTTTGGGCATGCTCCATCTTAGATACTTTGTTTTAATTTCCCGTCGGGTCAGGCTAGACCATGGTCAAACGTAACCACATTCATCATGGAGAAATATAAAGATGTGATAAAATATAGGTTATAATCAGTTTACCTCAATAGAACAAATTTCTGTCACTATATTTTGAAAAAAGCATGCTGCATTCGGAACAATAAATGCTAGAGTCGAATTAATAGACGGTGTCATTGAGGTCAGGGGCTATGTTGTTAATACTTTAACCGCTAATGGAGATGAGAGAGATGGAAGTCGGAGCAGGAACTTCCATCTCTCTCATCTCATGTCTCATTTATGAAAAAGCTTAAGCCCTTGCAGTTAACGTAAATGAAGACAGGAAGGCGTGTAGACATGAACAAATTAAACCACTCTCGCAGGCTCTTCAGTCGTTCCCTCATTCCTGAGGTTGGATTTTGCAGCTCTGATGATTTGTAATCATCGGTCTCGATCCATGGTTGCGTAAGATGTGGAAATGATTATGGTAACACTATGATGCAGCAATATCCGTGGGCTCGGCGTTGAGGGCCGGGGCCAAGGAAATTAGCCTAGCGCCCGGAATTCCTCCAAACCACATTCATTTCCCACCCTCTTCTTGTGCAATGGGGACTAGTAACCTAAATAGGTAGTAAGACTTAAGTAAACAACTAAAAGTCAAATCTATAAATTTTATCTTCGATGCTAAGTATTCTAAGATTTACTTCTAATTATCTATCTAATCAATCTAACAGGCGTAAGGCAGATACTCAATACTAGCAATTAATTAAAAACTGTTAGGGATTAAAATCACCGGGAGGATAATTCTAATTATAACATCGAGGCTACTCTGCGTGTTTCAATTAAAACGGAAATTAAAATCAAGTTAATTTATTTGGGCTTCAGGCAAACTTTGTAACATTGATGTTACAGTAAAATATAATGCCAACTTAAAGAGTCGGACTTGCCCACCGAGGGTTCCGTAATTAATTACGAAGTTTCAGATTTTTCCTTTTGAGGTACGAAACCCTAAAAGTGACGGTTTCAAAACATTTCGTTTTAATAGGTTATTCGCGGACGAACCCAAAAGATTTTGCCACGGCAGGGAAATCAGTTGCGTGAAATATGAATAAGTATGATACATGTGCGCGATGACGCAACAGAGCCGACTGCAGACGATCGCCGATTTCCAGACAATCAAATTAATAGCACGCGCAATTGGGTCGCGCCGTACCCCACTGAGCCCGCTCGTTGCTCGCGTTTGTAAATCGTCAGCCATTCATAAACGTATGCTATCTGTATCACGAAACTGTATTTATGAAGTGACAGTCAATACTTGGTATCCGACCGCGGATGCTATCCCATGTACCTAACTAGAACTTTAGAGCGAATCTGGCATTTATACAACACTAGCTTCTGCCCGCGCGCGGCTCCGTCCGCGTGGAACTCGTTTATATCGTTCCACATACAATATTTCACCCCCTTAGGGAATGATTTCTGGGATAAAAACTATCCTATATCCTTCCTCGGGACTCAAACTATCTCTATACCAAATTGGATCTAAACGGTTCAGCGATTTAAGCGTGAGGAGGTAACAGACAAGCATTTATAATATTAGTAGTATGGATTGTTTGTAGTTCAATTCAAGGCGTTATTCAAATCACTCACATTTTTCCCGAATCCCGAAGAATTGGGAATAACAACTATCAAATTTACGGGTTCTATATTTAATGTATAGGGTCGCATGTGTAGAACTCAAAAAATACGTAATTGGGTCATTGGGTCGCTATACCTTCGAGAAGGGTCAGAGGGACAAAAGCATATTGTACCAGTACTCCAAGGCTTGGAAGTTAATTATATCATAATCTTCATAAACCTTCCACTACCCGTTGTAGGTACGTCAGATTACAGTTCAATGCATTTAAATAGGTCCATAATTTCACTTGCGTGATCCCGAATTTATGTTATGATGAACTGCTGGTTGTACTGTCACTTCTTATCTTGGACAATTTAAAAGTGACAGCACTAGATGTTTATTTATTTATTTATTTATTTAAGGTTCACCTACAATTGTTGACATCGATACATTGAAAACGTACAAGCTAATACATATAAGCATATGTTAACAGCTAGTGCTATGAAAGCTTGTGCAATGGGGTGTAAATAGCATTAATTATCGCGACGACGCATCGCATAAAGACAAAGAAAAGAGAGGAGCAGTTGAAAGAGGGAAACGAACGTTCCTCGGCGAACGTTCTTCGACCAAATCGGAGTCTCAAACGACTTCGACAAAATCGGAACCTAAACCGATGAGCGTTTCGAAAAATAGGTGTGTCAGGATCGTAGCAAGAAGTCCGTAACATCTGCCTAATCCTACGGGAAACAGACTACGGGGGACTACCACATACATATGTGTATGTAATGTAATGTATGATAAAGTTAATACAGCGAATTTATAACATTTTTATTAGTACTTCCATTCAATATTTAAAATTCCATACAGTACTTATTTTTATTGCTCTCGACGATTATTTATATTATTTTTTCATTTCTCATGCTCTAAAAGTTCGTCTTTATGCTGTGCGTAGGCGACATAAAGTCGCTTTTTATGCTCTAGAGCCTAAAGTAAAATCTTCGTCGAAGACCAAGGCAATCGGTCCAACAGCCACACGAGCAACTTTAATTTCTTAGAACAAACTTTTTATTTTTTATTTTTTTCATGTTTTGTTAGTATTCTAAGACCAAGGCAATGATACCAACAGCCACACAGTACATAATAAAACTTCATGAAAAAAGATTTTCATTTCATTTCCTCGCAATAAAACGTCTCGCGTAAAATGGTGCGTTTTATGCACTTGTTGTACAATCTACTATTTCACTTCTCATATTAGGCTTAGCAAGCGGGGCTAAAGTAGTACATTTAGCCCCTAGGAAAAATATGTATACATATTTATGATTTATAAACATTTTTATTTGACCAAACCAAAACTTCAACGAATTAAATCCACCCACCACTCTTTAAATAAACATTTGTATTTGCTATCCACTAATCAGTATACAGCTAAATAGATATTGAAATCGACCAATCAGAAAACACAATTATTTTTAAAAAAACGCCTCTGAACGTCTTATAGCCGCACCCAAACGTTCAAACGTGGTTGACTGCATACATGGAATAACCTATGAGATTTGTGGGGTAGACTGCTATCTATCTGGCTTTATCTTATGCCCTGTATGCTGTCCGACGCGCTCGGCCGTTTGGAGTTTGGACACGGCTATTGGTCAGAGGCGTTTATTCGTGGTGTCAATATTTCGTATCTGTATCAAAGCAGTTTATTTTAAAATCATACTGCCAATTTGAACAATCTTTTCGCAGTGGAATTTATTATTGATTGTGTATGGATAATCTTCGTTTTTACTATTTTCTCGCAATCGAAGTGAAAAGTAGAGTGTATGAAGCCATGGTACCCCTCCTCGAACCATTTTCCCGAACGAAATATTTTAGACCCTTGTCATACAATCTACTATTTAAGTTGAAGAAGCTGCTATTGCCATGCCATTTTAACTTGAGTTGTAGATGCAATTTATTCAAGAGCTAACGAGATGTAAAGGTATTAACACAATACATTAATTAGAGTTATAGAGTTTAAGATTGACCTGCAATATAATGTAGGGAATAGTTAATTGCTTTGCCTTATCGAGGTAAAATATTTCGGCTTGTGGAGGTTTTGGAGCTTGAAGGGAATGGAATGGTTATTTCGTGCTATATAGAATAGCGTATTATCGAGGTACGTGTTATAGAGGTACCACTGTACGACTATAAAGTTTTTAATACCTGACTTACATGTTTTACTTAGCGTTAATATACATTACCTATAGACTCGTTAAGAGCACATCCATCAACGTTACGTATTACGTTATGCATTTTGCTTTATGACATTAAAAAGGGATGGTTTATTAATAGATGCATAGGCAAATTGGCTGCGTGATAAACAAAGTGAACCAATTAAGTTATGACCTAGGGTTTATTTACGGCGAGGTGGAAGTTCCGCGCGGCTCGCCACGTTGGACGGAATCCCATTAGAGCGGTTATTGAGTTTTCTACAAAGCGAGCAGAGTTGTGCGATCGAATGTCAGCTTTAATGGACGTGGTTGGCTGGGCCAGCTAGACACAAAAGACTCGAAGGGCAAAAATCCTATTTGCAGCGTACTTCGCGCAACAGTGCCTACTGATTGTACCTAACCCTACGTATTCTAGTTTCAACTCAGTCGTTTTGGAAACAAAGATCCACACTAATTTAACACACTTGAAACTAGTGATGGTTGAACATAAGATTTTCATAAATTATTTTTTGTTGTACCAAGATTGATACCTACAAAATTAAGTGACTGTCAAAAATGTATATCTTGTGTAGGTTAGGAGTTGCTATGGGATCAGCTCTGTGGTGCCATAATGTACCGAATTTACATAAGTATAATTATATAAATTTCAGCTCAACCAGATACCAGCAAGTGGCTGAAAATTAAATGTTTAGCAAACTATGAATGGACAACTTACATTATACTTACTCGTACTTACTTTCTTTATTGATTTATGAACAGTGCAAGTAATAAAGCTTGTAATTAACGAAGTTATTGTAATGCCGCCGACGACTACGGATTAAGTAAACTTTATGTTGGCACTTTCGAAAATAATGAGTATAATGGCAGCATAACTAACAATAACACATTCGCTGATAAAACGTTGATACGTAATGAAACATTTTAATTCAGTGGAGTGTATAATGAGATGAGTTGTGTAACAGAATGTTATTATTCCATTGTTCGTCAAAGGCCCGTTCGCTTCATTTAGCTTATTTTGTCTTCGCAAAATTTCCTAACATAGGTACTTATACTATTATTCTTACTCAGTAATTTACATTTTATGTGGAGGACGAACGTTTACCTATAAATATTTTTTACAAATATCGACTTCTACTACTAATGAAGATTGTAATAATTAAGGTATACTTTATGTGTGTTGGCAATTGCAATCAAGTTAAATAATACGTCATCATCATCCCGCGATATTCCGGTTGTGCCCTAAAGGAGCCCGGGGTCCCAATCACAAGATTTGGCTTAGATCAAAATCTATAGATACGTACCTTTTATTTTAGAATTAAATATTAACGGCAGGGACGGTATATTGCATCCTGAGTGAAACGAAAGATTCTACAATGGAATTCCGAGCGTAGCGAGGTATTCTAAATTAGAATCTTGAGCGTAACGAGGGATTCAAGCGTTTACGCCCGTAACGGAAATAATTTTGCTAACGAGTGGGTGGCACATAAGGCACTGCTTTTCACAATATATCATCATCATCCTCCTAGCGTTATTCCCGGTTGTGCCCCTAAAGGAGCCCGGGGTCCACTTTAACACCTTATCCCAAGATTTGGCATAGGCACTAGTTATACGAAAGCGACTGCCATCTGACCTTCGAACCCAGAGGGAAAACTAGACCTTATTGGGATTAGACCGGTTTCCTCACGATGTTTTCCTTCTCCGAAAAGCTAACGGTAAATATTCCGTACATAAGTTCCTAAAACTCATTGGTTACGAGCCGGGATTCGAACACACGACCGCCACTTGACAGCCGCATGCCTGAACGAGGCTACCGTAGTTTTCAGTCAATATTCAGTCCCTCATTTGAGGGCAACACTATTTTCTGAATAGCAGTATCAGGGAAGAAAAGTAAAATTTTGATCACTCATTTAAGGGCAACCTTGTCTGAATATCAGGTGTGAAAACAACTAATTTAGAAAAGTAGGCAATCCGGGTGGTAGAGTAAAGAAAATATGACCGTGGTGCTATGCGGTCAGCATAAACAAATAACGCGACGATAGATTGTTCGCAATAGGAGCGCTCACACCGGCCCCTCTGCTTACGTAACGTAACCGAACTGTTTCCAACACTTCCATTTGTTTATATTGTAGCGAAAGATTAGCACGGAGAGGAATTTTAATTTTACAGCTGAATACACTACAATGTAATGTAATTTGCTCATAAAGTTATAACCAGTTGTGAATTTGCACGCGTGTGGATTAGTCACACTCACAACTTCACAACAAGAATTAAAAGGAGCACCTAACCGGGCATCGCTTCAGGTTACGTCTTGACGTCTCTACTTTTATACCGTTCAGTAAAATATTAATGTTCCTATCAGGAAAGTGTAGACATTTGCGCGACAATTTATGGGTCGTAAACAGCGCATGTGGTCAGGTAGGTTCAACAGAGCGAGAGCGGGAATTATAGTGCGCATTATTTTTCTAGACCGGATCTTATCTTAAAATTAAAACCCATCGGTCCAACAAAGCCTATATACATAGGATACAATTGAATAAAACAACTATTTTCACACACACAAGTGCATAGAACACACAACTATATATCATAATACGTATTTGTTGTAAACAAGACGGGCAAAATAGGAAATTAAATTACTAAAAACCCATAAAACCCAACCATTTTGTATCATAACGACTATACGTAACGATTGTGTGGCATCGAACCGGTTCCCTATGACCTCACTGTCTGGTTATTCTAAACTTTGGAAGATCGTTACCAGCTTTTCTTGCATGTAAGCTTTTTTGACCCCATTAAATGATCTAAAAATGTTATGGCTATTATTATATAACATTATCCTTTACTTGCAGGTGAAACTGTAATTTTTTTTTTTTTTTTACAACGACGGTGGCAAACATGCGTACGGTCCGCCTGATGGTAAGCGGACACCGCAGCCTGTAGACGCATGCAACTCCAAAGGAGTAACATGGGCGTTGCCGACCCTTGATAAGTTTGAGGATTCGCTGTGTTGAGAGCTGAAGGAACAAATTCCCTCGCTCCCAACACAACGCATGTGTAAAATGCACAGAAATGTCATAGGCACGTGTGAAATGGGGATATGATGTGTTCTGACACGGATCGCGAGCGGCGGGAGCGGAGTGAACGGCGTGGGAGACAAGGACAATGCGGCAGGGTCAACAGCCGAGTGATCTTCCGAACGAAGCACCGCGCGGCCCGACCCAGACGACCGCTAAACCAGCGGCACCGGCGACAACCACGCTTAACCTCCGCCACTGATTTACGATTTAACTTTGCTTCTAAAAGTTTCGCTTTTGCTTTTACTCACTGCCGAAGATCGCGAAGGTAATGGGCTGTTTACACTTTGATTAGTGATTAGTGCGAGCTCATACATTTGCTGCAAGTGCGAGTAGGTTTTGTATGGACTCGCACTAATCACTAATCAATGTGTTAACAGGGCTTTATATAGTAACTAGCTTCTGCCCGCGACTCCGTCCGCGTAGTACTCGTTTATATCGTAACTCCATACAAACTTTCACCCCGCCTTCATCCCCTTGGGGGATGATTTCCGGGTTAAAAACCATCCTATGTCCTTCCCCAGGACTCAAACTATTTCTATACCAAATTTCATCCAAATCGGTTCAGCGGTTTCAGCGTGAAGAGGTGACAGACAGACAGACAGACAGACAGACACACTTTCGCATTTATAATTATTAGTATGGAGTATAGTATGGAGTATGGATATGGATTAGTATGGATGGATAATAAATAAATATTAGGGGACAATCTTACACAAATCGACCTAGTCCCAAACTAAGCAAAGCTTGTACTACGGGTACTAGAAGAAGATAAACATAATTAATTATATAGATAAATAAATACTTAAATACATAGAAAACATCCATGACTCAGGAACAAATATTCGTGCTCATCACACAAATATTGATTTATTAGGGCATTTGCCCTTACCGGAATTCGAACCCAGAACCTCTTGCTTCGTAGGCAGGGTCACTACCAACTAGGCTAAAGCGGTCGTCGAATTCGGTTTATGCTTATCGAGTATAATGTACGGTGTTGTAATTTAATGGTACAATCAGCGTCACATAGTTAGTAGCAGCCAAGGTAGCCAAATATGTCGGTACACGTCTTTATTACTGTAAAAATAAGGGTGTGTAACGAAATATTTGGCTACTCTGGCTGCTACTAACTATATGACGCTGACTGTACTCTCCAAATTGGATCGCCGGACATATGTCGAGCATTCGTCTCAATTGGGAGAGTGATATAGCTATTTTTAAACGACTTGAGTTTTTTCACTATGCTTAACTGTACTGGGTTATCGTATTATTAACTAGAGTCAACAAACACTATCTCGTATTTAAGAGCTAAAACCTTATCTCGCTGTGAACCCCGTTGTTAATCGCTTGACATGATTCTTTAACGTTATCTAGCTTAGCAAATGGGTAAGAATGCAGAAGGGAATTTAACTTACGAGGGCTAGTAATCACAACGCACCGACAGTCTCAATTGAACCAGTAGAAGTCAGACCTCTGACTAGGAATAGTTTTTATGTATGTTGGGAGTTAATCCCTAGGTGACTCGGAGATTGCGTTGTGATTGCTGCTGTTTTCGAAACGCACTTATGCGCCTCACCTCACCCGTCACGCCTAACAAAACTAGACCTCTACCCCTACGCTTAGTTACTACGAATCGCGGTGTCAAGATACATTAGTAGGTGAGCCTGAAACCAGTTACAGAACATCGGTGCTGTAGAGCCACGTAACTATCTAGACAGTGCAGTTAATATCGCAGCGGGGCGCCGCGATTGCAACCATGCAAAGCTTTCTGCATAATCTACGTTCTTATAGCGATAAGCGAAGACCGGAAAACTAAGTTAGAAATAGTGAATGCAAATGAAACGAAGCCTTTCAAACGGAGCATGATTTCAGATTTGTTTTGTATTTTATTACATCATCTGCAGATTATGTATGTATTTCATGAATACACGATCTTCTGCCCGGAGCTTCGGATTCGTATAAAATTTAACTCCATACTCTTCTGTTGAATAAGCTAACGTATTGCTAGAAAGTTTCATCAAAATCCGTTCGATAGTTTTGCGTGAAAAGCTTACAATTTCCTCTACAGAAAAAAAAACAAAGATGGCTCTTTATTTTCCTATTTTACTTCAGCCTACTCAAAAAATACATTATTAAACGACACAATCCTGTTACCATTATGGTAGTTGATCTCATCTAAAATCTTATTGGAGAAAATATAAATCTTCACAAAGATATTTATTCAGAAAGTTGCATTGCATCTCGTTATCTCGAGCGCGGAAGACATAAACGTGTCTCTTACAAGGATTTTAAACGATACGAGGTATGCCCTTAAGTAAGCTTAACTTGTAGGTACCCATCAGGGCTTTGCACTAACCTTCATATAGGCAATCTCCGTATCCTACTACTAAAATCAGTTACGATTTTGATTTTTTACTCGTATCATATCCGCCAGCCGCGGATGGATTATAAACTGGACTTTTAGTAGCTAGTCGCCATTTTAACAGCTGGTATAGCTGTTAAAAAGGTATATAATAAAGTCGGAAAAGCGTCGGCATTGTTTTAAATTTAGAGCGGAGCAGTTAACTGTGAACAATGTAGAGGTACATCCTCTAGGTTAGTGGATGTGTATCGGTAGCATTTACTCATCAACGTTACTTACCTTTATACCGTAACTTGGTATACTAAGCTTAATTAAAATATGCTCGTACATATTCATATGTTTACCTCATTAACTTGAACTTGCTTAAACCACGTGTACATAATTAACTCCGGCTGTGAGGGAGTGTTTACGATCCCTAACAGGAACTTTAATTTGGGTAGAGCTTCGTCGTAACTTGGTTTGAAGTTGACTGTGCAGATGCAGAGCTGATTTATAATGTACAAGTTTTACACAGAAACCCACCCAGGATATAATACCCAGGAGAAATCCATGTATTGTACTTATACCAATGAATACGCAGATACCAGACAATCCAAATCCAAAGTTGTACCTTTACCAATGGATACGCAAACACACTAAACTGCCTGCACTAAACTGCGGCCGCCGTTCAAACCATTGCATTGGGACTTGGGATACAGACGTTCATAAAGCACTATAATGATAATCATAAATTCATAATGAGTAGAGAAGTAGCCGCTTCACCTTTGACTACATCGGCCATTATAAACGATACACCCGCCGATTACTGTATTTACAAATATTTCATAAAAGGCAACGCTGGTTAGCATCCGCAATGTGGGAATATTGTTAAACACAACGAGTTTTGCAAACGGTGACGTCGGTCTAGCGGTACAGAAACGAATGCTACGACGTAAGATATATTAAGATATATAGACTATTCCATAGCTGAATTTATGGAAGATACATGTTTATAATGTGTTTGCAGTCAATTTTTATATAAATATCAATAGGTACCTACCGATATTAATTCTAGTTAAAAATTAACTATTATGTACATTGTACATAGTATAAGTTACCTGATTGGTGCTACACCCTTCCAGGGTCCATGTATCTTAGTTTTATGTACTTGGTTGCAAATAAATCTTATCTTATCTTATCTCGCAATTTTATTTAATAAACAAGAATGATTAGGTACATAAAAATATCCGCAACGCAGGCTTCGTCAATTGCGTACAAACAAACCTCCCCCTCCGTACAATTATAGAATCCGCAACAGGCTTCGTCAATAACACGTTATATAACCTAAACTAAGAAAAAGGACCGCCCCGGATCGTTGGTGGTCCGAAAGTTCCCATGACACTGGCGGCGTTGCCACGCTGAATGGCCAAAGAAAGTTTATCTTATCTTATATTGTTTTCTAGTATTAAATGTCTAATATATATTATATCGTCGTCTAGTACCCATAACACAAGCCTTCATGAGCTTAAAATGAGACTAGTTCGATTTGTGTAAGATTGTCCCCTAATATTTATTTATTTATTTAAATGTTCTTTATTTTTATTAACCTACTTCAGAAAAGGAGGAGGTTCCCAATTCGTCGGTAACTTTATTTTTTATGCCGCCTTTACCGATTCCGAAAGTTCTAATTTTGTTTGAAAGCGTATCGTTCCCAGGTGGTCCCATGGTCATCAGATCAGAATATGATGATGAGATAATGGACAAATCGAGGGAACTCTTCAAATTTTATAATCACAATTGAAGCGATTTGGGTACCTACTGATTAGAAGTCGATTAAAACTTTGTTTTGAAAGTAAGTAAATTATTTCATTGACGGTGATATTTTTCAAATTGTGTCGACATTTTATTTATTAGGGAGTTGGTTAAGGTTAATCTAAAGTGATGTTAGTCACGTCTAACCTGTCGATTTTGTTACTAAACGTATGCGATTGAAATTGACTGTCGGTTTTGTTACTATCCGGTTAAGTGAATATGCCCTAACATTGCAATTTCCTGTAGCCTGTCGGCGTTCGATATATAATAACGGGTAAATAGCTCAACTCTATTTTGCATCTTGCAGCGTTCGTATTTTAGACCGCGAATCATAATTTGCGAGACCTCGCCCGCGGCACGGTTCTAAAACGGTACTCATAACGTTCCGTTGTGTTCTTTACCTATATCATATCGTAGCTAATTGAGCTGTTTCTAATTTTTTTTGGCACTGAGCTTACTCTTAATATTCCGTCGATCAACTTAAGCCAGTAAACAATAGGTATTAATTGTTTTAAGTAGACATGCCATCTCAACTTCTGCGTATCTGAGGTACATATCTACAGTAAATTTTGTTGAAATGAGGTTTGAATAAGGAAGCGCGGGACATGCTTTAGGTCAATCATGATTTTGTTATCGACGCGTATAGAGACGATTACATTCACTTAGATAGATTAGTCAGTTTTGTCATATCAGCCGAAAGACGTCCACTGCTGGGCATAGGCCTCCCCCAAAGAGTGCCACATCCAGCGGACTCCCGCGAGTCCACCTTGTGGAGGCACACCCTTCCGGTACATGGTCGCCACTCGAGAACCTTTCCGCCCGAACGGCCATCGGTTCTACGTACAATGTGCTCCGCCCACTGCCATTTAAGTTTAGCGATTCGAAGGGCTTAATCGGTTACCTTGGTACTGCTGCGGATAGCCTCATTTCTGATGCGATCGCGCAGAGAAACTCCCAGCATAGCCCTCTCCATTGCCCTTTGGGTGACTTTGAGCCTTCTTATGAGGCCCATAATAAGCGACCACATCCGACACATTCCGTGCCATACGTCATCACTGGCAACACACAGTAATCAACGACTCTCGTCTTGAGACACCCGCTTCCCAGTCGACGATTGACCTCTTCTCAAAGTTGGGGCTACCTAACTGGACAGTCTGTCCTAGGTATATATAATCGTCTACAACTTCGAGCGTAGTGTCCGATTGAAATGGGAAATGGGTGATCCTCTAGTCTCCACATTATTGTCGATGGAGTAAAAGGGACACTGGGTTAAAATAACAAAAATTGTTACATGTTCGTGCATTCTTATACTGTATATATTTTGAAGAATTTGAAATACAAAATATCGATAAAAACTTAGAAAAACTCTCGCAGGACGTCTAAATTACCGTCGTCGCGTTCATTGTCATGTCACACTTGTTACTCTATTTTTAAACGCCGCACGCATAAACCGGGTAAAACGAAATATACTGTGAATGGCGAGGAATGCTGTAGTTCCACTTCCTTTTAAAACGTGTAGATGTACTTTTAGTGCCGTGTCATATAACCTGAGTGCCTGGACAGGTCCCGTAGGTACCTATTAAATGTCACAAGTCGTTTTGTCGGCACGATGTTGTGAAATAACCGAGTAAATGGGCATTTAAAAAAAATCCTGTAGCCAATTACCGCGAGTTGTTAAGCAAAAATTAACTCAGTGTCAGTTTTGTCAAGAAAATTAAGTATACAAAATATGTGAAATTTAACTTGTTTCACATTAGGGTGTTTGAATATCATTTCTAAATTTAAAAGATAAAAATATTTTTTTATACAAACTCTTACTTAAATATAACGTAGTTGTGGGTACTGGGTAAACGCGAATTGCAGATTTACTCAGTTTCATGTTTCTATTACCTACTCGCCATTATATGAAAATTAGAATTAAATTAGTAGTTAGTTGTGTAAACTATCTACTAGCTATCTCATAAATAGAACCAATAACGAGAAGGCACTAAGCGGAGATTTGCTGCGGACAGTCGACCGTCACCGCGCAAGGTCGATGGAAACCTCATGTGAGCAAATTGTCATCACACAGCCAGGTGCATAATCAACTAGTTCTCTGTTGTTGTATTTATATTTACAACAACAACCGTAGCCACCGGTAATGTCATGTCTTCACATAAACTTTATAACAAATATGTGCATATTATCTACACAGGTTCGTGGTGAAATTAAAGCGAGGTAAAATATTACAAACATCTCTCATAAATTTGATTTCGTAAAAGATGACCAACATTTTCTTATAGTTATAATACTCAGAAGTCCCATTTCACAGAAAACGCAATAAAGCCAACAAATTTAATTTTCCTGCTCCCAGGATTTTCTGTATCACATTTCTTCATTCGGTTCATGGAAACTAAGTATAAAAATAACTAGTGGATACTTAATTGTCGTCACAAAACTGACACTGTTTTAATTTCTGTTTAACAACTCACGGTAATTGGGTACACGAATTTTTAAAAATACCTAGGTACGGCAGGTACAGTCAACATTATATAGTTAGTAGCAGCCAAAGTAGTCAAATAGTTCGGTACTACGTCTTACACGTCACGTAAGAGTAAGGACGAGTTACGATATATTTGGCTACTTTGGCTGCTACCAACTATACGACACAATATAACTGTGTACGTGTAAACTATGTTATTGATGATTTATCAGTGACGCGGTGTGAGTGGGTATGGTTGGGAGCCCATTTTCATTGAGCATTGTTTTCGCACCTGAGCCTTACTTTAAGCTACGTGGAGCTATGCGATGACGCATTAGACACACGCGAGATGCAATCGTACTTTGAATTGTGTTTATTTATTTTAGTTTCGTGTAGAGCCTACACGGGTGCATTTTATTGGTCGGTCCGGAAACATTTTTTTTTAGGATACCGGTTATTAAGTGCGTTCAGTTTGGTCCCTTGCTTAGGTTTGCTTGGAACAAACTACTGAACGGGTTTTGACGAAACTTTTCTGTAATATAGCTTAGACATGAGAATAGGACATACTGGTTAATATACGGAACCGCGGTCGCGGGCAGCAGCTAGTCCCTACTCGTATATATGGAGGCAGATATCGTCTAGTGTTTTTAACCGCTGCCAAAAAAATCGGATACACCTATTACACCTAGGTATAATTATACCTACATTAATATTATGAACTTCATTAGGAATCGATTAGCCATACACGCTGCTAAGCTAATTAAGGGGTATGAAAGACAATAATTAATAGATAGATTAATTTCGAGGAAAGTTGGCCAATTTATTGAATGGCTCAAATATTTCATCAGTAACAAATACAATACGGTATTGCAGGTGGCAGTATCATAAAAAGCACTCACAGGTTTAGTCATTAATGTCGTTATATATATATATATTACATAATATACAGATAAACAATCATGCACTACTGCAATTTACTCGACACGCCACATAGATAGTGTGTGTGGATAAATTACCGCTTGTATCTATACTACTGTCTCTCAAGGTTAGGTTACAATATCAATGTTTTTATTACAAGCTTTTTTAACTTGACCTGTTCGTTTGTTACTTTGTTAGTGAGGGTTTTGCACTTTAAATTTGACCCACTTCCCAGAGACCGATTAAGCAGAAATTTTGGGTAAAGGTATAGTAACCCCGTTGAGTTTGGGCTCATTTTCAACGAGTAGTAGATGGCGGTATACAGAAAAGTACAGTTGGTAATAAAAGCTTGTACCAAAAATGAATTTTTTTACTCAAACTTTTTTTTATAATACAAAATACGTAGGGCTACACAAAAGGCCAACAACTATCATTGATAAAACCCATACATTGGATTCGCGCACCGAGGATTCGGCAGCACCGCACAACAGTAGCACGTTAACATTCCGTGAAAATATTCAGTTAATGGAATCCATTTAATTAAAATTCAACTGTTTCATTATTATTATTATCTTATAAATTAACTTTAAATCTTTAAAAATATTATAGGCAGGTATTTAAAGACGGTTAATACTACGAGAACAGACGATACCCAAAAAATACCCAACCAACAGTCAATCTGGGACAAAAGCATCTAGACTAAGAACTGCCACATACAAATTTTATAATTTAACTAAAATAGAGCTATGGTAGCCTAGCGGTTTAGGCATGCGGCTGTCAAACAGCGGTTGTGAGTTGGAATTGTACCCATGAGTTTATTCGAACTTATACGTATGGAATATCATTTCATATTTAAGGTTAGCTTTTCGGTGAAGGAAAAACATCGCGAGGAAACCTGCATACATCTGCTAAGAAATGTGAAGTCCCGAACCAGCACATGTGAAGATTACTGAATGTTTCCCCCCATTCATGAGTGCCCAGCACTGGGACGTATAGGATCTATTTATTTATTTTCTAAAATAGGTTTGGAGAATGCTTATGAATAATGGTGACAGGTACCTCACCTACTTGTGTTAATTTGCTTATAGATTATGAAGTGGTAGATACTCACCATTTCTAGAGACATCAAGTTCCACTAAGTTCTCAAAGTTCTGTATGTCTGGTGGGAGTTTATGTATTTCATTGTCACTAAGCCCTAATCTTCTTAGCCGGTGGAGTCTGAAGAAATTCTGTAACAAAGAAATTACATGACATTATATTTCATTATCCTAATACATTTATTTATTTATTTATCGGGCAGGCAGTAGAAACAACTGATGATGCCTGTATCCAGTACATGATTGTTGAGCTAAAACTTTCTTTTTGTAGAAATGTGTTTGTCTAATTTGTTCTTGAATTGGTTGACTTTGAGAGCCACATCATCTGGCAGTTTGTTCCAAGCTTTCACCACCCTTTTGCTCTAAAAGTGGGACACATTGATGGACACTGGCTGCCTCAGGGTATAATTTTGTTGATAATTCTAAAACTGTGTCTGGCTCAGTGTAAATGCATATTTAAACTTAAGAAATAATTCATAAATGCATTAAAAAGAATGTTAAGGATGCTGAGGAAATATTGAGGCAGCCTCGGCCCACAGCTATGCTTCCTCAGCGTGAATGTGCCTCGGCTGAAACACACGCACAGAGCATTGCTGAGGCTGCCTCGCTCAGTAAATACTAGCCCCGAATGGGGTGATATATATATTATCTCAAACATGCAATTAAATATTGACGTTGCGTTCTTCATAATGGGCTTTGAAGTGTCACGTTTCGAGCGCAGCAAGATGAGAGATCCGTAATGGCATTTCATACAAAATTGGAGGCCTAGGCCAGCAAGATGCATCTTTTTTAATTTCCATTCCACAATTTGTGGCACAGCATCACGGCATTCAGCCATGAAAAGTAAAGCTTAATTTCTTGGAGTTTTTTTTATTTATTTCATTGCAGAGAAAAGCACTATACATACCTCGGCGTGAAAAGGGTTGCCAGCCTCATAACTATCCGGTCTATATGTGCTTGGCCGGCAACCCCTTACTTCCCGGCCTCTATAGTAATGTACTATTTTTTTACTGTATGTAAAGTGCATTTTAAATATTTCCAATAATAAAGATTTATAAGCTCTATTAGAGCACAATACAAATATAGTTTTACTTGTTGATTCATGTTTTAGGCCAACACATATAGTATATAGGCACACAATTGATTTCCTCATTATGACATTAGTAACTCAAATTGCCTGTTACACGAGAACTAGGTCTAGACCATGTGTTTTAATTCCTCTGAAGGTTCTTATCCTATAATTGGGAAATAATATTAGGTCCTTAGTCTAATATTGAAATAAAAAAATAATTTGGAAGTCGCAATAGAAATGAAAAAATTACGTACAAAATAATTACTGTGAAAAAAATGCCATTTTCATAGGTAAGGACCTAACAATAGAACTCTTTATTTTGACACAAGTGTACATTCATTTCAAAAAATTACATTAAGTTCATCTTTTAGTCAAATTAAGGTTTGAGCATACCTAGTATCAAAATGATTAATATTGGTCTGATTTTAAAACAAAACTTGTTCTCAGATTTACCCTAAATCTTGGACCCAAATGGAGATGAATTCGTTGAACAAGGCATATTTTACAAGACCATAAACAGGTAATGTAATTGACATGCAACACTAATATAATCTAAGCATGCTAAACAGCTGCTGCGCAGAATAATACTGTTTGCTGTTTCGTGTAAATAAAAATAATCACCAGGTGCCTAATATCAAAATCAAGAGTTTAAGTAGGTGACACCCAATCGAAAAAGCTTTTTAATGAATACTTCGTTAAAATACCACGGTTTTCTCAAACCATTTACCACAAAACAAGTGACTGTTAACATGTAAGTAGACGTATTAATATTATTTACAGTTCAGTGATAAGGTGAACGCCCACGATATTTTAGGTTACTGAAAACAAACCTTCGGTAAATCCCGTATGTGGTTCGCATCCAGAAAAAGTTCCTCTAAACTCCTGGAATAACGCAAAATTTCTTCGGGTACTGTTGGCAAGGAGCAGTGCCGCTTGTCTACACATTCCACTTGGCGATTACATTTGAACAAAGGTATACATCGAAACATGTTGACCACTACACTTTAAACAAACTTTGTCATGTTAGATCACTTTCACGACACATATTTGAGCACTTTATAATTTCGATACTATTTCAGCATTTGCAAAATAGTCCATAAAAATATTCTCGCACCTCACCCTAGAAAACGAAGCCACAAACCAACTACCAGTACTACCACAGATTATGGTGAAACAATAAGGTGATATGCAAGATGCCCAACTTGGCGTACAATTTGGGGCCCGACTAAAGCGCCACAGGTCGATTATTTTCAAACTAATCGCCGAGCTAAGTAAACACCAAAAAAATATAATAGTTTTATTTGCCAGAATATGAGAATACTATATAGTACTAATAATAAACATCAGCTTGAAATGCTCGCCTAAAGGTCTTTGCTTACGGCGGCGTCGTTGATCGGGTCGCCACCTTCCCTAACATATGGTCGAGGGAGGCGATGGCTGAGATACGCGTCATACTCGTGAACGGGTGCTGATTGTGGAGTCCGGTCAGTTCATGTTTGCAAGGACGACAAGCATAACTTAATTCCACTTTTCTGCGGAATTGATATGAGAGATTTCACTCTTTCTTCACTTGATTGTATTATTTTATTACTTAGTTTTTGACACATAGATACCTTATGCATCTTTGTGGGTACCTATGAGATTTAAATATAATTATTTTAATTTTGACAGGGAATTATACTGGGATCCTAAGACGCAGGCAAACTGAGAAACTGCGTATATTACAGTCTTGAAAAGTTCCAGTAGTTGCATAAAGGTGAGTGTGGAGCCAGTAACCGGTAGTTTTTGTATTTACCGCCAGAAGTCTGTTTTGTTCTGCGGTTCAGCACTGGATAAATAGGGACTCAGTGTTCAATGTACTCAATATGTCGTCGCAACACCTTAGTGAATTTTGATGGTCCGAGAATTTCTCGGGTACCAGGCACTTTTAGCGTCCTCCAAGCCCGAAGTCCCATAGTGTGCAGGTAAGATCTTACCTATGAGACAAGACGAGCTATGGCATGATAACTAGAGATCGGAAATTCGGGAGCTTTTATACCTAAACTTCGGCCCCAGTACCTACACCGCGTTGTTGTTAAATAGCATGGAGGCGGACTCAATTTAATTTTACTAATAAATTTCCAGGGATTTCCCGGAATACCGAAAATTAGGATAACATGAACACATACGTATTAAAGTATTTAAATAAACTATTTTAGTTGTTCCTATTTACAAAATATTATTTAATTCACATATTCATTTAACTAACAGTTAGATAACATCAAACCAAAATTGTTTTGTAACTTTAATTAAAAATAATGGTACAAACGTAAGTAACTCTGTTGAATCAATAAATTAAAACATATGTACATAGCCACACAAAAGTGAATAGGTAATCAACCTGCAGCTACACACGTGGTATTTTTGCATTTCCGTCCTTGTCTAATGTATGTCGTTAAAACTGTTTACCAACGTGTATGTTGACAAAAATCGCTGAAAATATTCATAACCTAAAAAAAAGGTAGGCTTTTCATAATGCTTTATACAATCCCGGAACTTAAATAATTGAAATATTATTTTTAAGAAGCCGACTCCATACTTGCTTCGCTTTTTCCGGGATTTTGCTAGGTTTAGGTATAAAAGCTCCCGAATTTCCGATCTCTGATGATAACAAAAAAGCCGGTAACGTGACATTAGAAATTTTGCGTATCCCTATTCCACCCTACCGAATGGGAAGGGATCCTTGGGTCCAGGACTGCTTACTGCTGAACTGCTGAACATTGAGGATGGATTCTAAAGTAATCTTGTTTTATTTAACATTCTGTGATAAATAGTGTTTCTAAAGAGGGCAGCAGCGAAGCACATTAGTCAATTTAGGGGCAGAGGCAAAATTTCATAAGAGTGAGACCATAATGGGGACTAATTTCAAACAGTCGACGAGAATGATTTTGGAATGTAGATATGGAATTTTGAACATAATCAGGAAATGAATCTTGAAATCAGATAGGAGACCGCAGAAGACAAATATTATTCTTACCGACTATTTCAATGCACAAAATTGAATTAGTAATAAAAATGAATAACTGTAATAACTTATTTAGATGGCGCTAGTCCTCAACTTTAGACTACCTATCATGCTTACCATTAACCATCAATATGCTATGACTATCTGTGGCTATAATTTCGATGAATTGTTGCCAGATCTAATTATAAAAAGATCTAACAATAAAAAATATAAAAATCTACGTTAAATTCGGTGGATGTTCTTATACACCATAAGGCCATAGGATCAATATTTATTGTAATTCACACATTCTGACAGTTAAAATAGCATTGGAGGATTGTATATTACTGAAACTATAATTTGGTTTGAACTCTTTGAAGCTGATGGCCCTAGTAGCCAAAACTCTAATAAATAAAAAAATACATGACAATTTGACAGATGACAAAATGTGCCAAACCAAACGTCAATCAATTTCCATATTTTCCATTCCATTTCCAATTTGCAATCTAACTGGTACTTGATTGGCTTGATTGATCATTTTAGCTATAGCCATAGGTTCATGTTTTTTGCGTATTTTGTTTATTTACTATATTGAATAGAAGTGTGTGGTGCTGCTAGTGGTTTGGCTGAGTTTATTTTGTAAGTGGTGAGATGAGAGCGGGAGAATTTAAGTTTTATTTAGACCCAAACTGAAACGTACTATTTAGAAAATATATTCCCACCCACTTTGTTTTTATACTATGAGTAGTGTGATTTACATGCTGCCTCCGAAACCCTACTACCCATTTGATCTCAATCTGGTCATTATATTTCACGTATCAGTTTTATGGAAGGTAGGAAAAAAGAGATGTCGAAATTCTGTTCCTTTTACTTCCGCAATGGCTAGTCGCAGAGAACTCATTGCAATTAATTTGCTTTATTTTTCGCGCTCTTTACGATGACCAAAGAAATAAATTATGAGCCCATCAGCGGATTACCCATGCCCTAACCGCTTATTGTAAAATATAATACTTTTGTGTTAAATAACATCGTGATTGACCGTCACAAAAAAAATATTAAAATGATTGTCATACATATGGACATGTATAGCACAAATACCACTTGATTATCTGTTCTAGGATACTCTGCAACAATGACGTTCAACCTAGGCTTCATTGGTGGTGGCAACATGTCAACTGCTATAGTTAAAGGCATTTTGAAAACTGGTGAGTGCTTTTACCATCTATATGCTATTACCCTTTGCTTTTATGAAACCTCTCACTTTTCTTTTTGTATTAACTGCAAAAAGCCACCTAGAGTACCAGCCAATTATCCTACTAATATTATATATGCGAAAGTTTGGATGTTTAGATGTTTGGATGTTTGTTACTCAATCACGCATAAACGGCTCAACCAATTTAGATGAAAATTTTCACAAAGATAGTTTATTGCCTGGATTAAAATATAGGATAGTTTTTATTTTTATCCCGAGTCCATGCAGACGAAGTCGCGGGCGGAAGCTAATTATATCATATTTATGCCTGAAATAGCCAAGTCAAGCAAATCAAAAAGAGACACGGCCGTACCATCCTTTTCTCAAAGCAATTCAGACCTTTTTCAACATCCCGTAGTTTTTGCTGGCTAAAGCTAGAACCCTGAATTTTCAGTAAGATATAGAGCATAATAATGCATATTATTTTTGACATGTAAATTTTTATGTTTTATTAATAAATGAGTATGAGTAATATTATGAGTTAATGAGTAGAATAATATGGCTTTGATATATTCTCAATAACCAGGGAGCATACATTTCATGCCGATGACAGGCGTATGACGTCAAGCTACATACAGGTGGAAAAAGTTTGAAAAGGGCAATGGCATAACGAACGTTTATTTATCCGTACCAAATAATGGAAAATGTGATTAATCAATGATTGATCACTGTTATCTAATCAACCTCTTCCGTTTAAGTAAATCTAATATATTGACACTTGAGACGGACATTGAAAGAACTTTATCTGACATTGTCACATCAAAGTTTACTCTTTGTCACAAATAGGAGACATGCGGAAACAACATTTCAGTTAAATTTAATAAGATCAGGAAACTTAATGCTTTGCTAGTGGCCTAGGTCGCCATGGAGGCTATAAAATTATTGTGCCAAATAAATCCATGTTTAGTTATAGATAATAAACAAATTTATTGTTCCTGATGTCAGCAAAGTTTGCCACCAAAAGCAAGCAACATCAAATTACATTTGCAAACAATAAAACACAAAGAACATGAGGAACATAAAGAAACTCAGTTTGATTTTAACATGGACTTGACCAATTTCATGATAGCATCGATAGATACGTTGTTGTGGCCTATAAGTAATTAAAAATAAAATAAAATATTAGTTACTAAATACGGTTACGGTTACTAAGTCGTGTCACTTCGTTTTTTGAATCATCCTGTGTGTTTATATGAATACGTCATTATGACGAAACCGGCATGAAATGTACGCTCCCTGACAATAACATTCAATTTGAACTTGGTAGTTTAAGAACCCCTCAACATTCCTTAGTTTTGTCACTGACACACTCATTGACTTACCTACTGACAGATCAACATCATGCTGCGGTACTTCTAGTAGACCCACAAGCTCCGAATCTTAAAAATAATAAGTTTTTAGCCTATCAATTCATAAAAAAACCTTAAATTGTTGCAATTTCAGTTATGTTACATAGATATACAAACTACACAAGTAAGTTTGTAATCTTATACAAATACAGGCCATTACAAAGTTACTTTAACAAATAGTAAAAACAAGGTAGGTACAGTGCGCTATACTATGTATTTGCATGCACTTAGCGTTAGATATACAATGCACTAGAACACTATACAAAGTTTTGCGGTTGGTAAAATAGCATATCCAAAAATATTATCCCTACCTGCATTCATTATTTGTATGTATTGATAACACAATAACCTCTAAGATTAAAATAGCACTTATTTGTGAGTAAAGTTAATAATTTATGCCTCCGGAGTGACATTGGCAACAATTTAAATTCTATGTAATATTGTCACAAAATTTTATTTAGCAAACAAGTAAAGATTAATATGAATGCCTGACTTGACTACGAAATATCTCGAAACTTTTTACGGTGGAAGAGTTTCGAGACTTGGGCAATTTTTTACATGGAATGTTTTATATGGGATCATCTTTGTGCCTGAAATATTATTCCAAAATAACCGTTTCATGTGGCCTTCTCTGTCCGTGAAGAAATCTTAATTCTTCTCGCCAACTGACATTATGATACGAAGATCTTTCAGGAAGTATTAAAAATAAAGGCTGGTACTGTAATTGAAAATGAATTGGAGTGAAAAAGGTGCTCAGAAATGATATGACCAGTGTCAACACATATTCGAGTGCATTTCCAGATATTTTTGTGCATCCTAACAATTATAGATGACCTAACATTTGTATAGGGTCCACCATTTAACACTTTCGCAACCGGACTAATAATGGAACAATACACCAGAAACCGACAGAACTCGCTAGGCGTGTAGGATCATACTACTGCCCGCCTAGCGGGCTGAGCCGGTATCTGAGCAAACATTACGAGTGCCTACCAGGCGGGTTCTTGGTTGCGAACGTGTTAAGCACCATAGATTTAAAAATTTCTTTAAACTTTTAGACAATGACTTTGAAAATATCTTTTTAGATACACTCTCACCATCTAAAATCTGGGTGTCAGGACCTCGTTTGAATAACCTGAAGCACTGGAGTGAACTAGGTACCAATGTTACCATCAAAAATGGTGAAGTATTCTGTAACTGTGATGTCATATTTTTGGGCGTTAAACCGAGCATGCTTGAAGCGGCCATCACCGACTGCCTCAATACTCTCAATACTGGTGTGTCATGTAAAAAGGTGCTTTTTGTTTCAATGTTGGCTGGGATTACTATTGGTGAATTGCAAAAGGTTTGTGTAACTTTCTAGCTATTTACAATTATTCATTTTATTTCATTTGGCAGACTCATCAAGCATGAAAGTCTTTCTGAAACTTATTCCAGCGTTCTTTAAATGGTGTAATTTGTATTTTTATTGTGTTGTTTTGGATGTTCTTATAACTTGTTTTTAATGACTTTCATGTGTTTTAATTTATGATTTTATAAGAGTGTCAAAGCCATTGAAAGGTTTTTGCCACTAATCCAGTATTTTCACTGGATGGTGTTACTTTAATAAGTGTCTCAATGGCAACCAACGTGCAACCAACATATTAACACCTTGTTGCGAAACTGCTATTTTTGAGGCACAACTTTTCCTTGACTGACTATTATTTATTTACTGCTGTCGGTTTATATATAGTTTTAAAGAAAAAAAAAATACAGGGTATATTGCCAATGACTGGCCACCCTTCAATAACTGGCCAGGCTATACTAAATTGAATTCTGTTTGTAGGGGAACAGGGTTCATTTTTAGTATGAGGTTTACAAATTTAGTATAGCACGGCCAGTTATTGAAGGTTTGCCAGTTATTGGCGATTTACCCTAAGACACTGTTTGAAAAAACAATGACGTCACATATAGTTATACAATTTATTAAGTGCAATAATTTCTTTATTTTCAGGCCTTGAAACAACTGTCCAAAGATGTGAGTGTAATTCGGATTATGCCCAATACCCCCATGACTGTCGGAGAGGGTGCCTGCTTGTACACACCCGATGACAGTGTGACGGAAGACCAGTGTAAGCTGGTGGAGAGGCTGATGAATAGCTGCGGATTGTGTGAGAAGGTGCCGGAGTCCCTCATGGATTCCCTGGGCTCCCTAATTGGCTGCGGGCCTGCATTTGTAAGTCACATTAGCTTTTTTTGAAAATCTCAGAGAGAGGGGATTTGCATCCACTTATCATTCTCTCTTTTATTATTGGGCCGTATTTATAACTGCACCCCTGACTTTAATTAAAACTAAGAAGCATTTGATGTGTTCTTTAAGAAACTCTCAATTTTGCGAAATGGGTTTTATCTTTGCTTGGTAAAATACAAGCCTATTATTAGGGAGACTTCCATAATATTTTTACTAGTGTAGCGAATTATAAAAGAGCGTTAAGAGCTCAAAGCAAAAATACTGTCATGATCAGGCAGCGTAACTTTGGTGCCGATGACATCATTATGACGCAAAATAATAGGGATATAGGATGTTCTTATAAATTATACACCACATAACTATTAACTTTTATAACGCTTTGACAGATGCAACAGTTGTCACTAGCTCGCCGAGTTAATAGCAATGTCAAACTTGATATTCAACCTGGCCTGGCCGTCTCAAGTGTCAATAAAACATCCGTGAACTAAAGAGGCCAATAAGTTGTTAGTGATTAATGATTATCTATCATCTAGAATAAAAACACTCTGTGTACAGCCGCTACGTCATGCGTCTGTCATCGGCACCAAAGTTCCGCTGCCTGGTCATGATCAGAGCGCATTGAATAAGTTTTAACAGCAACGCTGATTCAATACATAGACAATAAATTGGCGTAACGGATGGTGTAAACTGTTTTTTTCACGGTTATTATAACTATGGCTGGACTTTAGAAACATTGGTTGGCACTTTGGAGACGTTCATATATGTATTGGGATGTTTTTATTTTTCTAGAATTAATACCTATTAGGTTTTGTTTTTATTTTCTCTGTGTGTTTTTGTACACGGTATAAGTTTGCCTATCTCATTCTACCTACCTTCCTCTCAATTGCTCAAAGATTAGCTGGAAAAGATCCCTTATAAGGGATAAGGTCGCCTTTGTATAGTCGAGGAATGAGAAGGTTGACCGCTTTTCGGCCTTATTTCAAAGCTTTTAAGGTCCAAAAGTGGTCTACCTTTTCATTCCGCGACTGTACTTTGATCTATTGTGTGACATGTATATTCTTTAACCTGTTATTGTGTACAATAAAGTGCAACATTGTTTACTCATTTCTCAAAATTTCATAGATTTGAAGTCCCCAACCCGCACTGGACCAGCGTGGGGACTACTGCTCATTCCCTCTCATACATGACCGGCGACCTGTAGTCAGCAGTTCGGCGTCTATAGCCTGATGATGATGTACATATTTCATAATCAATTAATCAGCGACCAATCCTCCTAGCGTTATTCCCGGTTGTGCCCTAAAGGTCCGCTTTCACTCCCAATTTGGCATAGGCACTAGTTTTACGAACGCGACTGCCATCTGACCTTCCAACTCACAGGGAAAACTAGACCTTATTGGGAATAGACCGGTTTCCTCACGATGTTTTCCTGTACCTATTCCCACGATATATTCCGTACATAAGTTCCGAAAAACTCATTGGTACAGTCGACAACACAGCTAAGTGACCATCGGAAATCTAATCTGACCTTAAGTGCGTTGTAATAAGGTTCTAGGTTTTCACGGTATGGTTAGTTAGGTGTGTTGCTGTGTGTACGAGCTGGGTATTGAAACCCACGACCGCCGCTTGACAGTCGCATGCCTGAACCACTAGGCTACCGTAGCTTGATGATGTACATACTTATGATATATTTCTATTTTATTTATTTATTTCATAAATTAACACTTTACAGCTACGCGTGTACACAGGAGAAGCAACATAACAACTTAATATTATATAGGTAAATTATTACAGGTGTACATAATAATTGAAGCCCTAGCCGACGGCGCAGTGAAGCAGGGCGTTCCGCGCGCGCAAGCGTTGCGTTTCGCAGCTCAGATGGTCGCTGGCAGTGGCAAGATGGTACTGCAGTCTGGGAAACACCCTGGCCTGCTGAAGGACGAAGTCTGCTCTCCTGGAGGCTCTACTATCTGTGGAGTTACTGCTCTTGAGGATGGGAAGATAAGGTATGATGTATTGTTTTTTTCACGCCACTACTCGGAAATTTGGCAAAAGATGGTCAGAATTCAAGCTTCAAAGCTGGGGTTAGTTGGACATCGCACGAACAGGCCAACTATGAGTTCAAACTGTCCAACAATGTTATTGTTGGACAGTTTGAACAGCGATTCGCTCAATCTCAGGGCCCCCCGCCCGCACCGGGCCGCCCTGCGCGGTGCCCCCCGACACGCGAGCGGCCGCGCTCATTTGTTTCATATTAAGGTGGTTTTCCACCGGATGAGCGCGGATTGAATTGATTTTTTATTTGCGCGCTAAATTGAACCGTACTGCTGTACTGTTAGAGTGCAAATCACACTGAAGATTATTTTCAAGCGCTTGACATCGCGGGAAAATTTCTTCAGTGTAATGTGCATTCTAATAGTACGGCAATACGTTTCAATTTAGCGTGCAAATAAAAAATCAATTCAATCCGCGCTCATCCGGTGGAAAACCACCTTTATGATCTTTAATTTAGGTACTTAATTTTGATTTATAATTATAATTATTTGCAATTTCTTCGCAGTAGGCGTGAAAAGCACTATGTAATGTCTCGGCCAAAAGTGCAATAGATGGACTCATCTCCTTCGAGGTCCTCACCTTCGGCTCGGACCTCGAAGCCACTCGTTCATCTATTGCCTACTTTCTAGCCTTTACAATAATGTACTATTGTAGCACAGTCAAAATATCTGTGAGGTCCGTATAATGTAAGGCCCAGTAATCCGCGTACACTATATCTCTGTCTCTTTGTAACCCATGCATAAAGATAGAGAGAACTGTACATTGTACGGGCCCATGTGAGTCCGTGACGTCATAACGGCACTAACGGGTTATCGCATACCCGCGACACACATATATTCTTTCATAGAACGGATATTTAAAAAATCGGATAATCGGGTTGCTTAAGCCTTTTTAAAGTTCTAGTACTTAGTAGAATGAAACTGAAATATAAATGGAAAGAATACCTACATCTATATTTAATGCTGTTTATTACAGACAGCACTGCAAACTTGTTACTCTGATCTAATCTAGTCTTACACAAATCTAACAAGGCTTGTGTCATGGGTAAGAGACGATGATATACTGAACAAATATAAATACTTAAATACACGGAAAACATCCAAGGCTCAGAAACTAATATTTCTGTATATCACACCAATATTTACTAGGCAGGGATACTAGGTTCACTGTTGGATAGCATAAAACTATTTGTGATAATCATAATAGTGTTACGCATATTTTTTTCAGCCAAATTAGCGTTAAGCCTAATCATCTTTAGCCATAAAATTATAAAGCATAAACATAGAAAGCATAATCATCACAAAGACTACCATCAAATCAAAATCAAATCAAATATATATTTATTTACCAAAAATAAAACAAAAGACAATAAAAGAGAAACAGTGATCCCCACACTAGGCACAGCCTGTATCGTGGAGATCCAAATCTTAAAAAAATACCAGAGGGTGCGGCACTATTATATTTATTCTAGAATCTTTAAAATCTAAAACTTAAAAGGACTATCTCTTTAATATTGAAAAGACATGCTGTAATACAAATACACTAAATTATTATTTTATATTATTTTTAAACTGTGTATACATATACATGCGAGAGAATAGATGTGTGTGTGTTTGTGTGTGTGTGTGTGCGTGTGTGTGCGTGTGTGTGGGTGTGTGTGTATGTAAGAGTATGAGCGCATTGAGTGTGAATGGAATAGAGGTAGCCCTACGAGTTTTGAATCTCTTGGGATCAGACGCGAGAAGAGAATTCGTCCACTAAACTAATATTTAATTCTTCAAAATGTCCTCTGACTCTTCATAACTCCACGACAGTAGCAGGGAGTTGATTTTCCTTTTTGCTTCATTGAATTGACAGTGCCTTATGTCACATAGTTTTGCCATTTTGTTATATATGTGCGGAAAGAGAAATACCGAGAATCTCCTCGCCAAAGCCGTATGAATACGAGGCTTGGGGAGCCTGTAGACTCTTCTTAGTGACATGGCAGGATGTTCAGATGGCCAGATGTTTTTATGCACGTATAAGGTTGCTCGCAGCAAGAATAATCTTCGAACACTCAAAACTTGCGCTTCTTTGAAAAGTTCAGTCGTTGGATATCGACGAGGCTTTCGCAAAGATACCTTAACAACCGCTCTTTGTGCGCGCTCCAAAAGGATCATGGTTGATTTTGCCGAACCACCCCAAGCAAGTATGCAATAACCAATGATTGATTGGCAGAGAGCCAAGTACAGAACTCTAAGCAGGGGGCCATCGGTAGCTTCCCTCATAAGTTTAAAGGTATAAATGAGTTTGCGTACCCTACCAGCAGTTGCCAAAATATGATTTTTAAAGGTCAAATTTTCGTCGATTATTACTTCCAAATGTCTGAGTGAGCTGGACTTTTGAATAAAGTTACAAGAGCATGTAGAATTTTGCGAGTTTGGTGGCGCTGTGCATGTATGACAGTGGACCTTTAAGAGTGAGAGGCCGATCGGAGCGATCAGATAGCATAAATACAAAGAGTCATAATAATTGCTTGGCATCATTACAACAAGCATAAAAGTATTGTCCTAAAAAATAGTCGTGTACAAATGGCAGGAACCAAGGCGAGGTGAGCAAGGTCGCCAGAGCTCCTGAAGGTGCGTTGTGTTGAGAGCGAGGGAATTTGTTCCTTCAGCTGTCAACACACCGAATCCTCAAACGTATCAAGGGTCGGCTAACGCCCAAGTTACTCCTTTGGCGTTGCATGCGTCTATAGGCTGCGGTGTCCGCTTACCATCAGGCGGGCCGTACGCTTGTTTGCCACCGTCGTTGTATAGGAGGTCGACGGAGGTCCGCTAAAGCGGACCTCCTATTCTGTTCGTTTACGCGCCTGGATATCATACTAACCTAACCCAATCTAACGTAGCCTACCCTAACCTGCCTGCATGGTAACAATGAAACTGTGTTTTATTCACAATCGCCGGATAAAGTTATCTGCCAGTTAAAATTATTGCTATCCTTTTCTCCCGTCATATAAAAGAAAAGTGACAGCCAACATTTATCTGACGGATATGTTTTAACAGGAGATTGTGAAACAGGCCCTTAGTAAACTTAAATTATGGTTAATGACAGATATAACAAATAATTATTAGCCCATACAATAATATGCATAATTTCTATTATTCGAATACAAATTAGTCCAACAAAAAATATTCTAAAAGCGTAATATGCCAAACAAAGTAGTAGGCCAAAGATTACTATGCGACAATAAATACTATTATGCCAAATCAATTATGCGAAACTATAATACTTATAATAGTCTAAAAAAAATATGCCAACGAAGGGAATCCCGGGATAATTATACTACCCAAATACCCACTAGGCTAATACGGTCGTCAAACGCATAATTCATGATACGACACAATACGAAAGCCGGACTGTTCCGTTCCTAAATTATGAATTATATTGTATGTCTCGTCTACTAGATTCGTTTACGCAGCTTAGGAATTGAAGGTATTTATACTAAGTTTACTTAACTATTCATACTTGTTAACTTGGTTTCAGGGCAACTTTAATCAACGCTATACAGGCGTCTACACTCAGAACTAAGGACCTTGGAAAGAAATAGAAGAACACCTGCAGCTACATTCTAGACCTGTATTTTTCACAAGTTGGAAACTTGAGTGAAAAAATAAGATTATACTTCAGTACTAATGTTTATATTCAGTGAAACTCATCGTAAGTTCCTTATTATTGATTATCATGACAGATCTAGTCATACTACTGTAAATGTAGCCTAGTAGGTGTATTGGTATTATTTCTACCTCAATTTAATTTAATCAAATCAGTATGATATGATAATATATAGTTTGCTTATTTAATTTCAAACTTATGACATTAAGACAATACTTGTTGAAATCAATTAATTTTAAGATCAAATCTGAAGCAGGACTTTACGATTGCAGAAATTCGAATACACTTCAAGTTTGTCATTTTCTATTGTTTTATTATTTCTACTAGACTTAATAATATATTTAGTTCGTACCTTATTTGTTTCGGCTCGTAAGTTTAACTGTTCGTCATCATCATCATCATCAGCCGGTAATCGCCCACTGCTGAGCATAAGCCTCTCTTCGAGTACGCCACTTATCCCGGTCCCGTGCTAGTCTCATCCAGAAATGACCCGCGGTCTTTTTTTTTTACTGTTGCGATGGTTCAATTAGATTGGGGCTTTGGAGGGTCAAATGGCATTAGTCTCCGCAAACTGGTGCCTACGCCAATCCCTGAGATTAGGTAGCCTCCGGGCTCCACAGGACGCAACAGAAATAATGCTAAGACGAGGATATATAGGTAGTGCAGCGTTAAATCTTCTGCAGAACAACATTGTCGCTTAAACCGTTTAGTTTTAATTACTGATTTTAGTTTCTGCGCCATCTAACGCATTTTACATGAACTTTTTCCTTCAGGGTTCGTGGTCGCTTGTGTTTTCTGTTATTGTTGACAGGCGCGTCTAAAACTTTTAGGTTTCTCCTATAGATGGTGTACATTATTCATATGCTCGTGTGTTTACTACCTTTTCTAGCTAGTTTGTATGGTCAATTCGATACTGGTTGGTGTTTTAGAAGTCTATTCGAAATTTCAAATATGAATTATTCTACATTCTTATTGGTAGTTGTCAGTTTTGAGAGGACTGAGAAAATTCATTGATGGAAAAAGCTGGTTGGAGTCAACACCGTTTTGCAATTAATTTTTGCTTCGGCTACAGAATCAGTATTGTTAGGCTGCGGTAATAGTTCAGCCCCGATTTAACCGGCTGAGTCAGAGTGATTCACGTTAAGAGTTATCCAGTGATCCCTCAGTTGTGGGACAGCGTTACGGAGTGTGTGGCCACAGAAGTCAAGGCCTATCCTCATCGTCGAGAATTGACGCCTGCGTAAACGTTGCTAGCGTTTTAATTTCTACTTTTCTGCATCGAACGCCAGATTTTGGAAACAAACTGGGTATGTATTTGGTGTTTTTATTCCGTGGGGGCATTTAGTCATGTTAGCGTAACTGTAGTACTTACCATTAATTCTTATTTGTAGCTCTTGGTTACGGGCTACGCGTCGAGCCCTAACATCACCACCTTGTACCGTCGCTTTACGTGCGGGCGCGAAGGTCCTTGCCATGGAGTGCTCTGGAGCGCGTCATTGATGGTACAACACCACGAGCACTGCAGATGTACTAGTTCGCCGGAGGTGATGATTCAACGACCCTGAGATGACTCTACGTGGAAGCGGTACTCGGATCGTCGGCGTTCGATAAGTGTGACTTGTAGTTTTTAAGGCGGGTTTCGGTAGACCCTTTTGTTAAACCAGACGTTCTTAACGATAAGTGTGACACGTAGTTTTTAAGGCGGGTTTCGGTAGACCCTTTTGTTAAACCAGACGTTCTTAACGTATATGTTAAATTTTCTGCCCTGTATTAGGTAAGGATTTCACTTAAATTTATTTCCTTGCGTGGCTGCTCACTTTTGGTGGCGATCAATCTTTGAACGGGATTACATCATCTGTTCACTTTTCCCTAAATTCCTAAAGGCATTAGCACGCTTCCGTACAAGATTTTTTTGGCATACTTATTTGGCAATCATCCCTAATCCCTATTTCCCTTTGCTATCATCCATTCTATACGCACTTATTTCTATATATCCTCTTCATACAATCATTAATTCTTCACGTCACGCGTCCTGGTCAAAGTGTTTCCAGCGTAGAAAGCGCGTTTGATTTCGTTTTAAACGAACCGGCAATGCCGTGTTCTTTTGGAACTTTTACGTGTTCCGTTTGTGATCTCCTTAGCCTTATCTGGCCTAATTTTCCGTCCTGGACACCCGGTCCGGCTTACGGGTTAATTTATATTTTTGTTACAAACGTTTGAATAATTTAACAAATAAATTTTACGTGTTTTGTGAGTGTTTATTTCTTTAATTCACTACAGTAGGTACAGTCGACTACAAAGAGATCGATACAGCCAGAGTTACTAAAATTAATTGCGGTCCTCTTTATAGAGGCTACATTTTGATTTTATTAGTAGACAGATGTTGAATTTGTAAAATAAATAAAGTAGCTGACGTACGGTCGAGGTCATAAATACGTTTACACTTTTGCACCTTATTGCCTTGTAATAAGGTGCAAAAGTGTAAACATATTTATGACCTCGACTGTACCATCGACAACACAGCTAACTGACCATCCGTGCACTTTATGTGCATTGCAATAAGGTTCAATATAAAAGCAGGATGGTCAGTTAACTGTGTTGGCGTTTGTACAACATTAGTCGCAGAGTTATCAGTTATCACTTTAGAAGATAATATATGTTATCGGTAGCTGAATTATGTTAATTGTTGTTTATAAATTGGTGCTGCATTTTTTTTTGGGTTGTAATAATGCTGGTCATCTCCTACGGTTTCTAAACCATTTTAGAGCACTAATGATATCGTCGGGGATAGTGCAATACCTACCGCGTAACTAGCACTGGTAAATAGCCCAACAACACCCATACAACACCCATAGTGCGAAACCGCGTATCTAGTAACTGGTAAATACTGCGTATCTACACAATTACCCAAATTTACAGGAGAAGCTTGGTATATTCTAATCAGGATTTTACGTTCGTTGGCTCCCGCCTTAATTTGGCTATATTTGTTAGATACGCGGTATTACCTAACCAATGCCAGTTACGCGGATTTGCCCTATGGGTGTTATGTAGATACGCAGTATTTACTAGTGCTACTCACGCGGTATTGCACTATCTCCGACGATATGTGCGTAGATAAACTACTATATTTATTAGACGCTTAAAATTAGTCGCTAACCCATTAATTTAGTAGACAATAAAGTAGAAGGCGAAACTGACAATAGGGAATATGCATGTGATTTAGAAATGGACAAAAAAAATCATGTGTAATCTATATTGCTTAATAAATATACACACATGATTATTTTTACAAATTATCATGTTTCTATTGATAAATTTAATTGTTTAAAAGTAGTTCAAATTCCCTCGCAAATTTCCAAAACGCAACGCTATTGGCGGAGCGAAACGTGACGTCACCATGCACTCGGTGTCTACTGTTAACAGGTCGTTAGTATGATTATTGAAAGTTATTCGCATTGTTTTGCCGCTGTTTATGATAAATAATCAGTGTTTTATGGTAAATGTTAACTGAAAGCAGTGACTCCTTGTGAAAAAAAACTCGCCACAATGACTGAAAGCGGTTTTGTCAAGGCACAGTCGGATAATAAGTGGAATAAAAAACTAGTACATATTTATCCATACTATCCATACTAATATTATAAATGCGAAAGTGTGTCTGTCTGTCTGTCTGTCTGTCTGTTACCTCTTCACGCTTAAACCGCTGAACCGATTGCGATGAAATTTGGTATGGAGATAGTTTGAATCCCGGGGAAGGACATAGGATAGTTTTCATCCTGGAAATCACCCCCTAAGGGTATGAAATGGGGTGTTGAAGTTTGTATGGAGCTGCGATATAAACGATTTCCACGCGGACGGAGTCGCGGGCAGAAGCTAGTAATATTATAAATGCGAAAGTGTGTCTGTCTGTCTGTCTGTCTGCCTGTTACCTCTTCACGCTTAAACCGCTGAACCGATTTGGATGAAATTTGGTATAGAGATAGTCTGAGTCCTGGGGAAGAACTTAGGATAGTTTTTATCCCGGAAATCATCCCCCAAGGGGATGAAGTGGGGGGTGAAAGTTTGTATGGAGCTATGATATAAACGAGTTCCACGCGGACGGGGTCGCGGGCAGAAGCTAGTAATATTATAAATGCGAAAGTGTGTCTGTCTGTCTGTCTGTTACCTCTTCACGCTTAAACCGCTGAACCGATTTGGATGAAATTTGGTATAGAGATAGTTTGAGTCCTGAGGAAGGACATAGGATAGTTTTTATTCCGGAAATCATCCCACAAGGGGATGACGTGGGGAGTGATAGTTTGTATGGAGCTACGATATAAACGAGTTCCACGCGGACGGAGTCGCGGACAGAAGCTATTATTATATAATCAAAGATATGTAGGTACCTATCAGGAATGTTAAATGTTGAGAACATCTTTATGAACTTTAACAAACTAGGTTGTTTTCGTCAAGGCTTATAATAAAACAAATTTGTGTAGGTCACTCAGTAAAAAGGATTAAATCCTTTCAACTTCGATCTTCGATCAACAGTGCAAACAAAGAAACTTAGCTAAAACGTTTCATGATCAAAATCAACACTCGTAGTCAGCTGTTGATCAACAAAAATCATAATATTTGTAACATTGATAACTAAAAAAATTGGAAAACAGTTTTATGAATAAGTATATAATACAATTTTGAGGTTAGGTTATTGTTTATATTGTTCGCGAGTCCTAATAAAAAAAAATTTGGTACATATTTAATACTCACGTCGAAATGATCTTCACAACAATAAAAACTACTCAAGCACGATACATTATCACTCCTCATCGCCTTACACCACTTTATCCTTATATTTGCACCTTTGGGCATATGAAAATATTTGCAGTTTTAATGTTATTTTCACACATAGGGACAATACAATATTTATAATAAGCTTTTGTTTGCTCTTCCATTACAATAAGTTGATCGTATAAGCTTTAAACACTCACATTTATTAAAAGTGTGAATCAAACACTTTGTGTTTGTTGTTAATTTGTTCTTTGTGCACGGTGACGTCACAAATGAGCGCGCCAAAATGGTGGCGTTTTGATCGTCCGAAAATGATAGCAGTTTTAATGATTATTTTTTAGCTTATTTAATAATATTGTGAAAGTGTTGTATTTTTTTCCGGTTATATAATTACTTATAGAATAGATAAAAAAAATAAAAAGAAATCATGGTTATTCCCTATTTAAAGAAGCTGCATTAATGGTTTTGGGTTGTACCAAATAAAATGTTTTTCTCTCTTAATCATAAAACTGAACAAACCTAGTCTCTTCTCTCTCAAACTGAAAGTCCCTTTCTCACAAATGTCATAGCGACAGATAAAGGCAAGCGAACTTAACCGGCATTTTATCTAACATAGGTTTGACGGATGTTTATGTATGAATAAGGACAGTAATGGTGTAATTATACCATTATATTAACGGGAATATTAACTAATTGAGAAGATTTTACCAGAGGGGTATCACGTAACGTTTTGAACGCGCTAGGTAGATCCAACTGCAATTTTTCCATAATTACATTTAGATCTACCTAAGGTGTACCTACGTACAATGCGTTACTTGATCGACCTGCTGTTATGAATAAAGGGGAAGCAACTAATTGGCACTGGTGAGCGATTTATGTTAAATGTTTCCCAGCGTTAGTTCTTCATTTGCAATGCTTGGGGAAGTAGAGTACCCGAACCAGAGGTTCCTTATTGCATTTTAATAAGGTCCAAAAGTGGATAAATCTCTTTGTATCGACGAATTTATATTAATACATATTCATTTATTTTAATTATCAGACCTGGATTAACTTAATAATTATCTTAGGTACAAGAGTTCGATTAACTCTAGCACCTTAACAAAAGGGTCAAGTACATTAACCAGTATTTTGTTATCATTATATACTTATCTATCAAAACAGTACATTTTTGATAAACTTATTTCATATCACTCGTCATTTATCGCTTACAAAATCTAACAATTCACTCCTGGAGACTTCAGATACCGCTGAACACGTCAGCTATTTCGAAAAAGTCTTCACTCAGAATATTTCTTCATGTCAGCACCGAAATAAAACTTCCTGGAGGTTACTCTCGGCGTGTACGGATGGTAGGGGTGCATGCACACCGATTTTCTCCTGAACAGGAAGAGCGACGCGCGCCGGGCCAGTCCTACACTAATGTCTATACTTCTGTGCCTCGGCATATCCATCATGGGTAGGTCCTCATCTTCCCTCTCTGCCTTGAAACAGTTCAATTTTTGGAAACGATTGCGGACGTTATGCAAGTTTGGCGTTACCGAAGACCGGATACTGGGCAATCTGCGTAGAAACGACACCTTTTTCCCTGGTCCATTTTCATTGGTACTTTTCTTAGTCTTCGCGGGTTTGCCCGCTGTAGTCGGTTTAACCAGAGGTTCTTCTGCTGCAGTGTTGGATGTAAATATTTTATTACTCATCCCTATTGATTGAGCGACAGCATTTTTACACGTTTACTTGGTTACACTGGACTGGATACTATTTTTGTGTGATGATCTTCAGCTTGGCAGCATTGATTGAGTACGACGCAAGCCCGCGATAAGATAGGATTTAGATAGCGGTGATTATACTATGATTTATATATCTATCTACCCGTATTATATTAGAGTTTTTATAGCACACTTTAATACTTGTTAAATGCATGATCTATGTGTAGGTACCTATACCTACTATATGTACACAGACACCTACTTTACTTATCTCTTTCCTCGTAGTTCTCTTAGTTCTGAACAGAACCTGGAGTCGATAGGAAACAACACTAAATCTAACATATTGACCTATCTCGGAATTTAACAACTTTCGCAGAACCATACAAAGGGGTCAAATGAAGCTATTGAGGTCCTCTATCACTGCTTTTCATTTGATCCACTTGAAACCCGACACCCTGTGTAAAATGTGTGGATGATACCTACGAGATATTACCAGCTTCTCATAAATGTCACATAAATAGCATTGCAAAATGAGTATGGTAATGGTGTTATTATGTGTTAAGGCGTAAAATAAGAAAACCGCAAAAAATTACGTAATTTTGTTCCATACCACATAAGAAACTACCGTCAAACCAACAAACCCCCATATCACAATATACCTAACACTTTTAAGACCGGTTTTACCTATGGAATTGTCAGTCGTCACCGCGCCGCCATTCAGTACGGGAGTGTTGTGTTGTGTGTCCGCTTAAGGGTATGCCTTGATTCGAGTCGACCACGCCCCCTTGATAGAGACACGGTTATGCCTTCTGCGCACGAGAAAAAGAGATGCAACACTCTTCGGGAATAGCTTTTTTGGACAAATTTCGATAAATACCTAACTTAGTGAAGTTTTATTTATATTTCATTACTTAAGTGAGATTTTAGATGAGATAAAATACTATATTATTAACTTGATTCTGTGTAAAATAATGTATTGTTTGAGTAGGCCGAGTAAAAAAAAGGAAAATAACAGACCCAACTTGGATTTTTTTGCTATCGAGGAAATTTTAGGCAATCATGTGTCGATTAAATCAGATAAACAATCATATAGTCAATAATCACATATCTGAAAATCAGACCTTATTGTTTCTCAATCTAGTCAGAACAGCGTTTCAAAGCACGCGATAATTTCCAATGCACCGCCTTAAATTTAATCACCAGCGTAATTTATTGATGTGGTCACATGTGGTTTACTTCGAATTGACACCGTATAGCGTATCGATACTCTTTTTAAAAATACCCTTGACACATTAGCCTTATGGTCACTCTCAACACAGTAGCCTTATGGTCTAGTTTATAATCAGAGATCGGAAAAATTTGCGACATTGTTTGCAATTATGTGGACATGACTCTAAAATTAATCAAAATGTTAATTAATTATTCATTGAAAGATAATTTGAATTATTGGAGATAATAGTTTATTTATAAAGTGCTTATAAGCACGTATATATACTATAATAACTTAAAAATAAAATGACGTTACGACGACGATGAATTACATAAATAATTATTAGCAAAAGGTTCGTATTTAAAATGGGTATCGTTTCCGTAAATATTTATATACAATAAATAAATAACGATTTTAAACTGACACGATTACTTACACTAGAAAAAAAAATGAAAAAAATACTATTTTTTTTTTTTATAAACCTATACTTTAACAAACTTTTGTATTTATTGACTAGGAATCAAATTATATGTCAAGTAAAAAATTAATTAACTGAATAACATTTTGATTGATTTTGGAGTCATGTCCACATAATTGCAAACAATGTCGCAATTTTTTCCGATCTCTGTTTATAATTGACGCCGAAGCCTATGGTCCCTCTTAAATATAATACACATCATACCCTAATGGACTCTTAAATGCTATTGTAATCGTAGCCTATGGACGCTTTTAAATACAATAGTAGTCTATGGGTCACTCTTAATTTCCAATTGACGCCACTTATAATTTTTACCAGCAAACCATATTTAAATAAATAAATAAATATTAGGGGACAATCTTACACAAATCGACCTAGTCCCATTGTAAGCTCATTAAGGCCTGTGTTATGGGTACTAGTCGACGATATATATAATAGTTATAAATACTTAAATACATAGAAAACTTCCATGACTCAGAAACAAATATTCATGCTCATCACACAAATATTTGCCCTTACCGGGATTCGAACCCAAGACCTTCAGCTTCGTAGGCAGCGTCACTACCCACTAGGCTAACCGGTCGTCAAATGTGGATGTTTTTTTTCCGTTGTACGTATACTACGGAACTTTATTGACTTCCTCAGTTTGCATGGCTAACTATACCGACTAATCTATCTACTAACTACTGGCCAAGATTTTGGTCCTCACCCATTTTTAGATGTTTAAGATATGATGACATTACAATCTAAAAACATTAACGTGCGTAGGGGGTAACATATACTATGAACGCACTTAAATGAAATTGTCACCGTAGCCTATGGACGCTCTTATCTTACCCCTCGTATACGGAGGTCAAAATGATCCAATCATTGACTTTGAGATGTAAAACAATAGGTTCAAATCCTTGTTTTTAAGCATACAAGGTATTAATGGATTACCGAGAAAAAAAAGACATCCCTAATTTACGTGTAGCTACTCGTATTATCTATTCTGTGGTGTAGGGTAGGTATTAGGTAAAAAAGATATCCTAAATCACCACTAGGCTACAACATATAGGTATTATTATTTTTACTAAACGGGACTTAAGTATAATGCGTGTGTATAATTAACTAATTTTTTCTTCATCCATACTAATATTATAAATGCGAAATTGTGTCTGTTTGCTTGTAGCTACGGTAGCCTAGTGGTTCAGGCATGCGGCTGTCAAGTGGCGGTCGTGGGTTCGAATTCTGCCTCGTACAAATGAGTTTTTCGGAACTTATGTACGGAATATTTACCGTTAGCTTTTCGGAGAAGGAAAACATCGTGAGGAAACCGGTCTAATCCCAATAAGGTCTAGTATTCCCTCTGGGTTGGAAGGTCAGATGGCAGCCGCTTTCGTAAAACTAGTGCCTATGCCAAATCTTAGAATTAGGTGTCAAAGCGGACTCCGGGCTCCTTTAGGGCACAACCGGGAATATCGCTAGGAGGATGATGCTCTTTCTAACAGTGTCTTGTATCATCGTATCCCAATCGCAAGTAACTGTAGTTGCTAAGTGACGCATTGGATTTCTAGCCTTGAGTTTAGAGACCGTGACGGTTTTACCTTGCAATGGTTGCACGGCTGTGGACTTCCGATGTCCAAAATGATCGTCCGGTTGACTTATTATTTCTTGACTCCGCCTTTGACGAAAGGAAATTGGTCAGTATACAACGGTTTCATAATGTTTTTGTGGGATTTCGGCACGCAATGATACGTTGTACATTAGCCGAGCAAACCAGGTTACTACCTGGTATATATTGAACCTCATCTATAGGTAGATTGTAGTTATACCTACTATTACATAGAGGACTAGCTGCCCGGCCCGGCTTCGCACGGATTACCCGTTTTCCCGTAGGAATGAAGCATTTTCCCGCGGTAAAAAGTAGCCTATGTTTATCAGGGATAATGTCGGCCTCTAATGGTAAAAGAATTTTTCAATTCGGTCCAGTGGTTTCGGAGCCTATACAATACAAACAAACAAACAATGAAATCTTTCCTCTTTATAATATTAGTGTAGATTAGTGTAGATGTAGATTAGCGTAAATAAGTTTAATTTATGCCGAGTTTCTCCAACATGACCCCAACCTGGGCCAAACTTAATTAAAGAACTGATAAAATGTTCTGTTTGCGAAGTTACGGAAATATTGATGGCATTATACTTAGAAACATTTACAGTTTTACATTAGTTTTCCTTTCATAATTATAGAATCAAATAAAACTCATTTAATACGGTTTGGTATGTTATTTTTATTAGTCTAAATAAAATCAAAAACATAATATAAGCGGCATCTATCGAGCTGAAATTGGACTAAACATAAGCTCGGCAGATGGCGCCAATCGACAACTAACATCAACGAACTCTATCAAACAGAAATTGTATCAAAATCATGCTCGCTAGATGGTGCCATCATTATATACTTCAAGCATTAAAATAATGTTTCTTTTTCATTGAATTTGCGACTCATAATCATGAATATATTATTTTAATATCCGTTGTAACAAAGATCTGAAATTGCGTTAGTTTTAAAACTTTTAACACGTTCAAAGGCACCCGGTGCGCTTCATCGCTGCGAAAGTCCGACGCCATCTCGGCCAGTTTTATCCCTTATTTAATAATAGCTTCCGCCCGCGACTTCGTTTGCGTGGACACGGGATAAAGCTATCTTATATTTTAATCCAGACTATCTTCGTGTAAAATTTCATCTAAATCGGTTGAGCCGTTTAAGCGTCATTGAGTAACAAACGTCCAAATATCTAAACATCTAAACATCCAAACATCCAACCATCCAAACTTTCGCATTTATAATATTATAGTAGGATTATCCTTGACTATATACTTATTTTATCAATTAAATTTTCACTTTGTTGGTAAACTTCAGCACAATTCTATCACCGTAGCGAAAATCGTGAATAAACCTAATTCATAAACTATTTAATCGTATGGCATACATTATTTTTGGCCTTTAAAGTTTACCACCCAGGGGACACGTGCAGGGTTCTGGTAGGTAGCTCCTCCGGACGCGAGTAACAGTTGTCTCCCCTTTGAGTGAGTGGGCAACTCGACTGTTAGGAGTTCTTAAGCCGCCCGAAGGCCTCTAACTCGGCTTAACGACTACTGTCATAGATAGCAGCCGGGAGCGTGCCTTCCAAAGCACTCATTTATATTAAATATTAACCACCCACTCAAACATCAGGCGGTCACCCATCCAAAGACTGACCGCTGCCATCTTTGCTTAACCTGCGTTATCGTTTCCGAGTTTTCCGACTCGCAGCCGCCGCTAGGCTATGATGCTAAAGTTTGGACCTCAATTACGCAAAAACGAATTAAAATGAATTTTGGTAGACATTGTTTATTCCGGGAATCATCGTCTAAGGGGGCGAAATAGGGGGCGCAAGTTTGTATTTAAGGAGCTCCGATATAAAAGAGTTCCACGCGGACGAAGTCGCGGGCAGAAGCTAGTAACTAGAATAAGGTTTAAATAATTATTATAATAAGGTTTTTAGTTTGTGTGTAGGAGGAGGGGGTAATCACCGGAGCTAAGTACTCATTCGATTAAAAAAAAAAAAATCACTTACTCGTACTATCTTAACCTAAGGCTACGCCTGCGGTCACTCTCCGCGCGGGTAGTTAGTTGAAAATGAAGGGTGAGACGGTCCGTAAACAAGCAAGTAATAACATTCCTCCTCAGGCACCTTAAGGCGCCGCGCCGTAGGTTCATGGTCTTCTCTCCCTCTCACTGAGCATAAGCGTGAGCGAGATGGAAGTGCGTGCTCGGAAGCGCGGATATCATGTTTTTTTAATTAAGTTTTTGGTCGTCTAAATAAATAAAAAAGTAATCACTGAGTTCTCTCAAACATGATCTTGCCGATTTTTAGAAGCAATTTTAATATTTTTAGCTTTTGTGCATAATTTGTTACGAATATTTTAAGTGTATTTTAGACCTATGTTCGTGTTTTTTTTCTATCGAGCGAAAATTGCTTAATCATGTTTCGAATTATTGATCTCGCTGCAGTAAAGCCTCAAGATTACTATTCGTATTTTTGTGAAAACTTATTATTATAAAACAGACGCATTATATTGTTTCAAAAACTCTGTTCGCTTAACTTCGCTGAACCTACGGCGCCTTAAAAACTATATTAACGTAAGTAATGTATACAATAACGGTGCTTGCATCGCCTACGATCTTTGCTTTGCCGTAAGGTTAACTTGTTTGAATCGGTTCACTTTTTGAGTAGAATGTATTAAAATTGGTAATGATGCCTACCTAATTCCATTTAGGTAAGTCCAACCGTATTAAAACCATGAATAGGCGAAGTATGATTGGAAAAATACTTAAAATTATCTTACTAAATGATTTAGGTACCTAATTTTTTCTAAGATGGCAACATTGGCAACTATTCTACATGGTCCTGAAAGGGAGACTTTTGGGAGGACCTCCTGTAACCAGTCGTTCCATATAACTAGAATGTAGGTAGGTAAGTAAAGTGGTGGTAAGAATGTAGGTAAGGTAAGGTACCTGGGTCGTTCTTCTTTTTAACCTACAACGAATCGTCTTTTTTCTGTTTTTTGCGTTTTTCAATTATTGATAATTATGGTTTTAATGTTTGATTATAATAAACGTTGCATGTATTTTTTATTAGGACTAATTAATGATGTTTTCCGTGGCGATAATGTTTTTTCTTCATGGTGGTTTTTCCATAGAATCGCGTGACAGAGTGGTAATCCAAAATGTGGTCTCCGCAGAAAACGACCACTCTGTCACAGTATTTTCTGAAAAACTGCCATAAAGAAAAAAACATTATCGCCACGGAAAGAATAATTAATTAGTCCTAATAAAAAATACATGCAATGTTGTTTATTAAAATCAAGCATTAAAACCATAATTATCAATAATTGAAAAACATAAAACAGAAAAAAGACGATTCATTGTAGGTTAATAAGAAGAACGACCCACCTATCAATATAAACATGGAAATCGATAGTTTTCCCTATAATGTTTCACTGTAGGTATTGCACTAATTTCCATTTCGTATACCTATTCCATCTTTTGCCAAGATCCCATGAATAGTTAAACATACTCGTATATTGGTATCCATATATTTATATCCAGTTTAGTTAAGTAATATTGCCTATTAATGTCTCGCTACTAGGTACACTTGTGTAATATTGCTCTGTATGTACTGTAGGCACTCGACACTTGGCATGTCTGAAAACCGTAAGGTTTCATGTTGGCGTGACGGCGTTTACTGCACCTAAGTAATTAACTACATTTTGTTATGTATATGTATACACACACAACGACCCAAACCTGCACGCGGTATTCTCAGTAGGCCATGTCGTAGAGACGTGAGCAATAGCAAGGTTGGTTCGTTCGTATTTTCCAACGTGTGACGTATAAGTTGTTGTTTGTTTTCCCGTTTCGTTCTTACTTGTTGTTTTTCTTACACGGCCGAGAGAGACAGCGCACAAGTGTAGGCAGTCTGCGCAGGCGTTCGCGTCATCGTGCAGTTTTCCTCGCCGGCCGTTAGTAATAATGCTTCAACACTGGAACTAACACGGATTTATTCTTTTCCAACTACTTTAGACGTGATGGTTATCACCCAAGTGAATTAAAAAGGTATTGTAACTATTTTAACTTACGTCTAAAATGCATTGCTTGCTTGTCAGTCGTCCACTAAATCTGCCTAAATAGGACATCATGCACTCGGGAAATTGGTTATCATGTGACGTTTGTTTTCAGCTTTATTTTGTTGTTCTCACCACACAACAGTTACCGATTAAGTTTTCACTTGATTGTTTGCATTTTTATCCTGAATGGTGCTTTATTTCCTATATCGCCCTACATTTCATTAGGCTGATAATCATTTTATTTAGGAAGTCAGCAAACTGACAATGGAAATGTGTTTTGATTTTTCAATTTCTTGTTGAACTAACGTTAATTAAGTAAGTACCTAAGTAATACGACTCCACAAAGGACTCTATACTATCTATGACTATGAGTTGCATTTTACACCTCCAGGTTTTTTTAATGGAATATGTTAGTCTAAACCCTATGTAGGTCTACATATTACGATCTGGTTTGTCTTAATACCGAACAGATAGATCATACGTAAATAGCTACGTTCGGATTTCTTTGACACCCTTTCCCAGAGGAAAAAAGTCTCACTGAACCGATTAATCGGTCGAACGATCGGGCGAACGGGTAACACCCCTAAATTCTCTTCGCATGTCCATGGCGACGAAGTCTAACTAAGAATAAGTCGTTTTAGACGAAGACAAAGAACTACCGCTCGGAGGCTGAGGTTTTCCCTCTTATTGTCATTGTAAATACATATTACTTCGTGATGAATGTGCTATTTTCCAACAACTAGGTGTGACTAATGCTGCAATCTCGTTATCAAAAAGATAAAACGTCGCCACTTGATAATATTATTTGTGGTGTAGATAACCGCGACTTGGCTAACAAAAATTTAATAATTACCTGTTATATTACTTACTAGCTTCTGCCCGCGACTCCGTCCGCGTGGAAATCGTTTATATCGCAGCTCCATACAAACTTCAACCCCCCATTTCATCCCCTTAGGGGGTGATTTCCAGGATGAAAACTATCCTACATATGTCCTTCCCCGGGATTCAAACTATCTCCATACCAAATTTCATTGCAATCAGTTCAGCGGTTTAAGCGTGAAGAGGTAACAGACAGACAGACAGACACACTTTCGCATTTATAATATTAGTATGGAAGTATGGATAGACAATTATAGCCTTTGTGACGACAAATCATTTACAGTTTAGATAAGGCTGAATAATTGTAATTTAAAGCGGGGTTTTGTTTAATTTTAGTTAAAGAAGTATCGGACGTGATGGGACTATGTCTGTCGTTCGATTGCGGGGATTGCGGAGATTGCGGGGATTGTGACGTTTGTTGTAACCCGTGCTGCCTGGCGCTGAGCGCTTGCTGCCTGGTGCCCTGCCTGTGCCCCAACGCGTGCGGCCGACAGCAGCAACCGCCGCCCACAGTGCACGTCCACCACGCGCCAGTAGTGATCGAGCAGCCGCCACCGCCGCCTGGAGGCTACCCGTACCCACCACAGCCTGGCCCGTATCCTGGCTATCCGCCCCCGCCAGACCAGTATCCGGGTTACCCCCCACAGCCATACCCAGGCTACCCACCCCCACCGGGGCCTATGTATAGGTGAACATTGCCTTGAACAAATCAGGTGAGTTAAACATAATATACACTTTGGGTTGTGGGTTATGTAAGTTACACTTTATTTTAGTGGACGGCTTGTGCGCATTTTATATTGACCGATTGGGTTAAATGCTGGTTAACGGATTTTAACATACATTTACGTATTTATCATATTATATCAGAATATTTATACGAATTAAAGCAGACCGCTAAGGTAATGCAGCGGCCTCTAAGCGTTAACCATTGTGATAAATTACACCTTGATTTTACTTTTCACCTTGACTTTCTGTTTTAGTCACGACATTGTTTTTTGTTGTTTTGGTGTCAAGCTTATATACAAGTAGTAGGTAGAGTTTTATTATAAGAACATAAATAGAAATGCTTAAGTTAATTATAATATACATTAGCTGCTGCCCGCGACTCCGTCCGCGTGGAATTCGTTTATATCGTAGCTCCATACAATCTTTCACCCCCCATTTTACACCCTCAGAGGAGGATTTCCGGGATAAAAACTATCCTAAATCCTTCCAAGGGTCTCAAATTGTCTCTATTCCAATGTTCATGTAATTCCGTTCTGGGTGTAAAAGATTTAGATTGATATGTCCGATTTTAAAAATGTACATATTTTAAGTATTATCACACGTTTCTAACTACTAAAATTATTTGTTTTTCATAATGTATTAAAGGATTTTTTTTGTCTACTAAGCTACATTAAGTGTACCTACTGATTTTTTTTGCCTAAATCCGTTCAGTAGTTTTTAGTTCATTACGTTAGTCCGGGCTGCCTGTATAGTTTTGAAAGTAAAATTATCATATGCCAAAAGACGTAGAACTTTCCATCTCCATCCCCAGTCCCCATTTAACGGTGTTAGAGAATAAATTATTTTGATTAGCCAAAATTAACTTCTTAAATTAACAAAATGACTCTCAGTTTTAATCTAACATTACCTTCTATTCGGTCGGTAAGTTAACAGCTAGTATGGTATAATAGTACATTACTTAACAAGGGCTGTAAAATAAAGAAAGCCCGAAATCGCAGGTATTTGTAACCCGAGCCGCAGGCGAGGGTTGTAAACATGCGATAGAGGGCTTTCTTTTTTACTGCCCGTGGTGAGTACACCATTTTACGTCTTCACCTGGCCACAATGCGAGTTCTACCGTACGCGCAGCGTGCGGTAAAACTCACGTTATGGCCAGGTGTGACGTAAATACAATTTCCTTCAGATTCTCGTTATTATGTCTCTCTGACAACATCAACGAACGTTCACATTTATTTTTTCTGCCTTTCGAAATGCAAATAAGAAAACACGATTACTTTTACACGCGTAATATCGGTACATTTGAATACGTTACGGTACATTCAACATACTCGCATATTCTTTGACTATCTTCCAGTAGTTCAATAGAGTTGAAACTGTTGAAAGAGAGGCTTGATTAGTTTAATAGGTTGTTTGAACGAATTTGTAAAATAGTACCCAAAGTATTTACACCGACTTTTTTGTGCATGGATAATAACTGTTTTAAATATAATTACTTTATTTATACCCATATTATTTTAATTTCCAGTATGGGCTGCAACATCTCGTGCCGGCCTTGCTGTTGCTGTTGCATCCCTTGCTTGTGCTGCGACTGCTGCGCGGACCCGCCCCCTGCGCACTCCACTGTCAACGTCGTGCACCACCATGTCGGCCCCCAACCCGTCGTCTTTCAGCCGCCACCCGCTTATACCAGATAGCACCCCTAGTACTCGTGTACTCGTTTTAATATGTCATGGTACGGACGGGCGCTAGTTTCCCAACTATTAATTTTGTCAGTAAGTATGTCACGGTCGACGGACTGGGAGCACATCATCATCATCACTATATTCGGTATGGGTTGCGTAGTGGAGTAATTACGTGGGTATCAATTTAACAATCCCTATATAATCTAGATGCACAGACAAATCTGCATTTGCCCATTATACGGTTGTTTTGCTTGTTATACCATGTCAACTCCTTAAATGGCGACCGTGACAGGACTTCCGTACAAGGCTAAGCCATTAGTTAATTACTGCAGTACAACCTGCGCCAGCGCACATTTATTATCAGAGCATTAAAAAAAAAGTGTACCTAATTAGCGTGAGGCGTTAAACAAAAATTTACTCAGTGTGAGTTTTATGACAACAATTAAATTTGTGTAAAAAAAAACTAATATATAACACGTTATTTAAAAGTGAAACAAGCTCATTTTCACATTATTTGTATGCATAATTTTCGTCACAAAACTGACACTGAGTAAATTTTTATTTAACAACTCGCGGTAATATTGGGTTGGCAATTTTTTGAAAATGCCCTTCAACATCGTGTACCACGGCCCCCCACCCCTCGTCAATCAGTCGCCCCCTTACACCAGATAGAACTACTACTATATCGAGGTCTTCATGCTAAAGGGGCGTATAAGCAATAATAGGGTTCTTGCTTATACGCCCCTTTAGCATGAAGCCCTCGATATGTCGTCCCCGAAGAGGCCACTCCAAATAGGGATGGACAAAACATAAACTAGGTAGCACGCAATGAGAAGGAGTGGGGCACGTCCACGTGGATTGAACGATAAAATATAAGTCTGGACACTGGAGCTTAGGTTCGGGATTAGTTACTATCTGTTTATAATGCTACCATTGTTACTGTATTCTAGAACTACTTTAGTCTCCGCTCAAAGTCTCCTATCAAATGTGAAATGTAAATAAGTAGTAACTTAGGTACCTACTGTTGTAGCATAGTTCAAAAGGTAATGCGTGGCAAACTGAAATACCTATTTCTTTGTAAATACTGAAGCATTACAAGGTATGTTTAATGTTTATTTGGGCAAACAACGGTACAATAATACTTAATACTACGGCGATAGGATAGTTATGGCATAAACGTCCTTAATATATTTATTAATATCGATACCTAATCATATCTTAAGCTAATCATTATCTTGGAAATATCCCATTTAGTATGATAACTAATTTGAATTTGGCCAAGAGGGCGAATGACTAAAAATTACCTATTCACTTCGTATATCTAATATCTACAGGAAGAGCTGAAAAAGATCTGCCCATTACTCTATCGTCAAAAGAGTAGGAGCTGGTGTTGATATTTTTCTTCATTTACATTCGTTCGTGTAAGATATGCAGACCTATTTATACTATATTATGGTGTATTAATGCCGGTAGTTGGGTTTTGTCCAACTACCCGCGAGTCAGTCTGTAATTAGAGATTAAACTGTTAACGTGTACTCCGTTGTTTAATTATCGTTGATAGCCTAAACACCACAGATTGGCGACGATTTAGTAATTCACGCGTGTACGAGTGCAATTTGGGCATAGGTTATAAAAAAAGAACGGTAACTTCAAGATATGACGAGTCACGGAAACATGTTTGGTGGCAGTCTCACTTTCGACCATCGACTGCAGGAGTGGGCGATTTTCAAAAGTCGTTTTGGCCAGTATTGCATGGCTAACGACGTGAACGAGGAAACAGACAAGTCCGGTGCCAGGAAACGGGCACTCCTGCTGACGGCGCTGACGGAGGACACATACCGTGTTGCAAGGAGTTTGGTGTTCCCGGCGGTCCTCGATAACTTGGAATTAAAAGCTCTTATCACGGTATTTGACACCCATTTCGAATCGAAGAGAAGTTCCTTCGCCGAGCGTTATAAGTTTTATAAGGCCGAGCAACGTCCAGGTGAAGATTTAGCCGAATGGGCAACACGAGTGCGAAGTTTAGCGGAACATTTTGGGTTTAAAGCGGAGCTCGATACGATGTTACGCGATCGTTTCGTTCTAGGATTGGAGGACGTGAAGGAGAAAGAAAAGTTATTCGCACAAAGTGTGGAAACGCTAACTTTCAACCGCGCACTGGAATTGGCGCAGAGCGTACGCTGCGCGCGCCAGGCGTTGCAAGTTGCCGCGGCTGCGCCCGCTGAGCCAGCGCCGGCACCGGTGTACGCGATGCGCGGCAATAACAGGGCGTCGACGCGGTCTGCGGGGTCAACGGATTCGCATTGTGAAGTGTGCGGTTATAAAAGTCATTCCAAAGATCAGTGTCGGTTTAGCAATTTTACTTGCAGTAAATGTAAGGTTAAAGGTCACTTGAAACGCATGTGCACTAATAAGTCAAAATTGAGAAGCAACAACTTTTTGACTACGGATGACGACGACATCATAACAGGTAGTTTTGATTTGTTTACTATTAAGTGTAATAATGGCCAGCCTATGCGAGAAACGGTATCGATAGCGAACGAAAACATTTTATGTGAGATTGATAGTGGTAGTGCAGTTTCGGTGCTGCCAGAATCAATTTACAAAGATGTTTTCGTTTCTCACAGTTTGCATCCGTGTAGCGTTGTTTTAAATTGCTACAATGATAGTAAGATTATACCGAAGGGCTGTGTTACGTTGCCGGTGAACTTTGAAGGTCACACTAAACCAATTAGGTTATTTGTTATAGCTACCAAATCCAAACAACCTTTGTTGTTGGGCCGAGATTTTATAAGTGCATTTAATTTGCAACTTTGCAGCGTAAATTGCAACAATTTGGAAAGTTTGGTTTTGGGAGAAAGGTTTAGAAATAAGTATGCAGAACTATTTGCTGATGAGTTAGGGGAATTTAACAAATATAAAATAACTTTGAAAATAAAACCTGATAGCACGTTGAAATTTTTTAAGCCGCGTCCTGTTCCCCTAGCACTCAAACCCAAAGTGGAGCTTGAATTGCAACGATTAATAGACCTAGGAATACTTGAAAAAATAGACCATTCGGACGTCGCTACTCCTATTGTACCAGTACTGCGACCCGACGGAAATATACGCATTTGTGGAGACTTCTCAGTTACGCTTAACAAGGTATTATATCTAGATAATTATTCCCTACCACGGATAGAAGACCTTTTCGCGAAGCTTCATGGGGGTATAGAATTCTCTAAGTTGGATTTGTCACGTGCACATATTCTCAATTGGTCCTCGACGAGTCAAAACATCTCACATGCATAAATACTCATAAGGGTTTATTTTGCTATAATAGGCTCGTTTTTGGATTATCCAATGCTCCTTTTATATTCCAACGCACCATGGAACAGTTGTTGACAGGAATAGAAGGGATTGCACGTACAACGATTAGAACAAGTGTTGAGTAGGTTGCAAGAAGCGGGGCTGCGTTTGAAGCAGGATAAATGTGAAATGTTTAAAGAGTCGGTCGAATATTTAGGGTTCCGTATAGATAAAAATGGGTTACATAAATCTAATAAAAAAATTTAAGCTATACTTAATTGTGACAGCCCGAAAAACGTGACCGAACTGAAATCTTTTCTAGGGATGATAAATTATTATAGATGCTTTGTTCCAAATACGTCGAGTGTACTCGAACCCTTACACGTGCTTCTAAAAAAAGGTCAAAAGTGGGTATGGGGCGAAGCGCAGCAGGAAGCGTTTAACATAATCAAGAGCGAGATGGCGTCGGAGCGGGTGCTGGCGCACTACGACCCCGAGCTGCCGACCGTGGTGACGGCCGATGCCGGGCCCCGGGGGCTCGGGGCTGTGCTCGCGCAGCGGCAGCCCGGGGGCGTCGAGCGCGTCGTGGCCTACGCATCGCGTTCTCTTTCTAAGTCGGAACGCAATTACGCTCAAATCCAGAAGGAGGCAGCTTCCATAATATTTGCTATTAAGAAGTTCCACCATTATCTGTATGGGCGCTCTGTTCCATTCACACTTCGTACCGACCACAAGCCGCTCTTATCAATTTTTGGTAGCAAAAAGGGGGTTCCAGAGTTAGCCGCCAACCGCCTTCAAAGATATGCGTTATTTTTATCGGCATATAATTTTAATATTGAATATGTGAAGAGTGAACAAAATGTAGCCGATTTCTTATCGCGTTCAATTAGGTCGGTTCAGCAGGATAACCTTGAACTTCAGGACGAACTTGATAAAGCAATGTATATAAACTTCATAGCAGATTCGACCTTATTACCGCTCACTATGGTCGACATTCAAAAAGAAACCGCTAACGATGCAGTCTTGCTTAAGGTAAAAGATTACATAATGAATGGTTGGCCAGCTAAAATAGGACATTCCGATCTGCGCCCATATTATTTATGTCGATTGGAACTTTCATTAGAAAATGGGTGCATTCTTAGGGGCCATAAGGTCGTAATTCCAGCAGTGTACAGAGAACGCTTACTAAATGAATTGCATAGCTCGCATTTCGGGGTGGTGAAAACTAAGGCTGAAGCCCGAGCACGTATGTGGTGGCCTCGTATAGATAGCGAGATCGAGGAAAAAATTGGTACGTGTAGCATTTGCAATGTGTTCCGCAGCGCCCCGCCGCGCGCGCCGCTCGCGCCGTGGCCGTACCCAGCGCAGGCCTGGGAGCGAGTACATCTAGACCTGTTCTCGTGGCAGGGTAAGCAGTTCCTGGTCGCAATTTACGCTCACTCTAAGTGGGTGGAATGTTTTTTATTAACGACCACTGATAGCAATGCGATAATTGATAAGCTATGTGAACTTCTCAGTAGATACGGTTTAGTGCGAACTCTAGTTACCGACAATGCCAGTAATTTTTGTTCCAGCCAATTTGAAGTTTTTTGTAGCGTAAACGGAATGCAACATGTCACTATCGCGCCGTATCACCCCGCATCAAATGGGCAGGCGGAAAATAGCGTAAAAACGGTAAAACGGGCGGTTAAAATAATTATGCAGCAGAGTAATATTCAGAGAGAAATAATAAGAAAGTTAAATAAATTTCTGTTCGAATATAGAAACTCAGTGCATTGCACGACCGGGTTTACGCCTGCTCAACTGATGCTGGGGCGCTCGCTGCGCTGCCGACTAGACTTGCTGCGCGCGCCGCCGCCGCCGCCGCCGCCGGCACACGCCGACGCGGGTAACGCGGTGTCGTCCTCATCCGTATCACACAGTAACGTGTGCGCAAAACAGACCTTACAGGGTAAAAACTACGGTGGAGTACGAAAGTGTAATTTTAATATAAACGATAAAGTGTTAGTTAAATATATTTTTTCAAACGGCAATAAGCATACATGGAAAAAAGGTATAATTACGGACAAATTAGGGTCAAGAATGTATAATGTGTTCGTGCCAGACTTAAAAGTGCATATGAAAAAACACCTTGACCAGTTATTAGCATATAGAGGAGCCGATGTCACCATCGAATTGGACGATTTAAGTCTTTATGGAGATGAACGAAACTGTGTTTTTGAGCCAGACGATGTAAACAATGACGACTCATTCTGCTCGCTTCCGGAAGAAGAAGATCCATCGCTTACGGAAACTCAGACAAACGGAACGGCTCTCATTGGAGGAACCTCAACTACAAATAGCAATCGGGAGGAAGGAAGGAGTACAACCGATGAGGACACTGCGCAGGAGGTGCAGCTGCCCCGGCCGGAGGGGCAAGCGGGCCGCGCCGCTAGCGGTGACCTTGGGGTTGATGACACGATGCCTTCAGCCCCGCACGAGCCCCATGTTTGCACACGTGCGGTGCGTGCTACTAGAAATAGGAATGCAAACTATAAAACTTAAGTACATTTTCGAAATGTTTATAAAGTAACTATTGGTGGAGGGATTATGGTGTATTAATGCCGGTAGTTGGGTTTTGTCCAACTACCCGCGAGTCAGTCTGTAATTAGAGATTAAACTGTTAACGTGTACTCCGTTGTTTAATTATCGTTGATAGCCTAAACACCACATATATATACCATGTTATTTAAGCCTAGATTCTTTATACTTGTAACATAGTAAGTGAACCTACTTTTTAAGGAATATTTATTAAAGTATATGATGGAGGTATGAAGTCTATAATTTAGACCTGCTAATGTTTTCCCTTATTTATGCAAGGATCACCAACAGGGTAATCAAACATCAATGTCCTAAAAAATTAACCTCCACCGCAAAGTATAAAGCGAACAGAGTAGGTGCTAAGACGCATCCTTGCTTCACAGGAAACGGGGAAGAAGTCAGTCTGTTCACCGTCTACGACGACGCAGCATTGCATGTCGTCATGCAGGAGTCTAATAAGTCACACAAACTTCTCCGTGCATCCGAGCTTTCCTAACACCAACCAAAGGGCTTCACGAGGCACGCTGTCGAAAGCCTTCTCTAGGTCAACAAAGCAGAGGTACAGCTGACGACCCTTTTCTCTACTCTTTTCTTGCAGTTGACGCACAGAGAAGATAGCTTCGCATGTGCCTCGGTCCGGTCGGAAGCCAAACTGGGTTTCAGGCAGGATATTTCCAGATACACCCTGTAGGCGGTTTAGAAGAACTCTAGCAAAGACCTTTCCAGGAGCTGATAGGATCGAAATACCGCGATAGGTAACAGTCAGATCGGTCACCCAATTGTTCTTGTAGAGAGCACTTATGCGCGATACTTTAAAGATATCCGGAACGCGCTTCTGCTCCCACATAAAAACAAACAGTTCCCATATCGACGTGTGCAACTCCCCTCCGCCGTACTTGCGTCGTGACGTCTATACATTGTACATATCTCTAACCTCAGACATTGCCTGAGTTCTATTAAGACATAACGACAAGAGTTCTGAAATGTACACAATATATACGATACACGAGTGAGAGGTGAAGTGATTTCTCTATATTCTCATTCTAATCACGATACTGATTCTATTCTGATTTCTTTCTATTCTTACGTATTGGCAGGAATTCTTTTCTCGCCGCGGGTATAACCCGGCCCTATCCGCTCATAACCATTTGGCATATTCTTGGCTATTTATATTCTGTATATTCCACTTACTGGAATATCCCTTCATCTCTCAACTCATCTTTCTAATAATACACATAAGACACTCACCGGGATCCCCAGCTGTCTTCTCCTCGATTCTATTCTCGTACTTACGCCGTCCTTGCAGTTTTCCTGCTAGTATACTTAATGGATTCTGGAAATTCTGGAGTCTCCCGCCACGCGAACATTGTTCCGTTGGGGAAATCAAAACTTCTCCTCCTACCGTTAAGACAAGATTCGTTCAACCTTCAAATGTTCTTTCTGAGTTGCCAGTTGAGTAAATCAAGGCTGTTTGATTGAGTCAAGCATTAAACCTGTTTTGTGTGAGGATCGCGTTCGTCGCGACAACTTGATTAGCTCTCCCGGTATAAGGTCGATGCCAGCCGCCCGTTTGTTTTGTTGCTGTCTGTTGGCAGTAACATAACAACCTTATCACGCAATAGTGGCTCATCCAGCTCAAAGGCAAGAGGGATTGAGCCGATGCTTTGTAGATCAGCTGATCGATCCACATTCAGCAGAGTGTTGAAGTGCTCCGCCCAGCGCTAAAAACGATTTTTTGTCTTTCCCCGGAATTAAAAGTATCTATACAGTGTGTCTCTGACTTAGGGGCTTTAAATGCAAATGTCCATTACGGTCCTGAAACTGAACCACTTTTGTTCCGCAACTTTGTAAAATAACTATTATTTCTATCATTTATTCGTGTTTGAACTTTAACTGTACCATCAATGTATTGCAAACACGGCCTCATTATTTGACATCCATGACATGACAAGTATGAAAACTAAGTAATGGATGATGTACATTGAACATTTTATTTTATTTGTAAGGAATAATGAAAATATAAAAAGAACGTATTTTTGAAAAGTTGTAGAGCAAAAGTAGTTCCGTTTAAGGAGCATAATTGACATTTGCATTTATAGCCCCAAAGTCAGAGACACGCTGTATATATATATACATCTACGCCCGTCTACACCCATCTCAATCGGTTCAGCGGTTTAATCATGAAAAGGTAACAGACAGACAGAGTTAGGTACTATCGCATTTATAATATTAGTATGGGTTTATAAAACGAAAAGAGTCCTTATGGCTGAGTTAGGTACATGATTTTTTAGATAAGCCTAAGCTTCCTTACCTTAACCTTCCTAAGAACTCCGAACGCCTTTGTTTACAAAAATAGACTCCGCCGCAAACTTATTGGTTTCTGTGACCCGCCATCTCGCCATAATTAGTTAAAGCAATGACGCGCAGTTTCAGTGTCGGAGAGGCAACCGGATGGCTCGCGGTATTTGAGCTCCCGAAGCGTTGTGGAACTTTCCTGTGCAACCCGAACTGAGCCAACTTGGATTGGCGAGCCATCCGGTTGCCTCTTGGACACTGCAACTAGGCGTCATTGCTCTGAATAAATAGATGCTTCGTTCAGTATTATTTAACATCTTTTCTTATCACACGGCCGAAAGGTACGTACCTTTTCTTCTAAACCGTACGACACAGTTAACGGACTTGTAATCTTACTAATATTATAAATGCGAAAGTTTTGATAGCTTATAGCCTGGGTTAAAATATAGGATAGTTTTTATCCCGAGTCCACGCAGACGAAGTCGCGGTCGGAAGCTAGTTTACATATAATTAAAACAAAACTAAGTCAACAAATGTTACATCTCATTAGTTATCAAAATAAAGATAAAAAAAAAAGACCGGGTTGCACTCCGGGAGTGCCGGCAGAAGTGAAAACTCAATAACATTGTAACAGTTTTTAGATCAGGTCACGTGACATCTTACGGTGTCACCCTAAAAATGAATTGGCGCAATTTTATAAACAATTATCAATTATTTAGGCGCACGGGCCGCGGCCGCGTTGGGTGCGTCGGCCCGGCTCGCCCGCCGCCGTCGAGGGGACGGCGGCGGCGAACAAAATACCAATTTGTTTTTGCCATTGCCAAATATTTTTCAAAGCTTTATCTCTTTAGGAATAACGTCCAAATTCGAACTATTCGAATTTGCTCAATAGCAAAACGGTGAAGGACGCGTGGACTAAATTACAAATTCATTTGCAGAATATGCTATTGCAAAAAGTGTTTAACGGCTTTATACTCTTACGAATAGCGTTCAGTTTTGAATGAAGTCGAATCGGCTAGCAGCATAATATAACATTTTGTGACCTCCTTCACATCTGACGTCACAAAAATCTGTCGCGTATTTAGCAATTTTTCTCCATCCCAAAAAGTGCTCAGCGCCGCTAAAGAAGTTTTCACTTCAAAAATCGTCTTATTTACCCTTTACAAAACATTAAATATTTCCGAAACCAACCAACTACTTACCACCATAATGGCCCGGCCACGACAAAGTTTGCAAGTTTGCACCCGCCGCTCTTCATTTGTAGCCATATTTCTCTAAAATCATGCATACTAGGGCATGTGATACAATACAATACAATACAATACAAATACTCTTTATTGCCCACCTCACACAAACAAAGCAGTTAAAAAGAGAAACAATACAATAACATGTAATGTAGGTAGAGGCAGTGTCACGCAACTAGGAACAAAGTAGAGTAAGAGAGTATCCATTTGCTCATATTCAGATCAAATCTGACAAGTGTCAGAACAAGTGACAAGTTTTCTATCTGTGCTTTTACCATGGCGAACACATGCTATCTCTTACTTCCGTTCTTTCTGTGTCTGTCATTCTGTCATTGTGGCATTTGGATGGTTACCATGGATATTGTAACTTCAGGAGAAAACATGTGTGTCAAACAACCAATACTTTTGACGAATACATTTAAAACACATACTTAATTATTTTCAAATGTATAAACATAATATGTATAAGATTTTCGTCATCAACCAGTTTAAAGCCAGCATAATAGATAGCAAGAACTTTATAATAATAAATGCGTTTATTTCGGAGTAAAGACATCCATATTTGTTAGTTTTAGGTACATTATTAACTTAGGGGCTATGTTAGTGTAGGTATTATGTAGTAAGGCAGGTACATATAATAGTCACTTCTCATAGCTCACCTGTGAGCCATGAGATCGCGTCCAGTGACAGACTATTGGACTGTCATGTGCTGCAGCAACTGCGCTCAGGAGGCTGTTGGTGCTGCCGCGGACGCCGCATCAGGGACGCGACTCGCTTATGTTGTACTACCTACATTTACTGTATAAAATAATGAAATATCGAGCGTAAACATTGATTTACTTTTGAAAATCTGCGGCACTTGGATAATACAAGCGGGAGCTGTCTTATAACACGAAGAATTATGGAAATACATTGGGACTGCTTGCGAAGTTAAAAGAGACAGTATGGACAAATTGGTGAAATTTTGTAAACATAAATATACCTACCTACCTACTCTTAAATATTTTTTATAATTTCTAAATAGGTGTGAAATAAACTGTCATAAAACATTTATTATCCTTTTATTACTTTGTTAGTGTCGATATAGTACAATAATTTGCTCTTCATGCATTGGACCTGACCATCATAATTTATCGATATCGATAACGTTGCGTACTAATATTATCGACATCGATAATAATTAAGTACCACATCCCTAATCCCTTTCGTGCCGTTATGTTGGTACGACTTACTTCCGTATTGGACTTTTTAATGTGGTATGGCAAAATAGCTAAACTCAATTGAGTTATCATGTCAAAATGACAATGTCACTGTCATCCAAAACTTTGTTCGAAGTCCAGTCTCTTAGAACGTAGTGGTTATATTCTCTTTGGGTAGAGGTAGACAACAGGCGGTGATATATCATTTTTGGATAAAAAAAGGATGAGAAATCTAAATGACTCGTTGTTCGATAATTAACTGTTTAAACACCACCTATAACGTTGAGGTTGTTAATCGTGGTATTTCCTTTCATCGGTAAGTACTATTTGTCCTAAAATATCTGTTATTAATTAAATAAACAATTTATTTAAGGTATGTTGGGGTAAGAACGGATCGGGTCAAGACCGGTTAATTCAATTTTCTACTAAACTAGAAGAGATTTTCTATTGCTGGCAACCCACCTGCCTACGTCATCTTGTTGCGCCCCACACCCACACCTCATGGGGCATCCAGATTATGTGATTTTCCCCCAATTTGACAGCCCAACATGTCGAAGTCATAATTGGACGTAGCGTACAGACAGACGTAACAACTGCAACTACAATTTCATTCAGTGTGGCCAGTTAATAGTAAGAAAGCGAAAATTGCCGCATTCAAACGGTCCTGCGAGGCGGGCTGCAAGATTTTTACTAACCGATGAGATAGGGCGAGACAGCACGTCTAACATGGGACGGCCGCGACATACTCTCGATTTTTCTCGCACTATACCTCTTGTTCTAAGTGTTCTAATAAGAGAGAGACGGATAGTGCGAGAAAAATCGAGAGAGCTCGCGCGCCGTCGCGTGATAGCCGTGCAGCACGCAAAAATCGAGAGTATGTAACGGCCGTCTCATGATAGACGTGCTGTCTCGCCCTATCTCATCGGTTAGTAACAATCTTGCAGTCCGCTTCGCAGGACCGTTTGAATGCGGCAATTTTCACTTTCTTACTATTAACTGGCCACACCGAATGAAAATGTAGTAACAAAACGCCGGTTTAATAAAAATTGACAAAATTACAGTGTAAAATATTAAAACAATATTCTTTAGTATATATTTTTTAATTTTCGTTTAATTTTATTTGAATGAATATTGTGAGAAAAAGAACACTTGACAGATCATGTCAATTCCATGGTCCAAATTGTGATTTTCATGCAATTAGTCAGGAAAACTCATTTGACGGTTGGATTGCAGCGCAACATGCAACCACACGATAGCAATTAGTCAGATTCTGATGAATTGGGGCTGACTAATCATGTAATGTATATGCCCCATCAGTCAGCCGCGTGGCGTTTAGTTAAAGCGACAGGTTGTGTGCGGCAGCGAGAAAAAAAAAAGGCTGTACGATTTAATCCGATCTTCGACTTGCGGGTCAAGATCCTACTAAATTCAACCGGTGTTGACCTGTTTGTGAGTGTATGGAAAAAAGCAGCGGTTCTCAAAGTTAATTTAATGCTGCAAGCCAGTTTTTTTTTATAAGCGTTTAATTAAAGGATATAGATTGAATTTATGCGTATCAAAATAACTTCTTTGTGTGTATGTGTGTGTTTTTTTGTTTTATTTTTTATTTCATATTTGCATATAAGGCAATGTATACCAAGAAAGGCTGTGTAATTAACAAGTTGTGATTTTTAAGATATTCTGATATTGTTTTTGCATCAGACTGTTACGTGAATTTGATAATGTAAGTTACTTTAAGTACTTATTGAAAAGTGAAAAAGTAGTAACATTCAATACTTATTTCTAATAAAAGTTTGAGATACGTGGATTTACTTTTATTTTGCCATGGGTAAGATCGGACGTGGTGGACCTTTTTTTAAATATTTCTCGCTTGTTTTTCAAGTATTCAAAAACATTCTGAGCTTGTCGTTTTGACAGTAAAAGAACGGATATTTATTTTTATGAACCATACGCGTAACTGCACAGAGTTCCTTTTTTAACATAGTCCGTTGTTACCCCGTGTACGTCCGATGTTTCACGTTGAAAAAAATATACAATTACTAACTTTAGACATATAGTAAATAAAACCGTTGCATATATGAGGGAATTAAAAATATGTGTTGAAAATATATTTCATACTTATTTATAACAAACGATAACAATTCAAGGAATCGTTAGATAAGTTAGTCAAAAAAATAAACCCTAAGGAGCTTACAAAGTGTAGAAAAATAGTCCGATGTTACCCCACATACCTTATTTATTGGACTGTATTATTTTCATCAAAACAGATTGTGTCCAATGCTAGTTTTCCATTGCGGCTTTCGTTTGACGAGACAAACTTGGCGTGCGTTCAAAACCAGCGATGTATAAATAAGCTATACAAACATTACAAACTGTCGCGTCGCGTTCAAGGTCGATTTCTCATTTTTCTGTCTCAGTGCTGTACCAAAGTGCTGTACTGTAATACACTGTTATTTTCTTAATCGATTAAAATCGATTTTGAAAGCATAGGTATAGCTCGGCCAATGATGAAAGTGTAGCGTGCGTGAGCAGGAACGTAAGCAATCCCTTCAGAAATCTGTACAGGATGCTTAGGGAGTGAATATACTAAAAGTCTCGACGAGGTCTTTCCTTCTATACTGTATAAAAAACTAAGATCTTTTTAAGACAAATTTTCATTTCCTCTGTTTAACCTAATTATCATTTCGTCCGACGGTTCTTATCGATATTTGAATCGATACAAAATAAACCTCCATGTTATTGCAACTGCCGCGTACTAATCGATGTTGACGAATCGATGTCGCGCGGCTTATGTTTCCCTTCACTAAATTACGCTCGTGAGTCTCGTGACGTCAAAGCACCTACGCAAAATGTTACACGCTCGGTTCCGCGCCGAGCCCTTTCTTTCTATCTTGATATAGTTATATGGTTTCGTTTCATATCCAAGAAGAAATAATCAATTAATTCAAAAAAAATATTTGTTTTGTTTTATCGAGTAAGAATCCATTTGCCGAGAATTAAAAGAACCCTGTACAACCCGGTTCATTTAAGAATGCGCCGTGTCCATACATACACCTTGCTGCAAGGTGCCAACGTTTCTTAATCGGAATATACCAAAAAACACGAGTGCCTTAATGTTATAAATAAACGCGCGTTTAATACCCAGGACTATGAGCCTAAAAATGACGTAATAAGAGGCACGTTACGAGAAAATGTGTTGAAACCAAATTTAGGTATTATGATGCGGGTAGGTATTATAAATACGAACCACATATACCTACTTGACCAACTATGTCTAATTATTACTTGTTGCGTTCTATGCCCGTGTAGGGCTAAAATGATGTAGTGATGTACACTCACCACTTAAGTACCTACGCCTAGATTAACACATATACTTAGTCTTAACCCTAAGATTCGTAACAATTTTAATACCGGATCATTTTACGCAAGTTGTCGGAATACGATGTGATTGTGTATATCAGAACGGGAACAAAATCCCTTATATCATACTTAGGTATTTAGATACGCGTGCTGCTTATCTGTGATCGAGCGGTACTTTTGGTCTCACACATCTGTTGCTATCATTCAACCTTACAGTGAACGTGAACACAGTCACTAAGAAGTAAAAACATTGGGAATAAATAATTCCTGAAGTCGATAGGTAAGTTCATTATCACTAGTTATTTACTAATAGCTTTGGTCGCGACTCGCGATTTCATCGGCGTATGTAATCTTACTCTTTAATCGTATTAATATATCGACACTTAACGAAAAATAACAAATCACACTCCCATAGAAAGTTTCCTCTTCGGCCGCGTGGTTCGACGTTTTCCGATATAATTTTAATTCCTTGCTGTCCGACATGTCGGACTATCAGGAATTTTATATTCCACTTAGTTCGAACATCTGACCAAGAGGATTTTCAAAATTCCACTTGGTTCAATCCTCGCTCCACTCCCCTTTTCACCCTTTTAAGGATTGCTGAGTTAAAACTATTCTATAAGCATCCTTCCCAGGATCTCAATCAAACTAGATAGAACCAAATGTCATCATTTAATTAATAGCATAATAAGTCAAGTTATAATAGTATTAATCGAAAAATATTTCTCCCATATAGACGCCCTGCATTTACGGATGTGAAAAATCGATCTAGCTAGGTCTCATATCTAGGAAAAATAAATATTAATAAATAAATAAAAATATTTTTTTCTAATTTCACCCAAGCAAGGCTCGGTTCCCCATGTTAGTATATAATACAACTAATAGCTTATTAAATTAAATACTTTCAACGAAAACTGTTTTGTAAAAGAAAATACTGTTTTTGGGTTACAGATGAAAACTGCCTTTTTTCTTTTAATCTTAAAATAAAAGTTTACATTGGCTTGATTTTTATTGTGAATCTTTCGTCACGTAACCCTTCATTGTATAAGGTCCGTCACGCTCTTGGCCATTTTTTGCCAAGTTTGAGAATCGTTTTCCCAGAGAAAGCATGATAGAAGCTGAGCAAAGCTTCCTAAGACAATGATAAGTGATAAGATAACGGTACAATACAGAAATGAATTTATTGATATTCCTAGAATGGGCGCCTGTTTCTCGTGTTTGTGTTGCTGCTGCGAGCCTGGTGGACCGGGCGGCCCAGGCCCAGGTGGCCCAGGCGGGCCGGGTGGCCCAGGGCCGGGTGGACCAGGGCCGTGTGGACCAGGGTCGGGTGGACCAGGTTTCCATGGAGGCCCTGGTGGGCCCGGCGGGCCAGGTGGGCCAGGCGGCCCGAGATGGTGATACAGGAAGAATTTCTAATAAATTACGAACTAGTTAATTAGTAGGTAGGTATAAAGGTTTCAGTGGCGGTTACTCCACCGGCAAGAGCCTAGCTCTTAAATAGATGATGAAAGGTTTCAGTATATTAAGAGGAAACACTAAGGGCGAGATAGTTGAGAAATAGGTATTTGTAAAATATATTGCTGTCGCGCCAATCTCAAGCCTGGACCAAGCAGAGCGCGATACAGACAACTGCAGCTTGGACCGAAAATACCTATTAAAAGTACATAAAATCAACGTTTCGTAGTCCCCTGATTTCTTCTCCAAAACTTGATCTACTTATTTAACTATTTTTTTTATTAACAATCAAAGAAAGGCTTTGGCAGTGTTCCTATGTTTTCCTTTTTTTAAATAATCTAGTCAAAATTGTTTTCTGGATGTTTGAACACAGCGGAAAATATGGCATTTTTCTTAGGTGTTTGAAGGTTAATATCTCTTTTAAGAATAAATTTATGAAAAAAAGGAAAACATAGGAACATGTCAATAGTATCTAGCCATAGATTTATGAATTATTTATTATTTATTGCACTGCTGCCGTTATCCAGGGAGAAAACAGGGGACTGTACGTTTCTATGGAAAAACTGGGACCAAATGCATCATTTTCCTATACACGGAGGACTCTGTTAGATATAGCCGGAACATTTACGAAACCCGAAGAGTATTTTAGAGAACTGTATACATTCTTAACTATATTATAATACTTATTTCGTTATTGGTTAATATTGGTACGTATTATTTGAATAGGTAGATGCCTACCTATTTAATATATTAATTGTATTTAGCAATGTGCCGCGGAGAAGTTACCATATACCTATGCAATATTTCTTCTACGGAAAATTCTCAGAACTTACCATAGTGAAATCATGTAAAAAGCTCTCTAGATTCATACATTAGGTATATCAGGTGTTTTAATTGCCTGCCTGAAGGCTAATAGGGTATATTATATATGTAATAAATGACACATCCATGAACCATTCCCATATTTAGGAAGCTTCTCGACGGAAACTTGTTTTTAAATTCTCGTGAAAGTTTCCGGAAATGACTGAGAACTTTCCTGATATTTTGAGAATGTTCTGCAACTTGTAAATTACAAATTTTATTAGGTAGGTACATTTAATTATAATAATACTTCTGTGTAAAGTTTTAAGTAAATGTATTTGTATACCTACCTGAAAGATTATTTTTTTCATTCAGGCGAATGTGCCCTATAAAATTAGTCAAATAATCGACTTCTGCTAATAAATATGGTATTTGAAAGATGACTCCTATAATGTTTTGAAATCCTCACAGGACCATTGACTTATTCATACTGACTTTTTGTTGTGATTCGGAAGTGGACCATTTTACAAGATTTTATTTAACTTGCAATGTATGTAAGTAGGTTAGGTACTAAGTATGTTTGTTCGGGTGGAAACTTGCTACTAAAATTTGAAGCAATATACACGGTGGAATTTAATCGGTGAACAGGAACCCATTTTTCTAATTCAGTAATCGATGGCGGTCACGTTTATGTAGTACTTAAGTGGAACCAAGTTTTTTTTTATCATAACTAATTTTTATGTTGAAATTAAATTTTAATTAAAATTTATTGTCACCCTAAAAGTTTAATACCTCTTTTCAAACTATCAGCCATAGAAACTTAAAACATAAATGAGCAATAAGCTGTCAATTTGTCATTGTCAAATTCATAACAAACGTCTGATCTGTCTAGTTTCCCGCCAAAGCCAGCAAGCACTTGACGTATGTACACTTACGAGTAACTTCCCTTCAATAAAAGTAGGGTGTCCATTTATTCAGTCAGTGTACATTTTACCGATGTTAATTAAGTGTGATAATTAGATTGTGAGCTATATTGCACGAGATCTCACGTATTGGTTTCTGTGTAGATTGATAATTAAGATTTTTGGATTCCTGATCACCGATTAAATTCCACCGTGTATATTGATATATTGATATCTTTAACAGATTGAGCTGAAATTCTGGGTTTAAGTATAGTTTCAATGACAATTGAATATTATCCTTGAGTCCTGGTTAAAAAATGAGTACACGCTTAAAAGCCGAGAGTCCTTTATAAAGGAAACAGTGTTGAGTCCTGAACTTTCTGTCGCTTATTTTAAGGTCTAAAATGAGTTTCTCGGATTTTCATTAGAACAAAGTTGATTATATACTCTACTAGCTTTTGCCCGCGACTTCGTCCGCGTGGAATTCTTTTATATCGTAGCTCCTTAAATACAAACTTGCGCCCCCTATTTCGCCCCCTTAGACGATGATTCCCGGAACAGACACTATATGTATACCAAAATTCATTTGAATCCATTATTGCGTGATTGAGGTCCAAACTTTAACATCATAGCCTAGCGGCGGCTGCGAGTCGGCAACGATAACGCAGGTTAAGCAAAGATGGCAGTGGTCAGTCTTTGGATGGGTGACCGCCTGATGTTTGAGTGGGTGGTTAATATTTAATATAAATGAGCGCTTCCGTGCTTTGGAAGGCACGCTAAGCAGTTGATCCCGGCTGCTGTCTATGGCTGCTGTCTAACGGTGTATAACTTGGTCTTAAAACGCTCGTGCCGTCTTTAACTGTGATGCTCGCTAAGGCTCGCATCGCAACTCACTACACTCGCGTTTTAAGACCCTACTTATACAACAGTTGCATAAAATACTATTTTGATGCCTGAAATTTTGTCGGATTCTGTGGCTGGGCAACTATTTAATTGATAATAATATATCCGTTACACTTAAAAAATAAGCTATTATACATTATTACCAAAATTGTATTTTTTCCATACAAGTTGTCAGTTCTTTGACTGTTCTAACCCCATTGAGTTTGTGTTCGTTAGAATCGTCTCAAAGAGTAGTTGATGACGGTATACAGAAAAGTACGTTGGCTATATAAAAGATTGTACTAAGAATGATGTCATTTATGACGAAAACTTATTATATTTTAAGTTTGTTTACTTTTTTCTACAGTAAAAATATCTTATTATAATCTATTTTTTGTTTAATACTGACTAAATAGGTTTGAAGCCTAGCCTTTTGCTTGTATACTTATATCATAATATGTATACAAGTATCTGTTTGGTGACTCAATTCCATGAATTAAGCATGCCAATTCGATTAGGTACATTGAAAATATAACATATCTTATAATGCCAAGTTATGAGTCAAATTCTAGATAGACAACAGAGTTTTATCGATACGATACCGCAAGTGCGATTATATAAGTACCTATCTTATCAGCCCACAACTGGTACCAATTTGGATGGAATTGAAATACAATAGCTAGCAACTAGAAATATTAGTAAATTGTGGACGCTCCTCCAGCCAATACGTAAGTATTTGTTTTTTTAACCACTATTGACTATTATATAATCTGCGACTAAAGAACCTCCGCAGCCTGTACCATAAGCTCGTTTTCTTAGATGGAGGCAATAATGACTTAGTTTCTTCCCAGTACTTACTCACTTCAATATTTCTGACTTGTTATATTATTTTGAAAGAGAATGTTATACAGTTATATTATAAGTAAGTACAATTATTTTCGTAAAACTTGATTTTACTGATTTTCAACTTACTTTAAGTCATGTAGGATAAAGTACTAAACCTTATTACCTACATCAAAGACCGGAGATGCCGTGCTCCCTAAAAAAACTTCTGGTTAGTGGATTCCATCACAATTATTTTTTTACTTGTTACTAACTTAAGTTTAAAAGTATCAAGTATTTATAACGCATGATTATTTATATATTTTAATTTATAGCATAATAGCACTATCTGACCCAGATATGTTTGATATCAAAGATATGCATGAAGGTTGAAGGGGAACAGATGAAGTGACAAAGTCTGAAGTGCATTGATATAAGAATAAATTTCACCGTGTTAAATTAAAACTAGAGATGCAACGGATAGTGGTTTCGCCGGATACCGGATACCGAATGAATATCCGGCGCTACGGATGGCCGAATATCCGCTATCCAGCCACCGGATATCCGGCCAACAATTACATGACTAAAATGAAGTAAATTTGCTCTGTGCAGGTTGAGTTGAACCTTGAAAATTGACATTTTAATTTTTCTTTTCGAAGACTACACTGAACTTAATAATTCACTTCGTAGTTTCTTATACATTTACCATTTTACCTACTCTTGTCTCCCCATACATATGTTCTTCCGTGTTAAAATACAAAATTTGGTATCCGGTCGGATACTACGCCACTATACGGTATTCGGCCGGATACCAAATTTGTGGCCGAATATGCTGGATACCGGATAGTGACCGGATATCCGTTGCATCTCTAGTTAAAACGAAGGTACAGTCAGGGGTATTAATATACGTAGGTACATAAATTTTCACCTGTTTATTGACATGCTGATGATGATGATGATTGATGATTAAGTTACAATAGGAGTTTATAAAAAGAATAAAAACTTAAATAGACTAAAGCCTAACCTAACTTGAAAAAAAAATAGAAAATAAATTTAAAATCAATAAAGGTCCTTAAGGACGGATCCCTACAGAAAGGTTCCCATAAGGCTGGCTGAATTCCCTATTTGCATAGCTGTGTCGAGTCGCTGGGCAAGAAACGGGCCAGCCCTATCGTCCCCGGATTACACCTGGCCTAGGTTGTTGAGTGTTCACTTCACCTATACGAGTATTACCTACTTAACTTATATTATTTAAATTATTAAGAAACAAGGATGATCTCATTATGACCCAAAAATCTTCTTATCCAGTCTTAAAGAGGGGAGATTTTCAAATCATTATGCACACTAGAGATGCAACGGATATCCGGTCACTATCCGGTATCCGGCTCAGCCGGCCTCAATTTTAGTATCCGGCCGAATACCGAATAGTGGCATAGTATCCGGCCGGATACCGGATAGTATTTTATACCGAAAATATAACTTTTTCGGTATTAAATGTAATGTATAAGCCTCGAATATTACTATGGTAAAAAAAGAACTTCAGTAGGTAAAATAAAGTTGAATAAATAACGAACAACGAATTAATCCATTGTCAGTCAGTTTAAAAAATTGCGCATGTTTCTATTCTATCAAAGCCTGCCATAGCGAGTGACGCGCACGGGTGCGGTCGAATTTGCTTCATTTTAGGCATGTAACTTTCGGCCGAATATCCGGCGGCCGGATAGCGGATATCCAGCCAGCTGCACCGCCGGATATTCGGTATCCGGTATCCGGCCAAACCACTATCCGTTGCATCTCTAATGCACACCCTGCGTATGTCTGACAGTGGTGATTCTCTTCCAGAAGTGAACCATGGGATCCTGCTGTAGCTGTTGTTGTGGCGATGATGGCGGGGGCGTGAACGTCGTGGACCAGCCGGGGATGCAAGACATGGGTCGTCCCGGCATGTTCATGGACGATGGTGGCGGCGTGATGGTTGTCGACAGCCAGCCCGGCGGCCCGATGGGGAGATAGATATTATAAACTGACTCGGTTCATATGTTTCACCCGGATCGGAAGCGACGAACAAAAATATACCTGTAATTTATATAATTTATGTTACGTTGCAATGCTGTTATGGTTTAATGTTTAGATTGGGACGAAAATAAGAATGTTTTTTAACTAAGGGTCACTGTTTTAAATAGTTTTATTGGTCCCCCTGGACGGTGACTTCCTTAGGCTTCTGACCTTTTCTTTCGCGTTCTCTCTATGTAGGTAATATAAAATTTACTAACTATAATAAACTTAGGCGGCACCATAATGTGCTTATAGGAAGGTAAACATTAGAAAGTTTGTTTATCCTTTCATACAAAATTCATCCGTATTCATTTAACGCTTTTTTAACGCTGGTATTAGAATTTCGTGTTGGACTTGTAAAAGTGCTATTAAGGCCTACTTGCAGAAAAAAAAAATTCATTGATTTATTTATTTCATGAGTAATTTTCAGGTAAATAAATGAATCGTGATCTATATAAATGAAAATGTTAGGTTTTTAGTATCTAAACCTTATTCTTTTGGCCGCGAGCCAGTAAGAGATTTCCATGACCAAATTCCTCCCGGGCGATAATTTCTGAAAAGCTTCAGAGAGTCTGACAAGGGAAAGATGAGCCTGAGTTTATATGGCAACATTAATAATCTCAATTGTGTCAAAACTGGTCAAAACTGTCAAACGTCGTAAATTTGTATGATGTCCTAATCAGTCCTAATCATGATATTTGATATGGTTACTAAGAAAGTAACTGTTCTATAATAAATTGGACTGCATTTTAAGGGAATTAAAGGGGTTTACTGCTAATATTATTCACATTGAAGAATATCATAATTTCCTCCCGATTGAGTAAATATCATATCTTATATAATAGCTAACCCTGAAGGAAAAAACAGTCAGCCTGCTATAACGGGTTGGATAAATACGTCAGCCATCCTTATTAATTGCCTGTGCCTGTAGGTAGTGTAGGTACCTTACCTAGTAATTAGTATGTATGTCGCAGTGGAATAGTATAATCAGTCGTTTTACATAACAGCTAGCTGTTTCACAAAACAGCGCGTTTAATACGGCGGGTTGACGATCGGGCGAATTGAATACCGCTGAATGAAAATCCGCTGGAATGTGTTCGGCGCTAATCGTTCTTCAACACGACTAATAGCGGTAATGTAATACAGCTTTTTTGTTCCCATTTTTAATATTCGCGGCCCTATCTGACATATCAATGAAATCTAGCTGTATTACAATATAGCGGCAATCCGCGTACCTACCTATTACATTACAGCTAGCTGTTTTACAAAACAGGTCTGTTTTCAGCGGTATTCAATCCGCCTGATCGTCAACCCGCCGTACCTATTACAAAATAGCGCTGTTTTGTGAAACAGTTAGCGGTTATGTAAAAGGGCGGATTATACAATACCTATGCCTGCGACATGTACGATAAAACAGTAAAAGCTAGGCAGTTTTTAATATAAATGTGACTATTAGACTAGCTAGTAGCTAGCTGCGTTTAGGTGGTTTAGTTACAAACAGGAGCCAGACCGAACTTAGATTTATCCAGAGATTTATTTAGAGATAGTGTTGTCCACCGTACTACGCTAACACTACACATTTTCTCAAAAAATTATAAAATCATTTTACTGTTCGTTCATCGCCTTAAGAGGTTAATTTATTTATTTATTTGTCTGAGGCAATGAGGCCCTTTATTTACAAATATCTTACAGACTAACATACATAACATATCAATATACAAAACTTATAAGTAACAAGCTTCTTTCAAAAATTTCATTTTTGGTACAAGCTTTTATTGCTGACTGTACTTTTCTGTATACCATCATCAACTACTCATCGAGACGATTCTAACGAGCCCATACTCAAACGGGGTTACGTCGGTAAAGTACTGAATTCCCATGGCCACCTTATATCTCCATCATCAGATCAGCTCGATGGCACCATAATATTGAATTGTCATCCAAACTATACTTATACCCAAAATTTAAGCTCAATCGGACACCGGGAAGTGGGTCAAATTTAACTTGCAAGATTTGATTACAGACAGACAGACAGGGAAAGGTGAAACTAAATAAAAGCTTGTAAAATTAAAATACTAGAATAAAGCTCAAATTACACATGCAAGAAATGGCTTGCAAGTTTAACTACATTGCGGGGTTTGACAGATAAAACGCAGTATAAATACCTCGGTAACCCGCAATGTAATGAAACTTGCATGCAATATCTTGCATGTGTAAATTGCGCTTAAAGATTTCTCTAACATTATTTAAGAATAGAATATAATAGAAAGAAGAGAAAAAAAACGTATATTTCTTAAAATAAATACAGGAAATAAATGAACGAAAGGTCTATTCTGTAAGTAGTGCAAAGCCTTGTTTTCAAAACTTTTTGAGTCTTTAAGTCAGTAGCACTTATTACAATTACAATCTTGTTGTCAACTGCTCTAATTACATATAAGTAATACCGTAAATGATTGATTGAAATTTAAATCGTAGAATAGATAAAGATATTAGTATGAGAGACTTTATGGCCGGTTCCAATAGTCAATCCACCCATAGTTTACCTTACCAACAGTTACATTTTGACACATTTTCTACGGGTAATCTGTGAAAATGTAACTGCCGATAAGGAAAACTATCGGTGGATTGAATATTGGAACCGGCCATTAGTAAATGCGCTATCTATCGCCACATGGATGTATTCAGTTTACAGAGGACTTCGTAGTGCTTGTATACATGCTCGGAGCCTCCGAAAGAAATGTAAGCGCAGCCGTGACTAGGGTGGACCTGAAATAACACAACATACGTATTAGGTATTTACGAATGTAATACAGTCTTATCTTCTAGAATATTAATTAATTTATTTCATAAGTTCAACAGCATTTCGGTACCGAAAATTTAAACCGACACGTTTACATACTAATACTTTTATGGGCTTTGCCTGAATTAAATGATTTTAACCTACTTCAAATAAAAGGAGGAGGTTCTCAGTCCAGTTGTATACTTTTATGTTCATAAATGATGGAGTTCTGACCCTTAGTCGATTCGTACAATTTTAAGGAATAATAAGGTTCGGCACTTTAATTTCATATAACATTACAATAAAGTCGAAAAATGGCGAATCTTTTAATTCCTCGACTATACATTCTTTTTTATTGCATTTAACATCGAATACAATACATAATACTTGAGAAACTCGAGATCTTCAACATGATTGGTCTTATTTTATGTTGTTGTTTGTTTGCGAGCAACAAGTTAATCATATTAAAATAGACCAGAAAACGGGTCACTCACGTATTTAAGATCGAAAATCGCTCGACATGCTTCGAACCGATTCGCGGTTCCAAGACATGAGCACACGCGTTGCCGATGCCGGCGCGTTTTTCACACCATAACACCATAATCATGTTTTTCCTAATAACGACTGTTTTTCTCGAACAAATCGATCAATGTTTTACCTTGCCGGGTGTGATGGATTTCAAGTGCTTGACTCGGCATATGTAGAGAGGTTCCGCGTTGTGCGTGTTGCCAGCTATTATGGCATCGGGAGGTACGCTGCCGTGGCTGGCCGTCACCCAGTGCACCATGTGCTCGGGGACGCATAGAACCTACGGAAAACAAGATCAGTTAAGTACCTATATTCATTGTCTAACGTAGTCTTATTATGTAGGGACAGATATATAAGATCGTCATCTAGTATCATAGGAAAATATATCTTATAACAGCCTACTATCCCACTATAATCTCTCATCTCTCACTTATAATAAATCTCTAAATTAATAAAGGAACCCAGCCAGTATCAAACTCGGTCCTTCCACGTAGTCAAACTATTTTGTCCAACTGGTTTGACCACGAGGAATTATGCTTCCTCGTGGTCAAACTAATCGAATCATTCACCCTGTATTAATGTTTCATTGAAAATGTGTATAGTCAACCTTAATTAAAATAAATAAACATAAAATCCCTATCGCACTTTATTCAAAAAATAACCAACATCTATTTCGTAATGAATCAACTCCATTTGACATTTTGTTATGAAATCATCTCTATATATATGTTCACCCCGACGAGGAGATGGCTCTTCACAGAAATTTGTTTCTTTTTCTAACAATGTTTTAAGCAAGCGTTCAACAGTTATTGGATGATGCCTTTTGATTGTTTTATTTAGTTGGGCATTCCAACTCTCTACAACATTATTTGTGCGATGTCTTTGTCCGTATACACCATTGCTTTATGAACAATTCATTTTTTAGCCACGTATTCTCGAAATATTTATAATATTTTTGAATTTTCTCAGTGTTAGGAGTATCCGATTTAATGTAACACCACCCTTCCGCAATTCTGTCATCGGGAAGTAAAGCGAGTGCTGAACATAGTCCAACAGCTCTGTTTCCATCTTTGCTCTTGATTTTAATTTTTTTTGCATGCTTCCATTGGGAATTTGTGAAATGGTAAAAACACTTTATGATTTGAATGTCGGGAAAAATGGTTGAAATGGCATTGCTCGCAGCAGTTTCGAAGTCAAAATGAATTTTTTTTGGAGACCAATTGGGTATCCTTGACTGTAACATAGAGAACAAGATGGTATACGATTCTTCGGTTTTATCCGTCATTAAAGCGTAAACAACGGGGAGCACGTGCGTTGTTGTTGTCGACGTAGATAGATCAGCATGAATCGTATATAATTGATAGAAAGGATTTGGGCTGCTGAAAAATGTGCCATCCCCAAAAAACTCTTGCAACTGAACCATTCTTTCCCGATTAGTTTCAGAGCATAAAACCATAATCCGACGTGTTTCGTCAACATAATCCGCCAAGAGAAATGATTTCAAGTTATCAGGAACTGTTACCTCTTTGAAGTGTCGGAAGCACGTTTTCTTTTTTCTGTTATACAAATCGGACTTGAGGCTGCCGAAAGACGGCAACGTAACTCGATCTTCAACCGACTTCTTTTTTTCTTTGTATGCATCCGGAATAGGGACGTCACTGTTATCAACTACCTCATTTCTTAGTTCATCAATGACTATATCGATTTCATTTTTTTTGAAATCAGCATTACATGTATGGCTATTGCGTTTTACTACGATTTCATTCTAAGTGAAAAAGAAAATATATTACGAATGAATAAAACGGAATATAGTAGAATTATCGGAGATGAGGAGACATAAGTAATATATGATTGTTTAAAAAAAACACATCTTTTTCTCAGATTTAAATTTTTTGGTTTTTCGTACTTTACCCTACCGATCGTCATATAAGAAAAAAGTAAACGTATTTTTTTTAAACGCTCATGTATATAGGTTTGATATCCTCAATATTTAATGACTGGAGGTAATAATTTAGTATGGTAACTTCAGAGAAATAGACCCACGACACTTTTCCTTTCTTCGCTGGCTGCAAACCCAGAAAACGTTCTCATTTTTATATGTTCTGCCGGCCCTCCAGTAGAAGAACTGTTCCACCTTTACGTTTCACATATTTTAAATCCATTTTTAATTACTAATATAAGAGCCCAACTGACAAGGCTGAGTTAGAATTTAAATAGATATTAATATAACAAGGAAGACAATTTCACGAACGTCGCGTCGCTGAACCTGACATTTGACATTAACTTATTACTTATATTATTATCATCTATGACTGTACATACACAAACTTCATGCATACAGCGTGCTGAAAAGGTGCAATGTCAATGAAGTTTGACCACGAGGAAGCATAATTCCTCGTAGTCAAACCAGTTGGACAAAATAGTTTGACTACGTGGAAGGACCCATCAAACTAAGCATTGGTGTGTCCCGCGTGATCTCAGCTTCCCATAAACGGAAAAACATGTAACTTTTTATAAGTACATTATTACTCTAGCTTCCGTTTAGGATAGTTTTTATCCGACTGCGACGATTAATTAATTTTCGGAAACATTTGACCTCATTAAATTATTAATTTCTTCTGCTTGAAATCGTAGCCGCCATATCTGTCAACTGTCAGTGACGTTAAAATGGCGGGCTTGCCATATCTATCCAACAGTAATGATTTCGATTCGGTGTTGTGATAGACCTTCACAAAACGCATATTACATTCTAAAGCATAAAAAAATAATCGATTCTGATATGGAAACTTATATGCGCTAAATTCGTATTGAGGCGTAACTTCAATAAATGTATCAACAAATTTCAACAAAATAACGTCTCACGTCAAAAGTCTGACTCGTCCTTTTTTTTATGGCATGTCATAGCGCTGGCCTCGCTTTCAGCCATTAAGTCTACTTGAGTTTCTGCAAGATTACACGCTGAGTATTTGTCACGATACTGCACGGCTATCACAAGACGGTGCGCGAGCTCAATCGATTTATCTCTCTCTCTAAGTTGTCTAGTAAGAAAAAACGAGAGATCTCGCGCGCCGTCTCGTGATAGCCGTGCTGGTTTGTCAGTATTCATATTTATCAGCAATAAACAGTATAGAACGGGCCTTTTATAAACATTAATTATCAAGCGTGTCAGTATTAAGGCGGTATTATAACTTCGTACTTCGCGCCTTCAAGTTGACATTCAGCCATTGGCCAACATACAGGAAAATACTTTTATCATAAAGTCTGCAACACACATTCATTAAGTTGGTAATGGCGGGAACATACACAAGATTTGGAAGAATGTGATAGTGCGATTTGAAACATTGCAATATGAAAAAAAGAAACATATTACTTTAATATATTTTTAATAATTACCTTTAATAGAAAGGGACTTGGACTCGCGTTATGGTTGTAGAACTTACCTAGTGGTTAGGTTAGGTTAGGTTAGGTGGAAAATATAAATTGGCCGTCTGTTGTCTACATTGAGTTATGTTACTAGAGTAGACATCACCTAGCTTAAGTTTGCGCAAGTCAACATACTCTCATGAGAGTATCTTGGTTAAGTCTGTGGCGGGCAGCACAGAGTACTTAATCACTACGTTTTATTTAAGAGTCGGCACTCTCAAAGAAGCCTTGTACCGAATTATGAACGTACTTTGTACCAACCCACCAATACGTGCCAAAACCTACGAACATATAAAAAAGAACGCTAGGGCTTGACACTTCCAATACCTACGTTTATCGATATCGATAAATGTGCGATACGTGCTGCTGTACTATACCAGTAAACTTGAGTATTACTGGTATTAATAAAATAAAACTAAGCTATAAAATATTTTTATTTCTCATTTTCACCGCATTAACATTTCGTCCCATAAGATTCAAAAGTGGTATGGCATTCCTTTGTAATCTGTATCCCTTTTTATTAAAGGCACTGGGTGGAAAATGATTTCCACAAATGAACTTGTTTTCATTCAGCCTTTGTATAGGTAAATACGCCAAATGCTCATTTCTTGTTAGTTTTACCCATAATCGACATCTGAACTAAGAGGTTTATCGATAAGTTGTTCGCACACTATTCGTGTTTTAGGTTACCTGTTTGTATTTTAGACAAGAAGTACTTTACTTATATAATATTTGTACAATCAATGACTAAATCTACTTCGGACTAATAAATTTAGTAACTTTTAAAGCTTTAGTCAAGAATGATTGAAAATATCACATAAAAACATCAGTTTACCGACGTCCGGTTCAAGTGGAAATCTGGCCAAAAATACGTCAGAAGTTAACCGTCTCACACGCTTGATACGATACCACAAACTTCACATTTTCTCTAAGATTTGCCCCCCATTTAAATATTGTTAGATGTTCTAAGGTAATTTTAACTAAAACACAATAAATGACAAATACGCGGCAAACCACATTCACGACTAATAATCTGACATTAATCAATCATACCAACCTAAAGAAAAGTATAATACGTCTATGTTTGATTAGCAAGTATGGTATTTGCTACCAAAATGCATCAGCAGTCATTTTAATTCGATAAGATTATTTCTATGCCTCAACGCCCTCAACGTTGGTACAAAGTACGTTCATGATTTATAATACTATGAGGTGTCGATGGGCTGGCGGGCAGTGATGGCGGTCGGTTCGAGTGCAATTTTGACTCGAAACTTAAAAAAATGCCTTCTTTTGCATTGCGCTATTGCACCAACAACAAACCCAACAATAGTAAAAGTACGGGGATCACTTTTTATCGGCAAACACAGATTTTTTAAATAACATGATTTTTTCTGTAATTTAAATGATACGCGCCGATGGGGGCCATTATTTCAAAGATTTAAAATGTAGAAGTGACAATTTTCTAAGACTATTTTGCCTTATTGGTAGAACATTAAACTTACTAGACTTACTGATTTGAAGCTTTAAAGATCTTAATTTTTGCGCCAAAATCGCAGCAACCATTTGCTTTTTTTTTATTTAATCGTTTTTATGAATATTTTTATTTGTAACGTTTAGTTGCTATTTAGATCTTAAGAAGTTCTTTTGAAATCTCAATTTTGTATACAGCCTAGGTATTACAAGATTACAACTATCAGCCTTGGTTCAAAATTATTTAATACTAGCCCGCCCGCGTGGTTATAGGAAAATGTAAATATTGAATTTTCCCGTGGGAAATTAGATGTTTTCCCGCTGGAAAAAGTAGCCTATGTCACTCTCCAGCTTGAAAAAAATACCATTCACTTGACCCGTTTTTTATTATTATTTTGTGTTTCTTCTAAAATAAATCTAGCGGAAAATTACTTTCGTAAAACGTACTTTCAGTACCTATTAATTAAGCCCACATCACACTGGCGCGGCCAGGCCGTCTTTAGCTGTCAAATTTACTATTGACCGCCACCGCAGGCCGCGCCAGTGTGAATCAGGCCTTAAGAATAAATAGGTGCCTAGCAACCAAGATTATATTATTATTTATAGGTTGTCAGTGTGCATGAAAAATCTTTCACTACGTAAAGTTTGTTGTGGACTTATTAGAAATGGGTATTTCTAGTTAAATTGCGTGTGCGTGTTTTCAGTTGTTGTGCGATTTTTCGGACTCCGCTATAGGTACTCCGCCACTATACCTACGCAACATGTAAGTCAAACTGACCTCAAAGTTGTTCACCATCGCCTCCTTTCCGCTGTGTCATTGCTAACCGGTGCTGGAGCTCTTGCTGGCCCTGAATGAATTCGCCGCCATAGAAGTCTAAGTACTCTAAGTAGCGCCGCAAAGTGGTCCCACAGAATGAGCGCTATTGCCTTTATGCGGGGTTGGGGGCGGGGTGTCAAAACGATGCCAGACAGCCGTTTAGTTCGAACATGCGCATACTGGGTTTTGGGCACGTGTTTGGGTAGAAATTTGTATGGAACTCGCATTCTATGATTTTTTCGTTCGCTGTGTGGTACATATACTAATGTGAGTCTAATACCTCAATGCGCCTGTGATGCATATAAATAAATTGAGCTTCCGATTACTAGTTTAGTCAGTAACAACCTGAGGTACTTATAGATCAATTAACGAGAGCATGGAATTGCATATGTAGTAGTATTGTAAGTTTACAGGCATTCTATATTTGAATTTTCTATTTTCTCGTACTACCACTACAAATGCAATTCCATGTTCTCGATAATTCATCTATACCTAACAACTAACCTTGTTGTTTGTCGCCTTCCGGCCGTCCGGTATGTAATAACTAATAATTCTCTGAGCGGTGCTCGATGACAGCTCGTCACGAGCTCGTTGTTGTGGTGCACCGTGTTGGCTCCATGACTCTAAAATAGGTAACCTATCCGAAGTAACATTAACTTGTTACCCGACTCCTCATTCCCTTGGAATGGAAGCTTGATCAGTAGGTTCGTGTTCACTGCTACTGAATTGGCTCTATAAGTAACTTGTCCGATCCAAACTAATCTCAATGATATTGACTAACACCTCCTTTCTAGGGTACGGTACGCGGTTACCAGCGGACGCGGATTGGTGCTTGATTGCTAGCTTGCCCGGTACGAGGTTGCCGCCACGATGGGCTCAGGCGGCACACAGTTTTCTATTATTATCGGAGACTGTCCGAACTAACCTCAAAGTTGTTCACCGACACCTCCTTCCCGCCGTACGGTATATACGCGGACCGGTGCTTCATGGCTAGTTTCCCGGGCACGAGCTCACCGCTGTGGTGCGCCCTGATGACGCAGAGCGGGCTGCCGTCCCAGCCCTCTTTCCCGGCCACGAACGCTCGCTCCGTCAGCCCGGGGGCGGAGAAGCCGGTCGCTGATACCCAGTCTATTGGATCTGGAATTCATATAAAGGTAATTAATACCTACTTATCTATTTGATTATCTCTCACTTATAATAAATCTCTAAATTAAAAAAGAATCAGCCAGTATCAAACTAAGCATTGAGTTGTCCCGAATGATCTCAGCTTCCCATGAACGGAAATACATGAAACTTTATTTACAAGTACATTATTATTCTAACTTCCGTTTAGAATAGATTTTATCCGACTGCGACGATTAATTCATTTATGGAAACATTTGACCTCATTAAAATTATTCATTTCTTCTGCTTGAAATCGTAGCCGCCATGTCTGTCAACTGTCAGTGACGTCAAAATGGCGGCCTTGCCATAAGTATCCGACAGTAATAATTTCGATCCGGTGTTGTGATAGACCTTCACAATACGCATATTAAAATCTAAAGCATAAAAAAATAATCGATTCTGATATGGAAACTTATATGCGCTAAATTCGTATTGAGGCGTAATTTCAATAAATGTATCAACAAATTTCAACAAAATAACGTCAAACGTCAAAAGTCTGACTCTTCCTTTTTTTTATTGGCATGGCATAGCGCTGGTCTCGCGTTCAGCCATAAAGTCTATTTTGAGTTTCTGCAAGATTACACGCTGAGTATTTGTCACGATTCTGCAAGGCGATCACAAGACGGCGCGCGAGCTCTCTCGATTTTTCTCGCACTATACGCTCGCACGTCTCTTTCTAAGTTGTCTAATAAGAGAGAGACGGATAGTTCGAGAAAAATCGAGAGAGCTTGCGCGCCGTCTTGTGATAGCCGTGCTGGTTTGTCAGTATTTATATTTATCAGCAATAAACAGTATGTATTAAATCAAAACAGAACGCTCTTTTTATAAATATTAATTATCAAGCGCGTCCGTATTAGGGCGGTATTATAACTTCGTACTTTACGCCTTCAAGTTGACATTCAGCCGATATAGAGAGACACTGAAACTGGCCAACATACAGGAAAATACTTTTACCACGAAGCCTACAACACAAATTTCATTAAGTTGGCAATGGCGGGAACATACATAATATTTGGCAGAATGTGATAGTGCGATCTGAAACATTGTAATATGAAAAAAAATGACATTACTTCATTATTTGTAATAATTACTTTAATGGAAAAGAAAGGGTCTCGGACTCGCGTTATGGTTGTTGAACTTACCTAGTGGTTAGGTATAGTTTGGAAAATATAAATTGGCCGTCTGTTGTCTAATTAAAATAGATTTTTTGTTCCGCGTAAACACTTACCAGTCAATGGGTACTCGAAAGGATTATCTATTATTAATTCCTAAACAAATCTTTACCTGAGAGTCGGAGTGACCCAAGATCATTTCGGTCATCACGTTATTTATTTATTTAAGTAATATAAAACAGTGTTAAAAATATGTAGAGAAGAAGATCTACTTATATACTAAACTTTTACCCCCTTATTCATAAAACTTAAAATACCTCTGTTAAATAAAGCGAGTTTTGTTCCTTTGTTACTAATTTAAATAACAGAGTGATAGATAAAGACAAACGAATTTAACGGCATTTCAGCTAAAATAGGTTATACATTCAACGTTTTACTTGATAGGCTAAATTAGAACTGCATGTGTCCTATGTCCAAGAGAAGAAATGCGTTAACTCCCACCACATTACCATGCAAACCAAGTTGCAGGTACAGCTAGTCATAAATAAGAGCCAATATAATAGCGGAGTTCCGAAATGGAACCATCATCATTCTCCTAGCGTTAATCCCGGTTGTGCCTTAAAGGAGGCCGGGGTCCGCTTTGACACCTAATCCTAAGATTTAGCATAGGCACTAGTTTTTACGAAAGCGACTGCCATCTGACCTTCCAACCTAGAGGAAAACTAGACCTTATTGGGATTAGACCGGTTTCCTCACGATGTTTCCCTTCACCGAAAAGCTAACGGTAAATATTCTGTACATAAGTTCCGAAAAACGCATTGGTACGAGCCAGGATTCGAACCCACGACCGACGCTTGACAGCCTGAACCACTAGGCTACTGTAACTTCAGTTCCGAAATGGAATACGTTTCAGAAAAAATATTTTATAGGTAATTGTAATCCCATAAAACCATTCCATGTAAAAAACTTAATCACACTACCTAAATGATGATACGTGAACTATTTTAAAATCCAAAAAGGTGAAAAAAAAAATTGTTTTCATTTAATTCCGTATGTCTAATCTACTCGTACGATGACACCCCGTGTTTTGCCCGTTGTCCAAGAAGAATTTTTCTTAATTTTTTATAAAATCAATTGATATGAAAGAAAGGTATCGCCCATGGCGTGGGACTGGCCGCACGCCATGGGCGATACACAAACTAGAACTAAATAGTAGGAAGAGTGGAGTGTTTCTTCGCGGATTGGTGATCTGTACCAAGAGAATCTAATATGTAACAGTTGTGGTTGCGGTGGCGACACATAGCTCGGCTGCGTCGATCGATACCACCGGCAACATCGGCATTGACATCATTACCGGCAACCCTAGCCTGTCAAGCCTGTCATTGTGTGTATACCAGGATAACGCTGCTGCGGTTGTGGTTGTGGAGGCTGCACATAGCTCGGCTGCGGCGCGGGTACCGGGGCCGTCTGTGGATGTACCACCGGGTACACGGGCATTGGCATCATCACTGGAGCCGGCACGTATGCGTACCCGCCGGGCGCCGGCGGTGGGCGGTGCGGGTATGTGTACCCGGGATGGTAGCGGGGAGACGGGCCCCATGGATCTGGAAATAAATTACATAAATACACATTATTGTTGGCTAGCACGAAACTTTTTTAAGATATACCTTACGGTCTAAGCCCAAGCCAAGCCTATGGGATTGCTATTTTCAAATATGTGCTTTCATGTTTAATTACATTGATCTTATACATACATACTCGTCACAAATATTTTTTATTTTTATTTGAGTTCGAGTAAATTAGAGAGCGTATAAACGAAGACTAATAATACCTACTACGAATGTGGTTGTAAGACTTGTAAGTATGTTTATCTATGCTTTGGTTGGTACGTTGGTAGGTTATCATTTGATTTGAGAAAATAAATATACCATCCCATCCTTACAATATTTGATTTGACCCTAACTATACCGATGTCACTTTCAATAATGACTATTATCGGAAATCAAAATGCATAAGTTTTAATTTTGTTACAATGTCCTTTGTTCTCGACGGTTATCGTTAGATAAGAGAATAAGCGTCAGGAGATAACCGTGATTCTTCATGCATTAGTCAATAAGTAAGTACCTACGTGAGGCATTTTCAAATAGTTCTTTGTCCGAGTAAATTACGATCACCAAATCGGAATACCCATCTACTAAACATTTTCACTCCACTTACTGGTCACATCATATACATTCTACATAAAAAGTTTGTTTTGTGCAAAAGTATAAATAAAAGCCAAATATAAACAAGTACCATAATCGTAGGTAAAAAACATATTGCAGTGGGTACTTACTGTGAGACATTTTAAAATCGGTGAAATCCAAATCTTGAATCGAAAATTGTTTACTGGCCAGGCTCAGTGTGTTTACAACTAGGAAACAAATCCAAAACAAGCAGCACAAATGTAGGAACCAATATGAGCTCTTTTTTATCCATATCATGTGTTATATCCTTTATCTTTCGTAACTTTGATAAGATAAACCAATACTAAAGAAGTATTTTCTAGTACTTTACCCACATAGGATATCCATACTTCCATACTAATCTTATAAATGCGAAACTGTGTCTGTCTGTCTGTCTATCTGTCTGTTACCTCTTCACGCTCAAATCGCTGAACCGATTTGGATGAAATTAGGTATAGAAATAGTTTAAGTCCCGGGGAAGGACATAGGATAGAATTTATCCGATTAAGGAATATTTTAATAATGTCGGCAAGTGAATAATGTTACCGTGTGTTTTGTGTTAATAATATTTTATTAGCTTTGTATAAACTTACTTATAATAATTAGTTAGCCCTCTGCTCTGTTATTGTTGTGCCCTTGCAGGGTGTCACATGTATACCTTACTCATGTGTTAATTCCATCCAATCTTTGTAATGTGATATGCAATAAACGATTCTATTCTATTATATCCCGAAAATCATCCCCTTAAGGGTGAAATGGGGGGTGAAAGTTTGTATGGAGCTACGATATAAACGAGTTCCACGCGGATGGAGTCGCGGGCAGAAGCAGAATTTATAATGATTCAGTCAATTTTTTGATGACTCAGTCTTCCTCCTTCGAAGAGAAATAATTGCGCAACGGACGGTTTTATCTACACTTATAATAAATCTCTCAATTAAAAAAAGAATCAGCCAGTATCAAACTAAGCATTGTTCTGTCAGGAATGATCTCAGCTTCCCAATATGTTTTTTTTTACAAAGTACATTATTATTCTAGCTTCCGTTTAGGGTAGTTTTTATCCGACTGTAACGAATAATTAATTTTCCGAAACATTTGACCTCATTAAATTTTAATTTCTTCTTCTTGAAATCCTAATAGGGATGCGGACTAAGATTTGTTTACGATGCCATTCGAACCAGTTTTTGGAGAGGAACAAATGTTTGTATGAGAGCAACTAAAGAACACAAATACGCAAAAATTTGAGACAAACATTGACGTCGCTGGCGGCAGCGGAAAACGCTTCATACTGATGACGTACCCTCGTACACAAGTGGCATTTGTACCTACTAATCGACGTATGGAAAATCAGGTAAATTGTTGTTTCGGTCGCGAAATACTGCGTTTAACCTTTTCAGCGCCAAGAGCCACTAAAGTGGTCGAGTGCTGTCGTGCCCACCACGCCAACAACCCATAAAAAGGTCGGAATAAAGTTGTACTTTGATCATGAATAAAATCTATCTAATCATGTTTTGCACAGCACTACGAGATTCGTCATTTTTGATAAGGCAACAGCTCTTGGCGTGTTGTGAATGATCACTTCATTCAAATATGAGAGCGTTGAAAAGGTTAAGTACATAGTTGTCATACAATTTTGTTTCTATAAAAGCGTAAGGATTCTATTGGTAGCTTTAAATTTACTATTGGACAATAAAAAAAATGCATATTTTTTCCAAATTTTAAGGTTTATATCTTTTTATGATTTTAATTATATTTTATAATTTATACTTTATTACGATAATTTGATGGTTTACTATCCGTTGCAACACTACGTTATCAATTTGAACATGAGGCCGCATGTCTATTGCCATATCTGTCAACTGACAGTGAGGTCAAATGGCGGGCTCGCCATGCTACCCAACATTAATAATTTCGATCCGGTGTGTGTGATAGACCTTCACAAAACGTATACCACTAAACGATAGAGCATACAAAAATAATCGTATCTGATATGGAAACTTACATTCGCTAAATTTGTACAGTAGAATTATTTGGGGTTTACCACTGACAAATAGTTTGCCTTCATTTAATTTTCAACTTTAACCTCATACAAATTAACTAGTTATTTCTAAATCGGTAGACGCGGGTAACAGTATTCTGAAAATTGCTTTAATTATGACATTAAAGTTGAAAATTAAATGAAGGCAAACTATCTGTCAGTTGTAAACTAACAGTAATCGTACTGTATTAAGGTGTAATTCCAATAAATGTATCAACGAATTTTAACAAAATTAAGTCAAACGTCAAAAGTCTGACTCTACTTTTTTTAGGGTTCCGTACCCAAAGGGTAAACACGGGACCCTAATGACCCTATTACTAAGACTTCGCTGTCCGTTCGTCTGTCTGTCACCAGGCTGTACCTCAAGAACCGCGATAGCTAGACATTTGAAATTTTTACAGATGATGTATTTCTGTAGCCGCTATAACAACAAATACTAAAAAAAAAAAAAAAAAAATATTTAAGGGGGTCTCCCATACAACAAACGTGTTTTTTTTGCCGTTTTTATAGATAATGGCACGGAACCCTTCGTGCGCGAGTTCGATTCGCACTTGGCCGGTTTTTTTTTACTGGCATGGCATTGCGCTTTTCTCGCGTTCAGCCGTAAAGTCTTTTTGAGTTTCTTCAAGATTACACGCTTAGTTTTGTCACGATAGTAATATTTTTCATCTCTCATAGTCCGAAAGTAGGTAATTGTTTATCTAAACCACAGAATAAATAATAGTACAAGTACAGAAGACCCTCTGTTTTGATGTTCACGAATGCCGCCTTTTTACGTGCCTATTAATTATTATTAGCAACGGACCGCACGCCAGCCGCGCGTCATTGAGTTCTATTGCCCGGCGCGAAGGTCGACATTACTCCGCACCTTGCCGAAGATAGGGTTGTCACTTTTTTAAACGTCGTCGGTGGCAAACGAGCGTACGGTCCGCCTGATCGTAAGCGGATACGGTAGCTTTGCACTATTATCTATTCTGTGGCGCAAGCATCGACTATGTGCATAAATTTTACACTTAGCAGCTACTTAGGTAACACCAAAAACATAACAGGCGTGTGACCGCGAACCGTAACGAAGATCGTAAAGTCTATCTCCGTCTCTGTCACACTTACTATTCGAGTGACAGAGACGGAGATAGACTTTACGATCTCCGTTACGGTTCGCGGTCGCACGCCAGGTGTAAATGAGTCCAATAAGTACTGATTTATTTAATCACAATTCGGGATTTTCGTTCGATGTATATGTATACATATGTAGATATGCCGTTGACAGATACCTATTTAATTCAAGTATAACACTGTGCTGTTTTACTTGATTCTTGTGTTCGATTTACTATGAAAATATAGGTAACATAAATGAGCATTTAGTGCTTACTACCTCACCTTTCGGTATCCTTTTCACGCGTCGGAACATAGAAAAACGTGCAATCCGAATTTTGGTCATTGTTTGTGCAATCCGCAGCAATGCAATATACCGTTGCCCTTACTTTATACATCGTATTTACGCGCTTGCGACGTTGGTATGCGGGAGACACGCACGCGAGTGTCGCGGGCCACGGCGGGGCAACCACTGAATAAGCCGTACACTGTGCGGCGGCCGGCATGTACTTATAATTTCACGCAGATCGGCGGAGTGACCCCCCCCTGTCTAAACTGCGGGTTGAAAGTGAGGCATGTCGCCCCTAGGGCTGAAAAGTAATAAAAAATAAAAAAGCAATGGCAGAAACCTGTACAGCCACAGTTTCAGAAAATTGTACCCGCCGACACACGTTCTTCTAATTTTTTGTGCAATTTTACGGAATTGTATTTATTAAAATATAAATGATTTGAGAATATGTATAGTCGTTTATTGTAACTACTTTCTTTGTGATTATAACTAGGTACATATAATTTGTATTCTTTTGGAAAGAATTGCGAACTCCACCGACTAAACGGTGACTGCCGTTTTTGCTGATTATGCTCGGCGCAGTCTTGTACTGTGGATTTGAACCCAATTAATTTTGAGTAAGTAACTCATTATGTTCCCCAACAAAAGACACTGTACCGTCGTAGTTCTAAGTAACAAACTGACACTATTGGAACGCAATAAATCATTATTATTGATTAGTCACTTTAACTCGTAACTTTTAACAATTTTACATAGAAAAACATCAAAGTAAACAACAATCACAACAATGATAGATAGATAGATAGATTAAAACGTGTATTTGTTTGCTACAATCACACAGAAACAGAAACAACATCGTATAAAAACAAAATAATAACAAATATTCGATACACAATATGGAACAGAATAGACATACAATAACATACCAAAAAAATTCAACATACAAATTGCTGTGTGCGTTGCAGCAAAACAAAAGGGTTCATGGCTCAGTTATACGCTTCGTTCTTTCGAGAGAAGCACTGATATTCTGCCTGAGCCCGAGACACGTAAGTTCAGTATCACAACAGACTTCCAAAAAATAAAAATAACTAAATCAAAACTGTACTGAAAAAAAAATACTTAAAAATATTTATATAGCATTCTTCCGTTCATGCCAGGCGAAATTCAATCTTATAACGGTACGTCGTGGCAACTTGTGTGAAGTGTAGTGTATTTAGGTGAGTAACATCAATTTCACGAAGTAAAATACTTAAATAGAAGGTAACAAAATTAATAATAATTATAATTAAAATAAATGTGCTCGCAAGTAACTAACTACCTATTAGCACAAAACTAAATTCTGAAATCAGCAACAAAACAACCGTAAGGTATCCCTGCGCTCTGTGTTTGGTCAAAAGTATTTTTTTAAATGATATTTGATAGCATTTTTGTTATTAATGCGTCTGACAGGAGGCGGAATATTATTCCAGCATTTGGTTGTGAGATACCTGAAACAACCGGTAATAGCTACAGTTTTGTGAGGGTGCACTTCTAGAAGACACCGTCGTGCAGATCTAGTGCCATGACGACTGTGAAACGAGGAGATATTTATCTTCGAGAAAAGATATCCTGGTTTTTCGTATTTCATGACGCATGAAACAGTAAATATGAAAGATGTAGGTGCCTACGAGAGGACTTATTAAGCGTCGATGATTTGTTAAAATACGGTGTGATGTGACTTCTGGGTGCTACCTATGCAATAACAAAAACGATAACAGGCATTTTGGACTCGTTGTATCAATCGTCGCATTTTTTCTTGTAGAGTCCATACACTATATCCCCGTAATTTAATTTTGACAAGATTAGTGATTTGCATAAAATCATGCGTACTTTCTCGCTTAAAAGGCTTCGTATCTTGTACCAGATACGAAGCCTTTTAAGCGAGAAAGTGCTTCAAGCGGAAAAAACACGACTTAACCAACATCCCCCACATGATTTTCGAACCTCAACTGGTTGTCCATCACGATCCCCGTTTCTAGCTTCATTAACGCGTTCGACACGCGAACCTCGAATATACAGTTGTGGGTTGCAATGCAAAATTCGAGATATTTGAGACTTCGAACCCAAAATCATGAATTTAGATTTTTGCGGGTTTTATAACAAGCCGTTTTTATCAGCTGGCGGGCAGTTTAAAATCCATGTGCGCTTAACATATGTACTAATGCGCATGTGCAAATAGCCAGTCCAGTTGGCTCAATTTGGGTTGCACAGGGTGGTTCCACAACACTTCGGGAGCTCAAATACCGCGAGCCATCCGGCTGCCTCTTGGACACTCAACTACGCGTCATTGCACTGAATAATAAGTTGGGCGGGAACTTGATGATAGGTTTTTGACATACTAGCTGTTTTATGATTATGATACCTATTATTGACAGTATTAATTGATTTCCTCGCATTTATGGAGAAATATCTGCCTCGGCGGGAACGACAATTCGTGGATTCCATTGTCGGATAAAACCAACTCATCCACGAATTGCTATAATTTTCCGGCCTCTGCAATAATGTAGGTACCTACTTTTACATACGAGTATATGCTTCTTTATAGTGTTCTTCTATTTTCCGTGAACACCTAGGTATCTTTAAAGTTCAATCATTTTAATGAAATTGAATAATGACTCGTACCTTAAAAATGAGAAATTGATTGGAAAATAATTACGTACCTATTTCAAAATTTCAAGTCAATACCTGTTAAACAACGAACGAATCATACCTGCTAGCTTCGAAATCTCTTCAGTCGACATTCAGCTGTACGATGTTTTATTATTACTTCCGTGCTTTTAATTGGTTGTGTAGTATATTTGGGATGAAAAAACCATTTCTTATGCCAACTGGGGAGGCCTGCAAAATAAGCTATTGGAATAAAATTTGGTCGGTTACAGTGATTGCTATCTTTATAGCTGTAGATTTCACATCGATCAACGTAACTACAAAAACGGGAGATATCAAAGATAACTTACAAGACATTGCGGATGCAAACGATTTAATATTCAACATAATTATTATAACCATAGACTTTTTTCTCGATTCAAGAGTGTGGTCGGAGCTTTATATGACCTTTAATAGTATTTTCAGCCGGTTGAGTTTAAGTAATAAAAATTTAAAAATGATTTCGTTGAAATTGTACTTGTGGATTTTTTTACCCACTGCGATATCCGTCTCTTCAACTTTGATGGAAATTGTGATGCCACATTCATCACAATATGTCCTTCTCATTAAGTTCCCTGGTTATTTAGCAACTTTGCATTTAATGATACATTTATTCTTGGTGTTGGCTGTCTTAAAGGTTTTAAATCATAAACTGATCAACGCCAAGCCGTTTCATGTAAAAGACTCCGATTACCCGTTCCTTAGAAAGCAGCAAAGCATGTGCAGATATATTTTTAATATTGACATTAGTTTCATGACGGTTGACGACTTGAGAAGCGATTATAGTATCAATTTCTTGTGTAAAGTGTACGATGATCTTATCACTTGTATTCAATTTTTGGAGAAGCTACATGGAAAACAGGTAAGTTTTTTAGCTCACATAGTTGTATTGCACGGTGCACATTATGAGTACCTAGTTCAAACTTATTTATACAAACGGAATAAGCAATTTTGACGTCTATAACATTGTATCCGAACGGTAAGAGTAAATTCAGTCAAGTTCATTCTGCATGGAAAGTAACCCTAATTGATTAACATTTTGCTGTTAGATATTTGACACTAAATTTTCAATGATAATTTATTATTACTCGTAGTATGCAGACGGGGGAGGAGCCATCGGTAGGCTTTTATTCTCTAGTTGGCAGAGACTAACCAATAGCCAGCATGGAGTAGGTTACCTACTTTCCGTCCAGGTGGACTATCAACGTCAACTTTTGCAGTGAAAGTCTCACATTTGTTAAATCTTTAGTTAGAATGATAATCGAACATAATTATTGACAATTCTGTTCTTTTTAGATATTATGCACGATTTGGCTGATGTTCTCCGGTGCTGTGATTGGAGCCACTCTGATAAGTAGCAAAGAGGTAGGTTAGGACTTTTGTTATCAATTTTAATTACTATTTACCTATAAAATACCTTATGGATCGGTCCTCTCTGTATTGCAGACAGCACATCCTTGGATAATAACGATCAGGATTCTACTACCATTTATTTGGTTTAGCCTTTGCTGTTTTGTGGATGATCAGTTACGTAGGGAGGTGGAGTGGACAGAAATTGTCATCATGAAGCATTTGATCGACTTTAAATGTGGTAAGTTGGGTCTTTATTTGTTTCGTTTTTTTAACCTTTATTTATTAAAAATATAAACTAATGCTATTTATCTGTGCTTAAAATCACTTAATTCGCTGTTTGTTTTAGATCTCCCAAGAAAGAAAACTTTAGAAACATTCAAACTCCTCGTTAGCACACATAAATTACAATTCACTGCTGGAAATCTTTTTTACGTTAACTACTTTATGATTCTTGGAACTATCATGAATGTTATCACCTACAGCATAATTCTGGTTGAATTGTCTTTGCCCTAGATTGATCAGTGAATTATAATTTCATTTTATTTATAATTTTGAAAAAACAATATCTTATCTACAACGAAAAAAAGGAGTTCGTGGAAATACTTTATTAAGAAATTATCAGTCATGGTCATGACTTACAATTGTAATACTTATTTTATAAGGTAGATAATAAATAATAAAATAAAAATCTTAATCAATCAATGCTATATCTATGTAGACTTGCTCAGCAAGAACAAAGGCATCCACTTCGATACCAAAATATGTTTTTGGTTTAGGATTGGAGCTTGTTTGGAGTAGATTAAAATATTAGTGTCGTCTTGGGCCCTCCTTGTTGCTGTCGCTCGGAGCGTGGGGTCTCTCGTGCGCCGGAGGGCGGTAGGGTTTGTCTCGCTCGTCGTTTGGTCCCGACATATCTTAAATAGAAATAAACTGATATGTATTTTACCTATTCAATAATTAGTAATTCATAAAAGATGTTACCAGAACATGTTGAGAGCAACAAAAATATACCCGAAGATAAATTATTAAGAGGTATGGTGTCTAGTCAGATTGATTACTAGGAGTACTCTTTTTCCATTCTCAGCCATGGCCAACTAGATGTCAGGTGAGAAAAGGAAGGTATGCTAATTTCTGGGAGCGCAACAGAGACAAAGTGTATGTTTCTCTGGTAACTGGTAAGTATACGTTACGACACATACATCTACTTGTCTCTGTTTCGCTCCCGGAAATAATCATGACGTCCTGCTTTAGTTTGACGTCTATTACTAGTGCGTAATTGTAATATTCGCAGCTTACGAGTATTCATGTAAGCGTAGGCCTGGCCATTATTAAACATGGAATTTCGTGTACTCAGACATCATCTTTACCTCTTTTTTGCAGGCAATTAGTTACTTTCGGAGCGATTGTCTATGTATATGTTTACTTAATAAAAAAAAACTGAAACACCTTTTTAATGACCTATCGATTGATGTACCCGCATGTTGACCTACAGAGATATTTTTTTATTATTTAATTAGGTAATCAATATATTTTTAAAAATCAACAATATGGCACCTACAAATAACAAACCAAAGTAGTTTGATTATTAAAGCACTACTTACTTGTAAGCTACCTTCCTTCAAATATTTGTTCCCAATAGGCTCGAAGTAGCTCCTTCAGACGTGAAGCTGGATATGAAGCCACGACTGACCGCGGACGCTTGAAGCTGGATATGAAGCCACGACTGACCGCGGACGCTTGAAGCTGGATATGAAGCCACGACTGACCGCGGACGCTTGAAGCTGGATATGAAGCCACGACTGACCGCGGACGCTATGTATACAACGAGAGAGAGAAGATAACAGTTCCTATTGAAATTATCTCATAAAGTAGCTTCTATTTGGGTTCGGGCTTACCCAGATAACAATACGGAACAAATTTTACGTGTTGTATCTTAAGAAGGTACCTATAGATAAAGGTCTGTGATCTGTCTGCCCGTTTGTTTCTTAATAATGTATACACGGGTCTAATACGATATTTATTTCCCTTTATTACTAACGTTTCGACAAGGGTTGCACCGGCTGTGGTCTCGGTCGATGATGAGATGACACGAAGTTCGGTGCAACCCGTCAGAAATAAACTTAAATAAATATGGCTCAGATCTTTACCAAATTTATGTAAGACCGCCCTGTAGCTTACAAATCGGATAAGGTGTTAAAGAATTATCAATGAACATAATTGTAAAGGTTTTAGGCATGTGTTTGGGTAGAAATAAGGATCGCATTCTATCCTTTTTTCGTTCGCTGGCTAATACTTCGGATAGAGTCAGGACTTTTGCACCACCTTGTATGTAGTGGCTCGGCGCGCGTGAGTAACAATTGTAAACCCGATTCCTATAGGTACAATACATTTACTTAGTCGAAAATAACCCATGGAACAAATCTAAAGTATGTCTAGTACTCATAGTAAAAGCACAGTCTGACTACATACATATCGTGGTAAAAGCTTTGATTAGTTTGAGCACAGTTCAAAGCGAAATCCTTTTGTGGAAAATTGTCCCCCAATATTTAATTATTATTTGTTATATTCGTTCCTCGATCCTAATTCACTTAATTAGATTAGATTCATGATCAAAAATTACATTACAGATTTGCATACATGTCAAAAAAATAAGAACTGGTTTAACGATCGCCAAAAACAGAGAAATATTAAGACAATGTCAACAAATGTAAGAACAGCACACGAACAAACCAAAAGCAAAAGAACACAAATATATCAACCTCTAGGTATCATCATTTTTTACAATACTTATTTAAATACGTGACATAATACATTTAAAGTCAAAATTTAAAAACCAATTACTTTAAGTTATTCTTATGGTACCTACTAATTTGTACCTGGCCGATGCGACGAGGGCGACCTGTTTCAAACAGTTAGGTACGTTGCTGTAGTACTATTTGTACCTACAGGTGTATATATGTACAATTTCAATTTCCCATTGTCATCGAGAGAAGCTGTATGCAAAACCTATAGTTTGTTATTAAGATGTCCCAAATATATTGATTGATCTGAGGGATTCCCAACAGCACCCTCACTGTCATCGGCATTCCTATATCTTATACTGACATTATCAGTTAAGATTATTCTTTGGGAAAAGTTAAGAGATAAAATATCAAGTTATACTAATCATATTTTATTTACATTCGTAGCGTATGTACCCGGTATAGTAGGTATGGTTCTTCCGCAATCTAGCAAGAACTAGCTACTATACAGAATCGGACTAGCAGGTGTTTGCTTTTGTTTGTTATTTGTCATGTTGACACCAAAACGCCAGTATACGCGTGTTTCTTAAGGTGCTCTTGCCTCTTACACAGGCGATAAAAATTGCCGAATCGAATTGCCGGAAATTCGGGGCAATTTTGACGTCACGGCCATTTCAAGCAATAGGGATGCGGACTAAGATTTTTTTACGATGTCATTCGAACCAGTTTTTGGAGAGGAACAAATGTTTGTATGGGAGCAACTACAATTATTAAAGAACATAAATAGTATAAATACCCAAAAATTTGAGACAAACATTGACGTCGCTGGCGGCAGCGGAAAACGCTTCATACTGATGACGTACCCCCGTATGACGTCACTTGTACAAAGTAGTTGTATCGTTGTATGGAAAATCCGGTAAATTGTTGTTTCGGTCGCGAAATACTGCGTTTAAGTACATAGTTGTCATACAATTTTGTTTCTATAAAAGCGTAAGGATTCTATTGGCAGCTTTAAATTTACTCTTGGACAATAAAAACAAATGCATCACTTTTCTAAACTTTCAAGGTTCATATCTTTTTATGATTTTAATTACATTTTATAGTTTATACTTTATTACGATAATTTGTTTACTATCCATTTAGCATCACTACGTTATCAATTTGAACATGAGGCCGCATGCCTATTCGAATATTGCTCGAAATGGAGCAATCATTGCTCCAGTATGGCGCCATTCTGGCCCCATTCAAATTGCCCCAAATTGCACTCGGGAAACTAGGCAATGGACACTTTCCTAATTTGAAAACTTTCCCGAAATGTGCGCTTTTTCAAACAGTGCACATTTCCAAAGGGCACGCTTTCCCAAAATGTACACTTTCCAATTTAGGGCACTTTCTCAAAAGGTACACATTTATTATTTAGACACTTTCTTCACACACACACAAATACACACACGTCTGTCCGTCTGTTTGCATTTGCACTATTTTATAGAAACCCTTAGACAAACAAGGACACCCCTACCGTGCCCCTACCCCTAAAGTGTACTTTGCGGGAAAATATACCTTCTGCGAAAGTGTACATCCTGAGAAAGTGCACCTTTTGACAAAGTGTACATATCGGGAAGTGCACTTTTAGACACAGTGTACTTTCTGGGAAAATGATCATTCTAAATAAATGCACCTTTACAGAAAGTGCACATTTCGGGAAAGTGTGTTTTACGAGCCTAACCCATTTTTTCTACTGTCTGCAGAAAAAAGTGTAAGTATGGCGAATCACTACGAGCTACTTTCCTGCGATCGGCGCGTCAGTGTCAATCGTTGCCTACATTTAATTTCCCATTGCCACCGCAAGCTTGATGGCTAATCCAATTCATTGTAAATTATCTAATTCATTGAACATACTCTTTATTCAACCAGAACCGACTACTGAAGATGAGTATTTAAAAAAGGACCTACAGGCATCTCCAGACAGAAACGAAATTTACCTCCCGAGAAAATTTAAGGATTTATACCCAGACTGTAAAACTTTAATAGAATATAAAAAAAGAAAAAAATATGGGATTTAAAACTCGTACTTACAACGTGTTAATTTAGTTATGTTTTTCATAATTGATTTGAAAGTATTCTGACGTAATCAATCTATGCATTCATAAATGTATCAGTAAAGTACATGAGAAAGGCGGAGTTACAATGAAATATATGTACCTATAAGTATTGATTAGGAAATATTCCGCTCCTTGTTGTGCTACAATGTTAAGGCATAATCAAATTCTCGTTACCTGTTAATTGTATTGAAACGTAGGTACATCTACACTATCTCCACTAATATTATAAAGAGGAAAGATTTGATTGTTTGTGTGTTTGTATTGAATAGGCTCCGAAACTACTGGCCCGATTTGAAATATTCTTTTACCATTAGAAGCCGACATTATCCCTGATGAACATAGGCTACTTTTTACCGCGGGAAAATGCTTCATTCCTACGGGAAAACGGGTAATCCGTGCGAAGTGCGGAAGTGCGGTGGTGAGCCAGCTCAGCGAGGACAGAAACCTCGCGTAGAGCAAAAGGGCAAAAGCTGGCTTGATCCAGATGTTCAGTACGCATAGGGACTGCGAAAGCACGGCCTACGGGTCGGGCAACTAGTATATTATAATCGTATAAATTATCTACGTAAAACATGGTAACGAATAGACTTTATCACGAAAAACCATTACTTAGAGCACCATCCTCCTCCTAGCGTTACTCACCGGTTCTGCCCTTAAAGGAGCTCGGGGTCCGCTTTGACACCTCATCCCAAGATTGGTATCACTCGCTTCGCTGCGTATTTTGCAAAATGCTTGCTTTTGCATTCAAGATTACGACGCAACTATTAGTATTTATTCAAAAACTGATAGCTGAACTTACTTAAATAATCATTTCTTAAACTAGGGGCTAACACAGTTCAAATTTTCATTTTCTATTTCTAAACCTATATAATAAAATAAATGAGTTTTCTCGGGAGTCTTTTTCAAATTTTGCAGTGAGAAGTGTCGTTTCGGTTCTCAGTTTTGCACTATATACCTAAACAAGAATCATTTGGTACATGAACTATATGAATGATTACGATTCACATCACCGAATCTTTTACGAGGGGCTGACATGATTGAAACCTAAGATTAATTTCAAAAACTTGATAAAACCTTCCGAGTTTTCTTAATTTTTTTAGTGAAAACAAGATTACATTATATTTTTTTACCGCAAACTGTACTTATATGTTGCCCTAAAAATAATATTATAGCAAATTATAACTTTTAGTTAACCCATAAAAAATAATCATAACAGGACATACGTTGCCGTAAATTTATATTTTTTTAAAAGACGTATAATTCACGCTGCACCGACGCCGCACGCCGAAATTTTTATTTAAGAGGTTAAGAAATGATTATTTAAGTACGTTATCTGTTTTTGAATAAATACTAATAGTTACGTCGTAATCTTGAATGAAAAAGGAACCATTTTGCAAAATACGCTTCCGCTTCTGTTTCTATAGGCATAAGACCTCTTAGACGTAGAAACTATTATAAGAAGAATAGTGACAGACCAGACTCGGACAGTATTGCTAAGATTCTTTTCAAAATAAATCGGGCTTGTGAATGTATAGTGTATGAAGTTTGTACGGAACCCCTGGGTGCGCGAGACAGACTCACACTTGACCGGTTTTTCCATATAAAATTTGTCATTTAGATCTACCTAACGTGCGTTAAATGCGTTACGTGATCGACCATCCAGCTTGTCTTGTCCGGAATCCGGACATAAATTATTATAGGTGAAAGACAAATCAATTACGCTATTTGATGACAGCTGACAGCCATGACGGCGATTTTCCTGAAGAAAAAGAAATTAAAAATTCAATGCGGTCAAATGTTTCGAAAAATGTATTAACTGTCGCAGTCGGATAAAAACTATTCTAAGCGGAAGACAGAATGATTATCAACCTATGCTTTAGCTGAGTTCCTTCGTGGCAGGAACAATGTTTAAAATGATACTGGCTGATTCGTTTCTTAACTCGGAGATTTATTATACGTGTAGATTATGGTCATGTCTGATGCTGATTATGAATAAGTAGATATATACGATTATTTATTACTACATACATATTCGCCAAGTTTATTATATCAGTGAGTCATTGTTAAGAAAATATCTGGTTGAAATGAAATAGTAGAAATACAACGTCAAAAGCATATAATTTCATCAACAGTTCTTCAACATACTCCGCAAATCATGTTAGTTTTTCAGCGATGTTTATTTGATTTTTTGACTTTTCATTTTCTGCGGGATTCTTCTTTTGTTCGTTACCCGCTTCCCACCTAAATTCTAAAGAATCAACTAAAGGTGTTCTTGGTACGACCATAGGTTTTTCAGGGGGTGAAGGCTGTTCTTGATAGTCGCTCTTTTGTATTAGTTTCCTAGTGATGACGAATGCCAATAATTGTATAATGGCTAAGACGATACATGGCAGTAGCCAGGCGTCGGCCATGGTGGAGACTGTTTTGCTGTACAGGTAGGAGTAGAGGGGGGACGCTACGATTAGCGTGGCCGATTCGAGAGCTCCAAGAACGCTGTAGATTTTACCTGAAAAATGTTTCTTTTTATAAGACACGTAATCATGGGATAAGATTTTGAAGTGGATGACCCTAGTCATTTCGCTGGTTACGCGACCACCTTCGGTTAGCGACCACCTGAAGGAGAAGGTTTTTTCTATTGAAGATAACATCAATTCTACACACCCTATTGAGACAATTACTTGTACATGCATTTTTTTGTTGTTTTAGAATAGAAATCTACTAAAAAACCGAGAAAATATTCTTTCAGTCCACCAACTCAGCTTAAGTGGTCGCCCACCGGCACATGAAATTAGGTGGTCGCTAACCAGCGAAATGACCCTACTTCTTTGCTCGCGTTCTTGTATAGGGGCACAGTTCAAAATGTATCACGTGACTTCCGGAATAACTTTATGTAGAGATGCCTAATCTGATTTCAAATAATTGTTTGTTACATGTTTTAATCCTTCTTTATTTGCCATTACATTAGTTGTTAATCACAAATTGTTATTTAGTTTATGTGGCGGACATGAATATAATCCTGAAATGACCGCCATTTCCAATGTATCGCGAGTCAAATGAGCTACGTCAGTCAATGTTGCCATACATACCGATTTATCTGTACTTAAATACAGATTTTAGTGAATTAATTCAGATATTTTACCGGTACACCATAATAGCAGGCTTGGCCGGTTTTTTTTATTGGGGTTCCATAGCCAACAAAGAAGTAAGGTAAACGTCCACTGTTTCGGCATGTTAAGCCTCTTACGAATTAGTATTTTTTTTAAGACAATACAGAACATGACATCGGTTTGAATTTTTTTGTGTGATGAACATTGATATCTTGCCTATTATGTAATGCAAGAATTATATAGTTTTAGTTTCAATAACTATTTTTTTATAATTTATTTGTAGACCTCGTATTTGAACCCCATTTCGTGATAAAATTTGGCTCTGCTCCTAAGTTTGTGAGTTCTTGGCCCCTGTTTCGGCATAAAGTTTTCGAGTGCCAGGTAGTAAGAGAAACGTTTTGTTTGTGAACCCTCATTTGTTATTTGATATTGAACAAGATTATTGACGAGGTAATTAACATGATTATTGGAAAAATCCAATAGGGGGTCTGGATAAAACTCGGTATTTAAAATCCCGGGACATTTTTTCTTTTTCCAGGACTTTTTTTATGAAATGTAAGGTTAAATAACTTATCCATTAGTACAGGGTCACCTTTTCAAAAATGTGTCTCACATAGGTTACCTATCTACGAGTATATTAACCAAAACTGTTTAACGTAAGATAAATATCTAGGCAAAACCTTTTGGACGTGACATGTAGGTATCTGTAAACGATATTCTGTTTAATAGGGTATAAAGATACCTTTCGCTTCTTTAAAAAAACCCTTAAAAATAAAGAAAGTCCCGGGAATAGCAAGTCCCGGGATATCAAATCTTAAAAATAATAAATATCTTCAATCATTTTCGTCAATATTCCTTAAACGTATAGTTAGATATTAAGTATGTATTGATTATCTATTTCTACGATTGATTAGGTAACGTAAGATTAAAATCTAGACAATGTTGTATGGGACACACGACACACTTTTGAAAGAGCAATTCTATACTGTTTAATAGGGTACAAAGTAAACTTTCATTTAATAATAATAATCCCGCAAAAATAATAGGTTCCCGGGATTTACCCAGGCAACACTATTGCATTATATCAATGCACATGTTACCTCTTCAAGAAGAATATCAAATAACAGACGAGGGTACACATTTGATCTGTGTGTTTGCCTACCAGTCCTACCACTATAGATTTCTCTGTCACGAACTTGGGGAAAAGTATTAAAAGTAGTAGTCCCTTGTTTCGTGTTACTATTTCTTGGATATTCCCGCAATCAATAATGTAGATCACCTTTAAATTATGTTCAATAACCATTAAGTATCCTATATGTAATAAATAAACATAAAAATACATTACAGGAATCGAGCAATAAACAAAATTATGCTGCACGTAAATATGCGAATTCACCTTCAAATTGTAAATTTAGGTCACGTTCAACCTCGTTTTACGAGAATTCAAGTGAATAAAACATATACCGAATTTAGGTCAATGAAAACGTCATTAAATACAATATCTGTTTTTTAAATTAACATTTACAATTTCTTAAGTATCATTTAAATACAAAAGATACAAGGATGTATAAAGAAAGCCCTTGATTCGGTAGTAACACGAAATAGGAGCCAGACGAAAAATATAATGACCGTTAGTTCGTGAGTCCATTTATTGCAATTTTAAGGGACACCTATACCAAAATATACTCTTATTTCTTATTAAATCCATTGTTAAGGAACTAGACGAAGCACTGTTAAGTTTTTTTTCAAATGGACTTCCCTTTCTCTTTCAATTCCCTTAAGAAGTCGGAGCGAGCACCTTACGTCAACAAGCAGTTCGCGCACACCGTACAGCTGTTTTCGGCCGACTGACAGTTTTCGACCGTTGTGTTGCTATTAGTTTAGTCGTTAAAATTTTTGAATTTGATTTTTTGGAAAGGTTTAATGATATTTTTTTTTTACAAATGTATAAATTAAATAAAAAATATTTCAGTTGCTTATTATAAGCCTCAGAAACAAAACTAACGAAATGACGTACTAGCACGAACTTATGGCCCGTTACCTTATCCACTTAAACTTAATTAACGGTTGTATCTCCGACACAACCCGCTTCTTTTTATAAATAAGACAGTAGTCAAAGTAGCAAAGTTAAGAAGGTGGAATGAGCGTCACGCCCACAGCGTTTTCTATGTGATATGATATTTATGACATACAGAGAGTCCCGGCTTGGCCGCGGGATACATTTCGTATGTTTACCCTAAAGATTCTCGAAAAAAAAAAATTGCCTAGTTTTTTACGCCGGTTCTTCTCGTGGTCGCTTTCTTTCCGATGGAAGTAATAAGCCTAAATTTTAGAATAAATAACTTTGACTACTGGTGAACGAATTTTTGTAATGGAATTAAGAGTTCCGGAGATTATCCCTACATACAAACATGCATAATTGCATACCTACCTACAAAGTCCAAAACAAAATCTACCTAAGACCTACGTTACGGCTTTGTGAGAAATCTTCTGATCTTTTAGCTCGATCTTTGAATGATTTTATTGACAATGAATATAATTATGAATGAATGAATGAATGAATGAATAAATATTTTATTTCAGGTCTTCACCGACCCATATAAGAGGTGTTAGTTACAATTTAATTTAATTTAAATTATTAATAATTATTAATTATTATTTTCAATTTATTTTATTATATGATAGCCACGAAATGATAACGTTTTACCACTGTTAAAAATTCCAAAATATTGTTATTGTAATAGTCCACAACAATACATACCTTGTTCGGTTGGTAAAATTTGCTTATTCAATATTGGCCTTTGCACCACTTGTGAACCCTGGCTTATGATGCCCACCAAACAAACTGAAACAATAATGATTATTGTAAGGTTTCATTTCACATCAATCTTTTGTTAATGATAGAACTAGTAGGCCAGTAGGTAGGAGAGGCAGCTCAGCACGCCCACCGCCTCGTCCGACAGCCGCAGCCGCCACTGCAGCACCGTCTGGATCAACATCGTGCCTGCAGGTTAACATTGCTACTGGGTACATACGCAGGAACACGACGTAATTGAAATTTGAAGCTAGCCGCGATGAGGCCGGAGGTGGCCAGTCGGTAGAAGAGGCAGCTCAACACGCTCATCGCCTCGTCCGACAGCCGCAGCCGCCGCTTCAGCACCGCCTGGATCAACATCGTGCTTGCAGGTTAACATTGCTACTGGGTACATACGCAGGAACACGACGTAAGTGAAGCTAGCCGCGATGAGGCCGGAGGTGGCCAGTAGGTAGGAGAGGCAGCTCAGCACGCCCACCGCCTCGTCCGACAGCCGCAGCCGCCGCTTCAGCACCGCCTGGATCAACATCGTGCTTGCAGGTTAACATTGCTACTGGGTACATACGCAGGAACACGACGTAAGTGAAGCTAGCCGCGATGAGGCCGGAGGTGGCCAGTAGGTAGGAGAGGCAGCTCAGCACGCCCACCGCCTCGTCCGACAGCCGCAGCCGCCGCTTCAGCACCGCCTGGATCAACATCGTGCTTGCAGGTTAACATTGCTACTGGGTACATACGCAGGAACACGACGTAAGTGAAGCTAGCCGCGATGAGGCCGGAGGTGGCCAGTAGGTAGGAGAGGCAGCTCAGCACGCCCACCGCCTCGTCCGACAGCCGCAGCCGCCGCTTCAGCACCGCCTGGATCAACATCGTGCTTGCAGGTTAACATTGCTACTGGGTACATACGCAGGAACACGACGTAAGTGAAGCTAGCCGCGATGAGGCCGGAGGTGGCCAGTAGGTAGGAGAGGCAGCTCAGCACGCCCACCGCCTCGTCCGACAGCCGCAGCCGCCGCTTCAGCACCGCCTGGATCAACATCGTGCTTGCAGGTTAACATTGCTACTGGGTACATACGCAGGAACACGACGTAAGTGAAGCTAGCCGCGATGAGGCCGGAGGTGGCCAGTAGGTAGGAGAGGCAGCTCAGCACGCCCACCGCCTCGTCCGACAGCCGCAGCCGCCGCTTCAGCACCGCCTGGATCAACATCGTGCTTGCAGGTTAACATTGCTACTGGGTACATACGCAGGAACACGACGTAAGTGAAGCTAGCCGCGATGAGGCCGGAGGTGGCCAGTAGGTAGGAGAGGCAGCTCAGCACGCCCACCGCCTCGTCCGACAGCCGCAGCCGCCGCTTCAGCACCGCCTGGATCAACATCGTGCTTGCAGGTTAACATTGCTACTGGGTACATACGCAGGAACACGACGTAAGTGAAGCTAGCCGCGATGAGGCCGGAGGTGGCCAGTAGGTAGGAGAGGCAGCTCAGCACGCCCACCGCCTCGTCCGACAGCCGCAGCCGCCGCTTCAGCACCGCCTGGATCAACATCGTGCTTGCAGGTTAACATTGCTACTGGGTACATACGCAGGAACACGACGTAAGTGAAGCTAGCCGCGATGAGGCCGGAGGTGGCCAGTAGGTAGGAGAGGCAGCTCAGCACGCCCACCGCCTCGTCCGACAGCCGCAGCCGCCGCTTCAGCACCGCCTGGATCAACATCGTGCTTGCAGGTTAACATTGCTACTGGGTACATACGCAGGAACACGACGTAAGTGAAGCTAGCCGCGATGAGGCCGGAGGTGGCCAGTAGGTAGAAGAGGCAGCTCAGCACGCCCACCGCCTCGTCCGACAGCCGCAGCCGCCGCTTCAGCACCGCCTGTATCAACATCGTGCTTGCAGGTTAACATTGCTACTGGGTACATACGCAGGAACACGACGTAAGTGAAGCTAGCCGCGATGAGGCCGGAGGTGGCCAGTAGGTAGAAGAGGCAGCTCAGCACGCCCACCGCCTCGTCCGACAGCCGCAGCCGCCGCTTCAGCACCGCCTGGATCAACATCGTGCTTGCAGGTTAACATTGCTACTGGGTACATACGCAGGAACACGACGTAAGTGAAGCTAGCCGCGATGAGGCCGGAGGTGGCCAGTAGGTAGGAGAGGCAGCTCAGCACGCCCACCGCCTCGTCCGACAGCCGCAGCCGCCGCTTTAGCACCGCCTGGACCAACATCGTGCTTGCAGGTTAACATTGCTACTGGGTACATACGCAGGAACACGACGTAAGTGAAGCTTGCCGCGATGAGGCCGGAGGTGGCCAGTAGGTAGGAGAGGCAGCTCAGCACGCCCACCGCCTCGTCCGACAGCCGCAGGCGCCGCTTCAGCACCGTCAAGATTAACATTGTGCCTAGAGGTTAACAATAATCCTTATTTAAAACGGAGTGACAATGCTGAATCTGATTAAAACAAAAACAAATCATTCAAAGATTATAATTTTATTATTTTCAAATCCTCTTTTGTTTTCGTGTTCGTTGGCCGGGTCAGAAGATATGGATGGATGTCAGTGGTTACTAACTAAGCGCTATCGTATATTGACATACACACTTATCCGTTCATCACAGTTATTGTGTTGACAGCAGCCGTAAAGCCTTGTTCGGACTAGCCTAGCATTTTAGTGCGAGTCTATACAAAACCTACGCGTACTTGCAGCAAATGTATGGACTCGCACTAAAATACTAGCATAGTCCGAACAAGGCTTTAGGTTGAGTTAGAGGCTTTCGGGTGAGTTGAGTTCTACCTAATAGTCAAGTTGTCCACTCACATGGCTAAGCCTGGCTTAAATGAGATCTAGTTTCCTCTGCGTATTATTACGTAAAATGGCAGTCGCATCTTTAAAATCTAGTCCCAACGGCAATTCTTGGTCTCCGGCAGTGGACTTCTTCATGAAGCTTCACCTAAGATAGGGAAAAGGATAGGTTAAAAATAAAAACAAAGCTTACCCAGAAAACTGACTATATTCCGGTAGGCGAGAAAGAAGCCAAAAGTGATGTCATCCCAATTGAACTTTTTCCTGTAGTACATGAAGGCCAGCATGACTTCGGCTGAAATTTAAAACGGATTCACATGATGTTACACCAATTATCAGTAGTATTCGTTATACTTTCAGTTGCTTAGCTAACATGGGCGGCACCCGGTACGGAATTTGTGTGGGTGTGGAAAGGGTTACCCCTATTTACACGACAAATCAAAGTGCATCTATACTAAGTTAACATTTTTAGGTTGGATGTTCACAATAAACACAAGCTTGTATTCCCAAAACGGGAAGGAAGAGCTGTAAGCTTTTTCAGAAGCCTTAAATTTTGTCTTGATACTACAAATGTTCACAATTAGTCATGAATCATTAATATTTTGATTAAAATAGAACTTACTAGACAGCAACAGCCTGTCAGACAGAGCCACGACCAGCATGAGGAATATGATGGTTCTCCTGAAGTCCTTCCTGCTCCGCACGAGGCACGCGACGGCCTGGAACGGCAACCGCCAGTTGAACACGGACACCTTGTTCGCAGTGTTCACGTTCACGTCCTTCACGTATACTACCACGAACACCAATGACGAAAACTGCAATTAAAAATGAATTATTTTGAAGAAAGGCTATTTCAAAGGGTGTTCTTTTGCAGCTTAAGTTTCTATGTTCATATGACGTGAAACCGGACAGGCGTGGAGGAAAATTGTGTGGGCACGCTACTCTGCCTTAAACCTTAAAGGATGATTAAGATGAAGCAGAATGTTTGACAATAAAATAGGGGAGGGGGGTTAGCTGTTACGCTAAGAAAAGAGGTGTGTGTGGTTTCGTTTACAGAACAAAATTATTAGAACAATTTCTCTTGTGAGGATCCATCGGATTTAAATTTAGATGCGCGTGACGTGAGAAAAAGCACAACAAACATTTTCTTGTTTGTGTCACGACTTTTCTTGCTTCACGAGCTAGACGCACCGGTCTTCATCTACCCGGGTTAGCCGTCAAATCAACTCAAATCGATCTTATTTATAAATCTGGCTCAACTTAACTAAGTGACAGAGGAAGAGGATTACCCCACGTTTTTGGGACCCCACTGTTAAAGAAATATAGTAGTAAGTGCTTGTCTACATTGGGTAGTCAGAACCAGACCACGGGACATAAAATATTAAGCCCATGGCGTTGTCGACCGGCGATTTGACCTGACGATCCAATGTAAAAGAGCGATAAGTAAGGATGCACGAATATCTGACAGGCAACAAAAAATTCTAAAGGCTGCAAGGGCCCTATCATGGCCCATCATGCAGGACAAAACTATAGAAAGACATACTTCCATGGCATTCCAACGCATTATTCTACTTAGACAGGGCCGGTCTTGTCAGACATTATTGCAGATGGTTGCTGAATAATCAGGGTAAGTACCTGCAGTAATAATGCAATGGGAAACACACCGTGGAATCCGAGCTGGCGGTAGAGCAGCGGGCCGCTGACGGCGCCTATGACGTGCGCTATCTGTATGGCGGCGCGGTGCGCGCCCATGGTGCGGGTCACGTCCCGCCCCGTCGCGTGACACACCTAAAACATTTCGATATCTATATTTCGGCTGCAACATAAAGATTCTTTCATTCATGAGAGGGTACCTGTGCCCAGCAGTGGGACGTATGTAGGCTGGTGATGATGATGATTCGTAAAGATTTGCTAAACTGTAGTTCCAATTTCCATACAAGTGACACCGGCTGGTCGATTACGTAACGCATTTTACGCGCGTCAGGTGGATCTAAATGTCACATTTTGTATGAGAAAATGACAGTTTTTGAGATGTCCTAACGTGTGTTCGAAAAGTTACGTGGCCTTCTGGTTTTCTTGACAACTTTGCAGAGTGCGATGCGTGTTTATCTTTTCTCACAATTTTATTTAGATTCAAGTCAAAACTACTTACTTACGTCTGGAAGAGTTTCTGGTCACAACCAGAAAGCTTCAATGATTAACTTTCGGGAATTGGAGATAACTTTTCCGTATCAGCTTGATTTTTAACGGTGCGAGAATGGAAGTTACGTAATGTTTTCACACAATATTTTTTAATGACGTATTCTGATTATTGGTAGGTATGGTTAAGATTATTAAGTTTTTTTAAATTATAAGTAAGTATACTTTGAACTAGGGTAACTTGTATTAAGTTACAGGTACTTGCACATGCATCATGAAAACTTGCGTGGGCATATGTAGCCATTTAACTGAAATATTACTTACATCTCCGATATGACTGAAAGCACCGGCCAACATCAGACCGAAATTTCCCCCCAAAGACATTGGTATCTGCACTGCGTACAGCGTCTGCATTGCATTGAATCCTGGGAAGATACTCATGAGAAGAATGCACGACGTCATCACACACATGCCCACAAGAGGCAAAATGATTATGGGCTTTCTCCTTCCACTGCAGTCACTCCATGGCCCAACAAATAATAACACAACGGTGGAAATTAGTGCTCCTACAAAACTCCGACTGACGTTGACTTGTGAAACCACCATCTGACTTGCTGCCTGAAATAAGTGAACATTAAATTATACAGCGAGGAATTCGAGGATCAATGTTTTGAGATTCCTGAGTTGTGATTGTGATAGTGACTGAACTACATAGTTTTATGTCTTCCCGTTCAGTGCAAAACGGTGTCCTTCGACTATTCTATGAAACGTCCCATATATTACGCTGTACGCCAAGCGGATGCCGTCCCTGGGCGTGTCATGGGACGCACTCAGAGACCGAGCCCGCCAGGGTATATAGAGACTATTGCTGGTTAACGGAATCTAAATCAACTGAGTAACCCCCCGTTTCCACTTGTCGGCTGTCGGGCCTGGATTTGAATCGGATGTACCGTTGCAGTGGCAGAATATAAAGCTGCGTTCACACTTGTCGGACACTAATTTGTCTGAGGCGCCGACACCCGATAAAAAATCGGACCCGACAGCCGACAAGTGGGAACCGGGGGTAAGGATGTCGATAATGGACTTTGGGTGATTTCTGATTGTTATAATAAATTAAGTATTATTATTCTTCTTGAAATGTATCTTACAACAAAACAGACTCCTTTTTTACAAGTTACAAGCTTTTATTATTTACTTTCACCTGTCCCGTTGTCTGTAATCAAATCTTGCAAGTTAAATTTGACCCACTTCCTGGTGACCGATTGAGCTGAAATTTTGGGTATAAGTATAGTTTGGATGATTTCAATATTATGGTACCATGGAGATGATCTGATGATGGAGAGAGAAGTTGGCCATGGGAATTCAGCACTTAACCGACGTAATCCCGTTCAGTTTGGGCTCGTTACAATCGTCTCAATGAGTAGTTGATGATGGTATACAGAAAAGTACAGTCGGCAATAAAAGCTTGTACCAAAATTGACAGAAATGAATTTTGTATGAATCTCACACTTACTTAGGTAATAATACTAATAATTGTATGCAACAATAAAATAAAACTATAAAAACTCGTATGTCCCCTAATCCTAAAAAAACTCGATAATGTACACATAATCTATTGCATTAGAGCATTATCGCGCGATAGTGATTGACAATGACATTATCAGCAAAATAGTACCTCGGCGCTTCTGAACTCTTCTCCGACACCTTTGTCACATATTTCTGGCGCAAACTTCAAGTCCACTATGCAAGCCGTGCGGAGGTACAGAATCTGCAGAGATGTTTGCGAAAGATTTATGGCCACCATGGCCCCTATTAGAACTGGTTCCATTATAATTTTCCATCTGTGTGACTGTGGCTCTTCTTTTTTTTGACATCCTGCGGGACTTTCGCCACTTGGACTGTAATGTAGGTAATTCAATCAAGTAATGTTATTAAACAAATAAGTTATACAAAATATTGGGACCTATGAATGTGAAAAGAAATGGTTTTTTTTAATCGGAGCTGGGGATTTATCTGACACATACGTTTCGCATCCCAATTTGATTTCAATTAATCCCAATCTGATTGAACGCTTTCTGACTGGTTGACTCGATGCGCGTGCATAATATTAGATTGAACTATAGGGATATTTATTTATGAAACTCGCTATCTCAGGTTTTCCGTACTTCTATATGTACTTATAGGTACTTAACATTAAGCTAAGTATGCATTTTGGTACCTTAACTTTTCCAACTCGTGGATATCGACACCGCTGTTCGCCATGATCCTCTGTTAAATCACTTGCACATCTAAAATAAAATGCTCTAAAATGGTAATAAGTCTTTGGTGGTTACAGATCAATAAAAACACAATAAACCCATCACAAGCACGCGTGTAAAAGCGAGTTTCCCGTATCGCGTTGCCTTTACATGTGAACAGATAAGATCCACTCTGTATTTGTTTTCGAACTAGTGGAAACAAGGCGGTGTTCTGTGCAAAGATAGTGCTAGGTGTAGAGGTCGGTAATACAATGGTCTGTCTCAAGCGAGACGGGATGCGAAACAGCTGATCCCTGTCGGTAACGGCCGGCCAATTGGTTTCACTTATGTTCGATTATAGAAATTGTGTAGAGAGTATGACTAGCATATATATTACTGGGAATACAATACAATACAATACAATACAATACAAATACTCTTTATTGCACACCTCACAAAAACAAAGCAGTTAAAAAGAGAAACAATACAATAACATGTAGGTAGAGGTAGACAACAGGCGGTCTTATCGCTGAAGAGCGATCTCTTCCAGACAACCTTTGGGTATCGGAGAAAGAGATAAAACTAGATTATGTAGTAGGTGGTGCAGAGATTATAATAAGCCAAAAATCAAAATAATTATATCAATACACGTACATAAATAGCTCTATATATAAACATACATACACAATCATACATATATACAAATAACACAAATAAAAATATATAAATATAATACATAAACAGTCAGCCAATAATAATAATAGTAAGACAATCGGGGTTAGGGGAGAGACAAATAATGTTCTTTAAGAAGAGATTTGAAGTTACCGATAGATTTAGCTTGTCTTATATCAAGAGGGAGAGAGTTCCACAGTCGAATAGCCTTAAAAGTGAACGAACTACTGTAAAATTTCGAAGATGACGAAGGCACAGTTAATAGCAAATTGTTAGAAGATCTAACAGAATTAAAATAACTAAAACGCTCTTTGGGAATGTGAGTATTGGAAGAACAAAATTTATACGGGGTACTATCGTAACATTTGGCCTTCAGTGTTAGCGGAAAGGGGCTCACATGGTCCCTTGTAAAGAGTCCGTTAAAACCACAGCATCACTTTATAACTTTCTAACTTGCCGAAAAAAATAAATTTTCATTAAAAATTTAAATCATGTAATTTGATGTGCTTTTCTAATTTAGACAAGTAGGTAATGAGTAAACAACCCAGAATGTTTGTGTAATCTCTAGGCTTAGGACATTTGGTAGCATACGAAGGTTCTAAAATCCATGGAGTCGCCGAATGTGAACTTTGGAAGTGAACTTCAAAGTATGAAGTTCTATATTAAAGGCTTAGGACTTTTTGAAACATATCATGCTTCTATATTCTATGGAATTTTTAGTTGTAAAATAATATATAATAAAGCAAAAAGGACATTTAATAAAAATAGTATAATGTAATATATTCATTAACAATGCATTTTATAACGGTGATATAAAAATTTAACCTAGAAAATATAACGTTAATTTCAACAGACGAAACGTGATCGGTCGAAACGTCGCTAAGCTTTACTCAACAAATCAAACTCAAAAATCGTTCATACTGCCAGTTTTTTTTGGTGACTGGCTTTTCACTTGCTTCTCTACGTTAAACTTTTTTAATTTCAAATTAGTATCACACGCCGAACAATATATGTGTGACTTATCTTCGCTTACCGTTAGTTCTTCGTAAGGTTTTATCCAACTTAGGATTAAACATCATCATTACCATCTATTCTCATCACCGTTATTTTGATGAGATATGCTATTGATATGGTTCACAACAAACATTTTTGTCGCTGTAAAATATACATCACATAAGGAACAATGAATACTATATTTTTCTTCATTATATTTTAATTCCTTAAATGGCTCTATCCAGTATTTAATCTCAGAAGTAGGAATATTATTCATTTAAGATAAAATCAAAAACTAATTTGACGGTCTCGTATCAAGTGTCAACTGATTATGTCAATATTTTTTAATTTTAAATTGCGATTTAATTTGCACTACTCACTAAACACGGGCATTAAAGAGGATGTATAACTAGATAAATAATATTGTAGCATCACATGTGATCAGTAATTAGTATTTATATAGGTTTGTGATTGATAACATTAATTACGTTCGATTAAAATGCACTCAGTAACGATGTGACAGTATGTATAAATGTTTATAGTTGATAAGACATCATACTTTTTGACTTTGACTTTGACTTCGAAATTTTTACACATGGCGACTCCAAAGATTTGAGAACCACGGTATGCTACGAAAAGTCCTAAGCCTAGTAATCTCTTACCCAATATCTTCAGAGAGACAAATATCGATTATAATGATAATTTTTGTCTCAATACCCTTCTATTGAAATAGTCTGTGCCCATTCAGGTTGACTGATAGGACAGCTTGTATTATTCTAAAGAAGGAATTTCTCGTGTGTGACTGTAACACTTCGAAATCTGCCATCAGATGCTTACCTACAAGAATAGAGACACAGAAGTCTCAAATTAGGTAATACGATTTCTGGCATATAATAACTGTTGAAAAAGAAACTGCATACTTATATACCTTAATACTTAGTTAAAGCGAGTTTCATGTGTCTACACAATTTGTATTATCTGTCATTGTCATTACGAGCGATTACTATTAAACTTTTAGAGACATAAAAAGTGACTAATTAGCAGGCACATACTTAATAGGAAACGAAACTACATTCTAGAAATATTAGAACTTCGGCCGTTTTAGTGTCATTGTCGTACATTAGTAGACAGAGTAACACTAGTCGGCTGCGATAAAGCACCTATCTAGAGGCATATCATCCATAGGCAAGCCGCAGCTAATTATTGTTTATTTTGTCCAAGGGCTGCATGATACGGTGCTCAAATGAATCGAAATAAGCAAGCCCGTGGAAATCGAGTTCGACTCTTCACCACTGTCTAGTAAAATGATTGCTCAGTAAAGTATTTGAACGTAGTTATTTCATTCTTCATGTTTAAAAAGCCTGCATCATTATGACTGTACCTATCCGTTTTATTTGTGTAAATGTCGTACGTGATAATCACCACGAGTACTACCGCTCCGCTCAGCGCTTGCGTATCGTCATGATAAGCAAATGATAATTGACGCTGATATCAGTGCACTTCCGCAATAAGAATACAGGTCAGACTAAATATTTATAACGATTGTAACGTGAAAATTTATCTTCATTGTGATTCGTAGATCAATGAAGAACTCTGCGGGCCATGCCATGCAAGCCATGGAGTACCGTCTAAAACCACTCTCTGTCTTAAGATATCACCGGTGTGTAACATACGTACTTGCTATTGCCAAAAGATCATCCTATAACGTGCACGATCTGATACATCTTCTGCGACATTACTCCATGCTTCTTTGTTGTTGGACATGCCGTTAACGACGCTTGAATCAAATGATAACTAGCAAGAGGCGGCCAGTAGGGAGACTCGTTCGGGGTACCACGTGGTGCACTCAATCTGACATTCTATTGCCAGCTGTGCAGTGGTGGACTTCCTGACATTGACCTCTGTATTTGAAACTATTCGTAGTAACTTTTCATGATCGGAGGTCATAACGCCTAGTTTGTTATACAGGTTTGCCCAAAAATACGTTATCAAAGAATTAATAGAATGCTTTCCTTTTATAAAAATATCGAATTATCTTTAAAATATTCTCCTTCAGTTTCACAATATTTGTTAAAATTATCAACGAATAATAATAACAGCCCAGCGCTTAGTTACTGCGCGGTGTCAAGATATTATATTTGTGGGTGAGCGTTGAGGTGAGCTCAAATCAGTTATTACATATAGTGGCTAGTTGTTTTTTCGGAAAATATTGAAAATTGACGTGAAAATAGGTCTAGTTCTAGTGACGAGGATATGGAATATACTTAGGCCTCCAAATATATACCGTGTAGGCTCGGACAAGAATAGGTCTACGGCCTCCCCCGCCTGAAGAAGGGCTATAGGACTATAGGGGTCATCGGGGTCGCAGTGTTCTGGCGGGGGCCGGGGCATTCGCTTAAGAACCCCAGGGAAGGCGACAGCACTTCCTTACCCTCAGGACGAGCCAAATGTGGCGAGGCGCGAGGGGTCTCCAGTGCGTTCAGTATGAGATCCTGGAGTCCCCTGCATGAGAGCGCAGATGCAGAGCACCGTGGAGTTTTTAGTGGATAGAAATACCACATAATCCAGTCATCTCCCGGTGATTGGGTACCTGGCTCGCAGATTTTCTCCACTATAAAAAAAGGCCTCCAAATATAAAAGACGCTGCAAGCTCAGTTATTGATAATTTGTTCCCTGCAAAGCCAAAAGACAAATATCTAAAGGCGTACGACAATTTCATCAAGTGGCGAGAAGAAAACCATGCCTCATAATTTTCAGAGGGGATAAATTTATTTTCGTGCACAATTTTTGAGAAAAGCTCTAGGTATATTAGTCTCAGCCAGAAGGGCAATTGCTGGCTTCGATTAAATTAAACGGACTCCCAAGGTCGTCCGTTTAAAATTAATACTCAGCCAGGAATTTCCTACTTCCCTTGTTTCGACAATAATGTAGTATTATACCACTGCTACACCCTAATGCCGGCTGTACACATTGGGCCAACGTTGGCGAGTGAGCACTTGAGCAGGATTGCAGCTATGTAAACGAATGAGATCGAATTATAGCCCCCTCCCTCTAACGCATAGCTGCATCCTGCTCACTCGCCAACGTTGGCCCGATGTGTACAGCCGGCATAAGAACAATACTCGCAAGAGCCTCTTGAGTCGCTTGAGCCTCTTGTCTGACATCTACAATGTCAATGAATTAATTTTTAGAAATTTTGTATATCTATTTATAATTAAAACTACCTTGACATGTATAAAACGTATGTACCTACCTACTCTACTCTGTATCCTGCCTGACATGTAAAATAATGCGTTTTATGAATAAAATCTGAATCTGAATCTGATATATAGCTGAATTCTGTTAAATTATATTCCCCGATAGCTCCAAGGAAGAACTGCAGCTACGAGATTATCTCTTCTGATTTTTTTGGTTCATTATGAAGGCTTGGGACTTTTGGTAGCATACCGTGGTTCTAGAATCCATGGAGTCGACATATATTAAAATAAGGGAACAAATATAATGACCACCAGAAAATACTTTGATACCCTCAAGCTTTCTTACCAAAAAAATGTACTGAACACCAAAAAAAGAATTCTACCATTACAATGGTACTACCTGTTTTAGTAACGACTGCACAATTAAATTGTATTCAAAGATCAAATTTAGTAAATGATTACCAAATTTAGTAACTGAGCACCTAATCTTAGCGAACAAATTAATACAATATTTCTACCTAAATAACCCACTATGATTGCTATAAAATGTATGTAAAGACCAAATTTAGTAAATGATTACCAAATTTAGTAACTGAGCACCTAATCTTAGCGAAGAAATTATTACAATATGTCTACCTAAATAAGTCACTATTTTTGCCATAAAATGTATGCATATTACCAAATAAAGTAGTACTTGCCGCTCAACTCCGTCGCCCCGCCCGCGCCGCGAATTTAGGGAATATGAAGAGGTATCAGGTTAGTAAACATTTTCTAGTAACTTAAATGATTCCTTATTTATAGCGATCGAAAGGTAAAAATAGCTACCAAAACCCGAATCAGCGTACCCCACTTCCACGTGGTCTTGTCTGTCTTACCCCTAGAGTGTATATAAAAGCCCGCGGAGACAGAAGCAAGTTTCTGGCGGGAGCCCGGGCGGAGGGCAGGAGACTGAGTTAGTTTTGGGTTAGCAATGATTAGTTGGGAGACATTTTCTTTAATAGGATAGTAAGATGTTATAATTTGGTTATCAATTAACATAAAAATGGTGATTAAATCTTGGCCCTCATTAACTATTTTTGGGTTAGCAATGATTAGTTGGGACACATTTTGTTTAATAGGATAGTAAGATGTTATAATTTGGTTTTCATTTAACATAAAAATGGTGGTTAAATTTTGGCTCTCATTAACTATTTTTGGGTTAACAATGATTAGTTTGGAGACAGTTTCTTTAATAGGATGGTAAGATGTTATAATTTGGGTAATTATTTCACATTAAAATGGTGGTAACATTTTGGTGATCATTTACTATTTATGTGTTAGCAATGATTAATTAGGAGACATTTTCTTTAAATAGGATACCTAGTAAGATGTTATTATTTAGGTTATCATTTCACATTAAAATGGTGAAAAAAATTAGGTGCTCAGTTACTATTTTTGGTCGTCAAAAGTATTTTTTTTGTGTTCATATTTTACTATATCTGGTGGTCCGTTAAACATATGCCTTAAAATAAAATTTACGAAGTCAAAGTCTAATAATAAAACGGTGTATTTAGATGTCATGATTTTTGTTGTTAAATGTTACATCGTTATTAAACACATTTTAATAGAGTGCATTTCATTTTATCATAAATCTATATCATTATAGTGGTCAGAGTGCACAGGTGACGAGATATACTCTTATGTATATGATTTCTATAATTACGCATGCTCTTTGATACGTGTGTGCCAACACTGAAAACTATTTAGTAACTGAAAATTAAGAAACATTTGAGTAAATAATAGCGGAATATTCTCACTACCATTTTAATGGACATGAAATATAGTAATTGATGTTGCTTATGATATGACACAATTATTCTAGAAGCCTGTTTCTCCTCAGACATTTAGAAGTTACGAGTAAATATTAGACAGTTGAAGACGACATTTCACTTATATCATTTTCGTTACTAAAATAATTTGTTTTAGTTTATTTTGTTTACTAATAGTGTGTACAAATATGTATATTAGATGTGTAATATATACCTTTAACTTTGACTTCGAAAATTATAAATTATAATTATAATTTATCCATATATTCTAGAACGACAGCACGCTACCAAAATTCCCAAGCCGTTGACATCTTTTTCTATGAACAAGGAATTAATGTCAACGTAATTTTTGGTCGCCTTGTAATACTACAATCACGTCGTATTTAGCCAGTAGTTGCGTCTTCTGTCAGACTCTTGATTTAGACTCATGTCCAGTGTGATGTCTCAAAATGTATTTTGGAAACTTATTATACATATTATTTGTGTGATGAGCATAAATACTTGTTTCTGAGTCATGGAAGTTTTCTATGTATTTAAGTATTTATATCTATTATATATATCGTCGTCTAGTACCTACCCATACATAACACAAGCCTTAATGAGCTTACTATGGGACTAGGTCGATTTGTGTAAGATTTTCCCCTAATGTTTATTTATCATGCAGTACGGAAATCGTTTTAAGACTATAAGTCAGGATTTTTTTTGCGCAAGTCTATTGAACGAATTCTATTTGAAATTCGAATCCTGAAGGTTTCTTTTGAAAGCGTGTAAATATGTAACGTATTCGGAAGTAGGTACCTAACCGATTTGTTACGCTTTTGTTTAAAACCGAATAGCTAGTTCGAATTGGGCAACGCAGTCAACGAGCGACATTGTCCGACGTTAGTCGTTATATATATGAATACATAAGCAGTGCTAGTACACCTCAGCGATGATTTTCATGGTCGAAGCTAGAAGCCAGCTCTAAAATAACACAGTTGAGAATCGTTCGGGCCGCGCGCCACAGTGCGCGGTACAAGTTCATTACGCGTGTAATTATCACCAGTTCTAATGCATCATGTTTACTTGCACTATTAAACGAGCTAACCTACTAAATGATAAGAATAAGACACGTTCGAACGGTATAAGACGATATCACGCTTGTATGCATGCTTCATTAATGTTAAAAAAAAATTATCTAATCCACTTTCAGGTTACAGATTCGTTTTGCCCGACTACGATCTTTATTAAATTGATACTTTAATCATGAAAGCCATGAAAATGAAAATGAAAACTCTCGATGTACTTACTTTGTAATATGAGATCGATACAATGTATTTTAACATAATTATGGCAAAATTGAATGTGAATTTGTTTGTTACAAACTAACTTCGTAACTACGAGTAGGTATATTGTGTAATTGAGACTATTTCGAATTAAGCAGTATTTGGCAACGTTAATTAATGCTATCTGTTTGCGTTTCGATGGAACAAGTTTGAATGAGTTCGTTTCAGGCATAGGTCGTGCAATTCAGACTGTGTTCTATTTTCCGGGTACTAAGGTTTAGTTTAGCCCAGACCTCAGTGGTTTCAAAGTCTTACTAAATACATATCCTTAACAAGTTAGTTCGTTTGAATCATTCGCTGTTACGGACCGGTGTTTTCGTGCAGTTTTTTCAACAGTTTCAGTTCGGAATAAAAGTGAAGTGAATTCTACAGATTTGTGAATTGATACCGCTATATCTTATCAGGTAGGTTTTGTCATGATTGATAATAGGAATACGATACATTTGTTGTGCAGGTAGTAACAACCTTGGAATGGTTTCCTAATATAAAAGCTGGTTCTAAATGCACTGGTTTTTAAGTAGAAGGTACTAGTAGGTAGGTACCTACTTAATAAACATGTGTAACAGATAATACATATATTCACACTACGCGAACGCGAGTGTGTTGTTTTATTTATTACCTATCTTTAAAAATAATTTAAGGTGTAAGGCCACTCATTTATACAATCAATATAAAATAAATGTGTACCTACTTACGTAGTTTTTTATGGAAGAATGCTACATTTCAGTACTTAACCGAAAAAAATGGTTAGGGGTTATTCGTCTATATCTGTAAATATCTAAGTATGTACTTACATACAAAGATGCTATAAGGTGACTTGGGGTAATTACGATAGAAATTTTGACGAGTTGAGTAAACGACAGCGTTTCAGTTAAAAAAACATTTTATTTTTAAACTTTACTGCCTATTTTTTCGTATCTCTTAAAAATTGATGAATATACTTATGATTAGTGGAAATTACAAACAAAAATACACTGTTGTTTCTTTTTATGCATATGTATTGTCATGTCTCACTATGTCCAATACATTTGGGGGAAATACGAAATATGCCCGGGTAATTCCGAAATAGTTGAAAAGTAGATCTTATTACTTATAGACTGATGGTTTATATTTATTTTTCATTTGTAATTGCCCCTTACTTGTAATATTGTAAACTTTGTCAATAGTTTCGCTTTTACGGTCATTTGGGATTTATTACTTCGGATTTACCCCCGGTAAGAGGAAGTGGTTCTCAACATTTCAAACAGATTAGCATTATTTTAAGTAGTAAAAAAACGCATTTAACTGAGAATAATTTTATTGTTTTACAATAAACGTAAACGTAATTAATAATAGAAATGGCTATACAACATATCACTTCAGTATTCTTATTTTGAGGAATATAGATAGGTAAGTACTTAACGTTCGAGGCATAATGACCCTGAAAAAGAAGCCGCTGGTCATTAATTTCGTACAATATTATATACTAAATTTAGCCCGCGCATTCGCCTATGTGTAACCCCTATTTTACCCTTTCCTACCCTCGCTATCCCTTGAAGTTCACCGGCCCCTCCAATATTACAAATCCGTTTCCAACACGTTTTCACGTCAACCACTGAACCGATTTAGGTGAAATTTGTTGGCCTTACAATAGTTTTTGCCCGCGACTTTGTCTGCTTGGAATCAGTAATAATCAGCGGTTATAAACTGGTGAAATTATATCTATACCAAATTTCATCTAAATTGGCTCAGCGGTTATTTTGACTACCCATACAAACTTCCACCCCCATTCTCAACACTTTTAAGGCACCGTAGTTTCATGGTCTTCTCTCCCTCTCACTGAGCATAAGCGTGAGCGAGATGGAAGTGCGTGCTCGGAAGCGCGGATATCATGTTTTTTAATTTTAATTTTTTGGCCGTTTTAATAAATAAAAATGTAAACACTGATTTCCCTCAAAAATGATATTGCCGATTTTTAGAAGAAATTTTAATATTTATAGCTTTTGTGCATAATTTGTTACGAATATTTTAAGTGTATTTTTGTGTGTTTTAGACCTGTTCGTGATTTTTTTCTATCGAGCGAAATTTGCTTAATCATGTTTCAAAGCACTGATTTCCTTGCAGAAAAGCCTCAAAATTACTATTTATATTTTTTTGAAACCATATTATTATAAACAGACGCATTATATTGTTTCAAAAACTCTGTTCGCTTAACTTCGCTGAACCTACGGCGCCTTAAGCAAAATTTCTGGAATAAAAACGACTGCCCTTTTTCAGTTACCCAAACTGTCTCCCAAATTTCAACTAAATCGGTTCGTCCCCCCTCCCTTTTCACACTGTTTAAGAATGGTTTCTCAGGTAAAACTATTCTGTCGTTTCCCGCGAGTCAAACTATCTCTATACAAACTTTCGAACTTTCAACGTTTCGAACCGATTTAGGTGAAATTTGTTGGCCTTACAATAGTTTTTGCCCGCGACTTTGTCTGCTTGGAATCAGTAATAATCAGCGGTTATAAACTGGTGAAATTATATCTATACCAAATGTCATCTAAATCGATTCAGCGGTTAGTGATTCCCCATACAAAGAACCCCTCCCCGAATACCAAATTTCAACTAAATCGTTTCATCGGTTGTTGATTCCCCAATTACCCATACAAACTTTAACCCTCTTAAAGGTTGATTTCTGGTATAAAAACTATCCTATGTCCTTTCTCGGGATTAAAACTACCTATATACCAAATTTAAACATAATCGATTCAGCCGTTTAAGCGCGAGGAGGTAACAGACAGACACACTTTCGCATTTATAATATTAGTAAGTAATTAAGTAATGGATTAATACATACGATTGAATATTGCAAGAAAATATGGACCTCTCACATATTTAAATATTTCTTTATCCTAAATACCTAGGTTGAGGACCGCTGGCCATTTCTATGAAAATGTTAGGTGGGGTTATTGCGAATGAATATGTGTATCGTAATAAACCCAGAGGGGTATTTCCGAAATAAAATGAAAAACAACACGTGGACTTCGTGTTCCCCTCAATCAACAGTAAAAAACAATAACCTATAATACTAAAAATCAATTATTTTAATTACTTACCTGGGTTCCGAGAAAAGAGTGTGGCTATTACGAATCACCTAAAAAGGCGCGAAAATCACTGGTCTGTTGAGACGGCACGTTACTCACACACTTATGCTAGCAGCGACGAACTGCGATTGGAGCGTCAAAGCCGATAACAATGGCGTCTAAAGTAATGTTACCAGTAACAAAATATCGCGGCGTTTGGTAGTTTTCATAAACTTTCGGAATATACCCAATTTCGCAATTACCCCAAGTCACCTTATATGTGTAACAGGTTGCTGAAATAATGGTATAATATCATAATACTACAATGTAACATCTACATGCCTGCACTAAATAAATATTGCCATTTCCTATTGCTATTGTTACACACCTGTATTAACACACAAATACAAACGAAAATATCAGTGTGTACGAGGGCTGCCTTTTAAGTTGTGTCGTTTGGAAAAACTAAAGACAATTTAAGTGTTAAATGGTATTTATTGTTTTTCAAAGTAATCACCGTGATATGTAATACACTTTTTCATTCGATCGAACCAGTTTTCGAAACACTTATTCCAGTCCGAAGTCGGGGTCTCCAAAATGGCCGTTTTGTATGCCTCAACCGCTTCTTCAGGCGTCTGGTACCGTTGACCACGAAGTCGTTGCTTGATTTTTGGAAAAGTAATAAAATCGTTAGGGCTTAAGTCTGGACTGTACGGCGGGTGTTCCAGAATTTCGACGTTTTGCTCTTTTAAAAACGCAATAGTTTGCCGGGCGGTGTGCGAGCTCGCATTATCGTGGTGCAGTCTTATACGACGTCTTGGGTTATTTTTTCGAAACTCGCCGATGACTTCTGGTAAACAGACAGTGGTATACCAGTCAGCATTAACCGTTTTACGATCCTCGAGCACGATGGTGGCAACGTGGCCACTTTTCGCCACAAACGTGGCGACCATTTTTTTCGAAGTGCTCCGTGAGCGTATTACTTTGGTCGGTTTTGGCTCATCTTGGAACACCCAAACAGTCGACTGCTGTTTAGAATCGGGATCGTAGGCATATATCCAAGATTCGTCACCACTGATAATGTCGTAAACATGTTTCGAGTTTCCTCGGTTGAATTGCCGCAGAGTTTTGCGACACCATCGAACGCGAGCCGTTTTTTGGTCTTCACTGAGTAAATGTGGTATCCAGCGTGAGATCAACTTTTTTACGCCTAAGTGATCATGCAAAATACTGTGAACACTGGTCCCTGAAATACTTAAGGAAGCTTCTATCTCACGGTATGTCGCATGGCGATCTTCGATGATCAGTTGCCGTACAGCATCAATGTTCTCCTGGGTTACGGCTGTTTTTGGTCGACCTTCACGATGTCTATCACCAAGAGTAGAGCAACCACGTTGAAATTCTAAATACCAGCGTTCCACAGTCCGAAGGCATGGTGCTATATCATTGAAAACCGTAGTCAACTCTTCGAAGCACTGAAGTCGCGTTAAGCCCCTTTTGAAGTTGTAAAAAATTATCGCACGTAAATTTTTCTTCGAAATTTCCATTTTCACAACTGACTTGTCAACTTTGAACGAACGCTGTACTAAAACGGTTGGGCCGATTTCGAGTCATTCTTTTGTTTTCGAATTCTAAATTCAAATATTTTAACGTGACACTAGTTCTTTTTTATTGCAATCACGGGAGGTTTGCAAACGACAGAACTTAAAAGGCAGCCCTCGTACCTACTTATGGAGACGCGACCTTTAAGTATTTTATACTAATAGGAAAGCAAATTTTATTGACAAATAGTTTTAATGTAAGTATGAACTTGTTGTCAATAAAGTTCACCTTAGTATACTTTTTGTGATTAAATACGACTCCTGTCGACAATGGTCTGACGTTAAGGTTGGCAATAGCTGTAGCAGATTAACATTGAAAAATGGAGACGCCTTATGAGGCTGCTGGATGGCCTTCAAGTCCCTATCTGATCCATCGTCACTTATACGTAACAATTACATTGGTATGTTCCAATATATAGGTACTATACTACAGTAACAAGAGCTATTGGAATATAGTTCTTATTAGGAACGATGTGAGGTCTTTACCCGTACGTGGCTGCATGGTATACCTACGTCCAAATAGTAGATATAGAGCACTGCGCGTTTGTTAATTACCGATTGAGTGACTAAGACCTGCCTATGTTTTCAAAGCTATTTGTGTTAAATATATTAAGCATGTAACATAGCGCGATGTATGACAGTGACAGCTGCATGTCAACTTACCTTGTCTATCCGCTTCCGCTCCATCTATACTTTGATCTGTTTAACCTCTTCCGAAGTAATGTAGCGAGTGTCGTTCCATCTTTAATCAATATTTTCCTTAGTAATCAGACAGTGCAACTGTAGGTTTATCATTGGAATAAATGCTGCTACGTTACAGTATAAACGCTAAAGTTATTTTGACTCCGCGGCTCCTCAACATAAGTACGTACCGCCTAACAGCGGAGAACACGTTGGGTCGATCCTACACCGGACCTTTAATAATTTGAACTCGTATGGAATATACCAATGTAAGACTCATTTTTGATAAGCACGCAACCACAGAAGCCGTAGGCCGTAGGACATTAGTGCGGTCGAATATAAACCATTGTGTGTTTTAGGTAGGTATCGGGGTGGGTTACTTTAGAAAAAAATGGGGCTACTTTGATCATTAAGAATGTAGTATAAAAGATGAACTATTTGAAATTAAGAAGATTGAATCGAGTAAACAGCAAGATAGAATACTTGGGTACTAATAATTTATCAAAATCGCCCCCCGAACCAAAGTAACCCACGGTGGGTTAATTAAAGTTTCATGATGTTCACAAGTTTGTAAACATTTTAATAGATAGTTTCAAGTGATAGTGATTTATTTTATATGCAGGCATATAGTCTGAGCTTTAAACTTCTCCGATCCCAATAACACGGGGACTTTCGTTCGACGTGAAAGGGAAGAATGTATGGTTCAGTTGAAATAATCATTTCATAATTTTGCATGTAGGTACATAACATAATCAAAGTAACAACTCTAACATCGAGTTTAAACAAGGAATACAAGCGCCTACTCAAGCGTAGAAGCAAAGTTGAGAATCTAGGGCAACGGAGGATTAAGTTTCACTGGTGGCTTCACTTTAAAACCGGAATGGAGATAGACAGGCGCTCTTCCATAATGTTAAACGTTTTGTTGTGAGCAAGCTTTATTCTTTAATATGAGGGGAAATACTGGGCGCAAAAAAGGTTAAAGTGAATTTCATAAACAATTTTCTCGTCATTAATTTGCATGAAAAGGTCATTAAGTATACTCGTTCTAGAGGCTGATCCGATATGGAAAACTTCGTGTCAGTTAAATGCACAAACACCTGTGGACCTTCAATTAGTTTTAGATTTTTTTTAAACTAAAAACATATAAAGTATTATCAGTTTAATAAATGCCTGCGCGCCGTTAACACACTGTATGTAACATTACACACAGATTTATCTATAAATAGAACGAAACGCATGACCTGCTCTGAATGGTATGACGTCACGATATTGATCCTTGCAATGCTGTCAATGCACTTCCCTAGGCCGGAAGCGTAACCTGCGCACGCATTGTATAAAATTGCAACTCAATATTTTCGTGAACAAAACAAATGAAGTAATTGGTATTTAACACTATTGATGCTAGTTTTAATCTCAAATTGCCTTGTTTTTCTTTTTTTGTCACTGGCAACACCCAGGCGACGTAACACCATGCTAGTGATTGCCCCGTGCATGAAAATTAAGGCGCATGCGTGGAAAACATGGCGAACAACCCCACTGCAGGGTGGCGGTACTTACTTAGACAGGGCCGAATTCTGTTTGGAAAGACGAAAATAATATTTTGGTAAGATGTGTCCCACGTTGTGACAAAGTTTTAAACAGACGTAACAAATTAGTTAATTTTACATTAAGCAGTAACATTTGCTAACGATAATTATAAATTTCATATTAATGGAAAAGTTCTGAGCAGGATGCGACGGCCAGTCGTTCTTCACCAACTGAGCAGTCGGAACTATTTGCTCGGTCAAAAAAAAATGTAATAGTTCTCTCTTATTACTCCCTTCTTTAAGCAATACATAATTTGATCAATTTGCACTCACAATAACATAAGCTTTTTAGACTTGCTGGTTTTTTAGGAGATTAAAAACAGTAGGAAACATGTACATTTTTGCCTATACTTAGTATAATACGGGGGGTATGGTTTAGGATAATATTTAACCCGCTCGAGGCCAAGCATTGCTATGCATGCTACGCCTTAGCTCGTAGCAGCTTAAATCAAGTATATAGCGAAAATCGCTCGTAGATGTATGGCCTTGGTCTTGAATGGGTGAGGTTCCTACAATAAAGCTAATGAAGCCTATGAACAAATGGATGAAAGTATTCAATTATAATATAAATAATTATGTCACTATGTATATATATAAATGTATTAATGCAGATAGCTTTTATCGACATTTTCATTGTGTATATTGAGACAAGGTACGTGAAAGGAATTTCCCAGAATCTTATAAATTTATTGCCACACAGCCTCTAAAAAAACCACCCCGCGAACCATTTCCCGAGTGCGCCTCTGTGTGATATTTGCATTCGGCTCTGCTCGGCGGGTTTCGTGCATTTCCGCGCGCCAGCCTTCCAACCCTCGGAGACATGGCTCTATCGCAATATGAAAAATCTTTACGATATTTCCTGTTTTAACCAAAATAATGTACAGTTTTTAAATGAAGTGCGTTATACTGTACATGTTTAACGATGGAAAGTTCGTTTTAAGTAGTTGTTACAGTTACGTGTAGGTTTAGTGCAAATCTGTGATTGTGTTAAGTGCTCTTATACTTTGGATCCCGGAACGATAGATTTAGGTAAAGATTGTAAATACCTACTCGTATTTATTAAGTCTAAGGAGGATGACAGAAGTCATCAGAACATTGAATGGGTATAGGTGTATTTGGTTTTAAACTGATCCCTGTTTTACAGGTATCGAACCATGAAAGGCATCGACGACGATGACTGAAAAGGGAGAAGTCAATAGGATGCTGGGTAAGTTGCTTAATAATTTCTACCAAACATAATTATCTTGTATACACACGGCTATCTAAAGATTTAATCAGTAATTAACTGATTCAATTTTAATTCACTGTAACCTACATAGATTCTCGATTTTCTTACCCAAGCACCAGCGTCAACTAATTCCGCCCAATTTAAAATCTCTCTTGGCTAAAATAGGCAGTTAATCTTAAAACCAGGGACGAATACCGGTAAAAATATTTCGTGTTTCATTAATAACGTGAAATGTATTCGTCAACTCGCGATATTTAAGTACGTAAGAACCTATAGCTATAAGTACCTATAACATAAGTAAGTAGTCGATTTTTACCTGCAAACCATTTTAAAGGACACTAGAAAGGGGTTGATCTGTCCTCGATTTTAGACAAGTTATATTTATTCATGTCTCTATGACTCTTCTAAATCTTCTACATTTGTTTCATATATTCTTTTTATATAGCATAAGGGTAACAACGAAATCCTTATACATCACGTCACTCTTTGTGCGTTGGTATCAAGAGTTTTGTATCAAATTATCTTGACTCTGATTTAATGTGATTAGTTTTATACAAACAAATGCAGGCACTGGTGCGGATGTCACGCCTGCCACTGCAACTCAAATTAACATAAATGTGACATCCTAGCACGCGAAGTTAATGCCAAATTGGAACGTTGCATGACGGCTCCAATTATAGCACGAATTAATCAGAGTTTCCGAGCAATGATATATAAATTTAAGAACGCTTATTTTTTACCGTCGCTTATTAGGTGCTTGCAAGATTTTATCAATAAAAAGTAAATCATCATCAGCCGAAAGACGTCCACTGCTGGACACAGGCCTCCCCAAAAAAAAAAAAAATATCTGTTTACTTGTATTGTTTAACATTAGTTTACATAATAACCCAATTGTTCTGACAAAAATACTTAATTGTGTTCTTGGGGAAGGGATAAACTCTATTAAAATAAATTGAATGAATAATAAACTAGTGCTTATGCCAAATCTTCAGATTAGATGTCATATAGCGGCGGACCCCGGGCTCCTTTAGGCACAGCCGGGAATAACGCTACGGGGATGACGATGATGAATAGACTAATTCTAATTGACTCTTTCAACGTCAACATTATTCCTACGAAAGATTGATCTAAAACTAACGCACAATTTCTCTACCGTGACCGGTTCACAAATGAGTAGATTTTCTATTTCATAGCAAAATGATAAGACTTAAAACTCCAGACACGTTCGACTGGAAAGCACGCAGAATACCGTGCACCCTGATTACCGGTCGCTATAAACTTCGTACTGCTGATTATCAATTGATTCTCTACCTTATTTTCATCTATTGAAAGTTCAAGTAATGTTTTAGTTAACGTTATATTATACAACACAGGCCTAACCCTTCGACGAAGTCACTGTAGACCTGCCCTTCATTAAGGCAACTGGAATATCAATTGTTTCAAAAGTATTGTGGGTGTTAATAGTGTTAAAGTGAGTAATTAGTGTACATAATTAGATTGGAAATAATAATAATACTTTTACTTATGTCTCATGAGCAAGAGCAACAATTTCAAAATAGGAACACATTAAGACGATGTAGAGACGTTTTATTCCAGAATTAAGTATTTTAACGGATCCAGATATTTAAACGAAGCAATGGTGACTCTATTGGCTAGGACAAGTTTTTGCTCAGGCATGTGTGAACTGTGTATTTTATCCTTATTAAGAAATCACGCCAAGGCTCCCGGAGTGTTTATTTCTTAGATACTCGTAGGTATTACGAGATATATCGACTCTGTTGCGAGTACGCGGTCGTCTCTCGGACGACTTGTGCGTGATAACCTATGATAAAAAGTCACTCCCAGTGTATACATACGGATAGTCTCTGGGTGTTTAACCAACTGTTATTTAACAGCACACTCTTAACGCATTTGTTGTCAACGAAGGTTATGTGTAACTCGGGAATATATTGTAAAATTCATATCAAAGTGCGAATAAATACTGGATTGACAATTAAAAAACCCGTGTACGAAGTTAAGATAAAGAAAAGGAAACGAAGACGGTAATTAAGTGCTAGTAACGCTGTGAAAATGATTGGTTTAGTGTTGTGCATTTTCGGGAAGATATGTGAACTTGCAAGGATTGCAAATTCAGGAATCGTTGCCGAGGACAATGTCAATATTAAGTATTCGAATACACCTAAAATAAAACGAAAAAGGTTTCGTAAAAGGAGACGCAAGCCAGGCAAAGGTGGGTAACATTTTTTATACGAGTAAGGTACACGTCCGAGGAGTGCTCGACGCTGTAGTATATGGCATGGGCAGTTGCAGGCATATTGCTTTGACATAGAGTGCCTGAAGAAAAATCCTCTTATTTCGAATTTAACCCATATGGGTTACTGCATGTTATACAGCGTCGATCACTCGGACGGTTACCCTACCTATATATTAATTATAGATAAATACTAATAGAAAATAAAACGATCTTTTGAAATATGGATTGCACGGCACTGCGTTTTTTATCCATAATTCATTGACTGTATTATATTTATCAGTCTGTCATCTGTGGTTGCGTTGGTAAGATTTAGCCTCCAAACTGGCCTTCAGATTTTCTTAATGCAACCTAGTGTTCCTTCCGACTTTCTACAACCTAATATACTATCTGCTTACCAAGGTCAACTATGATGTAAGGAAATCGAGCATCCAGTTTCAAAACATGTCTAAACATTTATGCACACATGCGACATCTGGTCGCGGGACAGTTAACTAAATACCCACCAACGCTGAGTAGGTATACGCTTCGCATATGTGATACGATACAGGTCTACCAGAAAAGTTTGAGTAGTCCTAGATCACGGTAGATGGCGCTGACGTACTCATTATTATAAGTGCGAAAGTAACTTAGTCTGTATGTCTGTCTACCTAACTTTTCACGGTGAAACCGCAAATTCATTGAGATGAAAATCGATTGGTATGGAGATAATTTGAGAACCTTGTGGTCCAGTCATTGTATCCAAGAAACCGACCCTACCCGTGAATAATCAGTTCTTGGTTTTTTTTTGTAGGTCCCTCGGGGGGGTCACTGGGAGTGTAAATTCAAAAAGTAGACTGAATCAGGCTCCTGTGTATGTTTTTTCTTGAATAACTCGGCCATTTTTGATTTTACAGTAAAACCGTGAGGACAAAAATTGTAGGAAATTTGATTCTCTACAAGTTTGGTTCTCACAATTTTTCTTCTAGGATCGATATTTTGGAAATTAAATTTAAAAAAAGCGACAAATTCAAAATATTTTCATCATCTCGTTTAGTCCTCTTCATTTAAGCCGTAAAGTTGAAAATAAACGAGATTATAAAAATATTTAGAATTTGTCTCTTGTTTCAAATTTAATTTCCAAAATATCGATCCTAGAAGAAAAATTGTAAGAACCAAACTTGTAGAGAATTAAAATTCCTACAATCTTTGTCCTCACGGTTTTACTGTAAAATCAAAAATGGCCTAGTTATTTAAGAAAAACCGTTTTTCGAATATATACACAGGAGCCTGATTCATTTTTGAATTTACACTCCCAGTGAGCCCCCCGTGGAACCTACGAAAAAAAAACCAAGAACTGATTATTCACGGGTCAAAATCTATAATGACTGAACTATTGCAGGGACATCATTTTCCGGTTTTATTCCGGAAACCATCCCTTAAAGGAGTGAAAAGGGGTGTGCAAGTTTCTGTAACAATAATAATAACAATTGATGCAGCGCCTGTGGGAAGTCTGATTTTAGATTTCATTCGGGCGTAGTATTATTCCTTTGACAGCGGACAAAAGCTAGTTAGTTAGTACATAAGATTTATTTTAGGAACGAACTAGCGACCCGCCCCGGCTTGGCACGGGTGGTAAGTATACATATACACTGAGAAAAATGTCGATTTGGCTTCATTTTAAAATATCATTAAATTGATCTGGAATGTGATTAATTACATTAAAATAAAGTGACCATAGGTAAATACCAAGCTAGAATTCTACCTTATTACGAAATAATCGAATATCTAGATGAAGTAATGCTATAATGTGGTGACCTTTCATCATAAGAATTAGTCACCGAATATAATATTACCATCTTGATACAATATCGTGCTGTCCTATTAAAATAAAACTATATTACAGAAATTGGATGATACTCCACAGAAAGATTATAATTATATTACACGAGGAAACTGTCACCATATTGTATTAAGAAATTCCTAGTCAAATTGCAGAACGATAATTGAAATACGGTGAAGGCACCGTAATGAAGTAAGATTGGACTAGTATGGATTGGATTAGTATGACTTGTCATATTGTTTACGTTGTTCTCATACATCTTTTTGAAGATTGGTAATAGGGAATATTCATGACATTTTTTTATTTTTTTTATCTATTCTATAAGTAATTATATAACCGGAAAAAAATATCACACTTTCACAATATTATTAAATAAGCTAAAAAAAAATAATTAAAATTACTATCATTTTCGGACGATCAAAACGCCACCATTTTGGCGCGCTCATTTGTGACGTCACCGTGCAGCTTAGTGCACGGCGGTTCTTAAACAAATTAACAACAAAGTGTTTGATTCACACTTTTAATAAATGTGAGTGATTAAAGCTTATAAGATCAACTTATTGTAATGGAAGAGCACACAAAAGCTTATTATAAATATTGTATTGTCCCTATGTGTGAAAATCACATTAAAACTGCAAATATTTTCATATGCCCAAAGGTGCAAATATAAGGATAAAGTGGTGTAAGGCGATGAGGAGAGATAATGTATCGTGCTTGAGTAGTTTATATTGTTGTGAAGATCATTTCGACGTGAGTATTAAATATGTATGTACCTAAAATCTTTTTTATTACGACTCGCGAACAATATAGGTAAACAATAACCTAACCTCAAAATTGTATTATATACTTATTCATAAAACTATTCTGATTCCCAATTTTTTTAGTTATTAATGTTACAAATATTATGATTTTTGTTGATCAACAGCTGACTACGAGTGTTGATTTTGATCAAGAAACGTTTTAGCTAAGTTTCTTTGTTTGCACTGTTGATCGAAGAAAGTTAAAAGAATTTAATCCTTTTTACTGAGTGACCTACACAAATTTGTTTTATTTATAAGCCTTGACGAAAACAACCTAGTTTGTTAAAGTTCATAAAGATGTTCTCAACATTTAACATTCCTAATAGGTACCTACATATCTTTGATTATATAATACTAGCTTCTGCCCGCGACTCCGTCCGCGTGGAACTCGTTTATACTATCTCTATACCAAATTTCATCCAAATCGGTTCAGCAGTTTAAGCGTGAAGAGGTAACAACAGACAGACAGACACACTTTCGCATTTATAATGTATTATTAAGTAAGTATATATAAAATATATAATATAACTAGCTTCTGCCCGCGACTCCGTCCGCGTGGAACTCGTTTATATCGTAGCTCCCCCCATATCCCCCAAAGGGATGAAGTGGGGGTGAAAGTTTGTATGGAGCTACGATATAAATGAGTTCCACGCGGACGGAGTCGCGGGCAGAAGTTAGTATATGTAATATATAAAGTTATAGTATAGTAAAATAGTATATAGTATGGATAAATATCTACTAGTATTTTATTCCACTTATTTAACAAAGACACCTATTTGAAGTAGTTTAAAAGTCTAGCTATTTGAATCGCCAAAATAGGTTATAATTATTTAATTGACCAATCTCACGAGTATAAAAACAAGGAATATGAAAATTTATTGAATATCTGTAACTTATTTACCTTGCAGCTTTACTCCTCTTCGTTCAGCGGACGTAAAGTCACAAATATTTGCGAAGTATGTATTAAATTTAGTCATCATGAACACATCAATTTTAGGCAGATTATCCGACTGTGCCTTGACAAAACCGCCTTCAGTCATTGTGGCGAGTCTTTTTTCACTTAATAATTACCAAAAAACACTGATTATTTATCATAAACAGCGGCCAAACAATGCGAATAACTTTCAATAATCATACTAACGACCTGCACGGTGACGTCACGTTTCGCTCCGCCAATAGCGTTGCGTTTTGGAAATCTGCGAGGGAATTTGAAAAATAGTACTTTTAAACAATTTATTTTATCAATAGAAACATGATAATTTGAAAAAATAATCATGTGTGTATATTTATTAAGCAATATAGATTACACGTGATTTTTTTTGTCCATTTCTAAATCACATGCATATTCCCTATTCTGAAATATCATAACATCCTAATTATATACAAAGCTATCATACAAAAATACGGTGAAACGTACAACGAATGATATGGAATCATACTTTACGAAGAACGTTGTAAAATTCGCCGCAGTTGGCCAGCCGCAAAACGCGTCTCACCCGTCACCGTCAGTAGCCATGTATTCCTCAACGAATACACACGCGTGACAGTGACGGCCGATAATACTATAGTGTTTTTAAAAACTGTGTGATGGATACCGGCACGACACCACGCGGCGCGGCGGCCACGGCAGATTTAATGCAGAGATGAAATTTGGCCAGTTATATTGAGGAGTTCACTGTATACGTTTTCAAGCGAAAATGTCAAGCGCTCACTTCTTAAAAATCGACCCGCAGATGATTTACGGCATCTTGCTCCCATGACAGATAGTTCGCATACATTTTGTTATACAGTCTTTTATAGAATTTATTGACGCGAACTACATAAACAAACTTTTTTTACGGTAGGTATTGAAATAAAAAATACAATGAATGCAAACCATCTGTCTTGGACTAATAACTTTAAATTGATTATATCGCAGATTAAAATAATATACTTAGGTATTATTTATGTTAAATTATGATTAATTTAAAATGTCAATAAACCCTTTTTGCTAACAATGTTATTTTTATTTTTAACAACAATTCAACAATTCAGCTCTGGTAAGTATTTCTGATATCTGTGTCCATTAGCAATGCAGAATGCAATACTTTTACATGTAATTAGCTCTTCTTACTATTTTATCTTCGCGTTCCTTATATTATTTTTGTATTCTTTCTTGATTTATGTACTCCCACTATGTCTATTTATCTGTTTTAAGAGGGCGCAAGTGCACGTAGTGGCATCCTCATCACTGTAATTCTGTTTTCTATTGAACTAAACTATTTTATTAAAGTCAAATATATCTTAAAATAATAGGAAAGGATAGATAAAAAGTGAGTAGAAATAACAAGATAGAATACAAAAATATAAGGAAAGCGTAGATAAAAAGTAGGAATAGCTACTAGGAAAATAACGAAAATATGATGAAAGCACGTACATAGTAACGGGAAAGGATACAGGAACATGAGGAGAGCATAGACAAATAGTAGGAAGAAATGCTACACATACAACGAAAATATGAGGAAAGCCTAGATAAGTAGTAGGAGTAAATAATAGGATAATACTAAAATTAAAGGAAAGAACATGTATAGAAGTAAGAAATCATACAAAAATACGATGACGGTATTAATAGACAATAGGAAGAAACAAAAGGGTTCATCTGATATAAGAGGAAATCACGTAAAAGTGCGTTAAATCTATGAGGAAAGCATACTAAAATATGGTGACTGTCAGATGGTCATATGAGGTCTTCCCACAACGTACGATGACTGTCACCGTAAAAGCTGGTTACAAAGCACGAAATATTTGTCTGCTTCCTACTAAAGGCGTGGTGACAGTTCATCATAAGATATCGTGAGCAACAGGGACAGTAGTTTCATCGTACTTTTTGGTGATATCAGTATGCTCTCTACTTTACGTGAAATCATCATTATTTTAACTGAATTCACCTAAGTTTTCGATGAACAGTTTTCTCAGTGTAATATAAACCTTCCTCTTGAATCACTCTATCTATTAAAAAAACCGCATCAAAATCCGTTGCGTAGTTTTAAAGATCTAAGCATACGAGGGGCGTCTGAAAAGTTCTAAGCCTAAGGTATTTCGAGGTTATATATGCGTTTATGATACTGGCCACTAGAAAGGCCATTTAAAAACAAATTATTAAAAAATAACATGTCACGTTTTTATTATTCTGTTTCGAGATATTCAACGGAAAAGTACATCATGTGTGAATTACCAACGAATATTACGAAAATTGAGCACCGTGCTGTAATTAAATTCCTTACAAAAAGTGACAAATCACCGCAGTGTATTTTTGAGGAAATGGCTATTATTTACGGTGATTCTGGGCCTTCTTATGCCACAGTCAAAAAGTGGAGTCGCTTATTTAAACTCGGACGGGAATCGATCGAAGACGACCCCCGCTCAGGGCGGCCAATATCGGTAGTGACCGAAGAAAACGTAGCAAAAGTCAAAAAGCTGGTATTAGAAGATAGAAGAATGAAGGTTTGGCAAATAGCTGAGGTCTTAGGTATTAGTAAAGAAAGAGTCGGAGAAATTTTACATGAACATTTGTACATGAGTAAAGTCAGTGCTCGTTGGGTACCGAAAATGCTAACGGCCTTCGATAAAGTACGTCGTGTGGAAACTTCTCGGGCGTTTTTAGAATTGTGCGAAGATGATTTAGATGAAGTTTGTTCCCGAATAGTAACTGTTGATGAAACATGGATCAGACAGTATGATCCGGAGTGTAAGTCTGAGTCGATGCAGTGGATTGAAAAGGGTGAAAGGCCGCCGAAGAAATTTAAAGTGCAAAAGTCGGCCTCTAAGTTAATGGCTACGGTATTTTGGGACTGTGATGGCATTCTTTTAATCGATTATTTAGAAAAAGGCTCTACGATAAACGGAACTTATTATGCAAATCTAATAAGACAGGTGCGACAAGCCATAGTTGAGAAAAGGCGGGGTAAACTAAGGAAAGGCATTTTGTTTTTGCAAGACAACGCACCCGTTCACACCGCTAATGTTGCGAGGCGTGCTCTGAAGGAAGTTGGTTTTGAGGAAATTGACCACCCACCCTACAGCCCAGATCTAGCCCCAAGCGATTATTTTCTATTCAATAATTTGAAGAAAGAGTTGAGGGGAAAGCGATTTAGAAGTGACGAAGAGATGAAGGCGGCTGTACAGGAGCATTTTGAAGGGCAAAATAAAGATTATTTTTTTAATGGCCTAAAAGCACTGTATAAAAAATGTAATAAATGCATTGATTTAGGAGGAGACTATATTGAAAAATAAACACCAGTTAATTTTTGTAAATTGTTTTTTTCTATCTTAGGCTTAGAACTTTTCAGACGCCCCTCGTACATAGGGACAGACAGCGGGAAGCGACTTTGTTTTATACTATGTAGTGATACATATAACTTAAAAATAAAAAATGCAATAAAAAAGGATCAAAAACCATCAACCTCCACAAATTCTAGTTAAATACAAATTCACAACGATCTATAATGTTATATGTGATATTACTTTGGTATAAAGTGTATGTAACTGTTTATGAAATTAGTACAGTAACTACATAAGTAGGGTGAACTTGAGTGATTTGGTGTTATACTGTAAACTTTTGTGTGAATTAATACATTATGATTATTATTCTCTTAATTTATGTTTTGTCTTAGGCTAGGTTTTTAAAATAATTATATAAAACGTAAAATATAAAACATTCGTACAAAACATAAGTTTATTATAAAAACCTAACCTAGGGTGCCGGCGGCAGCGAGGCGAGACCTCAGCCGCCGCTGGTCAGGGCGACAGAGAGAGCAACCTCCTGACTATCCGCGCAGGGTCCAGGAGTACCACCTTCATTATCTGACCCTTGATCCAGCCAGAGTCTTAAGGTGTATTATTCAATTAAATTAAATTCAATCAATTTATTATGTCGGTCTTATATATATTCTGTAGGTACTTATGTTAGGGAATGTCATACAGTATGAGATAATTATACTTACACAGTTTTTTTTGTAGTTACGAGTAGCATAGTCAACGAGCAGATTATTAATATTCGTATTATAACAACTAAACCATATGTTTAGGTTATGCACCTAATACATCATGAGCTCATGAGCTGCAATATCGTATTCTTATTTGATAATTATATTATGATCGAGCTCTCGTTTTGATGTTAGTGTCTGCTAATTATTATTACGACTTGCTGTTGTGATATAAAAATAAAATGTTATCCTTAATAGCTTCGCAGCAAGTCTGTCGCAATTGTCATAACTTGTGTGTACCGTTAGTCGGCACAATCAAAAATAACGATACTGAATTTGGGACATCGTTCGCTCTATTACATTGAAGAGTTATGGAATCATTCCCACGCACGAATAAATTCGAAACATCCGGGTTAATACGTTACGTTGGTTTCCCAAGTTTGCAGACGCTCCAATAACTGTAATGACATTTCGGCAACAATTGATGACAAGCCGAATTGGTGAAATACTTAAGCAAAGGTCGATTGGAAGATTATTCACTTAATTTTATTACATAAAACTTTAATGAGGAGTAAATTTTTCTTGAAATATGGGCGCTAAATCCCGAGGAGTACTAAAGTAGGCTGACCCAGGTATAATAATGTCTGTTTCTAGTGACTGATTTTGAGTTGACCAAAAATCGGATATTTACGTATAACTTTTATTATATGCACCTACACAATACCTGGTCTAAAACGTATCCGTAGACACGTCAGAACAAACTTTTCGTCAGGAATCGAATTGGACGTCACGTCACGCGATTGTCAGTCATTGCGCACTACAGCAGACTATGCTTGACGACACTTTGAAATTGCTAAATTTAAGGAGGTTGTAATAAAAAATGACAATCGTCATTGCGGACAAGGCTGCAGCAACCTATTAGTCGCGATCTAGTCGGCACTTATATTATACTTCATTTACATGGTCGTGCGACCCGGACGATGCAATTTTATGCCACATGACATGACCTACTTCGCGGACTTGGCTGAACTGGTGGATGGCGAAGATAGGTCACGTAACGACCTCTAGCGTTATTCACCATTTCCGAAGGGAGTTAATTTTGTGGGTCATTCATCCCGGAGTATTTTGCTCGCAGTTAGAACTCTATCAGAAATTGGAATGAATAAGCGTTAAGTAGTTCAGATTTGAATTCTAATCTTTACCATTTTTTTTTAATTTTTTTTTATTTTTTTATTTATCAAAAGTACAAAACAATTAACAATGTTATGTTACTCGCCAAACTGCGATAACAGTTTGTTGGCGAGACCGCGCTCATTTTAACTAATGTGTTATGTACCTATGTTAAAACTATGTTAGGTATGCTATATGAACTACATACTTATAATCTTAAACACTAAATTACACACTAAACATGATAATGCATGAACACTTCACTCCTGCACTTACAGTGCTATACTTTTACAATAAGGTGTTTATTTGTGAAAAGATTCTTTTTTTACCTATGTAAGTATTAATGTAATTTTTCCAAAAATGTATTTTTTTATCTACTTTTTAATTCAACTTTGCTGCACTTTTTTTCTTCTCTTAACCAATCAGTCTCGTTATATATTTTTGGTATCATAAATATAGCTCTTTTGCCGTTGTAATTTAATCTGTTAAATTTCAGGTCGTCAAAAACCAAAAGACATTTTTCAAGACTGATTTTAGTAATTTAGGTACGCCAGTAGTCGTAATCGTATGTATGTAAGCACTTTATTGAACACTATAAGCGGTATGCTTTACATTTACTTACATATCTGACAAGATCAGAGTGCAAACGCGAACTTATCCGAGAGGGAGACCCCTTATATTCCAGCTAACCTTTGAGCAATTGTGTAAAGTTGCTGCTAGCGAGCACAAGTTGAAATGCAACATAAACTGACGAGTTTTTTATGGCCATATACTCCGCAGTCGCACCCAGAAATGATGTTCCAGTAGGTATCCTTAAAATTAAGGTGGTTCTGTTTTACCAATACCAATTCAGTATTTGAGAAATTAGTTTGTCACGTGATACTTTGGGAAAACATTTATTCACAAATTATTCTAGTTTAATACAAGTTTATTCTAGGAAATGGGGAATTTCGCGCAAATGGAATGGTCTTCTCTCCCTCTCACTGAGCATAAGCGTGAGCGAGATGGAAGTGCGTGCTCGGAAGCGCGGATATCATGTTTTTTAATTTTAATTTTTTGGCCGTTTAAATAAATAAAAATGTAAACACTGATTACCCTCAAACATGATATTGCCGATTTTTAGAAGTAATTTTAATATTTATACCTTTTGTGCATAATTTAGCTTTTGTGCTTTTGTCCATGGTTACACGAAATAAAGATCATTCATTCATTCACTCATAATTTGTTACGAATATTTTAAGTGTATTTTTGTGTGTTTTAGACCCATGTTCGTGATTTTATTCTATCGAGCGAAATTTGCTTAATCATGTTTCGAAGCGGGTCCTGTTTCGATTTCCCTGCAGAAAAGCCTCAAGATTACTATTCGTATTTTTTTGAAACCATATTATTATAAACAGACGCATTATATTGTTTCAAAATCTCTGTTCGCTTAACTTCGCTGAACCTACGGCGCCTTAATGCCTGCGAATGTCAAAAGACGTTTTGTATGGTCGTCGAACCACCTTAATAAATTTACGCTGGGCTTAGGTTTTCCATGTTTGTACGGTCATTAAGTATAATATACAAGTCTTATATTTTTTTTAAATAACTTATTTATACTAACCCATCGTCGTCGTACAAAAAGTGATGTTATAATTAATTAGCTGTAAGCGATCTCGGTCTAAATATGGCTAAAGGCACAATGCTTTCTTGTAGCGATTCTGGGGTCATTCACTCGGCTGATCCCACATTACTGCCCAATGTGGTTCGACTTAGCAAAAGTACCGTACGCTTTTTTAGACCAAAGTAATGATAGACATCATGCTAAACGTCGCTTCATTTCGCAATGCGCTACTGGTGTATTGCGATTAGATTGAAATTGGTGAGGTCTTATTAGTATTAGACGTTCATCGTTGACGACCACTTTAGCCTAGTTGATATTCCCTGCCTACAAAACTGGGGTTCGAATCCCGGTAAGGATATTTATTTATGTGATGAACACGAATATTTGTTCTCGAGTCATGGATGTTTTCTAGTTATATACAGAGTGTTTTTTTTTAATGGGACAGTATGGGGAAATCCGAATCTAAAGGAGATAGAGGAAAAGTGTCCAAGGAGACATTAGGTGTTTTTTGATGTAAACAAATTTGGCTCGTTAAAATTTTTGGTCAAGCGTGAGTTGTTCTTAAAAAATTATAAAGTAGGTCAATTTTTTTTTTGACGCGGGTCGGCTCTGTTTCATGTAAGGATTATTTCATTGTATGGAAAGAAAAAAATCTGAACAGCAGAAGTTGGTCAAATTTAATGAAAACTAATCTTCAAATACAGTTGGTTTATTACTTGAGTAAATGTTCGATGTGGCCGCCGTCTTGTCTTATGCAGGTACGAGCACGCTTCAAGACACTTCTAGTTGCATTTAACAGAGACTTATGGTGAATTGTGTTTAAAGTGTTGTAAACAGCATCTTTTAATTCTTGTACGGAGTTGTATCGGGATTCATAAATTCGACCCTTAAGGTAACCCCATAAGAAAAAATCTAATGGCGTTAAGTCGGGCGATCGTGGGGGCCACTTTATCGGCCCATATGTACTCGTACCCATCCAACGGTTTGGAAACTGCTCGTCCAAACACAGTTTATTTGCCCTACTGTTGTGGGCTGGTCATCTTGTTGGTAGATTATCTTACCAAAGTTCCTTAAAAAAATGTTCTTCTCTTGAATCATCTGGAGCTCTTATCGATTATCGAAATTTAAAAATGGAATAATTTTAAATATTTTTACAGTACATATGGTGCCACTTTCCCGCACTAGTGCGGAAAAGAGCACTTTTCGTGCATATGTCGAAACTTTAAAGAGCCATATGTACAGTAAAACGTTGTACGATACACGTGCGAATAGGTAATTGTATCGTAAATAACTATTTTACACGCCTAGGCACTTGTAACAATATTAAAAGGTGAATACTGCAATTGTATGAAGATTAGTTTTCATTAAATTTGACCAACTTCTGCTGTTCAGATTTTTTTCTTTCCATACAATGAAATAATCCTTACATGAAACAGAGCCGCTCCGCGTCAAAAAAAAAATTGACCAACTTTATAATTTTTTAAGAACAACTCACGCTTGACCAAAAATTTTAATGAGCCAAATTTGTTTACATAAAAAAACACCTAATGTCTCCTTGGACACTTTTCCTCTATCTCCTTTAGATTCGGATTTCCCCATACTGTCCCATTTAAAAAAAACACTCTGTATAAGTATTTATTTTTATATTTGAGAATGTATCGTCGCGTCGCCCAGTACGCATAGTACTATTAGTTAGGTCGATTTGTATAAGATTCTCCCGGAATATTTATTTATAGCCAACTATTTCGTAGCGCTACGCTCGTAGCCGATAAAATGCGAAAACCCGCATGTAGAGGAAAGCGCCTACGAGGGACCCTAGGTGGGGTTCCGTGCCACTGAAAGTATGAGTTAAACTCGGTGTACCTAACTGGTGAAGCCTGCGCTAGATACATATGGTCTAATTCAGGGGTCGGCAAGTAGTTTTGAGTGGGATCCGAAAATTGTTTAAAAAATATATTGAGATCCAGAAAAAAAACTCATAATGATTAGGTATAAGTAATATTTTTTTATTTCTTTAAAATTAATGAATATGCCGGTCGGTAGGTATATTTAACAATATTTGGCAGTCCGCGGTTCGACCTTCCTGCCCGCCTGTTGCGGACCCTTGCCTTGGTCTGATTTAATTAATATTGCATTGTATGGGTAGTACCTATTGAGAGCAATGACGCGTTGTTGCAGTGTCTAAGAGACAACCGGATGGCTCGCAGTATTTGAGCTGCCGAAGTGTGGTGGAACCGCCCTGTGACATGACATAACTTTTGAGTGGTGGCATGGAATGGAACCCTTGATGCATTATACCTAGTTGATTTTATTTTTATTTTATAGCGCTAAACCTTCGCTGTACCCAAGTAGAAATTAAGTAAGTAGTTACCTAGGTATGAAGGTGATTTTAATTAAGTTGGTAGTTTACGACTAAGTACCTACCTGAGAACGAAATTTTAAATTCCATACACTTATTAATGTATTCTCCGTTTTTAGGTAGGCTACCTTATTTTCCAGCTGCAAATTCCTTAACTTTTATGGAAAACATATTATTTTGGACATGTCCTAAAAGTATAATATAATGAGACTATTTATTATACTTTTAGGACATGTATCTATAGCGTATACCTATATAGCGGTTTAATTAAGGTACCTATTAGATTCAATTAGCGACGCCCGCATGACTCAGAGGTTTGGCATCGGCTGATTGCGGGGGGACCACATCACCCAGTAACGAAGGGCTCGCGATGTTAGGATATATGCGGGTCAGTATCAAATCCATTTTAAACATCCTGCTACATTAGACAAATGATCTCTCTTTTACCTGTAATTTGTATTTGTTCCCCCTGCCACAGACACTGAGTTTGTTGTCACTCGCGTGACGTCGACCGCGCTGAAGTCGGCCGCAGGTGTACGTCAGTTGCGCGCGCAGCGCTTGCGCGATAGACGGTTTATACGGCGGTGGTGCAGTCGTGATCCGATTAACAACGTCAGTTTTTTTACTTACACGTTACAACAATACGATTATCCCTATCTATTGTTACTGTTGATGCGTATCGCTTGATTTGCCCCCATATAATATATTTCGGGATTTACCTACCCAGTACAAAAATCGCACGTTTTTTACATGTAAACGCTGGAATTCCGACATCGTAATGCAATACTTTATCTTTCGCTACAGTGCATATCGTTCGACCTTAACGTTTGAGCGTTTAATTCGTTAATATGTAGGAAGTCTTGGTATTACAGGCGAACGATCAAGATTTTTCGCCGCGCGGGTCGTAGTAAAGGGGGATTAATCCCGTTCTATTTGCGTCCCGTTCCCGCGTCCCCGTGCTCCCGTGGGTTCTTGCGGCTAGCTTCAGGGCGCTCCCGCCCCCCGCCGCCCGATCCGCCCCCCGTGGCTCATTCACGCGTTCAACCAATATTTGGAACGGGATAGCGTGCTCGCAGCTGTCAAATCAAGCGATACGCAGTTACAAACAATTCTTAACAAATAATCTAATTTATTTTATTTCACGTTGCAGTGTCTTTACTTGTGTTTTGTCATGTGCAAAAACAATGTGAACAGTGGTTGTTAATATATTTTCTTGATTACTTTTATCCTTTTTGACTGAATTAATCGATCGAACACGCAAAATGTGAGGTGATTTACCCTCAAATTGAAGTGCTAAGTGATGAAGGTGCATTCCACGCGATATTGGCACCAGAGCGAACGATCATAAAGGATACATTGGAAAAAGAAAATGCGGATCAAGCTCACAGACCTTCGCCCGAATGGTATACTTACTTTTTTTAATTAACCCCTTTTTGAACCAATCAAATAATGATACGCTTATATGACCAAACAGGAAAGATATAGGTACCTACATAATATATATTCCAGGATTCGTCCATAAAATTATGACGTGTAATCAAAGATTATCCAGTTTGATAAAATCTGGCCTGATAACAGTGATAATAACTCTCAACCAATTGAGCCTTACAGATATTGAATATGTCAAGATTGTGGGTATCTCCCTAATTAATTTTCTCACGACCAGCGCTCTTGGGAACAGAAAAGACAAATTAGCTGATAAATCGCTGGTTGACCCATTTATTTCGTAGAAATCGTATATTGCCAATAAAAAATTCTTCCTCTGTTTAAAGACGTCTCATAAGGATTATTGGAATTCGTAGCAGCACATAGGTACATGGCTGCACGACCTCCTTTTTCACTTAGAAATTGTCGAATTTGTTGGTGGCACATTAATTAATATGTGTAATAAAGATTAATCTTTGAACATTCGCGTGCCCTATCTAAGAGGTATCTCTTTAGATAGGGCTTATGGTTTAAATTGCAATGAGTTTTCAGCGCATTCCTACAGCGCTATACCTACTATGTGACCTATTTATGATAACCATTTAATGCCTTAAGCCTGAATCACACCGGCGCGGCCTGCGGTGGCGGTCAGTAGTAAACTTGCCAGTTATTGTCAAGTTTACTATTGGCCGCCACCGCAGGCCGCGCCGGTTTCTGACAGCCTTTATTGCCATAAAGTCTCATTTTTATTCATTCGTCTCCTGTCTGATTGGAGAGGCGTTCCTAATGGTTTAAATTGCGATGAGTGTCCGCGACGCGCGATTGGCTCGGCGCAGCCGGCGGCGAGGTCGCGGTTTCATCATGGTCATAAAAACAATACCTCGCTCCGCGTGGTCAACACTTGCCTAATACCAATTTTATTGTTTATAGGTGGTTTATAGGTGTCAGGCTCTAGATTTATAGCAGACTGATTTAGTCTTCACACGATTCATTCAAATTGTCTTGTTTGTCGTCAAGACGTTTACTTTTGCCTCCCCTTGGTCCATAATGTTTTCCTTGGCCTTCCTTTTCATTCGATGCTTATCAAGCCCGGTATTTAATCGCTCCACCGACAAGACTAACTGTCTTATTGGCAAATTAACATCGCGAAAGGCTGCTTTTGCGAAGTGTCAAGTGTATGAGTGATGACACTAAAATCCACACTCGCAATCTAAGTACGGCATAAAAAGAGCAGAATGCTATTTTTCTTATCAAGTATGTAAACAACTGAGGTTTTGTTATTATTATCTATATTCCAACCAGTATCTCCACAAACGCGTGTGCTTTGTACCTACACTGCTAAATAATCCTTTTTTAATCAGGCTGATCTTTGTTTGTCCATCTGTTAGGACGAGTGCGCCAACAATGAAACTCATAGGAAGTGTCTAGGGTAAAGGCTTTTGTACTTCAAACAAAACTATTTGTTTAACGAGGTGCTATGTTTGTCATAACATTTAAGCCCTATTGTTACAGTAACTTTGAACAATTATCAGAGGACGCGCCTGATTCGCTTACCGCTAAGTTCCTTATGATTCGTTTATAGGTAATTGAGTGTAATTTAGTTAAAGAAAACGATGGAGGAAGTTATAGGCAAATGGTTAACCATTTATACCCAAGAAGTACTTCCATCTAATATAATTATGTATCTGATTATGAAGCAGCTTCAGTGTGGCCTAAGCTAAAATTGGGTCAATTTACAACATGTTTTATGGAGGGAGCGAACTGGTGTTCATGGTGCACAATCGTCAAAATGGAGCCCGGTCACAGAATATAACTAGATCAAAGTAACGTTATGAGTAATATACCTAAGTAAAAAATATCTTCCATTGTCTCTTATGTCGTCAGTTCGACACGGTCCATGGTGGTTCAGTTCCCCTTTGTCGATAGTTTAATGGAACTTGCACTAATTTATGCGAAAAGTTTGATGCTATAATAGGTCACACAATAAATAGGTCATAGGTAGGTTCGCATTTTACAAACAAATATTAAGTAAGTATGTGAATTAGGTAGGTGTAGTAGGTATTCCTACTGCGGATACTTACCTGAATAACCGGAGCTTATCGGAGTCTCCATTGCTCTCCGATTAGAACTCAATGTGTTTGTTAATGTACATCGAAATAATTTAATTAAGAAAGATGCTCATACCTAATCGAATTTTTACAAATATCCACCAACGACTATTAAGTAGGTTCAATCAGAAAATTCAGCGGCAAACTATATATGGTTTAAGTACTTTTGACTTTCCTTCGTAAAATCTTGCACGGTATTGGGCTGTCCTCAAGTTCCAGAATATCGAACGGCCTATCCATCCTTGACTGCACTTTGCACCCCGGTGTCTGGGGGGGTTCCTTACTCGATCGATACTTCTCTCGCTTTCTTTCATCCTACACTTAACTTAAGTATATGTTACGATACCATTCATACGGGTAATACTTTGATACGTAGAACGGAAGTAAGTAGTACGATATCGGATATTTTTCGTAAGACTTCACCGCTAGGCAAACAAGGTTTTGGAATGTCAGGACATACAACAATTCTAAATGAGCTCTATGTAAAGTATAATTTAACTATGCGGCAAAAAAAATGATTCGTCAACTTTTCTTAAGGGGCGTCAAAAATCAACGAAATTTAGTAGTTTTCATTTCGACACTCGTCCTCGGTTTATTGAAGCTAGCTTTCCAGGTGCAGATATGGGAAAGTTTGATTCCTGTTTAACATTTTTGCTATTGAATAACTTGAAAAATGTTAATACAGAATGAATTATCCATTTTTAAATAAAGGTCTGTAAAAATACCAACCCGACAGACACCTCATCCTCATTAAAACTTTTATACACCCGAAACTCATACCTACTCATACATACTGAACTTACCTATAATTTTGATATGCATTTTTATAATCTTACTAATTAACACAAAAGTTATGGCCAGAAAACTAGTTTTTTGGCCTAAAATTAACCCTAAAATTAGGCCTAAACTTTGATGCCAAATATCTCAAAAACAATGAACTTTGAAGTAAATATGGGATACTATATTGCTTAAAGCCGTTGTTGTTAATATAATAAGCTACAAAACACATTAGAAAACTAAGGGATTCAGATCGAAGGTCATTGGCGTATCGTATGGGAGCCCCTCAATGATAAATCAACGGTAAGTTGCAAGAATGCTTGACGGTTCGTTTAAACATGTCTTACCTCGAATAATACGGGACGGTTATAATGTAAGTACAAGATCTATCGGGTATGTAAAACTTTTACAATTTATGGATGAATTCTACCTACCCACAACTGCTACCTACAACAATATTCTCAGTTGAGGAATGAATGACGCTGGACCAACGTATAACATTGCAATTTTAATGTATGCCGATTGCCGAGCGTGATCACTTTTACTGGGCTTTGGCAGTATCATTCTAGGAAGAGATTGGTTTTCTATTTAAAGTGTACATCTGCAGACGCTGCCTAGACATCCGGCAGATTTTGCTTCTTACAGTTTTGTTTTCGACGACTTCAATCGTCTAAGTATAGGTTTATAAATCATAGGCGCGTATCAAACGAAGCTTCGTATCTACAAGTAAGAGAGTGGACATTAGGCCCCGTTAGTGCAGGTCGGGTATAGGCGATTGATAACTAGGGGTGAAAAAAGTGGAAAATTTAAAAATAATTCGCCACGTGTGGGATTTGAACCCGACCTCTGGAATCCGTCCATTCGTTAGCGGACGTTTCTGCTTAGTAAACATTTAGGGGTTGAAAGTCTCATAGTTCAGACGACATTGGGCGCCAATAGTTCTAGGCTGCTGGGGTGGCTTTCCTCGAGTTAAACACTCTGTTTTTCATTTAGAGATCTAACGAGGCCAATTAACGAAAGCTGAGGTTCTATATTAATATACCTAACTCATTTCATATACATGTACCTATGTGTAATAGGTTTCTGTCTTATTGGTGTTGACCACTTTTAACAATAATTATACGTATGTAGTTTGTCTATTTAAATTTATTCATAACTATGAAGTCATCAACAAGCTTATAACAGTAAGTTTATGAAAGTGTGGCTGTATAGGTTCAACCCTAGGGTTGAAATGAAACGCATCACCATCAACCCTGCTACTGAGATAAACAATTAGGTACCTACTTTCGGTCAGAACATGAGAAACGAAAAATTTGTAATTTGTAAATCTTACGTCGTAGAGAAACAATTAATTTCACATATAAACTTATTTTTTCCTGAACTATGGTGGTATATTTTGATGTACACGATTGTATAAGTAGGTATAAACTATAAATAGTAAATGTAACAAGATGTAAATTATAAATAAAAAATGTAACGGATATGTTTAAAGGTCCAAAAAAGCAGTCTCGCTTGAATGGTCTTGGTTAAAAGTGAAACTGATATAGCTGGGCTGCGTTCTGCGTCTTGAAGAATTCCACGCAGCCGTCCGCTGAGCGTGCCCATTTCGACATTTCTTACTTGAGACAAGATTCGGTTACTGCCCTGTAAAAAATACCACGACTTATTAAGTTTCACCTCACTATGTTTTTGTTTCCTCGTCAAATATGTATCAAGGTCGGTTTAGGCCTTGACTGGAAAGGTTGGGATTAAGATAAGGCAAGCGAGAAAATTAAAGTGCCAAAAAAGGTGGTTTTACTGCTTCTTACTGTACTATGTTGACGTGGCATATGGACAGGTGAATTATTGCTGTCATGTATTTTTATTTCTGTTTGTAACAATTGTGAACTGTTTAGTACCTTATCTTATCAATGTTGTGCAAACTTAAATGCGTTTCATTTATTGTGCAAAAAATCGTTTCAATACTGCTTTGTCATTTAATTGATGCATGACAAAAGGTTGAAGTTATCAGTAACCTAATACGATCGTAACAATCCAATGAATTGAAACGTCGGTAAAAGTTCGCATCTAACCATACTCTAATTTATCGAAATTTAATGACTTAAACTTTTGGTTCACCATCATTTCATAAAAAACGTTTCATAAATGATCATTTTATAAACAACGATTCACAAACTATTATTTTCACAAACCTATCATTCCTCAAAATGCTTATACTATAAATAATTATTTGACAAATATTCATTTAGCAAATGTTACACTTTAAAAAAACAGTAAATGTTAAATTGTCATTTTAAAAATGATCATTTACCAAATAAATCGTTTATAAAATAGGTCATTTTACAAATCGTCGATTGATAAATGATTGTTTCATAAAAGTAAACATCTGTCATATCACGGTATCTAGCGGACTGGCCAAGAAACATTCCTGTAGTAAATTCATAATAAAGTAACTATACTTTATTATGAATTTACTACAGGAATGTGTGTGTGTGTTTATGTTTAAATACTATTTAAACATAAATCGGATTTGGCGCTTCGCCGGCCGCTACCGCGGCACGCTCGCTTCGCTCACTCGGCTCGCGCGCTGTAGGGTCGCAGTTCACCTAACACTCTTCCTCGCTTCGCTCGTCGTCGTACCTACACTCACCTGCCTTAAAGTAGAATAGATAGGTAATCCACCTGTTATGTCAGTACATTTTAAGACCTAAAAGTAGTTTTTTAGGCTAAGAATGATAACTTACTTGCTAAACACTTTTAGACTTATCCGTGTGCTCATACAGACTTATACGACACCTGTATAGAATTGACAACAGTTCATATTTTTGAGCCCTAAATTTTATTGGTTCTGTGTATTTGGTAAGACAAATACGCTGATAGTTTATTTATTTCTCTAGGGTTCGTATTCAATTTGTTATTAATCTTTCAATATTTACTTATTCTAAAAGGGCGTAACTCCAATTCTACGCAGGAATAGCCTTTACCTTAGTCTTACCACGATCGAAAAAAAAGTGATCTGACATTGACAATGACATCTGACTTTGCTATTGTCACTGGAGTTGGAGTAGGTCTGTGGTGTGTTGTTTGTTTAAATTGTACTATTTGTTAAAAAGAAACGATTTTATCGACGAATTTGGCTGTGATAAGGGATACCGATACTGCATTATATAAATACGACACCCCTTGCATTCACACGGATCTTTGGAATTACTTCTTTCCCTACTGCTCGACACCACCCGCTTTATTTTTATACGGTACATGGAAGAAACGTTTGTCCGGTTTCTTCAAAGAGTCATTGTTACAACTTGGCACGAAACAATACTTGGTGTACTTAGGAGGAGTAGACAACTCGTCGATCCATGCGGGTTTCTCCATAGTAGGCAATAAATCCCTGTAATATAGGATCTTTTAATTTTATTTTACTTCGTTAGGTTACAGTACATTGATAGTAAACAATTTACGTCAATGTCAAATTCAAATTTGTGACAGCAGTTTTTTTTTCTGTAACATAAGGCACAGGCTATCCATTAACTATGTCGTAGAATGGGTAAAATTAGACCATATTTTCAATTGTTTTTTAAATATAGGAGGCAATATGCTTTTGAATCATATATTCATTTTGAAGTGTTTATAAAATGAAATGTTGTCAATTATACAACTTGTCGGTTAAAACTTTATCAAGATCATGATTTATTGAAAATGACAGGAAAAAATATTTTTTTCCGTAAGAACACAGTGATATACAGATTACAAGGTTGGATTTATTAAATTAGGTATTTACCAAAAAATGCATTTTCTCAAACGTTATTTTACCAAACGTTACTTTGCCAATTTTCACGAATAGTAAATGAGTAATTTGTCAAATAATGATTTATAATATGATCATCATATTTATTTATAATATGATCATCATATGATGTTTTTTCAGTTAAATGATTTGTCTAATGAACTCTTTGTAAAACAATATTTTATAAAACGACTAATTTGTTAATCGTTAGTTTGCCAAACGTTGTTTATAAAATGAATATTTATGAAACGTTTTTTTATGAAATGATCGGATACCTAAAGTTTTATTGTAAAGACTAATATTTTAAAATCTCACTGTCTTATGGTTAGACATGTAAACATTCACAATGACGTTAGATATCAACCTTCAAAAAAAAATTAATCTCAAGATAGAATTTAGGCTATTTATATCAGATTAAAAATACGTGTTAGTTTGTAGAGAACATTCAATTTGCACACAATTCTTTGTGTTAAATTTGATTTGAAAGTTTACAACTTTGTAGAGAGCTGACCCCAAGGCCTACTTTTGTGTGTCAGTCAAACTGAGCACCTTTTGTAAACATTTTGACGGTACACCCTGTTCTTGTATTATTTATAAATGTTTTTTTATTCAAGTATCACTACATAGTATAAAACAAAGTCGCTTCCCACTGTCTGTCCCTTATGTATGCTTAGATCTTTAAAACTACGCCACGGATTTTGATGCGGTTTTTTCTAATAGATAGAGTGATTCAAGAGGAAGGTTTATATGTATAATATAGTACCCGTGCGAAGGCGGGGCGGGTCGCTAGTTAGTTATAATTTAATGTGTTAACTGAGACTCCCTTGAATAACTCATTTCCCAAACCTTAGCTGTACCTATTGTGTATTAGGATTTTCTGAAAAAAATACGTGCTCGGAGAAAATGCCGAGTAATTTCCTACGCCGTAAAGTTGTTTGAAAAGGACAGTTTACTGGAACGATCTCGGCTCGACCCTATTTGCTGATAAGACCAAGTACATTGGCCCGATTCTTTACTCAATACCTCGTTAAAACAGTGGCTTTTATCCGATAGATTTCATCGTTGTTCAATTTGTTTATGGTTAAACTTGATAACAGCTGGCTTGGGTTCTAATGGGTTACTGATAAATATGATTAACCCGTTTATTATCCGAAACATAGTTAGACACTTCCTTCGATATGACGTCGATCGTTGTTAGCAGCACGTAAACAACGACAGAATCATCATTAAGTTCCTCAGCGCCATCGCGATATTCGCGATACGATCAAAAATGACGTCAATGGCGTCTCCCACAGCAGAATTCAAGAACAAAATACGTTTTAAACAGAAACAGAAATTCTAAAGACAAAACAAAGGTCTATGCGAACTGATAAAAATAAATCCTTGTTACTATAAAAAGTACCTACGTAGAATGAATCAAACTGACGTCCATCTGTGTCATTGGTACAGTATTGTTTAGTACAAAGCCATTTTGTTCTCAATTTGTCACCCGTAGACAAACTCGACAAATAAAATCCCTCTTGCGTGCGACAAACGCGAATGCAGTTTTCCTTAACGGCGGCTTGGCTGTCACCAGTGGAATAGAATATAACTCGCAAGTAACTACTAGCCACCTAAACATTCTCTTGATGTTGTCTTTAAGGAAAAGTGGTGATAATGTCCGATCAAGTAACAAAATTCGGCCATTAGATCAATAGTGGGACCGGATTTTTGCCCTAAAAGTTTTGATAATTCTAAAGATGGAAAAGTGATGCTTTTATGACATCGGACATATTTTTAAGTATATTTGCAATATATGATGAAAAGTTAGAACGAGCGTTTGGTATAAATTAGGTATTTATATATTTTTATTTATAATTTGTGAATATTGAATTAAAGTGCAAAGTTTTAGCTTCATCGTTTATAATATGTATGACGCTATATGTTATTAAGTTTGTAGAACTTTTTTTACGCAGCTTCTTTGTCAAACCAGAATTAGGTTATTACTTTGTCGATATTGAATTAAAGTTTAAAAATCCTCAACAATATCTCTAATTTCTTAAGTTAATAGACAAAGCTAAAAATGTAGAAGAATAGGATACATGCTATAAAAGTAATATGCGTTTTTTGTCCTGTAAGATCTAATATTGAATTAGAGTCTGTAAAAATAAGTCTAATACTATAAAATAATATATGCAACCATATTATGAAAAGTAAGAAAATTCTGTGTATTGCTTGCATTAATAATAGTATAATTTATTTAAAATGGCGCGAAATTCATAACCACGCCGCGCTGGCCCTTCAACGGCGGCGCGCGGGGGCCGATCGTAGCCGACCTAGCGAGCGATACCTCGCCCCACCCTCCCCGCATTACCGCGCAAGCGCTGCTGTTGTCTTTCAAATCATTCATTTGTTTGTTTACCGTGCACATATTAGATGCAATTTTTAATACATTTGCTCAAAAAGTTCTACTTTTACGTAGCTGTTTAGCGTGCGGAAAGTTGATTTTCACGAACTAGTGCTTTTCACTTTTCCCACTCAATAATCGTACAAATTGTACCATAAATTATTATGTCAATAAAAAATAAATAAGATAGAGCTGTACTAAATAAAATGATTTTTGAACTTCATAATTTTTCAACTGTAATACAATGACGTTACAGAATTAATAATATAAAAGTTTCGAATTCCTTACTTGTTGTTTTTCTTATTTTTTCGCAACTGTATTAAAAAACGTCGTTGTGTAGATTACTATACATTGATTCGAAGGCTATATCGGCGCACAAAAGAAGAATGGAGATGGAGGCACCAGTAGCACAGCCTAGTGACGATGAGGAATGCTTTGATTTTCAAAACTTTTGTTTTTTTTTGCAACGAAGCTGCCAACGAAGTGTTTAAACAGGGTCAACTCAAACGCCCTGTTCAAGTCAGAATCACTGTCAGCGAAATAAAGAAATGTACTACACAGATGTTGTTAAACGTAGCTATAGCTGCTCGCCGCAAGCAAACCAATGTTAATTTGCCCCTGATTACGGATTGCTGTTACGAACACCAGGGTGATGTTGCAGGGTAATATCGCCGGTTAGCGACCACCTAATTTATGGTTCCGGTTTGCGACCACTCATTTCAATTGGTGTCAGGAATCTACCGCAAAAAACGACAATATATCCTTTCAGTTTTTTCAATAGATTGCATACATACATACATATACTCACGCCCGTATCCCATTGGGGTAGGCAGAGACTAAGGAACGCCAAATACTACGGTCCTTAAATACTTCTTCAATAGATTCCTGTTTAATAATTACTTTCAATAATACATGCGGGGCACGGTTTATTTAGAGTGCGTTGTAATGTCATTTTATTAGGTATATTTAATTGAAAAAAAAAAAAATACGTTGTCTTTCACGTGGTCGCTAACTGAAGCTGGTCGCGTAACCGGGGCGGCGTATTGACCCAACGTTATTAAATTAAACATTCCAATTTACGTTATTACTTAAAATAGGCCGTTTCTGCTCTAATAGTACCTGATTAAAGAAAACTTAGAAAGTAGAGCATAATTTAAACCAAAACAGTGAGAAATATATTATTTGATTACAAATATTATTTGTATGCAGAATGTAATGATACTAATGATAGTGAATGAAGCAAGAAAGGTTTGTCAAGATCGTAGCAAGTGGAAATCCGTGATCTCTGCCTATCCCTCCGGGAAATAGGCGTGATGTGCATTTGCATGTATGTATGTATATTATTTGTAGTAAGGTAAATCTCCAATAACTGGCCACCCTTGAATAATCGGCCCCCTCATACTAAAAATTTACTCTATTCACGTATAATAGAATAGATATAGATAGTATGAGGTGGCCAGTTATTGACGATTTACCCTACTTGTTAGGAATATTCGAGACAATTAAAGGTTTACTAAGCAGAAACGTCTGCTAACGAAGTTCTAAAGGACAACGCTCCCTAGGATGAAAAAAAAGTTGAAAATTTTGTTGAAAAAACTATTTTGCGTATTAATGTGTATTATTTCAAAAAAAGTGAGTACCTTTACATTTTGAGGAAAAGAAATGTGAATGGTGACCCAGATTTGAGCTGTATAGTAAAATGTATGGAGAAAAAAAAAAGTGGTCAGATTGAAATGAAAATAATGTATATCATAAGAATCGTTTCAAAAACAACTTGAAAAAAATCTTACTGGTAAAAGTAGGAAGAATCTAACCACTTTTTTTTTTTTCTTTTACATTTTACTATGAAGCTCAATTCTGGTTCAGTTAACAGTTTTCACAAAATATATTTTATTGAAAAACTAATCCTTACTTTGAAAGTTTTTGTACCTTCATTATTTTTAAACATACTTAAATACACAAAATAGTTTTTTTTAATTCAAAATACAGGCTGCAATCTTTTACGTGATACAAAATAGCAAAATGTGAATCTATCCATGATTCTGAGCAACTTTTATTATGGGACCAACTTTGTGTTATGCCAAAAAAAACACACCTGTTCATACATTCTTGTCAGTCTAAAATGAGCAGAGTTAATGAAATAGTTGGATTTTTTTGGCATAACACAAAGTTGGTCCCATAATAAAAGTTGCTCAGAATCATGGATAGATTCACATTTTGCTATTTTGTATCACGTAAAAGATTGCACCCTGTATTCAGTTCTTTTTTTCCATGTGTGCGGTGTTTTTTCGATCAGAATAAAAAAAAATCGCCAGTAGCCTTTTCAGGTTTGCGTAGGCAACAAGGAACCCTTATAGTTTCGCCATGTCCGTATGTCCGTCTGCGGCTTAGCTCAGTCACCCTTACTACTAGAAAGTTGTAAGATTAGAATTGAAGACTTTATTCTATTGCACTTCGGAGAATCGAGATTAGACTATAAAAATAAGAGTTCAATTTTAATAATAATGAAAAAAAAAGTTCCGTCTTTTAATTATTTTAGTTATTTTGTGAAAAAAGCTGCACAGAATAATGAGAAGTCGCAGAAGTTCACTTAGAATTGTCATTAGGTGTAAACAAATATGAATGATTAATACTTATACAATACCTACTTGCAATTTTATTATAATGTTGTCGTAAATGGTTGTATTTTTTTGTAATTTTTTACTATTGTGTTAGCCATCCATACTGACTTTAATATAAAACAATAAGTACCTACTTTATAAAGGACTTAACGTCGAAAATTTATAATATTTCGACTGAAAATTTTATTCTTTGACACTTCGAATAATCGAGATTATACTGTATTAATAAAAGTTCGCTGTCAGTTATATTATAATGTGAAAAAAGTTACAATTATTTTTTTTTACTGTTATTGTAATAAAAATATACGAGCTATTCACAACTATTTATATTATTTCTTTTTATCCTGGTTCCTATTGTCATATCTTGTCCAGTCCTATTCGCCGTCATGTATTATACTTACCCCACCATATTATACGGTCATTACGCCGGTTACGTGACCAACTTCGGTTAACGACCACCTTAAGGACTAGGTTTTTTTTTTCAATTAAAGATATAATAACATTTAAACAGGCTGTAAAAATGCCTCGGTACGTACGCAATTTTTAAAGCAGATATTAGGCAGGAATCTACTTAAGGGGCTACCCGAGGTTTTCATCGATTTTTGACAAGTTTTGAATCGTATCTACTACTTTTGCACTACAGATAGAATCATAAATCAAACGGCTATCGGTTCTTCAATCTTTTATCTCCATTTTGACAGACCGGATTTTGAAACAAATTAATACTTAATTTTGTATGATTTTTTTAAACATTGTCTAAAAAAACACTTATTTCGCATCTCTATTGACGTGAAAGATCTAACATATACGAAATCTACAAATTTGGGTTCGTCTATGACGTCTCTAAAAACTGGCAGAGGGTTTTAATTTTAAACCAATTAACACAAAAGTTATGGCCAGAAAACCAGTTTTTTGGCCTAAAATTGTTCAACTTTGATGCCAAATATCTCGAAAACAATGAAGTTTGAAGTAAATATGGGATACTATATTGCTTAAAGCCGTTGTTGTTAATATAATAAGCTACAAAAAACATTAGAAAACTAAGGGATTCAGATCGAAGGTCATTGGCGTATGGGAGCCTCTTAAAAAACGAGAAAATATCCTCTCGGTTCACCATTTTTTACTCCCGAGTGGTCGCAAACCGGCACACTAAATTAAGTGGTCGCTAACCGGTGAAATTACCCTACATCCTAAATATACAATTTCATCTAAGGTAAATTGAGTTTAACTATAGCTTACTGCTGACCACGTCGCAAAAAAATACATGTAGGTTATTTGTTAGTAGGTATTTATGCAGCTGGCTTAAAGGAGTAACAAAACATGGAAGAGTGGTCATTAGAATAAGGGGCGATCCCTAAAATATTTTTAAATTATGTGTATAACGCGATAACCAGTTCGACGAAACCGCGGGCAATCCCTAGTATAGTTGGTAATAAATAAGGATACATTTCTTCTTTGTATTTCCATTAACGTACGTATAACAAAATAACATGTGTTTTGCCATTGATATTTATTCTTTGTGGATTTTTTTATGGATCGTGGACGCAATCAAGGGCACTCCTCTACCGTTGCGTTGATCGCTGCCGGCTGCCACAGCGCACAGCGCGGCGCGCGCATACATGCCGCGCTTTTTAAATGTATTCATTTACGCACGGAGTACTTAGGTATCAATATTTAGTGTCGCCGTAAGTTTATTTTTCTTAACTTTTGTTTGGTAACTGATATCATTGTCATGATCGTTTACTATTAACTCTACAAACTTTAATTCAATATTGGCTATACTGTTTATCCGGAAATCAATATCTAGACAAGCCGATTGTCTACATTTCTAACTTTTTTCCAATATGTTAAGTGGATCGACAATATCGTAACTTTGCAATATCAGCTACTCTAATTCTTTATTTACAAAATTATTTGCATTTTTACGTTCACCAGGATGCAGAAGTCCCAGATTTCTAAAAACAGAATATCGTATATAAATTAAAGTGTTATTGGATATGTTACAGTTTTTTGTAACTCTAATTCTATATTGACATAGTTATTGGCAAAAACTAAAATATTTCAATATAGCCGAAAGCTCCACCTAAAATTTTCTAACTTTTTACATAAGTATTATTTAACATGCCTCCAACGACATATCAAAAAAGAAAAAACTTTAATGTTGTAATAACCCATTTTTGTTCAACCGCTGGTCTACATGTACACATACATCTTGAGAAGAATAATTATGTCTCGTCCTCGACGTTGCACTTAGTTTGAGGGCACTTTATGTCAAAGCAATATGGGTTAAATTCGAACTAAGAGGATTTTTCTTCAATCGAATTTAAACTATGACATAGTTTTACATAAAAGTGCCCACGTCTTACACTAGTACAACGTCGAAGACTAGGACGATTACCTTAATGCATCTAAATTATTTTTATCGTATAGGTACAGTTAGTATCTTATAACTAAAGCAGCAACCAAAGTAGCCAGCAAATATCTCGGTACACGTCTTTATTGCTGTAAGAGTAAGGATGTGTTACGATATATATTTAGCTGGAATTTTTATGGAGACTGAAAAAAATAAAACTAAAAATAACCCGTCGTTTGACGACGTTGTGTCCTCCGTCCTGGATTCTATCCAGGGTGGAGATGATAGTCATGAGGCGAGGAGGGCTATACAAGCCCCCGGTACGCCCGTCTGTGTTAGTCCGGAGGTCATGGAGACGGAGTCCGTGGTCGACAGAGACGTAACCATCGTCTCTGGTGCGCCCGGCAGTTCGGCTCAGGCTGACGGCACTAAATATAAACGACTCTGCGGTGCCGCGCGCAAGAGGCTACATAAGCTTGTTGACAGCGGCCTGGAGAAGAAGATGGCACTGACAATGTGCAACTTGCCGTGGTCAAAGATGCCCGTGGAGAAACCGGCCCCAGTAAACGCCCCTCTTAAAAGGGGTCGATCGGAGGACGAATCTCCACAAGGGCACGCAAAGAAGACCGTGAAGCTTACCACCGGAGATGAGGGGGAACGTAGGCCCCCCAGTTTCAAGGAGGTTGCGGGCTCCACACGAGTGGGGATCCGGAATTCGGAACCCATGAGTGAGGAACAGATGAAGATGGTCCGTCTCCAGCTCGGCACCGTTCTCATAGGGGAATGGAAGGATGCGAGGGGTGACGGACCGAAGTTTCTGGGTTTCCTCCACAAGACGGGCTGGATCCTGGTCACCTGTGCAGACCAGGCAAGTCTGGACTGGCTTGTGGGGGCAATCCCGAAGCTGAAGCCGTGGCCGGAGGCGACCCTTTCGGTGATACCGGAAGGAGAACTGCCCAAACCAGCCACGGCCATCACCTTCATCTCCGACGCCGATGTGTCCTCCATTACGGACGCTCTCTCCCTAATCAGGATCCAAAACCCGGGCCTGAATACGGAGCTATGGCGGGTGCTTGGCGAGAAGGCGGAGCAGGGCGGAAAGGTGGTTACCTTTGCCCTGGACGAGCCATCCGCAGAAGCCCTGAGAGCCTGTGGGTGCGAAGTCACCATAGGCTTCAGAAAAGTGGCGTTCAGGCTGAGGGGTGGGCCAAATGCTCCCCCAACGACTGCAACGCATTTACAGCCCCCCGCGGTAGCAGGCCCACAAGTGCGCCCGACAGTCGCGACTCCACACCCCATGGCACTCGAGGCCGTGGTGGCAGGACGCGACCCGTTGGGACGCACAGAGGGGCGGCGAGGGGCGCGATGAACAGCCGGGATGTACACTCCACCCCAGCAGCTGGCACCTCCCGAGGGAGAGGTCAACCAGCAGCTAGGAGTAGGGGTAGTGCCCGGCAGTTCACTAAGAGGGCCAAATAAATGGCGGCCCTCTCAGCACCCGCGAGGATACTGCAGGCGAACATCCACCACGCTGCCGCAGCGACAGCGGTGGTGGAGAGTCGCCTTGCAACTGACGCTGACCTCGCCCTAATACAAGAGCCATGGGTGCGAAACTCAACCATACTAGGACTAAACTCGGTGGGTAAAACGTTGTATTACACCGATGGAATCAGGCCTAGGGCATGCATTGCTTTCAACAGAAACATTGACTTTTTACCTGTTCCAGAGCTGTGTACGGATGATCTGGTTGCAGCGTATGTAAATCTGAAGGGCTGGAAGGGTCAAAGAGTAATTATGTGCTCGGCCTACCTGCCCGGTGACAAGGTGAACCCCTCCGCGGACCTCGATGCAGTGGTGGACTACGCCCGCAGACACAACGCAGAGCTACTGGTGGGATGTGACGCTAACGCCCACCATACAAGCTGGGGGAGCACCGACATCAACGATAGAGGTGAGTTACTACATGACTTTCTACTAATTAACGGCCTCCAAACCCTAAACCTAGGCTGCGAACCGACCTTTGTCACTAGGGCCAGGAAGGAAGTTTTAGATATAACCTTTGCCACTCCCCACCTTGCCAGGCACATTGAAAACTGGAATGTAAGTGGGGTGGAATCTTTGTCAGATCATAGACACATCTGTTTTAACTTAACATTTTCTCTCAGTGTTCAAACAGTTATTTTCAGGGACCCCAGGAGGACCGACTGGGCGGGGTACAGAGGCGCCCTTGAACGGACCCTGGACGCGGCAGCCAAAAGCGTAAGAACACGAGAAGGACTGGAACTTGCGGTGGAAGTGGTCTCTAAAGGTATTGTACGTGCCTATGAGGAAAACTGCCCCCCCAAGGCTAAAACCACAAAGCGTCTGGTCCCATGGTGGAACTCCAAGCTCAAAAAGCTAAGGGACAAGACGCGAAAGCTATTCAATAGGGCCAAAAGAACAAATGAGTGGGAGATTTATCGCAGGGCCCTAAATGAATATAGCAAACAGATTAGGAAAGCCAAGAGAGCGTCGTGGAGGAAGTTCTGTGAGGAAGTAAAAAATACGCCTCAAGGAGCAAGACTCCACAGACTACTCTCTAAAGCAAAGCCTAATCAGATTGGCCTCCTAAGAAGGCAGGATGGAACCTTCACAACCAACGAATCGGAGACCTTGGAACTATTGGCCAATACTCACTTCCCGGGGTCCACCGAGATTAGGGGACCTAGCGCCGAATATGGCATGCACAGGCCCCGATCGGAGGACTGGAGGCAAGCTGCCTTGGTCATCAGACCGGGTATAGTGAGATGGGCCATAGAGTCGTTCAAGCCGTACAAGACGGCGGGACTGGACGGAATAAGCCCGGTGCTACTGCAACGTGGAGCTGACGTCCTTATCCCTCATCTGGTAAAAATTTTCAGGGCGAGTTACGCCTGGGGATCCTTACCTGAAATGTGGAACAAGGTGAAAATCCTATTCATCCCAAAGGCGGGTAAGAAGGACTACGCCCAGGCCAAGTCCTTCAGACCCATCAGCCTTTCATCGTTCTTGTTGAAGACCATGGAAAAGGTTCTGGACAAGTACATCAGGGAGAGCTGCCTCGGAAACAAGCCTATCCATGACAGTCAGCACGCCTATCGGAGCGGCAGATCAACAGAGACCGCTCTGCTTGAGCTTGTTGACAGGGTGGAAAAGGCACTGGAGGATAAGGAGATAGCTCTATCAGCCTTCCTGGATATTGAGGGTGCTTTTGACAATACACCCATCAGAACACTGGTGGGGGGACTCCGGTCAAAGGGAGTGGACCCTACAACGGTGCGCTGGGTGCAAAGCATGCTCTCAAACAGAGTGGCTAAGCTAGAATTGCTCAATACCACTCGTGACGTAACCACTGCCAGAGGCTGCCCACAGGGGGGGGTACTCTCCCCTCTGCTATGGACTCTTGCAGTGGACGAACTACTGCACAAAATGGCGGAACTACGCATCGACACCCAGGGTTACGCAGACGACCTTGTGGTGACGGTGCGGGGAAACTGCCAAAGTACACTATCGTACCAAATGCAGAGAGCCCTAGACACAATTAACACGTGGTGCAGGGAAAACGAATTATCTGTTAATGCTGACAAGACGGTTGTTGTGCCGTTCACAAACAAGAGGAAACTCGACAGTCTGAGACCTCTGTCTATGAACGGCAAAACAATCCCGCTCTCTTCCGAAGTCAAGTATCTGGGCGTTACACTCGACCAGAAATTGACCTGGAATCCGCACGTTAACAGTATTTTACAGAAGGCTAAAGTAGCCCTCTCAATCTGCTGTCGCTTAGCGGGTAACAGATGGGGTCTAAAACCCAGAATTGCCCTGTGGCTATACACGTCCATTGTGAGGCCGATGGTGTCTTATGCCTCTGTGGCCTGGTATAGGAAAACGACACAGAAAACAACAATAGCAAAGCTCAGCAGTCTGCAACGGACGGCTTGCATTATCGTTACTGGAGCCATGTCAACCTCTCCAACAGCTGCCCTCGAAGCCGTGCTGAACCTTCCGCCCCTGAACCTCCATTTGGAAAAGGAGGCGAGGTCCAGCATGCTCAGAATAGCGGCATCAAGGAGAGGAGACTGGCTATCCTCAGCCTTGAGAACACTCAAGGACTCAGTTTACGATATTCCTGTTTTAGGGATGCCTCTAGACACAATGCCCCCAAAACTTTGTACACAGACTAACTACTCAGTGGAACTCCTCAGGAGAGAGGACTGGTTAAACGGCCTCATACATTGGAAACCAGGTAGCCTAAAGTGGTACACTGATGGCTCCAAATCCGGATCGGAGGTAGGCTGCGGAATATACGGAGAAGCACCCAGGGCATCGATCAGCATGAACCTGGGTAAGCATACCTCTATATTCCAGGCAGAGGTGTACGCCATTCTAGAATGTGCGGCAGCCAATCTGCAAAGCACCTCCCTCAATCGTACTATTTATATCCATTCGGATAGCCAGGCGGCTCTCTTGGCCTTAACCTCTAACGTCACAACGTCGAGGCTGGTCGAGAACTGCCGGGATTTATTGAATGACCTGGGCACAAAAAACAAGGTAATATTACGTTGGGTCCCAGGGCATGCAGGTATCGAGGGAAACGAGAAGGCCGATGAGCTTGCACGAGCGGGGGCGAAGGGGACGCACTGCGGACCAGAGCCGTTCTGTGGCATCCCCAAAAGTCTAACCAAGCTCACTCTAAAGACCTATTGTTTCTACAAGAGTATCCAAGCCTGGAGAGCTATACCAGGACTGAAACATTCCAAGGCGCTTATTAGAGCCTTTAGCAAAAAGGCGTCTTCCGATGCCTTGGCGCTAAGCAGGAACCGTCTACGCATGCTGGTAAGGGTGCTTACAGGGCATTGTCGCCTAAATAAGCACATGCAAACGTTAGGTCTGTGTGACACAAGGCAGTGCAGACTCTGCCTTGACGCGGAAGAGACGCCTACACACATCCTAACTGATTGCCCCTGCCTTATGCGCAGCCGTAACTCCTTTCTGGGAAAACACATCATGTGCCCGGAGGAGATTAAATTTCTTGAGATCAACAGTATCCTGCAATTCTTCGAGTTTGCAGGACTTGACCAAGAATTGTAGTAAGTGGCGATCACAATAGATCAGCGATGGTCGCAGTGATATAAGGGCTCTTTAGTCCGGAAGCCACTACCAGAATAATAATAATAATAGCTAGTGTGGCTCCTACTATAACTAGGTAGGTACACGATGATCACTGTACTAATAGGGATGATGACTAAGATTTTTTAGTGACTTCATTCGAACCAGTTTTTGGAGAGGAACAAATGTTTGTATGGGAGCAACTACAATTAAATAACATAAATACCTACAAATTTGAGATAAAGATTGACCTCGTTGGCGGTAGCGCGAAACTCTTCATACGTGTGTCTATACAAGTGTGACGTCACATTTGTACCTATATTTGTACTAATACTACTAATCATAGTATGGTAAATCAGGTAAATTGTTGTTTCGGTCGCGAAATACTGCGTTTAAGTACATAGTTGTCATACAATTTTGTTTCTAGAAAAGCGTAAGGATTCTATTGGTAGCTTTTAATTTACTCTTGGACAATAAAAAAAAATGCATAATTTTTCTAAACTTTCAAGGTTTATATCTTTTTATGATTTTAATTATATTTTATAATGTATACTTTATTACGATAATTTGATGGTTTACTATCCATTTAGCATCACTACGTTATCAATTTGAACATGAGGCATCATGCCTATTATTACATAGTATTCGCTATAAATATAGGTACAAGTCAGCGAACGACAAAACCATAGAAGTCTAAGTAACTTCGCAAAATGGCCCCACTGAATGGGTGCCATTGCCATTATGCAGGGATGGGGGCGGCGTGTCAAAACGATGCCAGGCAGCCGTTTAGTTCCAACATGCGCATACCGGGTTGTAGACACGTGTTTGGGTAGAGATTTGTGAGGAGCTCGCACTCTATGGTTTTTTCGTTCGCTGGTACAAGTAGATAAAAAAGTTGACTTTGGCATTTACAAAAGAAAAGGTAAAAGTTGAACGCGACGTGGCTGCGTAACCTTTACGCGTATTAGAAAATACTACTTGTTGTACACATAATTTTCCGACGGCACCTATCCGTTTCCCCAGGCCGCGATGAATCACCCGGTGCGTAGGTACTTTCCCGGAAAACTCTACGGGAGATTAACGCCTCGAGGCAGTGCTGGGGTGGTTAGTTCACCCTCACGCTATATAAATCTTCGATAAGGCTATTTTCTGACCAATTGGAAGATGCGTGATTTTCGTGTATATGTCTATGAGTACATTTAAAGACAGGTATACAACAATTTCGCCTATTTAGTCGTAACTCGTAACCCTAACACTTTCACTGCCAGGAACCCGCCCAGCGGGCGCCTATGTCGTAATCGCTTTCCGCTACATACGAAGAAATCCACGGGATCGGCTACAAGCGTAGCGCGTAGCGATGGTTGGCAGTGAATGCGATAGAAAGAAAGAAAGAAGACATTTATTCACTACGCAAAAGACACACAGAGACAAAGGTAGTACTAAATACAATACAATTTACACATAATGTGTGTGTCTTCGCGGCAGTGAATCGGTCGCTGTCTCAGCATTATGCCGAGGTGTCAGACAGACACCGACAGCGCTGATTTTCAGACAGCACCGTACGTGACCCACGGAACGCAACACAACGTACCGCCGATACAAACGTATACACAAAATAAATAAAAAATTAATATACTGGTAAAATAAGTAACACTTGTCACTTGTGGTTGCGCTTACATTAAATCTGATTAAATGTATACTTTTAGTCTCTTAAATGGCTGTTGCCAGTAAAATTATGCTTGTCAGTTCTTAAATTTAAGACAATAGCATTAAAAAAACCATTGCCCAAAGGTTAACAGGAAGATGTGTTACCCACAGGAATAAGTTAATATTTACGTTATCATGTACGTGTTTTATCTGAATAGGTACATTTCTCCAACTTGGACTCAGTGTAAAATGATCATGATTTAATAGCCACATTAACCAGCAGAAAGTTGGCTTCGGTTTCGGATCCAATGAGACTTTCCTGGAATCCGCCGGCATGGGGTGGATTAGGACACCGACCCCGCTTACCCTCTGTCTGCATCGATATATTTTAGTTTCACCCTTGTTTTTATGGTGGATGGAGCGACGGCGGTCAGTTACGTAAGAACGTGCGTATTAAGTAGTTAATACTATTAATAATTACTTAATTTTTCCGAGTAATCTGCTTTCCGATGTCCCTCATAGTGACCCCATATTTTGTTGCATGAGGTGACATGTCTATATATAAATACAGTAATGTAACAAGAGTTTAAATGGAAAATAATCTCGTGGCAAGTGCTGCAATAAAATACAACGTAAGACAATGTTGAATCTGTGTGAAACCTAATGGCATGTATCTTGTACATACACGTAGATATAGGTACTAAACAATAAAATATGATATGATAAGTAGTAGTAGTAGTTATGGTCCTTTGGGCACTTGTCCCACCGCCGGCGAGTAAGCGAGTGTTACTACGTGCTACTCAAGCGAGTTAAAAGCGAGTAAGAATTACCATGAGAGTACTCGCTACTCGCCGGGCGGCGGTGGGACAAGTGCCTTAAACTGGATTTTATTGGAAAAGGGGCAGGCCAGAGGTACTTCTTGAATATTAAAAAGATACGTGTTATAATATAACAATAATTTCCAACTGTGATTTAACCAATTATATTATTAATGCTAGGATTTACATAAAAGTGAATAATTGCGAACAGGAAGAATCTTTAAAGTGTATGCCTTTCGTTCTGTCATGGATAGAGAATGTTGGAAGATTAAAGATGCTTATTAAAATCATAATTCATATAACTAGATTATGTTTGATGAAAATGCGTCTCGACACGGCTTTGAGGGGGCGGTAGCATCCGGCTCTGCGTGCTTAGCTTAGCAAAATTAATTTTGTTCCCTCACCCTGAGTGACTAATACACGAAGAGTGACGCAATTCATACACCCTTATACGCGTACAAAACGAATTAATTTCTATTTCAAACATTTCAAAACCAATTGTATAACTTTTCCCTTCTGCAAACAATAAATTTTGAATTCGTTGCCGGATAGTCTCTTGGCTCGATGCCCGGTTTTCCTCGCCATTTTAGTGTCCGTCCCGAGCCGACATTTTACAGTCTGCATCCTAGATGGCAATAACCTATTACTTTTACTCGCTGCAAAGATATACACCACCCTTTTGTAGACCAGAAACAGACTATACTATATATCGTTGCCTAATTGTAATTTATCTCTTAATTCAATACACCCTTATTAATATTAAATTCTATTTAGACACGCAAATTTGCCTGAAAAACTGTTATGGTAAATGAACCCATAACAATTTAATTTTAATTCAACTGCTCACTAGCGAGAAATGAGAATGCGGTTCAAGATTTAACGAATAAAGTTAACTATGCATTGTTTACCGGGCTTTCCTTTTAACAATGATAAATAATACTAATGTCGCGCCGTGTGAGGAGAGTGCTCGAAAATTTCCCAGCGACTTAAGATGACCGATAACAGTATTAGTTATCTAAGAGTACCCTATTGTGTAGTTTATTGTCTTTCTAAACCCATAAAGCGTTTCAAAGCCTGCCTAGAAACAATACCGTTTGACGAGTAACTGCAGACTAACTACTTAACTTGTCGTAGTAAAATGTGCCACTGCTCGGTTTACGATTTTAATCGACGTCCGTTTAAGTTAACAGAATGATTTTTAATAAAACAGAATAGGTATCTACTGGTTGATCCTATAATTTTCATAAAATTCCGATTCGGCTTCGATACTGGCAAAAACTGAAAATTCATTGATATTAATGTTTGCACACTCATGTAATTCGTAAATTGAAACGAATACCTATATGATAAATCGGATCTGCTCGTATCGTACGCAACTCTTATATTACTTAGTTCAGCACATAAAGATACCTATTCAGCAGCCAATCATTCTCCCATCTGAATGTCATAAAGAGCACATAATAAGTGTGTTTGCGAAGCACTTATTACATGCGGGATCTAAAAATACTGTGAAAGAATTCGATACGAGCTAGCCGGCGATGGAGAACAGACAGTGTTAAGTGTCTGACACGCGTTATTGGGTGCGAACCTCTTCAGCGGGCCTCTCTGAGATACAATAACTCGACACGTCTTTAATAAGACATCATCGAGACTAGATCTATATTTTGGTGCTCTTATTTTCATATCCCGTGAAGTATTATTAATTACTGGCTTTTGGCGACTTCGTCCGCGTGGAACTCGTTCATATCGTACCGCCATACAAACTTCCGCCCCGCCCCCTTAGGGGATGATTTTCGGGTAAAAGGTATCCTAGGGCCTTCACCGGTATTCCAACCAAAGTCGCGTCTTTTACAATGATCGTGCATTTCAATAATTGTACTTGCAATGCCGCCAAAGTGAATGTGGGTTAAAATAACTCGTCTCACTGGATCTGCAAATAAGCAAACCGGCAAGTGTCCATTTTTCGCCGACGTCGTTTATCAACAAACATGACGCGGAAAAGGCTTTCTTTGTTTCGAGACGCTCGAGCACCGGCCATGGTCGGTTAACCAACAGAAACAACTGGTTAATACCTACGACAGTTTTCCTGGTTGATACTTCAGCTTGCTTAATTAGCAGTGAGTCCACGGGTCGAGCTGCGTATGTATATGTTCCTGTAATTTCGTGTCATGGCCGTGAGCGTTACATTCCATAGGGGCACTCGTATCCTCATAATATCGCATCCTCGGTGTCATACAATGAATTTAATTCGATGTACGTATGCATATGACTTATTTACATTTGTGATGTATATATTCATATTCATATTCATTTATTCGTAATTGTTAATATTACATGTCAGTGTTTATAGTAATAAAGTCGAGTAAAGAAACACCGATATTTACGTACAAGGTTTATTCTTGCAAAGTATTAATACTATTTTTCATCACAAATCCTAGATAACTCTCCGATAACAATGTTCTCAAATCTGACAGCCCAAAGCCCGCCCCAAAACTGACACAAGTCATTGACAGTTAGCAAAAGTAATCCGTTCGGGAATCGAATGAATATTCATCATCTAACATTCGGCCAACCTGACATACTAGTTTGTCCTCAAACTAGATCACTATACTATACAACCGGCCTCATTCTGGCATTCCACCCCTCACCTCATACATGGCCGTGTGAAACTTGCCAGCTTCATAACCATATGTCACTTGTGGCATTTCACTCCTCACCACATTAGTCTCTAATGCAGTCGAATGAACCTTCCCACTCAGTCTCTGTTCCATACCCAAATCTGTTTCATGTGGCATTTCACTCCTCACCACACTTCTCCTGTATGGCCGCGTGAAACTTCCCACTCCGATTTAACTACTAATTCTCAACAACATTTGTAACATATATATTCATTTAAAATCTGTTTCATGTGGCATTTCACTCCTCACCACACTTCTCCTGTATGGCCGCGTGAAACTTCCCACTCCGATTTAACTACTAATTCTCAACAACATTTGTAACATATATATTCATTTAAAATCTGTTTCATGCGGCATTTCACTCCTCACCACACTTCTCCTGTATGGCCGCGTGAAACTTCCCACTCCGATTTAACTACTAATTCTCAACAACATTTGTAACATATATATTCATTTAAAATCTGTTTCATGTGGCATTTCACTCCTCACCACACGTATCCAGTGTGGCCGCGTGAAACTTCCCACTCAGTCTTAACTCTACTAATTTGCATCAACCTTTGTGTAACATATATAGATACTCATTTCTCATTAACAAAATATAAGTGACCTGTATTTATATTGTATACCTTATCAATTATCATCAACTTATATATTTATCGATATATAAATTATACATACACAACAATTCGAGTATTTATTAAGTTCTATAAAATAGTTTTAATCAACCAAAATGTGTCATTCCAGAACACAACAAATTATTAGCATTATAAAAACAACCAAATATATTTTCCCGCTACTCATCCGCCGACCCTGACTCATCATCCGTACCGTTCTTTTCGCTTTGACCTATAATAATCCAAGGCTGAATGCGATCAGCTGCCCAAACGTTTGTATATTTCCCTCTAGTGATCTTAGACCCCGGTATGCTTGTCACCTCATAGCGATCATTACCTAATATCCTGCTAATCTTAAATGGTCCTGAGTATTTGGGTAGGAGTTTCCGACTTTTGCCATCATTGGAAGGGGTGTTTTTAAGTATTTTAACTAAGTCTCCGACCGCATAAATTATAGGCTTTTTGCGAGTCTGATCGAACCTCAACCGTTGTTGAGCTTGATCTTTCATAATATGTTCACTAACTTCTTTCCTAATCAAATCTACCCCTTTATCGCTACGCCGTATTTCTAAGGTTGTTTCGCCTAGAAATCCTTCACCTTTGCTCTGGGGTCGTTTATAGAAAAGAGCTTCAGCTGGAGTTTTCCCAATACCTTTATTAAGGGTATTATTAAGACCCCATTGTATTTTACCTAATTCTAAATCCCATTTGTTTTCGCCTAAACGATCAGTATAAGCCCTAAGGCTGTCTAAAACGGTGCGGTTGTAACGCTCCACCTGGCCGTTTGCACGTGGAGATGATACTGCATTCAGGACATGAGTTATTTCAAACTCCTTGCAAAATCTACTAAACTCATCAGACGTAAAACATGTTCCCCTATCCGATATAATTCGAGTCGGATATCCAAACGTATATATTGCATCTTTCATCGCTTTGATAGTTGGTCCTGACTTAGTGTTTCGCACGGGTTTAATGACACAAAACTTTGTGTATCCATCAACGATTAGAAGAATGTATTGATCTCCCAATCCACTCTTAACGAATGGACCTAAATGGTCCACGTGTATCGTGTGGAATGGGATATCGACCTTAGGTATACTATGCAAATAACCCTCTTTCGGTCCTGCGGGTTCTTTGGCAAATGCACAGTGTAAGCATGATTTTACATATTTGGTGACAAATTTCTTCATTTTTGGGAACCAGAAATCTTTTTTGATCTTTTCCAATGTTTTCTCCACTGAAAAATGACCAATTTCATCATGATTGCGTTGACAAATTTGCCATCTAGCCCCTTTTGGAACCACCCACTTAAGACTTTCTCCAACTTTACGGTACACACGGTTATTTTTCACGGTAAAATTTTGTTTTATATCTACCAGCTCTTTATATTGAGGATCTTCTAAAGCAGCTCGAATATGGGTTATCTTTGGGTCCGTCATTTGCAAAGTAAGCAACCAATCCTCCTGGGATATGTGGAGTACACGGGTAATGTGTTCATTTACATCCGTGTCATCAGCGATGGATACCGGATTCCTGCTAAGTGCGTCAACATGATGCATAGTGTTGCCCGGTTTGTATTCAATTTCACATGTATATTCATGTAACGCTATCCACCAACGCGCCACTCGGGGTAAAATATCCCTTTTTATGAACGTTGATCGGAGGGCGCTACAGTCGGTAACAATTTTGAAACTCTTTCCTAACAAATAGGGTCTGAAACGTTGTAGTGATGCAATTACTGCAAGTGTTTCTAATTCGTAAGCATGTAATTTCTCTTCATCAATTGTAGTTTTACGGCTGAAATACGCAACCGGTCTCAAGCTTGATGAAGCAGTTTCTTTTTGAAATAAAATTCCTCCTAATCCCGATTTTGATGCGTCACAATGTAATTCAGTTATGTAGTCTGGATTATAAAGTGTTAAAACAGGACGCTGTGTGAGTTTTTCCTTGAGTGTAAGAAAAGCGGCTTGTTGTTGTTCGTTCCAAGTCCATGGTGTACTTTTTCTGGTCAAGTCTGTCAGGGGTTTAGCTATTACCGCAAATTTTTCGATAAATTTCCGGAAATAACTAGCCAGTCCTATAAATTGCCGGACTTGGTGAACGTTTTTCGGTTCTGGAAAAGACCCCACAGCATCCATTTTACCTTTTCCGGGTCGTACTCCATCTTCTGAAATTTCATATCCCAGATATTCGATGATAGTCTCGAAAAACTTACATTTTTTTATGTTTAGCGTTAACCCAGCTTGTCTTAGTAGAACAAATGTCTGTTCAAGCTTCTGAAGACATTCTTCAAAGCTCTTGCCTGAAATCAACAAATCGTCCATGTATGCTACAGCACACTTGTCTTTTGCTCTTCCAAGCATTTTATTCACCATACGCTGGAATACAGCTGGACAGTTCGCTAATCCAAAGGGAGCCCTGCGAAATTGATATAGGCCATCAGGTGTTATGAAAGAAGTTAAATGCTTACATTCCTCTTTCACTGGTATCTGATAGTAGCCACTGGCCATATCAAGACTTATAAAAAACTTGTTTCCACTTAGTTGATCTATTTGATCGTCTATGCGCGGCAGTGGGTATAAATCTTTTATAGTCTTTCTATTTAAGGCCCTATAATCCACGCATAATCTGTATCCTCCTGTTTTTTTGGAAACTAGAATAATGGGACTCGCATACGCTGAGTCCGACTCCTCTATAATATCATTATCGAGAAGTTCTTTTACCATGTCACGAACCACCTCTTTTTCTGAATGGCTAACTCTATATGGTCTGTAAACCACTGGTGTCTCGTCCGTTAACTTAATATCTAACTCCGCTAATTTAGTACACCCTATTTCAGTCAAATTTTGTGCAAAACAGTCACGGTATTTATTAATTAATTCAAACACAGCCTTATTTTGTTCAGTATTTAACTCGGGATTAATGCGAGCCTCTTCAATTTTCAATGGTTCCAGAGATGAGCCAGAATCAACAAACCTTACATCATGAACCGGAGGTGGAGTTTCATCAAGGCCTACCGTATAACCCCGGGCTACTATAGAGTCTTTTACAAAATACAAGGGATCCTTTGACTCATTCATATTTAATATAACAATATTACACTTGCCATTTATTATCTTGTAAACCCCTTCTTGTACACAGTACTCCACCTCGTCGATGCAACGATAACTTCCTTTTACATATATGTCAGTATTCAATTCATCATTGCTATAACACTCCAATAAGCCTATGTCATCAATTTCAGAGTCTATATTCACATATAATTCACACTTTTTATTTATTTCCACATCGGGATCAAATTTTGGCATATGAATCTCACAGTCATTTATTCTATTCATAATATTTAACCTATGTTCAGTCTTAGTTATTACTATGTGTGGTAGCTCAGTAAAGTTTTGGCCAATTAGCAGTGGCCTATGCAAGTATGTATCCTCGAGGATATAAGCAGTAATATTCGCCTCTACAGAATCAACTTCTAGGGTAAAAGTAGTTGTACCTAATAGTGGTATGTTAGTTCCAGCAATACCCCGCACTACCGGTAAGTCACCCTGTATTATAGGCAATTTTAACTTTTCAACTGTCCCCCTACCTATCAGTGAACAATCACTCCCTAGGTCAATAAAACACTCCAATGTATGCACTTTATTAATGTGTGCTTGTTTATGGTATTTTGCATTGCTGGTGATGGTGCTATCAATTAAAAGTACACGTTTATCACTGTTATTAAATGTTTTCTTAAAATAACAGGTTTCATCTGAGTGACCAAATCGTTTACATAAGTTACATTTCACTATTGGCTTAGGACATCTCTGGAATCTGTGTCCCTTTTCATTGCAATTGAAACAAGTGGCTGTTGTTGTATTTTGACTCTTTTGTGACTGGTGGTTGATACATTGGATCGCTTTATGACCAGGTTCATTACATTTATTACAAACTATATTCCCCAATCCATTCCTAGTCCTAGCCATATCGGTATTTTCCCTACAAACATCTTTTAAATATTTTAAAAGATCCTCCGGTTCTGTGAATCGAGCCGATGAAGCACCTGCCCGAACAGTGCGATCATCAATTCCAAGTATAATACAATCTACAGCCCTTTTTCCTGAGATGTCACAAGAGTTTAAAAGCATCATTTTCTCATAGAAATAACTATCCAAATTTTCACCATATTTTAACCGCCGTTGCAACATCTCAGTTAAAAGAACTCCATAATTGCTTTCTGTCGGAAAAGCTTTCTTCAAAAGCACCTGCCAATCCGGCCAAGTATGTAAGACAGATGCCTGTCCTTGGTACCAGTCTTTAGCACTGCCAACTAGTTTGGGTAAAGCATTGTGTATAATGTGAGCTTCATCCCAGTTATATATCTTTGCACATTCATTCACTTTTGAAATCCACATATCAATTCGGTTATTTTTTACTGCAGGGTTAAATTCTGGTATCATATTTATATTGCTGTTAAAAGTTGATGGTGAATTGGGTTTAACCAGCCCTTGTAACAACTGAGAAATGTCCTTCAAGTTTATCAACACATTAGGAGGTAAAATGTTTGTCTGACCTGGTGTATACAGCTCCGGGGGTACCTGTGTCGCTGTACTTGGTATATCATCACTGCGATGTTCACTATCGGTTATCAAAACAGGTATTCTTTGTTCCTCCCCAACTCGTCCGTTGCTAACATCAGAAAGCATCGTTCTCTGCTCTGACACTCTTGGCGTCAGCAATGGTGGTAGCGACTGCGGCGCTCGTGGCAACAGCGACGGCGCCCGTGGCAATGGCGACGGCGCTCGCACTGGTAGCGATGAAGCAGCTTCCGACGGTAACAATAGCGGCGGCGTTCGTTTTACGCGACTCGACGGTCTGTTACGACGATGATGGCGTTTACGAGACCTTTCGTGAGCGTGTATATCATCCGACGATACCGACGTCGTGGATAACTCGGAACTTGACTTATCTCGACTTCGTTTTTTCGATTTTTTACTCCGTTTACGTCCCATTTTCTTTGCACTTTTGCCACTTCTGATAATAAAGTCGAGTAAAGAAACACCGATATTTACGTACAAGGTTTATTCTTGCAAAGTATTAATACTATTTTTCATCACAAATCCTAGATAACTCTCCGATAACAATGTTCTCAAATCTGACAGCCCAAAGCCCGCCCCAAAACTGACACAAGTCATTGACAGTTAGCAAAAGTAATCCGTTCGGGAATCGAATGAATATTCATCATCTAACAATAGTTAAATCATTCAGCCATTTTTTTAGTTTTCTTTTGAAAATCATCAGGGACGGAGCCGACGTGATTGTCTCTGGCAACTTGTTGTACACGGCTGGCCCCATCACGTTTGTCACCATAGGTAACCTATATTAAAATTATATAACACCAAGTAGAGTTAAGTAGTAACTCATAGGCGTTATTAACACCTATGAGTTACTACTTAACTCTACTTATTTGTTAGATTCTACATAATTGTATATCACTCAATGAACACTGTAGGTGTCTATTTTATTGATTGTAAGTATTTATTCTAAACATTTCGAACCACTAAGTTTCTTTTAATTTCAAAAGTAGGTACGATTGTTTTATAGATGTTTAAATTCAAATACTATACAATATACCTACTATACAATATGCATGGGACTCATCTCTACCGTTTCTCAAATTAGATCGCGTACTCATATTTTGGTCGACTATATAATGCCAGTGCCAATACGATGCGACAGATGCGGGGGCAGCCACCTCTTTCAACAGTAAGAGCAACATTTAAAAAAATGAGTTATTAGTTACCTGTTTATAAATACGTACTATTTATTGTGCTTATGCTTATACCTACCTATCTAGAAATGGTGGGAGCCTTATTTCGGTCAAGGTTTAATCCGTGAACGATTAATACACAACATTTCGTAAATATTTGTTTGAAAGCATGGTATGCGACATGTGTTCCACTCTTTTTTAGATAAGATGTTTGTGTGTCGTACCCATTTAAGTCCAGACGCACACCCAATATGGCGGGATGATTCATTAAATGAGATCAGTATCTCCTCACTCGCTATGTGATATGTCACATATCATATGTGCCATAAGAATAAATTACAACGTAGGTATATAAGATTATATTTACTTAGGGTACTTAGACAGGTTTGGCCCCTTGTACGAGGGGCGTCTGATAAGTTCTAAGCCCAAGGCATAAAATGAAGTATAGTACGCATTCAGTAACTCTCTGGGAATGTCGCGGTTACCGCCACATTAATTATAATATCGTTATATTATTATAAACAGGCAAGAAAAACTTTCTTTCAATTTATGTCTTAGGGTTAGAACTTAGGCTTCTGCCCCTCGTATTGTATACAAAATACGGTTTGCTAATATTTTTATGCCCTCCAAAGTTACAGCGTAAGTGGATTAAAGTATTTCCGTTAACATTACTGTTCTTGAACGGTTCTATGTAGTCAATTGTTAGAAAATTTTATAACAGGCGTGTAATTAAATACGTATTTGTTTTATTGTTCATTTCCTTATAAGCAATAGATCGCATAAAAGTGAAAGTTATAATGGAAGTCAAACGGAAGTGCGCTTTGATTGCGTAAGACGTGTCCTCCGAGTGTGAAAACGTTTTCCTATGGCTACTCACATTAACTAAATAACAAGTTGTAATAAAACATTATTGAGGATTTCTATCGTTAGAAACGAGGACTTGCTAAAACGATTAAATAGAAAGCGATGTCTCGTAAAATGCGAATAAAATAATAAATATTAAATAACATTTGTAGAAATGTTATTGATTAATTACACGCTATTCGCGGGGCTGCATGCGGGGCAAAGACATGCTCCGGTGAAGAAATTGAAAGAACAAGATATTAAGCAATCGTTTGCTACACGTAACACAGAGATTACAGCCTTGGTGCTTCTTTATATAGCAAGGAGAAGTAAATTTGCGGCCGTGACGTTTCGTTACCGAGTTTTTTGCTCGAGCTAGCCAAATTGCAGAGAATAAGGGAGTAATTGAATTGGCTAGGTGCCTTGCAAACTTTGAGCGCGGAATAGTTATTTACGATACAAGTGCCGAAAATAGGAAATTCGCAACGAGTGGTGATAAATTAAAACACGACCGAAGGGAGTGTTTTAAATCGACACGAGTTGCGAATTACCTATTCGCACGTGTATCGTACAACGTTTTACTGTACATATGGCTCTTTAAAGTTTCGACATGCACGAAAAGTGCTCTTTTCTGCACTAGTGCGGGAAAGTAGCACCATATGTACTGTAATAGTTATTTATGCTACAAGTGTGGAAAGTAGGTGATTTCCGACGAGTGTCATTTTTATACATGAGCGAGTGAAGCGAGCGAATGTATAATTCGACACGAGTCGGAAATCATCTTTACGCGCGTGTATCATACAACATTTTACTATGCCTTGTGTGAGGAAATATATTAAATGTTGAAATGTTGGTTTAAAATAGATCTAGGTTAAAATTGAAGAACCCAGGTAGATTGTCAGGTACCTACTTATTATCTGGAATTGCATTGAACAACTTCATCACATCTTTTGCTGTTAAGCTTATTCACTTAAAAGTTAAAACCATTGTATTGTGGTTTTGGAACACAATTAATTTTGAGTAACTCAATATTATATTAAACAACAAAAAGACGCTGTACCGTCGTAGTTCTAAGAAACATACTGACACTATTGAAACGCAATAAATCATTATTATTGATTACTCACTTTCACTCGACCTTTTTAACATATTTACATAAAATAACTACACAAAACTCACAATAAACAACAATGGCGGGCTTTTAGATACATGCGCGGTCAACATATGCGCATTGCGCATGTGCAAGCCGCCATACTGTCGTATTGTAAAAGGCATAAGAAAGATATGCGTTCAGCCAAACACATTAAGTGAATATTAAAAATTCATGTATCTATTGATCAAACTCAAAATCCATAAACATTAATAAATCATTTTATACGTTAGTAGTATTTATGTAACTTTTATATGACAGAAAACGTGTAAGTAATTGAAATATTTGTAAAAAAAATCTCGAGTAATAAAAACTCTTTGTCGGGCTGACGACGGACTTGAAAATTAAAAAAAAATTGAAAAGTAAAAAGCACTAGTGCGAAAAAGTGGCACTTTCCGCACGATTTTAGTGCCTGGAAAACGCTCTTTTCGAGCACATGCATTGTAAAACTATTTTAATCTGTGTCGTGGGACAGTCATTGTCTTACCAAAATGTTGTTCACATAGTAAGTAAAACTTAGGAACCATATTCCATGATAATGTTAAAAGCTAACGTCATTGTTATGGAATTTAATATTCTATGTATGTATATATATCAGAACAGAATGTGTACGTAACGTACCAGCAGTGTGGCGCCTGATGGCATCGCATTTCATATTTCTTGTCTCACATTTGGAGTATCGTCGAGTGCCAAGTGACATTGGAACGTAGTATAATAATACACGCTTAGTCTACATGTTACACTGAACTGCAGTCACCAAGGTCACATTGAATGGTTGGATTGTGATAAAACATAATTAAATTATATTTAATCGATACCATGTTAATGGCCGTCGTGTTGGTATTTTTTCACAATTTTTTATGTGCCTAATTAATTATTTTGCCGTTTATCTTACTCGGAAACATTTTGGTCAACATTGTAACTACCGCACCAATCACCCAACGTAAAATAATGCAATGAAAACTTTATATTAACTTGTTATTCCATGACCTGTAACGTGTCTGTCACACACACTTATTAGTGTTTTCTTGGAAAGCCGTTAAATAGAGAGAGCCAGGCTCCGTGATCGTAAGGAGAGGCAGGTGATAGCTCAGGCAGGTTTAGTCCAGTATGCTAGCATCGACATGTGCAGAAAAACCTCCCGCGCGGCTTTCTACTGATATTGATGCGATCACTTTACTAATTAACGTGATATAAAACCATAATGGAGACCACCGAGTGATCTTTGCTCTTCACATAACACGTTTTTGCAACGAATCATGTTACATTTGAATAATGTGAGGCGTCGGTGCATAGCACATGTAAAAAGTATTCAGATTAAAGCAAGCGATTGTAAGGGTAATTATTGTCGTACCGACCGAACACAATGCTGCCTTTGTAATTTCTACATTACCTTAACGATTGACGGCAAAAACAAACTTCTTTGTGAATTATGTAACATTCATTATTATTATGAGATTATGTTTTTCAGCAAACAATATTGCGCCCGCTTTTAACAGATAAGTGCCCATTAGCCAGCCTTTATGGACACAAAATCCTTATATTTGGTTCAAGGCGCCTGAAATATTTCGTTCAAAATGTTCGCTTTTTAGCAGTGTGGTTATTCCAAGAAGTAGAAACAATTTATTTTAACTTAATTGTGCAGTATGTTTTTGTGAAAGTCTCAAGTCTCTGGCACGTATGTCATTGAAAATTTTAGCCTCATAATAGAACCTTGAAGTTATCCGCATAAAAGAGCTAATCTCACGGCACTTTTCGCGAGAGCTTTTAAACTCGATAGCTTGGCTATAATACTCCTGCGAGTTGGTGTAGGTATAATAGATAATACCTCTTAGTTAAATAAAAGATCTCTCTGTTTTTGCTATTCAAATTACATATATGTGTCAGAGATTTCTATACTGCCATAATTGCGTACAACATGGTTAGATACCTATGCATAACTAACTCTCCGCCTTTGTCATTAGCATGATTATGTAACACAAAATGCTCATGCGATGGCTATACGAGTACGTATCCAATATGCCTGTTGAACAAGTAACCTATGTAATATCTTTTGTTTTTATTCGGCTTTCGCTGAACACAATGGGCGGCGCTGACACCCACAGTGGAAAGTGTTTGCCTAGATCGGCACGGTTACATTACTCCTGGTGACACCGGCGAAAGTAGCAACGTTTTTCGTTTCTTGCCAATTTTTCGCAGAGGAGCTCCTCGGTCAACATTTGCATAGGGCGTTGGCTAATATCTTTTATGCGTAAACACGCTCGCTATGAAGAATGTTGGAATTGTAAACATGGCTTTAAATGGGAGCATTAACGTTGTGTTAACGATAATTATACTATATGACAGGTGCGACATACTTTACCTTCTTTTTATCTGAAACTTGGCAACAGCCTGTTAAATTATGTAAATTTAGGACGTGAAATAATAGAAACAAACAGCTGTTTTGCAGGTCATAAATACGTTCACTTTAAAAAAAACTTCTCTGTTGAATTAACCGACCGGTTAGCCTAGTGGGTAGTGACGCTGCCTACGAAGCTGAAGGTCCTGGGTTCGAATCCCGGTAAGGGCAAATATTTAATAATAATAATAATAAATACTCTTTATTGCACCACTACAAGAGAGAAGCATCTTACAAAAAGATTTGCTTAATAAATAATGGTAACAACAGGCGGTCTTATCGCTTCAAAGCGATCTCTTCCAGACAACCTTTGTACAGCAGGAAACACTTAAACTAGAATTTTAAACAGATAGTGCAGGGTTTCATCAAGAAGAGCATACTAACACATCAATCTTTCAAATATTACTAAACAGGACACACCTAATAAATGAATAAATACGCAGACATATATACAACCATACATACATAAATAAATACATACAATACATAAAAGGCATCTTAAGGGAGAGACAGGTAATATTGTTTCAACTGATTTTTGAAAATAGGAAGAGATTTTGCACACCTTATATGCAACGGCAAAGCATTCCACAACCGAACAGCCCGAAAGGTAAATGAGCTGTTATAAAATTTGGTAGATGAAGGTGGTGGGGCGAGAAGATGGTGATGGTATTTGTGTGATGAGCATGAATATTTGTTTCTGAGTCATGGAAGTTTTCTATGTATTTAAGTATTTATATCTATTATATACAGGGTGTTAACGGGGTCATGATCCGGAATGACAAAAAGCGAATAAGATGATCATACTGAACAACCTTTCCCATGGGACCAACCACGAAATCGCAAAAAAAAACCAGGTATTCCATACATAACTCTCAATTAAATCGCAGTTAACTCACAGTTAACTCTTAATTGGCTCTTTTTTTTTGAGATTTCGTGGTTGGTCCCATGGGAAAGGTTGTTCAGTATGATCATCTTATTCGCTTTTTGTCATTCCGGATCATGACCCCGAAAACACCCTGTATATCGTCGTCTAGTACCCATAACACAAGCCTTAATGAGCTTACTATGCATGGGACTAGGTCGATTTGTGTAAGATTGTCCCCTAATATTGATTTATTTATTATTATTATTAATTAAACATACCTATCAACTACACCAACAACTTACAATGTCAGCCTAATTCAAGAATGCGGGGGCAAATAAAATCCAAGATTGACTACAATTTATTGAATAGTATTGACCAGCGGATTGTCCATGGAGGCACTTTTAGAGACGGAAATTGCGTAACAATCCCTCAAGTATTACGTCTATTGATGCCTTTATTCAGCTTGACGTTTTATCTCAACAGAATAATCCATGTTGATATAGCCTGACCCGACTGCCACAATATTTTCAAAGCGTTTTTTGTTTAGCACGTTACGTAGAGGAAACGTCTCTGCCGCGCGAGTCAATGGGCCTATTCATGTGTGGACTGCACCCGCATGCACTGAAAGCAGTAGCCCTTTTTAATTGCTGATGGGTTTTAAATTACCCGTGTAATGTGCGATTCATTGTGTGGTTGAGTTGACGCCACTGTATTTATAAACGTTTACGAATACGTGCACGTATAAACAGTACTGGAAAATCTACTTCTTGTAGGTACCTACCTACTTATTTTCGTATCATAAAATGCAATGGCCAACCCATCTTATTATAATGAAGACTGGTTATATTTTGCTTCGTCTATTTTATCCAAGGTTTAATAAATGCTTATCTATTTATATGCCATGTTTGTTACTAAAATAAACTCGTTCGAATGTAAATAAAAACTTACTGTAGAGCAAGATCTCGTTTGACTCCCCTTTTTGCAATGCATACTTGCAGTAATATCTACTGAATATGTATTTCTCTTATCCTATTTTTACAAGTTAGTCTGAATAGTAGACCATACTTAGGACTCTATTATTGTTATATACTGTCTGGCCTACTGCTCATCCTTTCATGGTTCATGCTCTGTTGCCGCACATTCAGTCATTTTCCTGTTCTTACCAACATTTAATTGGAACCCTAAATCATTCCCACTAAGTTTCAAATCAACGTGCGATAGACGTAGACAGGCTGAAGTGGTAGCGAGGTGAGCAACTGGTTGACAAAGGAGAGTGTCCTTCAGTACGAGTACCTACCATCCAGAAGGACTGCCGGTTTTCATTTCAGTCTGCAACCAGCTGCACGCTGCGGTCTTGTGTTTATCGTTGCCATTTATCCTGAAGTCCTGTTAGCGTATGAATATTAAAAAAAACTAAATAAGAGAACATTAGTCCAAAAAATCCCGGTAAGTTGACCATAATATTGCCAATCTCATCTTAATTCATGTTCCTGAGTCATGGATGTTTTCTATGTATTTAAGTATTTATTTCTCTATACAAGTATATGTATATCGTCGTCTAGTACCCATACAACTTTGCTTAGTTTGGGATTAGGCCGATCTGTGTAAGATTGTCCGCTAATATTTATTTATTTATTTAGGATATATTTGTATGGCTTAACTGAATTATAACTTCTTAGTCTTTCTTAACCCACTTTATCTCAAGCCCACATGTCAAATTGTATAAATACGAGAATTAGGTAATAGTTAGATAAAGTTGAGTTTGCTTGCGCAACACGACTGGTTAGATCGGAAGTAAACGATAGGTGTTCGAGCGCGGATGTTATCTGGCTCGTGATGTATTACGAACTACCTAATGACATTATCAATTCATAATATACGGATTAACGCACTCACATAACATCTAATACGACAACTTGAGCTTTCTACAGACGTCTCTTACATAACGATTGCTTAATTGCGTCTATGATAGTTTGTTTGCAAAAATCGACTTCTCTTAAACGTAGGACTATAAAATTGTTATGGTTGTATTTGTCTCAATTTGGCTGTCAATGTTGGCAAAGAAGAGCCAATTTCATGCGGCCACTTGTGGCTGAGCGGGTCAATCGCGACTACACTTGCCAACATTCCATTTTTGTTTACCCTGCCCACAACATATTTGACGGTGTTTTAAAATTTCATTTTTACTTTCAGGTAAGTGTCAGCACTATGTTCAAAATTAAACAAAGGAGTGATATGTAAGTACCGACTAATCAACAGCCATTAAGCAAGAGCACACATTCTGAAAGTTATTTTATATTTTAAAACTTAATATTCCAGTTTTAGTGTTGTCCAACTGCATCGTCGATAATATTTGAAGATTTCTCATGTCGATTCCTCATGCAGCATCTTCATGTTCATTAGCAGCAGTCTCGTGAATGAGAAGGAAATGGCTGTAGTCCCTACGCTGGGCCACTAGTGGGTCAGGGACTTCACATACACCTTTGAATATCATACATAGCAGATGTATGCAAGTATTAATCAAATAATTAGATTATGCAATCTGTGAGGTATATAAAAAAAAACAAGAGATGTTAGAAAAGTCCTTCGCTTGATTTACACGAACTAATGATAGTAGTTATAATCGTGTATAGTTGACAGAAAGAACGTGAATCAAATACAAATACTGTAATTACGACACAATCGTGACGATTTATGCATAATGAAATCGCGTGGTCGCTACTTGGATCACGCGCGATGGTACCTATTAGAAGCAACACTATCTTAGCACGGCGTGTAATTTAAAATTGCGCATCTAAAAATTCTTAATTACCAATACCTGTTACCGACATCATTTTTAAAGTTTGGCAGTTTTTACTTCCCTCATGCCTAAAAATCCATAAGCTATACCAGTGTTAACTACAGTGGCCCATACCTTTGTTGATCGCAGAGTCAAAATAGTTAGGTATTTAGTTAGATACAGTACCTAGTACTGTACTGTCACGTCGTCGTACCGGATCGTCATCATGATCATTTTGTGAATGGAACATTGCCCCATATTACTCGCTTTATGAAGTCATGATAATTATAGTGCAACCACCGTGTTAGTCTTTCTATTAAATATTTAGAGTGAAACTGTTGAAACTGGAGCAAGATATCGGATTGCAATATCATTCTGAATTGTAATTTTGGTCGTGCGGCGTGATGTAGTCGTGTGGTGAGAAATGCTGCATTAGTGTTTCTGTGTTTAGTTACCTACATACCTGTAATATAAAACTATTTTTTATTTAACTAACTTAAATAACTCAGTAACGTTCCGGTTTCAATAACGATTTACCTTTTAACTGCCGATTCACACAATTTCAGTAGTTTTTAGTATTTCTATTAGTTATTTTATAGTTAATATAGTAGGAGCGTGTTTCTAATTTCTAATAAAACTGCACTACTAGTAACTTAATAATATTATGATATATATCATATATACAGGGTGAATTCTAAATCGTGAATCGTAATATTTTTTTTGAAGTCTATACATAGTTAACAATAACTTACAATGCTTTTAAACCTAAATTAAGTACGTTTTTTTTTGTCCACTTTTAATTTGATTTATCCTAATTTTTAAAATCTCGTGGTCACCCTACATTTATGTTTCGCACTTGTCATGAAAATTTCAACATTAGATATCCAACCTCCTAATATTGAAGTTGGCTGGATAGAATTTTGGCATGTATTGTCAATAGTGTCAACATCGTCGACATTGTCAACATTAGTATTTAAATCGTATTTACTCATAAATTAATTCAGCTTTATTACGATTAATGGTATAAAAATGCCTCCACCGTATCCGTACACGAACATACAAAGGTTTGATATGGTATCTTGGTACGCTCAGACTGGCAGAATTGGTCAAACGCAAGAACTATTCGGAAGAAGGTATCCTGAGTCGCCGGTACCGAGACAAAATTTAATTATGAGGATGGTGCAAAATTGTTTCTTTTTTATGTGAGTAAACTAAAGGAAAATTTAATGAGTGTTTAAATAACAAACTGCACAATGCATTTAATGCATGATATTGATAAGATAACCTTTGCACTTAGGTAAACATAGCGTTGCAAGTCACGTGACTCGTGTAGGGTGACCAAGGCGGATGACAAGTGGGGACGCACTTTCTGGTTTTGTTCATAATTAATTAAGCGGGTCCTTAATTGTAATTAACACTGGTGCTCTGTAATAGCCTTAAGTAGCTTTACCGGTAAACGTGGTTACGATTCACGATTTAGAATTCACCCTGTATATATGACATGTGGCAGTTCGCTTCCTTCACTGATTCGCCGACACCTAAATCTCGAATCGAAGCACTTTGCACTTAGAACTGATGGCCGTTGGGGTGGATACGACGCGGCGTGGGTAGTTCCCCACAAGGTGGACTGATGTGAGGTAAATGTCGCGGGAGTCCGCTGGATACGGGGGGCGCAGGCCCGGTCGCTTTAGCACTCTTTGGGAGAGTTTGAGAGGCCGTCTGTCGGCTGATATGAGGACGATGATGATGATTATGACGATGAACTCCTTTAATCGATTAGAGATCGAATAAATAGGCAGTAGGGTTAAGTAAGTTAAATGAAGATAGGTAAACCGTGCGTTGTTTGGAGCTCGACTCATAAATATCGCTAGTAGGTTATATAAGGACCGAAGTAGCTTTTTGCCAATTTCTACTTTCCAATAAATTGCTGACCCCAAATTAAATATTATGAAACGCCAATTACTTACTCTAATCATCAATCAAAACAGAAAACCACTTTGAAAACTTGCTCAAGTTCTAAAGGTTGTTTATTATTCTCAAGTAAAGATTTCAGACATTTAGAAGATAAATAACTATTTATGCAAATTAGTTGTACTATATTTTTATAGCAAAGTCTATCAGTTCCGTATGGCTGTATATTTTGGTCGAAATGATTAATCGGCGAATTTGATTTAGAAAGAATTTATAAAGAAATGCATTTCGAATCTTTTTTCACGGAACATTAATTTCAACTCCAGTAAGGAGCGCAATTGAACTTTACCGGGTAAATTGCGGGAACATAAGCACTTTAGTTACCTATGAGAGCTAGAACATATTGCGTCTTAGTTCAAGGCTACTCTCTGGAATTCCTGTGATCTCAATTTAGCGCTAACGGAATTTATGACTTTTCCCAGCGGACACAGTAAATTAGCTGCTGCGGCGTTTACTTCACTGAGATAATGTCTACCACCGACAATATCTTGTTCGGCGTGAGTATAACTAGTACGCTGCTTACTTCCTTCCCAATTTTATACATAAACCCCTTTATTCATAACACTGAGAATAACCCGGTTAACTAAAATATATGTTGTCCCTTTCTCACTAACATAACCGTCAAAGTGACAATATAAGGACAAACTTAGCGACCTAGGTTTGATGGACGTTTATCGATAAGGGAATAAGTAAGTATCTGGGTATTATTTACTTTACTATTTACTTGGGCGACAGAACTGTGCTCGGATAGAAAAAGAAAAAAATTGTATGAGACATTTTTGAGAACGTAATCCTACTAATATTATAAGTTTCGGTCAAAAATTTCATTTTTGGCACAAGCTATTATTGCCGACTGTACTTTTCTGTATACCATTGCTCATTGAGACGATTCTAACGAGCCCAAACTCGATGGGTTTGTGTGGTTTTATTACGGAGTTCCTATGGCCACCTTCTGTCTCCATCATCAGATCAGCTCGATGGTACCATAATATTGAATTGTCATCCAAACTATACTTATACTCAAAATTTCAGCTCAATCGGTCACCGGGAAGTGGGTCAAATTTAACTTGCAAGATTTGACGGACAACTTACTTACATACATACTTTTATACTTACATACGAACAAGTCAAGTTAATATAAAGCTTGTAATAAATGCAAAAGTTTGGTGTTTGGATGTTTAGATGTTTGGATGTTTGTTACTCAATCACGCTTAAACGGCTCAACCGATTTGGATGAAATTTTGCACGAAGATAGTTTGTAGCCTGGATTCAAATATAGTATTAGTTTGTGTCCCGGGTCCACGCAGGAGAAGTCGCGGGCGGAAGCGAGTTAGAAATATATATCAAAATATTCCTAGTTTAATAGTATGGGATAGGACATTAACCTCGTAAGTCCTCGCGTAATTGTACAAATATGAATCAAAATTGAGTTTCGTACTCCAATAGAATTAACCGGGAGTTACGAGGTTAAAGTATAAGTACAATCCATACTAATATTATAAATGGGAAAGTGTATGTATGTGTTTGTTTGTCCGTCTTTCACGGCAAAACGGAGCGACGAATTGACGTGATTTTTTAAGTGGAGATAGTTGAAGAGATGGAGAGTGACATAGGCTACTTTTTGTCTCTTTCTAACCCCCCCACTTCCCTAAAATGGGGGGTGAAAGTTTTTATGGAGCTACGATACAAACGAGTTCCACGCGAACGGAGTCGCGGGCAGAACCTAGTCGTTTATATGTTGGTTATCAATGCTTTTTCTTCGTTACATTTTTAGAATTCTCATGCATATCATATCTTCCATGCCATTTGCAATTTAAAATAGTGCAGTTTGCTTGTTTTCTTAAAATTATGTTTGATCGAGAAGGTTTTGTTAATATACAGTATACGTAATTATGCTGTGGTATTATGCTGTTGCAAAGATAATATGCTGATGTCCTGAGAGCGGGTATATTAGCATAATAATCTGCACAGGGCTATGACAAACTTACGATACCTACAGTAGGAGCAATAAAAGAAAAAACCAGCAAAGAGACACATTTGACCATTGAACTAGTCAATATTATATGAAAGTGATATAATTACACAAGCACTACAATAAAAAAGAAAAAAAAAACTAAACTAGATACAGGTAAAGTACATTTGTGGTAAGATATATATAACCATTGTCATTGTTAAAGATACCGAACTAAAACCAACCATCGCCAAGCATTAAAGGGTTTGGATAGATACAATATCTTGATTAGGGCAACTAATACTTAATAGTAGACATAATTATTGAACTTGCTCACAAGATTTCACGAAAATCCTTTTCTAGTATAAGTTTTACCGAAACAAAACGTTACGACCGCGTTCGCGTTTAGCTGTCAAATCCAATACAAATTGAGGGTAAAACGCAAACGCGATCGTAAAGTTTTGTTTCGGTAAAACTTATACTAGAGCCTCTGTAGAGGAGAACAGCCGGAAATACGAAAGAATTTTGTGCCCAAGCTGACACGGAGACCTTCGTTCATTTCGCTAGCACGTTCAAGTACAGAGCGCTATTCTATTTTTTACTTTATCATTAAGCATCTTATTGAATTTGAGCTTGATGCAGTTACATTCCAAATTCACTTTAGCGGCTCATCCATATGGATTACCTTCTCGTCTACGGAATGGAATCCATTGTCCACGCCGGCTTGGATGCCGGCCGTTCTATTTATACGCCACAAACTCACATCGGGATATTTACCTCTTTACTGCTGGATATCGCTTTTATAACCGACGAGTAAAGACTCGCTGTGCGGTTTATGTAATCCTAAATGCCATGCATTCACACAATAAACGTAACTTTAATTTTATCTTTTTATTGATTTTTAGGGTTCCGTAGTCGACTAGGAACCCTTATAGTTTCGCTTTGTCTGTCCGTCCGTCCGCGTATAATCTCAGTAACCGTTAGCACTAGAAAGCTGAAATTTGGTACTAATATGTATATCTATCACGCCGACAAAGTGGTAAAATAAAAAGTGTTTTTTTTTTATTAGGGTACGTCCCCTATACGTAACGTGGGGAGTGTTTTTTTTTTTCATTTGAACCCTAACGTGTGAATTATTGTTGGATAGGTATTTAAAAATGAATAGGGGTTTGCTAAAATCATTTTTTGATAATGTTAATATTTTCGGAGATAATCGCTCCAGAAGTTAAAAAAAATGTGTCCCCCCCCCCTCTAACTTTTGAACCATAAGTTTTAAAAATATGAAAAAATCTCAAAAGTAGAACTTTATAAAAACTTTGTAGGAAAATTATTTTGAACTTGATAGGTTTAATAGTTTTTGAAAAAAAATACAAAAACTACGGAACCCTATACACTGAGCGTGGCCCGACACGCTCTTGGCCGGTTTTTGCTCTTGCCTTCGTAAAAATTTCAATCCTAGCAATGTTCAATCAAGAGAGATGAATAAAATTTGCGAACGTGTAGACGATGATAAAGAAGATTGTAATTCTTAAACGAAATCAATGCGTGGAAAGTCAGTGACTTCAACAAACATGTCAATCAGATTTTTACTCTATCAATATGAGACCTCTTGCAATTATTTTTTGGTCTACAAATATTACAATGCACCACTATACGTTCATAGGTTGCGAATGATCACTTACGTTCAACTAACAGTATGACAAATACTGCATCACACTGTACCAACCATCATACCCTAGAAGCAGTCTTGCTTCCTAGCTACGTTCACTACTTGAAATTGATTTAGCGTGTGAGTTATATAGCGAGCGGTGCATTTGGATTTAGAAAGTCAATGCGGTATTTGCGGCTAATGCCGAGCTGCTGTGGTCGACGGCTTTACCGTTTGCCCATCACTTGTCGTAACGATCATCTTTTGTTTTGTCTTCAGCCAAGGAAGCTATTGATTTTGTCCATTATTGCGGACCACATAGCGGGACCACCACACCAGTCACTTGACACGGACTGGAGTAACGAAAATACCATTGATCTTTGGTCGTGTTAGTAAATTATGTTTAACGACAGCTTAAATAGGCTATCAATCAGTCGGAAGGAACGTTTTTTCCACGGATTTTGTAACTATAAATTACTGGTGGGTTGTAGCAACGCTAAATTTGTTTCACAGCCTTGTTAGGGTTGCCTTGAGTTGCTTTGGGTATTTATTACCAATCTCAGTGAAACATAATATGCTAAGACAGTTAACTGTCGTAAATTGACGTCAGTAGTATATTCGTAAGTCACCTTAAACATCTATGACCAAGTCCTTATGCTTTGAATATATCGTGCCTCACGCAATAAAACGAATACCACAAACCCCTAATAGACATGTATTTAAGTACTATAGAGATTCTAATAATTAGTATCAATGCAATTAATGTATTTTTAAGATCATATATGTACATTTCAGCATTTTTTTTCTATTTTGCATGGCATCGAAACTTTCTGATGCCACAATTAATTAGTCTTCTACATGTCGGCTTTGTTCTCGTAGGTATACATAGTTTAAGTAGTAGCATAGTAAGCACAATTTGCCGATTTTCAATGACAGCATCGAAAATTATGATAAATTTGTCATAATTTTTGATGCTTGTGTTTGTTTAGTTTTATTTTATGCTTACCGAATATGCAACTCGTAAACGCTGGCAGGCAATATGGCAGTCATGTGACTTATAGTTACTCGCGCAGGCGCAACCCTGATGGAAGGGACCGGCAGTGGCGCCAGCCGCGCTCAGCGCAAGTCAAGGACGACAACGGCGGCGCCGGCGCCGCTGTATTGTTTACTGGTGCTGTATCTTACTGCTATTGTGAAATACCTTACCTGATAGGCATTAGGTGCCGCTGATATTTAACTAATTGGTCTGACAGCTATTGCGTAATATAATCAACTTGCCCACCTCATCTGAATCTGTTCAGTCGCTTTTGCTTTATTGAGTAACATAATAGAATAAGAATAATTAATTTAACATTAATTAAAACAATAATTTTCTTATATAAAGTAACTTGACGTCAGATCAAAGACGAGAACAAACATCCAGCTACCTATACAACATTTCACATTCATAAATATGATGTTAAACTAAGCGTGCCGTCATTTAAAATATTAGGAAACGAATTACAATGATAAATAAGTGCATGTAACGAGCGAGAGAACGAGAGTATAAACGGGGATCTCACAGTGAGTCACAGTTAGTATTTCCATGCAGCCATTTGTTTCATTGCAGCTGCGGAGTGAGCAAATACACGGCACTAAAATGTCGAGACGTGGTCTATTGAGACTCGCCTGCCTGCGAGCTAGCTGCAACAATACAGACACAACTTTAATCAGAAACGTACCTGCTGCTGTCAAGCCTATGCGGAGAGCTGTTGTTTTAGAATGTTCAATATTTGCCAGACTTTCCCGACCAGAAATAAGAAATTGAATTAAATAAACTTATTGATACCTACACATTTCTTTTATCTAATGCGAGCTTATTTTTAAAGAAAGTAATTATGAAATCATTTGACGGTACGAAGGTATAACTTGTTGGAAATATATTTAATTGTATCTGTAACAAATATGTTAATTGAATTCGATTTGATCACAATCAGGATATTATTAATACTGCTTGAAGCAGAAATGCGACTGAAAAGAACACGCTAAACTGTTATTCAAATAATCGCAGTATTGTGGCAGACGATTTTTACTGGTGTATTCCTTATCAGACCAAAAAACAAAAACCAAACACGATATTTTATCATTCGTTTCAAACCATTTTTTTCACGTTATGTGGTGTCAGCATGTCATCCTCGCTCGGGTCCTTTACACTGTAATACAACTGACATTAAATAAAGTTTAATTAGGTATGTAGCACCGCGTGAATTACGCACGTTATCCACGTTAATCCCCTAGCCTGATCCCCCAGGGGAATTAGCGGCAATTATTTTATATTAAACTAGGAAATAATGATAATGATCGGTTATGGCGCTTCGCCGGACGCTACCGCGTCACGCTCGCTTCGCTCGCTCGGCTCGCGCGCTGTAGGGTCGCAGTTCAACTAACAACCTAACCGTTTTTTTCTCCTGGGGGATCAGGCTAGGGGATTAACGTGGACAACAGCGAATTACGTGACGTTTAAATTTATAGGAGATTAAATGAAATTACATTTACTTATGGTATGAATACCACAACTGAACTGCTGAAGCATGGAATTCATATTTGAGGTAACAAATGTGGACAGAGAGAAATCCGGACGACATTTTAATGACAGTAGGTGAGTGTTGGGTCGTAAATTATCTAGCTTAAGGCAGATGACATTCGCCATAATATTGAGTGCAAAAAGCTCACTGTCCTAGTCCTCCTTGACTTTAGTAGTGCCTTCAACACAGTGGACTTTGATATACTTCTTGGCATACTCCACAAACTCAATCTTTGTCAAAGTTCATTGTCATGGTTTCGTGACTACCTATTTGGCAGGCGCCAGCGCGTTAGGATCGATGACAAGATGTCCGAATGGTGCGAACTTTCCGCTGGTGTCCCGCAGGGAGGGGTGCTTTCGCCGCTTCTTTTTTCAATATTTATAAATGGTATTACCGAGTCCCTTAGATCGTCTTATCATCTGTATGCAGATGACCTACAGATCTATGCAGCGGCTAGTATTGAGGAGTTTCCATCCCTAATTCGTCAAATTAACAGTGATCTGGAATTTATACGGTGTTGGGCGTGCAACTACGGTTTAAAAGTGAATGCGAAGAAATCGCAAGCAATTGTCATTGGTAGTCCTTACTACATAAGTATACTCTCGGAAGGGGTGATTCCAGACGTGCTTTTTGATGGGACTGTCATTCCTTTTGCCTCTACCGTCAGGAATCTGGGTATCACCATTGATCAGACGCTCTCTTGGTCTCCCCATGTTGCTGAGGTAAGTCAAAAGATGTTTGCCTCCGTCCACTCCCTAAGGCGTTTGCAGAATTTTCTCCCTTTCCATACTAAGATGACCCTTGCCCAATCTCTTTTACTTCCTCTTTTAGACTATGGTGACATAGCATTTTTAGATCTCAAAGAGGAACTGCTTGGAAAACTTGAGCGATTACAAAATGTCTGTGTAAGATATATATTTGGCCTGCGCAAATACGACCACATCTCTGAATCTCGTTCTCAGCTCGGCTGGTTACCGATCCGTCGGCGCAGAGACGTGCACATCCTCTCCTTGCTTTTTAACGTACTCTTCAATCCTGCTTCTCCACATTATTTGTCTGAACGTTTTACTTATATGGCTGATGGCAGTAATCACCGCCTGCGGTCTCACGCTAACCTCACCCTTGCATTACCGTCTAATAAGACGCGCGCTTATTCTAAGTCTTTCACGGTGCGTGCTGTGAAGTTGTGGAATGGCTTGCCGTTGTCCTTTAGACAGTCCCAGTCTGTGGCATTACTCAAAGAAAAGTTGAAAAAGTTGTGGCTCTCCAACGACTTGTGATTTAATAGGATACTGTTTGTATATTGTGTAAAAATGTTTATTTGTATATATAGGTATATATATATTTATATATATATATATAGTTATAGTATGTGTATACTATTTATTTTTATTTGTACTTATATGTAGTATATATATGTATTATGATTAATTTACTGTAGCGTCAAGGTAAATACGTCTGTACACGTGTTAGTTTGTCTATCTTGTTGTTCCTGATCTCAACTCAATTGCTCAAAGGTTAACTGGAAGAGATCCCTTACAGGGATAAGTTCGCCTTTGTACCGAATTAACTTTTTTTTGTCTGTATTTTTACCTGTGTCTTGTGTACAATAAAGTATTTACATACATACATACATACAGATCGAGTAAAATGTCGTAAGCATTGCCCAAAAGATGTGCCACCGTATTTCAAGTCAAGGAACACTGTGGACAATGTGCTAAAATTTGACAATAACGATTGCTTTTATTGAACGTCTCTGTCGCCTCTGTGTTGTGTGAATAAGCCAATAGAAAAGAGGCTCTAATTGGAATTTAATTGGAAATTAAAACAAATGAAAAATAAACGCATACAAAAAGTGGCGCGTAAACAATAGAGCGTGAGTGTCATTATCCACATGAGACATGCATATAATTGTCATTGTAATTGGTTCAATCTGATAGGGGTATTGTATTCTAACGAAGGTGGGGCGCGGCGTGCCCCCCGAGTGCTCGAGCTTCCACTGCCTTCCATTAATTAGATGGAGAACATATTGATCTTGATTATATTGCGCTGGGAACACTAATCTGTTTACTGGTAAGTTATTAGTGTGTGGTAATTCTTTTTTATATTACAACAAATAGATAGGTAGGTACAGTAAAATCCTTACTAATATTATAAATGCGAAAGTGTGTGTTTGTTTGTTTGTATGTATGTTTGTCCTTCTTTCACGTCGCAACGGAGCGTCGTATTGATGTGATTTTTTGTATGGAGATAGTTTAGAAGCTGGAGAGTGACATAGGCTACTTTTCCCAGCGGGAAAACATCTAATTCCCACGGGAAAATTCAATATGTTACATTTTCCTGTAACCACGCGGGCGAAGTCGCGGGCATCAGCTAGTAAAGAATAGATAGGATGTTGTTGTAATTTATATCGTGAAATAAATTAATCTGTATCAGTCACCAGCATTCATATTCGCCATAATAAAATGAGTAAAAGGATCTACGACCTAATGGCCCTAGAAACAGAGCCGTTTCAGATATTTATGCACGCTTTGACATCAAAGCCTGGTACATACCAGGAAGCAGGAGCTATCGAGGTTTTATTGCTATAGATACCTGAGCTTAGTAACTATGCACACTTTTGTAATTTTTGAGTGAGAATATATGTACCTAATTGGTAATTCTTGTAAAGTTAGCCTGCATATTTATGCAGTGTGTTTATTGTTTGGGAATAGCTATTGTAGATATTTCATGCCGGTTAAATAACATTAGAACATTTATTTAATTACAATAACATGCCCACCTCATAAAGACGTGACCATAGTTGTGACCTAAATTAAGCTTAATCTGTTACCTTAATTTATTTTATACATTCCTTTACTTAATTAAAATTACACTTGTTTTGAAGTTATTTGAAATGTTTTGCGCACATTATAATTAACTGATTACATACTTAATGTTCATTACGTTTAATTACGTAAACAGAAACAATTAGTTTCATAAAAACATTGTAGTGTCGGTTTGTCCACTTTAACCGACTGTGGGTGTATCTGTTGCTGCAATTAGCTCTCACTGAAGCCCACGTTGATCAAAATTACACAACACATTTTGTAATTACTTAAAAACAATTCAATGTAATGGCTTCCATTGTGGCCATTCATATTCTTCAACACCCATACACTCCCATACGGTTCTTGTTATACTCGAAAATGTTCGGGATGCAAAGGCTGTGAGGCAAGACGTATTCAATCCGTTATTTAAATACGGAAGTTGGCATTTGTCCGGTGGCTAAATTGCCACCGCCTCCGGTATGCAACCATCACGTCAACGTTCATGCGATGACGAGCCATGCCCTCTAACAATTGGCTACTAAATATATTTTTGTCGTCCTATGTACCTATGAGAGATAGTCCAATGGTTTGCGATGATCGGGCACAAGACAAATATGTCTTCTACCTAGCGTTATACCGGCCTTTGCCAGGGTCCGCTTTCCTACTCGCTATTTGCACGATCCTGCACGTCTAGCACAACTTGCTGACAAGTCGCTTTGCGCGCGACTGAGCGTCTCCTGTCTCACTCGCACCATGCAAATTAGAAAGAGGAGGGTAGATCTTTCTCGACTCGCGTCGCGGCGCGGCGTCGGTTGTGCTAGACCCCCTGGGCGTCTTCTTTTGTGAGCCCGTTTTCGCGCATGTCGGCCTTCACGACATCCAGCCAGCGCTTATTAGGTCTACCGCGGCGTTTGTTCCCTACGTAGTCAGATGGCCAGCGAGAGACGTGACCGAACCAACGAAGGCAACAAATACGTGTAACTTAATAATAAGAGCCATAATTTTGAAAGAGCTGGGGTAAACCGTTACCTAAGAACTTGCTAACATTCAGGTGACTTGGCAATAGCGTTAACACTTGTTTGGCATGGTGTTACTGTTTTGGTATGATATTTTAGATCTGCGTTGGAATCATTTTACAAGCCCAGTTTCCCTGAACTACTTTGGCGCAACCGGGAATAACGCTCTAGGAAGTTGATGATTTTAGATGTGTATCTAAAAAACCAAAAATTAGATGATACGTAACATACCTATATGTATATCTACGTATTATACACATTCCAGTTTGTTATACGCATTCCACATGTTTCTGTCAAAAAATATTTTTTTTGGTACTTACAAGCTTTTATTGCCGACAGTACTTTTCTGTATACCATCATCAACTACTTCAAGTACAACATTGAGACGATTCAAACTCAACGGGGTTACGTCGGTTAAGTGCTGAATTCCCATGGCCACCTTCTGTCTCCATCATCAGATCAGCTCGATGGTACCATAATATTGAATTGTCATCCAAACTATACTTATACCCAAAATTTCAGCTCAATCGGTCACCGGGAAGTGGGTCAAATTTAACTTGCAAGATTTGATTTACAGACAACGGGACAGGTGAAACTAAATAAAAGCTTGTAAAAATATATATACGTACATTTAGTTCTGCAAGTAGGTCACATCAGCTCTTTTGCAAGTCTGAGTGATATAAAGTGATAATATTAGTCTATCAGTCTACATACATTATAGGTAGGTAAATGCCACGTCTGTGAAGACAACGACCCTGACTTAAGACTACTTTGACTAAGTATAGCGCAAGCGGTTGGTTACTCATAGAATATACAAGTACACATAATAGAACATTGTGTATCGCCATACCGTTTCAATGATAAACCTGTCAATGACCACCCACGTACTATACTCTGTAAAGGATCGCAGGTGGCATAATAGAATGAGCAAACTTCTAATCCTATTACAAGATTTCTTTACGTCGTGACTTCATGTATGAATTTTGCCTTTTGCGCTTGCTATTCAACAACAATGTCTTGAGCAAAACGTGAACTTAGTATATTATCTCATGACGAAATCACTTTATGCAAAATTTCATCGACATCCGTTGCCTGTTGCGTGCGTATTAGGCGATGGCCGGGCAAAAAAATACACCGCGGTCCGCATGAACTTAGATATCGTAATGTATTTTGAAGTTTGAACACATTCAATTATAAATGGTATACAAAACCAGTATGAACTGCTGCTTTAGAAATGTAATACTTCTTAGTATAGATCTACGAATATAGTATAATTTATAAACCTTCTCACCTATCTTGGCAAGTAACATGTTTCTTAGTTTTAGGTACTACATATTAGCATCTAAGATCTGTTAAATAATTTCAACGAAATTCACCTTGTGCCTAGTTCAGGCAAAAGTCAAGCCCAAGGTTGATTGCCTTATTGGATTTAGCACGACGGCTTAATATACTAGTTTGTAACTAGGTAATTTTAAATAGGTAAAGTTTCTTTTGGATACATAAAATGCCTAAAATAATACAAATTTAAGAAACATAACCAATACCCAGTGGTTAAGTTTCTCAAATTTGTATAAACCGGGGTCCCTGTAGCCCCCGAGAAGAATAGTTAGTTCCTATTTGTTGTTTTGTCTTTACAAACATGGCTCACTAAATATGTATAATAATTACATTTGTTAAACGGATTTACTTACCCTTGTATTTGCAAAGATCTATTTCGCGCAATTGTAGGTCTACAAGATTATTCGTCTCATTGGCTGGAACGGTTATAAAATTAGAGAATTGGTCATACAACGAGCACTGGGACTATTTATGTTTGCAAGTTTTCTTCCATTTTGCGAACGCAAGTCGCCACTCGCGACGAAATTACCCGGCGCCTGCTCGCGTGTTTTCTTTTATGTCGCCTCCATCTTTGCACTTTGTTTGTTTTTTCTAATGACTCACTAACTCAATTTAAAAATATCCGCAGATGTATTTTTACTTTTAACATTGATCGTTATTTACAGGTCGTAAACAACTGCTGACGCTACTAGTTAGCTAAATACTCGTAGATTGGATCATACATAAATAGATTTTGGTTCTATATTTGTCTTTTCTGTGGCTGACAGCTTAGGATTTCGGAGCATTGTGCACCTATACTATTCTTTTAAAATACAAGCCAAAATTACGCTATGTATTAGCTATAGATATACCTACTTCAAGAACCAAAATTAGGCTTAATCAGCCTTAAATTACGGGAAGAGGGACATTTGTTGTTTTCTAGTCTGTGTACGACCAATATACGAACATTATCAGACATTGTGATATGAAAATCATCCGCTAGATAGTCGATGTTGTAATAAGAGTAAACCAATACAACCAAATATTCCAAAATAAAATGAAAATGTATCATCGTTCTTCCGTTGATAAGTATTATTCCCAAACTTGGTATTTGGTATTCGTTTGTTTTTTAGGCCAAAATAAAGTTCTAAATAGAACGGATTATTGACCCAAATCCGTTTTAAATTGACGTGGATTAAAAAACCTTCGACACAGGAGTTTCGAAAAAGAACGCCTATCCCGATTTCATAAATCCAATCATACGGTTGAGGACGTTTTATCCCAATCTTGTCCTCTCTATCGTAAATTATATCCCCAAAGCTCGGACGGTTACAACAAAAACATGTCAACAATGCGGCCGGATGGTATTTCATGTTGTTTATTTAGGCTCCCGTTGCTGTAAAGTGCCTATAATCTTTTCCGGAGCTCTTATCGACAATGTCACATGAAGTTCCAGACGAGCAGAAACTATTTCTCGGAATATGCTCCCAGATTTGTACTGACAGCATTTCTCGTGTGGTACCAACGGTGGTGGTCTGGCGACGGTGCCCTATAAGGCAAGTCGAGTCAGCGAGTGCGGGGGAGGTGAAAGGTTGCTCGCTATAGCGAGCATTACCATTCTCACGATTAACATGTCACGTGTTTACCTTTCCTATTAGGATACGACAAATAAAATGTTAAAAATAACGCCCTCCACACTCTGCATGTTTCAAAGTATGAGGAAACATTGTAACAGTTTTGAAAGACAATATTTATTGCAACACTAAGTGTATGTAATTCTGCAAAAATGCTAAAATAAACATTTTCTCTGATACATTTGTTACATATCGATTGGTCCGGCGTTCATTAAGATTATTTTTACTCTATTGATATCAACTGTTTTTGGTCCCCGACTTCTCTTTAGTTAGCAAAAAACGGTTGGTACTTTATTTTTACTTCTTTGTAACCGAAGCCATCCAACATTTTTCTTTTTTATTTAAACGTTGTCCTATAAAGGTCTTTGCGAATATAAACGGAAATTAAAGCGAGTTGTTGACCGCTCTTTTGTTTATCACGGTCAATATTGTGGAATCGACTTACGTTAAATGCCATTAAACCGGAAGGGAATTGGTTCAAGTTTCAAGTTTATATCATAAACTTGTTAAGACGCAACTAGTATTATAAGTGTATTGTACAAATATACGATTGTATCTTCTCAAAAGTCTATCACCAGAACTTAAAACTGTTCAGACAAAGCTCTACTAGGCAAGCTACACTATTATATCAGTTTTAATTGCTCACATTTTGTACGAGACGGACAAGTTAAAGTCATTGGCTGCAGTCCCGCGGTAGAAGCCAACTGACCTCCATTTTGCATCACGGCCAATTTAGTCGAGCGGCGAGATCTCACGGGCACTTTTGATTGTCTGCTGGACGTTGCAAAAAGGAAACAACCGAATCCAAGCTCTAGGAACCGCATACAAGTTTTAATCCACGGACTTAGTATTTTACTAAATTCATTACGGTTATTATTGTAAATATTAGGGGTTCTTATTTATATTATAAGTTTAGTATTGAACGTGACATCCGCTGCATTATTTAAGGACTTAACTCAGGCCGCGGCTTAATTCCTTTTGAAAAATGACTTGCTCCGAAACATATAAGACAAAATAGGGTGACGGACACGAGAAGAATTCCCGCGGCACGAATAGCAATGGCAGTATAAAACACAGTTAATGCTAACATTAGCGTTTTCTTTTCGAATGTTGATCCCAGTAGCCTAGAAAACTTCTTGAATACAGTTTCTGATAATAGCAATCTGGTATTTTCATTTGGTATAAGTCGTTGGCACTTTGCCATTGATTGGAGGTGTTATCGTAATATGGATTAACAATTTGGAAAGCTTTCTCGACGCATTCCTCGGACCGCCGCGTTTGTTTACTCAGTGTTAAAATAATACTTAAGAAATGCCCTAATTAATGGTGCTGCCATATTGTAATTAATTACAAAAACAAACTTAAGTATGGGCCACGTCATGGACTTTGTTTTTGGAAAAGTTTAGTCTGACGCTCTTTATGTTTATGAAATCTGTGCCAATATTCTGCTCAGCACCTACACAGGCCTTGAATTTGGTTATTAGATTAGACACCCATTTGATGTTCATTTCACGTCGGTCTAAGAATTTTGATTATATTATGAAAAGTTATGTACGGTTGGCGTAATATTTTCGTTATCTATCTGCTCTGTGATAATTATGCTTCTTTCATAATAAATAGCTGCATTCGATTAGTTTAGTAATAATGTAATCGGTCACAAGCGTCTCTGTTAGACGACTGATTTATAAAAAGCGAGTTTCATCAAGTGGGTAAATCTGAATGGCAATTAATAATTAGTGAGGGCAAACTCGAATAGGTAGGTACTTTTCTCGGACCTGGTACCCGCAGGTTTTTGTAACCTTCCGACGAAATTCCTAGCAGAGCTGAATTGGTACCTACTAACATGCTAACGAGTAATGCAGATCTGCGTCGAGATTATGACCCGCGCTCACAAATTGAAGAAGTGGAGTAATGCCACACCCGCCCACGAGAAGCCGTCTCGACGCTCGCAAGACGTGTCCGAGCTGCATATAACCGCATATTTTCGATTTGAATTGTAGATTTACAGTTATTTATTACTGTTTACATACCTCATGTTCCACATTTTCTTTGCTGTCTCGCATGTTTATGGAAAAACTTGGTTTTGGTAGGTAACGGTTGCGTGTTTATATAATTTGCTATAACCACAAGATTCACACGTGACCGGTGACTATTTCGAGTGCCGTCAAATTTTGAAAATATATATCCCATCTGATCTCTGTACATACTAGACAGTAACTTATTGCGCTAATACTGATCGTCAAAAGTAATCACAGATGAGTCATTGGTACTTGAGTTATGATTCATTTAAACGGGCCTCTGTACATGAATTCGCCGACCAATCGTAAATCTTAAGCATATACCGTGATGTGACGGTTATTGACCGACCCCAGTCATCGATGTGTGATCATTGTGATCAATCTCAAACTTAAGTTCTCATCCTCGTGTTTAAAATACAAATACGATCCCTAGATTGACCAAGCTATAAATTAATAATATTGATAACTTGTAGGCTTATGACTAACCACGAGTAGGAGTTGATGTTGAAATAACACAAGTGTACAGACCGGCTCAGTTGAGAAATATGTCGGTTTTTTATCGGTGGCCACCGTGCTCCTTCCCAAGAATGGCCACAATACCGAAGTCACGTATCTACTGAGACCTAGAAAGGATACACGAAGCTAGGCGCCTGTCTCTGTGGCTAAAAATAACCCCTTTTCCTTATTGCATCTCTGCGATATCAACATTCCCTAGAAGGCATGTTGTCCAGCGAGCCACCCACGCCCCGCGCCGGCGATGCGGGCCCCGGCCCCGTATTACAATACAATGCTCGTGACGGAGTATGTGGCGCCAGGAGACATGGAATCAAACCTGACTAGCTTTTGCCTGCGATTTCTGGCGTGAACTCTCTCTCATACTAACTTTCATCTCCTTAGGATATATTTTCTGAAATAAAAAATCCTATATGTTATTTCAGGTTATAAACTACTCGTATCTGTGTGCTAAAATAATTCATTCAAACATGCTGAGCATTTTTGTGTGCTTGAGTAGGTACCTATAAACATCCAAACACTGAAACTTTCACATTGAATAATATTCGTAGGTTTCCTGTATTCAGATAACTAGTTCGAGTTGGTAGTCCGTTACACGTCCCATGTGTTGCGTTATTATTATCTCGTATGATTGCAAGATGTTTCGTAGAGGTGATCATTGATCACAGTTTTTATGCAATATACTATAAAAATTGTGACACTCCAAATAATTGGAAATCACGTGTCAAAAATGAGCATTAAAGACCCCCGTCAGACTAGACTACTTAGTAAAAATACTAAATGTTTCGGAATAATTACTATTTACAATATTAACTTCCTTTATTTAAAATTCCTGCTTGGTTACAAATGACGGTTCTCATGTAACATTTGATTCATCAGTCCGGTTAGTCACAGCTGGCTTCCTTTGGTTTTTTATTAGCATAATAATTTTATTATACTTGCAGCCTATTGTTTTACCCAATGAGAATACGACGTTAACGACGAAGCTAAGTTTCTAAAAATTCCCATCACATCACTTACTAAATCAACAGTACCTAGGCGTGCCAGCCCACCAATTTTAGATCAATTATTCGGCCCCGTAAACCCCAATATATTAAGTGTCATCGAAATTGTTAGAGCCGTTTTCGAGAACCTAGTTTACAAACAAATAAAAAGATTTTGTGGACCACTGTCAGCTCACTAACAAGCTTTTTGTTTATGATTATGGGGAACTAAAGTAAAATATTGCTCGCACCGCAGCTGAGCAGAATTTGTTCCATCAGTTCTTTAGTTTGTTATGGAGAACGCCAAAAACTGTAGTGTTCTTGCTGCTATTTATAAGTTCTACTTATAAATAGTATATTTATAAGTCCAAAAGCCATGCACTTCGGTGCCAATAAAATCTCAAGTAGTCCCTCATCAATAGTATACAACTACGAGTAAAAGGAGTGACTATCCTCGATCAATAAAAGGTCGCCAATGTGCATGTGACGTTTCTGGAGTTACTGGCGCAGTTATGTGCCGTTGCCGCGAATGTCATTGAGAGTTCCCGATTTGTATGTGGTTTATTCCCGGGAACGGTACATATTACTATCCAGGCGTCAATATGTTACGAGTTTTGTTTACAATCAGGCGTCTTACGTACGCTATTAAAGAAAGTGGTTAACGGTATTGTTTGTCACGTTCCAGGGCCACCGCCGCGGCTGGGCCTGAAGGCGGCGAGCCCCGGCGTCGACGAGGACTGCAATAGCAACACCAGCCTCGCCGGCAGCCAGCACTCGGCCGACGACCTCGACGCGCACTGCGATAACTCCGGCTACCTCTGGTTCCTCGACTACAAGTAAGTGTTCATCAGAGGGGTAATCACGTAACGTTTCCAACTGTATTATTCTATAAGTATAAAAAATTACATTTAGATCGTTAGGTTAGAACGTTGGGTATAATGTTCGTACAATGCGTTCCGTGATCGACCTGCGGGCGTAGCATGGCTGTCATTTTAGCACGTATCGCTGTAGATAAGACATCCGTCACGTTCTGACGAGCATGCGAGTGCGACAGTGTCTGTCTTCCAACGATAAGCGATAAAATGGCAACCATGCTACCACAGGTATTATGCGAGAATCTCCATATTTTGGTGTATAGATTAAGAGGAAACACTAAGGGCGAGATAATTGAGAAATAGGTATTTGTAAAATGTATTGCTGTCGCGCCAACCTCAAGCCTCCCCCCCACAGAGCGCGATAGAAACAACTGCAGCTTGGACCGAAAATACCTATTAAAAGTACATAAAATCAACGTTTCGTAGTCCCCTGATTTCTTCTCCAAAACTTGACCTATTTAACAATTTTTTTTTATTTAAAATCATAGAAAGGCTTTGGCCGTGTTCCTATGTTTTCCTTTTTTTAAATAATCTAGTCAAAATTGTTATCTGGATGTTTGAACCCAGCGGAAAATCTGGCATTTTTCTTAGGTTTTTGAAGGTTAATCTCGTTTAAGAATAAATTTATGAAAAAAAGGAAAACATAGGAACAAGTCAATAGCAGCCATAGATTTATGGAAAAAAACTATTACTCTACTGCCATTATCCAGGGAGAAAACAGGGGACTACGTTTCTATGGAAAAACGGCCCTTGTGTTTCCTCATAGTTGATGCACATTCAGCATGTAGACCTGCCGTAGATACGCTCGACACGTTACGTAACCACCCCTCTGTTGTGCTGCCCGTGCTCTATCTGTAAAATGGACCTACATATTATAGTAAACTGCGTTTGTATTTGACGTCAACTTCGAAGAAGTGCTCTTACAGTTTGCTCCATTTCAATCTGTTGGAGTTTTGTTTCGTTTCTCGGGGCGCTTAAGTATTAAAACAGTACTTTATATAGCAGACAAGTTGTCACTGTTGATAGTAGATGTAAATAACGTTGGTTCCTCATATAATACAATGTATAATGAAATACATAAGAGGAATGAGGAATTCCACAAAATTTTTAAAACACTCCTATTTCCAAAATGTGGAAAAGGAAAACCGCCGTGTGGCATCTCTGCAAATTATGCCCACCTGGAGGCGGTTTTGGAATGTAGACGAAGGGTGTAGGGTGCCTTTATGTCTGAATATTATAGTCCTTGAGTGACATTAAAATAACTGGGAACGAGGCGTTGCACTCACACGGAACGGTTAATATTTTCATAATTGTAAAGTATTAAACTTCAGCAGTTGGATATTCAATCAATGCGTCAATGCGATAAAACACACACTGTGTCTATGAATCCTTGGACAGATATTTACACGTTTTAGAGTACATTTTGTGATGGCTTCTACAGATTCCTCCCGGACTTCGCAGTCCATCTCGTTAATAGATTTGTCGGTATATGTGTGGTATACGTTTATACTGCTAGTTCCCCGTATTGGAACTTACATATATCATAAGCACGTGCAGTTTTTTTTTTAATTCTTCATTATTTACCAAACTAAGAAGCTTCTCAATTTGATTCTTATTTTATGATGTTACCTCACAACTCCGTCAATGTGGACCGATTTAGATCGTCAGAAGAATTTTATAGCATATTGGGTTTTTTGCTAAAGTGACTCATGCATTTGCATTTGAAAAGCATTAAGAAGACACAGTGACAAAGGATTGAAGAAGTCGGTTGACACGATTTTTTAATAAAGTGTAGGTAGTTACATCTGAATGGGTATGTGGTTATAAAATAAGACACTACTACATTATGTTTTCGTTATGGACAGATATTCGAACGTCTAAACACCTAAATAAAACCGATAATATAGACTATATAGAAAATAAAATCAGCAGAAAATGTAAAATAAGAAGAGTGTACATGTACTCGTTGTTGCTACCGCTTTATACATTTTCAGTGTTTAGAAATTCTTAAGATGTTACTGGCTTCCCACTCAATGGGCACTGAGCAGTCACAACTCTGCCACCCCCCGCAGTTATGTCTGCATCTATACCTACCGCGTCATCATGTAACTTCTTAAGAAATTGCATAGTGACGTGGCACTTAGACGCAGACATATATAGAGCTGTAATGAACCGAAGACCGTATCACTAAACAAACAATCATTTGTTTCCAGCCCGATATTCCGCGACGGCTCCTGCCACCACACGTCGGTGCTATCCTCCGTGTCCGCCTCCTACAAAGGCATCAGCGACCTGGCCGCGCGCTTCGAGTTCACGTCGCGATACAACGACATAGCGCGCGACCTCGATGCCAACCTCGCAGAGGCTGACATGGAGAGCTTCAAGACCGAAGACATCCACGCCCTACTCATGACAGCCAATCTGCCGCACGACACCATTAGCGATGATCGAACGCATGACGTAAGTACACATTTAAAGACTAGGTATCTATCAGATGAGTCAGGTGACTATAGTTATATATTTGGGTGAAATCGGAAAAGAATAGTCTTCTTTATTAGGTATTTTTGCTACGAGGGCTGCCTTTTAAGTTCTGTCGTTTGCAAACCTCCCGTGATTGCATAAAAAAGAACTAGTGTCACGTTAAAATATTTGAATTTAGAATTCGAAAACAAAAGAATGACTCGAAATCGGCCCAACCGTTTTAGTACAGCGTTCGTTCAAAGTTGACAAGTCAGTTGTGAAAATGGAAATTTCGAAGGAAAATTTACGTGCGATATTTTTTACAACTTCAATAGGGGCTTAACGCGACTTCAGTGCTTCGAAGAGTTGACTACGGTTTTCAATGATAAAGCACCATGCCTTCGGACTGTGGAACGCTGGTATTTAGAATTTCAACGTGGTTGCTCTAGTCTTGGTGATAGACATCGTGAAGGTCGACCAAAAACAGCCGTAACCCAGGAGAACATTGATGCTGTACGGCAACTGATCATCGAAGATCGCCATGCGACATACCGTGAGATAGAAGCTTCCTTAAGTATTTCAGGGACCAGTGTTCACAGTATTTTGCATGATCACTTAGGCGTAAAAAAGTTGATCTCACGCTGGATACCACATTTACTCAGTGAAGACCAAAAAACGGCTCGCGTTCGATGGTGTCGCAAAACTCTGCGGCAATTCAACCGAGGAAACTCGAAACATGTTTACGACATTATCAGTGGTGACAAATCTTGGATATATGCCTACGATCCCGATTCTAAACAGCAGTCGACTGTTTGGGTGTTCCAAGATGAGCCAAAACCGACCAAAGTAATACGCTCACGGAGCACTTCGAAAAAAATGGTCGCCACGTTTGTGGCGAAAAGTGGCCACGTTGCCACCATCGTGCTCGAGGATCGTAAAACGGTTAATGCTGACTGGTATACCACTGTCTGTTTACCAGAAGTCATCGGCGAGTTTCGAAAAAATAACCCAAGACGTCGTATAAGACTGCAGCACGATAATGCGAGCTCGCACACCGCCCGGCAAACTATTGCGTTTTTAAAAGAGCAAAACGTCGAAATTCTGGAACACCCGCCGTACAGTCCAGACTTAAGCCCTAACGATTTTTTTACTTTTCCAAAAATCAAGCAACGACTTCGTGGTCAACGGTACCAGACGCCTGAAGAAGCGGTTGAGGCATACAAAACGGCCATTTTGGAGACCCCGACTTCGGACTGGAATAAGTGTTTCGAAAACTGGTTCGATCGAATGAAAAAGTGTATTACATATCACGGTGATTACTTTGAAAAACAATAAATACCATTTAACACTTAAATTGTCTTTAGTTTTTCCAAACGACACAACATAAAAGGCAGCCCTCGTATACTATCTTTTACGTACCTACTTACCAAAGATGACACTAGGTTCATTTACGGATGATCAAAACAGCCTTCACCTTCCGATTACAACCTAGAATTTAAAAAAATACTGTAAGTAGGCGCCAAGAGTTTTTTACATACCTACTTATACATTTACGTTTTACGTTTACAATTATTAGCAAGGTTATGAGGCCGGACAACAATTGCCGTAACCGTGATGTCCTGTCTTGGGTTTATTCATTAAAGCAGGTAAATGAATCTCCTGAGCGTGTCACTGAATGACTAAAAAGGATATCTTCATAAAAGGGTACGACGCCGCAGCGTCACATGTTTATGTTTATATTGCCTGCGAGAACTTATCAGCTGTTATTTGCCAAACTTGTTAAAGTTGATTACAAATGTCTGGCAGTAAATTGAATGCGAACCTTGAACCATCAAGGATTGGTAAAGAATGAGGGGTTTAAGATTGATTCACATTATTATTAACACATTAATAGCGGTGTTGGTTTATGTTTTATTATATATGAACCCATCTTTGACGACCGGTTAGCCTAGTGGGTAGTGACGCTGCCTACGAAGCTGAAGGTCCTGGGTTCGAATCCCGGTAAGGGCAAATATTTGTGTGATGAGCATGAATATTTGTTTCTGAGTCATGGAAGTTTTCTATGTATTTAAGTATTTATATCTATTATATATATCGTCGTCTAGTACCCATAACACAAGCCTTAATGAGCTTACTATGGGACTAGGTCGATTTGTGTAAGATTGCCCACTAATATATATATTTTTTTTTTTTATCGTGGTTATTCCTTTTTTATGTATGTTTATTTTCAGTTCCGTACTAATTTGTTGTGTTGTTCATGTCATGGTGTATTGCAGAGTAACCCCCGAGGCGAGATGTTCGCGAGCATCTCGAGCTCTCTCATGGAAAAGTTTCGGTTCGACAGCTCTCTCAGTGGCCACAGTAGCTTTCAGGTTCGCCCGCATTGCTCTCGATGGTTCATTTCAATCATTACTCGATCTCTGTTCGTTTTTACTTATTACTTAAATCAGAGCTTATAATCATCATTCATCTCATTTCATTCTGTTCAATGTCGTGCACTATGTTTTAGTTACTGACTGATTAGAACTACTAGGTAGCAAAAACATTAGTTTAGTTAGCAAGTCGTTGTATATAAAAAAAATATTAACTTGATGAGTAATTCTTAAGACAACCAATAAACAGTGCTTCAAGGAAAACCCATGGTTCAGTAGATCACAGTGGCGCCATCTAGTTTGCCGCTGTGGCAATACAAATGTATGCGGGAAATGTTTCCATAGAAATTCAGTAGGTGGCGCTTCGCGCACATAATGCACATATAGGTACAATTAGGAATAATCATTGGTTTAAACAGTTTCTTTATGAAAGTGACACTGGTCTGATACATACAAACCAACACAACTACATTATAGCACACTACATATGTGTCACTCTCTTAATCACTGATTACAACATTTTTGGAGAAAAAACGATAATGTTGATAGAGAAGTAATGCCAGACTACGTGACACACTTTGGCATCCGCTAACCGCTTAGGTTTCTATGCTGTACAATACCTACGTAGCTGTTCGCTTTTTAGTGTTCCGTACCAAAATTGGTCCAACGGAACACTTATTTATATAAGGCACCCCTGACACTCACAAAAGGGACTGGGTAATGGTTTCACATTGCCAATGCCACTAACCTTATTAGAAATAAATAACCTAAGTAATAATGTCGCTTGAGTTTCAATCACGGTACAGTATATCATGATATATGTCGTCATATTTGGATAAATCGTTGAATAAATCATAAAATTCAATATTTTTTATGCAAAGGCTACCTTATCTGTGCTTCATTATTATTTATTACAATAATTACGAGTATAATGGTTCTCTAGAGCAATCAGTCAACGTAGGGGAACTTGTGGTGGGCTGTTAGAAAGTAGCGACCTGACCTACGTACCTGAATGCTCCTGCGGAAATGTCCTGTGGTCAGGCGGACTGGACCTCTGGTTTGCCTTAAGGCGCCGTAGGTTCATGGTCTTCTCTCCCTCTCACTGAGCATAAGCGTGAGCGAGATGGAAGTGCGTGCTCGGAAGCGCGGATATCATGTTTTTTAATTTTTATTTTTTGGCCGTTTAAATAAATAAAAATGTAAACACTGATTTCCCTCAAACATGATATTGCCGATTTTTAGAAGCAATTTTAATATTTATAGCTTTTGTGCATAATTTGTTACGAATATTTTAAGTACTTATATTTTTGTGTGTTTTAGACCTATGTTCGTGATTTTTTTCTATCGAGCGAAATTAGCTTAATCATGTTTCGAAGCACTGATTTCCCTGCAGAAAAGCCTCAAGATTACTATTCGTATTTTTTTGAAACCATATTATTATAAACAGACGCATTATATTGTTTCAAAAACTCTGTTCGCTTAACTTCGCTGAACCTACGGCGCCTTAACCCGCCTTTCAGAGTGGAGTCGCAAGAGCTGGTGCTCGTGGGCAGAAGTGGTAACCCCAGCCTTTACTCCATCACCTTCACCCAATCATTCATCCTCCTAGCGTTTTTCCCGGTAATGCTCAAACGAGCCCGGGCTCCGCTTTGGCACCTAATCCCAAGATTTGGCGTAGGCACTAGTTTTACTAAAGCGACTGTCATCTGCAGAGATGTACAATATACTTTTGAAAAAGTATTTAAATACAAAATGCAAATACTTTTCTAATTTCGAAACGAAATCGAAGTCAATCTCGTTAAAAAGCAAAGCGTAACGTCTTGTTTCACAGATAATAACGTTCATTTTGTTTTAACTGTCATTTTGCACATAGACTTTCAAAGTTGCAGCGCCGCTAGTGGCCATTTACCGAATCGCTGACCCATTTCACTTGAAAATTTGAGTGGTAAAGGTAATACTTTCAAAACTTAGCACTAAAATAGTACATTACTTACCAAGGGCTGTAAAAGAAAGAACGCCCAAAATCGCAGGTACTTGTGCCCCGAGCCGCAGGCGAGGGTTATAAATCTGCGATAGAGGGCTTTCTTTTTTACTGCCCGTGGTGAGTACACAATTTGACGTCTTCACCTGGCCATAATGCGAGTTTTACCGTACGCGCTACGTGCGGTAAAACTCACATTATGGCCAGGTGTGACGTAAAAGTATTTTATATTTGAAAAATATAAAATACATTACGAAAAGTATTTCAAACAAAAAATACAAAATACTTAAAAAAAAGGTATTTAAGTACAAAATATAAAATACGTATTTTGTATTTTGCATTTGGATTTTAAATACAAGTATTTCAAATAAGTCACAACTCTGGTCATCTGACCTTCCTACTCTTCTTCACCCAATAACCCAGTTAGTTTAGACTCCATTAACCAGCAAAAGTAGGGATATTACATCATAGCGGATACTGTCTCTGTCTCTGCATGTATCCTATGACACGGGCAGGGTAGCATTAGCTCGGTGTTTATAGTCCAGTACCGCCTCTCTTTGGTTTACTTCTTTCAGTTGGCACATGGTTTGCATTTTAGGTCTACGCACGCCTTCCATACCCCGGGATACCATTGTCCCGTGAGCGGGCACGGTTCATGAAGTAGACATCGTTGTTTAACTTACAACGTCAACAAGTATAGGCAGGGTACAACAGGTTACAATGGAAATAACATATGTAGTTAACAGTTGTTATTTTTTTAATTTTAACACAATCAGAAAATCAAAATACGTTAGCTTAGTGCCTTCAGAAGAAGTATTTATAAGGTTTCCCTGGAAAGAGTGTTTTGGATAACTGATAGCCATTTTTCGACTCGTCTTTGACTGCATTTTATTTCTATTAATATTCGCTAAAATACGGGTGTAGACTCAAAAATTATTACAGCTCCATAAATATGTCTTAGTGACGAAAATCCCATTCAGATATCTCAAAGAATTACGAACCGATTTAATATTGCTTGATAGAGAGAAAACGCTCGCAGTTAGTGACGTCACAATCTGCGAGCGTCATAGTAAATGACAATCATTTCATATGAAGCTGCGTTCTGCGAAAAAGGGACAGAACATACCCTCTTAACTTTGGACACTTACTCGTATAACTTTGGGATTATTTAACCTCTTGCGTTTCTTTTTTCTCTATTTGACTACATTTTAAATCCTTTTTCGAGAAAATACAACATTATTGATTATTTTATTTAGTGTCCGTGGGGTGTTGGAATGGCCAAGATTATAATATGGTACCTCTACTATGCCTAAACAAAAATAATTGGGATACACTTCATAATTATATTAATTTTAATTACATTTTCTGTATATTTTATTTGGGGTGCATTTACAGTGTTTAATCCGTCTTCATATGAGTACTACTTCTTTTATACAGGGCTCAGAGTAAAGTCCTTTTTTCTATTGTATCATATATTAGTCTTTAAACGTACTTAGTACGCATTAATATTAATAGGTATATTTATAGTATCTAGATTTTTTCCATATATAGTTCAGTAGGTAATACCCAGATACCAGTTTAGTTTCTCTTTATTCATAGTTTCATTTCACACTTTGAATTTGAATTTTGAGGTATATTGAAATACGCGCATATTAGCTAGTTCGCTATACCTATGTCCCTCAATAAAGTAATTCATTCGTTTAAAATAGTCGATAGAGGCGATGATTCGTTCCTCAACCATGCCAACAAAGCACCTGGCGAGAGCTATCTCAATTGCTTATTCTCGCTCGAGCCTCAGCCCGGCCATAAGCACAGAAAATACCGGCTTCTAGGTCTAGGCAGGATCGTCTATCAGAATTTTCATACCAGATGTTAAGTATGAAGGTATATTGTAACTCTATATAAATAAATATACCTATAGCTCGTTTAGTTCAAAAACTGAGTAATTGGTAAGGTGTATTTTCGAGTAAAACGACTTTAAGGCGCCGTAGGTTCAGCGAAGTTAAGCGAACAGAGTTTTTGAAACAATATAATGCGTCTGTTTATAATAATATGGTTTATAAAAAATACGAATAGTAATCTTGAGGCTTTTTTGCAGGGAAGTCAGTGCTTCGAAACATGATTAAGTAAATTTCGCTCGATAGAAAAAAATCACGAACATAGGTCTAAAACACACAAAAATATACTTAAAATATTCGTAACAAATTATGCACAAAAGCTATAAATATTAAAATTGCTTCTAAAAATCGGCAATATCATGTTTGAGGGAAATCAGTGTTTACATTTTTATTTATTTAAACGGCCAAAAAATAAAAATTAAAAAACATGATATCCGCGCTTCCGAGCACGCACTTCCATCTCACTCACGCTTATGCTCAGTGAGAGGGAGAGAAGACCATGAACCTACGGCGCCTTAAAGGGTTAGGTTTATTCCGATAGTTGCTGTTAATAAATGTAAATTATGATGAGAGTATACCTTGTAATTGAGAAGGGAGTGAATACTGCCCAGACAATTAAAAGCAAGTTTCCGATACGGTAATTTTTCACCGGAAAGGGACTTTAGGTGGTTGTCACACTGCGAGACGCGGAGCTCGTTGTATGCAAGTACCTCATTTTGTATATAAATTCCGTATGGTACAGGTCGACACGCTGCACCGCACCTCCGTCCGGCGAAATTTGTATGCAGCTCCGCACCTCCGGCTCCGTCCGGAGGTGCGGAGCCGGAGCAGTGTGACGACCGTCTTAGTCTGTTTTGTTTATAACGGAGTTCTGTATGCGAGTCCCAAAAATCAACAAAACTACGTTTAGAATTTACAGTGTTAGTTAAAAGTTAACAACACCCCTGAATATTGTCTTGTAATGCGACTATTCCATCATTCGACGCTGCAAATAATGACTAAATAATTAGTAGAATACTATACAGCAATGCCGTCACTGTTTTCGGTTTGACCATAAATTTTAGGACGCCAACTATAAATAAACGGACCGCAGAACTACTTTAAAACTACTCGCTTTAACAGAAAGTAAAGTAATGATAAAATTTGTCACGCGACGGCGATCTCAATTAACTGTAAGTGGTGTCACAAGAGACACCCACACATGAACACTGGAAAGTCTCTGCACAGGCCTAGCATCCACAATGAGTCTTCCGGAGTCTTACGGCACAGTACATCGGTCCCGCGGGATGTACAAGTAGTAAAGATAAAATAAGACCAGTGTATGTGTGTGAGTAAGTACCGTCATTGCGTCAATCTCCTACTCATTCCCCGGTTCCCCCTTCATACGACCGATACGCAGGTCTGTGCGTGTGCGTGCGCGCTATATTTAATTGTCCTTCTGTGTGGTCGTGCACATACTGCGACCATGTGTGAGTTCACCAGTGATATCCTATAGGTCAGTTGTACTCAAACTATCGACAGTGGCAATCGTTAACGAAACCAATAACGTAATATAATTATTAATTACCTACATTTTATAAGGGTTCGATATCAAACTCGCAAACAATAACCTTTATTTACGGTGATATTAAACACCATGGAAACAATGGCACGCCCAATGCGCTAATTAGTCTAATCAATTTGGTGATGCTAATGATACGCACTGCGCTCCGCGATGTGCCTATCTGTATTTTTGAACAGTTGTGTTTGCAGCTCTCCGCTGATAAGACTTTGCTTTAACGTCATTACAATTCGCTAAAGTTTGAGAAGCGCTTGCGGTGGCTAATATTAAAATGTGTATTCCCGCTGCCCCAGTCGCGCCCAGGGCTCTCTGAAAGATTGTACTCTGTACTTCCTTACAATGCAGCCAATTCTTTGGGACTCCTCTAATCCTAAGTTTGACCCGGGTACGAGTGACCTAATGAAAAGTTGTGTATGCATGACATAAACATTGAGCTTTGTGACTTTTTGAATACAAACATTTAGTTTTAGTGCATAAAGCAGTGACGGTTTTGATTTAAGTGCGAGTTAACCGTGGTCACGTGGACAGTGCCGATAGGCGTTTATTTCAAAATGGGTGTGAAGCATGGGGATGACTGGGACTCCTACAATGGATATTACTCAGTGAGTCATTTTACAAATTGACACTTCTGTTCAGCAGGCCCGCAATGCCTATATTCTTTTTTATATCAGCTAGGTACATACTTATTGGTTTTCACAAATTTGTACCTAATCAATATCACATCATCTATCATTTGCAAATAAAAATAATAATTTCTCTAAAACTCTGCAATAACACTCAAATATTGCACCTTATTTATTACAATGTTATTGGTTTTCCTCAATCCCTCAGTGCCACTAACGACAATCATAATTAATTGTTTTTATTTATTTATTTATTCATACTTACAGCTATTACTAATCATTAAGTCATTTATAATTATAACAATCTGAGTACCCCCAAATAACAAAGAAAAATAGGCCGTTTATAGAAGTAATTGAATTGATTAGATAGTGCAGGAATGTAGTTAGTTGTTAACTATGTATACATAAATGTAGATGAGTCGTTGTTTGGTTTGTGACCTCATTTTAGCAGGAAAGGAATTAAATTGATGATAACGCGCCGCCGGTCGCCATGTTGTTTGTCATACACTGCAGCTGGATACGCTTGTACCCAATCAATGAGGATTTACGATATTGGTCGATGAAAGTAAATCACAACTGAAAGTGAATAGGTAGTTGCTTTTACCTACGCTATCAGCTATTGTAGACGTAATCACTGTATTACTATTTTCAAATCACGCAATCATCTAAAAATTTATCATTCTTCAAATGCCTTTTGATTTTTTATTTACACCTGGCACGTATCCAATAAAAAGTCGTCATGATTAGATTTAATCTGTAGATGTCTCAATTTTGTTAATCAAAAGAAGTCACATGGCCCAAATAGATGTATTGATAAATGACGGCAGTTGTAAAGTAAAAGTAACAGCTTGTTTCCTATTTTAGCCGCCGATTGCATCCGCATCCAAAATAGTGCAGTGTAAATGTTTATGTTCCAGCCAGCGCCGTTCATGTTGAAATCTTCCGAGAATACTGCTCTCGACTTGTTTTATAGCTGTGATTATTAAGATTGTGATTAACGATCATATAGCAAGATTAGCAAGATATGTCAAAACCTAAGATTTCTAGAAGGTACCTTGTTAACGTCAAAGTAAATCAATCTTATTAGATACTTACTCATTGAATCAAAACAGTTGTAGTTAGGCTAGTTCACCCATAGGTACGTAATCAGGTAGAAGCTAATGAACACCAATCCCTAAATTTAAGAACGAGTAAAGGATGTCTCCTAAAATACTTATTTCCGGCCACGTTACCGTGCATAGTTTTGTTATAGTACACTCTATATTACACCCTCATTCACTCGGCGAATATGCTCAAATTATGATCGTAGAGTTTAAAGAAGAGACATTTAAACTTATTTATTTTGTAATCGAAGGCTCGATGTTAATAAAAGGCATATTACAATAGGGCGAAGAGTCTGTCGGTTCCATCAACACAATGTCGATCTGCAAGTCGGAGCTGCTGTTCTCGCCGGTGAAGGAGCACGGGGTGCACTTCAGCGTGGACAGTCTGGACTGCGAGCTGCCCGCCGAGCAGGACCTCATCCTCACGTGCCAGGCCAACAAGGACAACTACACCATCGCCTTCGAGGGCAGCCTCACCGTCTACTCCGAGGACAGCGAGTGCAACGAGTTTGCCGTCAATCAAAAACATGGTGAGTACCTACTTCTGAACGTTCTATCCGTTCCCAAAACATCTGAGTACTCCACGTACTGTACTGTTTCTATTAATGACTTCATACTTACCTGTTTTTGCCCACACTAATACCTAACTATATAAAGCTAAAAAGCTTTAAACATATTGCGCATAAGGATAAATGTTTCTGGAAAATTTGTGCTCCTGCTTGTTTATTGTAGGAAAACTTGCCATTGGAATTCATTATACTCATATAGGCAATTGATTTAATAACTCTTTTATTAAATAAGTTACTTCTAATACGTGTTGTAATAACGACGTGTGTGCTTAAATAGGTATAAACAGGTACAGTTAATCTAATTTAGTTAAAAGCAAAATTCTGGATATTTTGATAATGATACTGATGATATCAGTAGCCGATCCTTCGAAAATGAATCGTCTGATCAAATTGTGTGGAATGAGGAATTTCAGATAATGACATAATTGTTTACCTAAGTCGCGATTACGTTCAATATGATTCATGACCTAGCAATATGTGTTAATTTTGTAGATAATTGTCTTCATTCTATTTTCAGACAAATTAGATAAGCAAGAAGATAATGCAACGTTAGATGAAAGAACGCGCAGGAATTTAGAATTATTAGAAAGATGTAAGAAATTAACTAATAAGCTAACTACTTCTATGGCTAGGAGTGACTTAGGATTAACTACTTGGAGTAAGCTAAAGAAACAGACCAACCAATCGCCTTTAAGAAGGTAAGCAATCAATGTTTATCAATATGTATATTTGATTTTTAACTATGCTCAATTACTTATGAATTCCTTTTTGAATGTACCCAGGCACCCTTCTGGAAACAACAATGAAGATTCACACGAAACGACTGATGCATCAAGTGAAATGAACAACTCCGTTATCAAAAGCCAAAGTCTGCCAAACCTCTACAGAAGAAAGCTCATGAGTAGCTCCATCAACTCTGCCGCTCTCAGCAACTCAATGGTATGAAACTATAATGATAATAATTACTGTAATAACCATTTTGTAACTTGACCTTATTGCCTTTCATTAACACTTGCTATGCCCTTGTTTACAGGTCGACTCTTTCACCACCAATCAAAGGTTAACAGGGACTTCGACGTGCATGAAAGTTTACGATGTATCACAACATCGTTCGTCGCACGGGAGTCAACATTCTGAACCGATGAGCACCTCATCGACCGAAAACCCGTCATCTTCTGACAAAAGTCAACCAAAACAGGCATTTAGCTTGGTAAAACTGTTTATGAAACAAAAAAGTATTGATGGTTTGGTTGGATTGGATCAAATAGATAGGTCAGAATGCTGGCCATCTAGTTCTGGTGGTGAAAGCGGAGACTCTATTGGAGAGCCAAAAGATGATCCAAAAACGTCAGTACGTTCTCAAATGGAATTGCCCAGTGACCTAGCGGAAGAGGGCTCAGCAATTTACGATGAGATTCCACCTAGCAACCCGTACAATAATAGAGTGTATGATGAAGTATTAATAGAAGAGGAAGAAAATGGCGATGGCGTGAAGTTAAGCGATAGCGAATCCAATCTTTATGCCACTGTGAATAAACGCCATTCAAAGAGAACCAACGTCAATATGATGAATAGCCCGTCTAGGCTGAGAAGTAAGAAATCATATTCTTCCCAGTCATCAAACACGAGTGTTAGCATATCGAGTTGTTCTGAATCGGATGGAACTCAAATCACAAAAATGAATCGATTATTGCAAAAAGAGCCTTTTGATAACAAAGCTACTTCTACTCACCTTGAGACCACCACCATCGATAAGAGTATGCAGACGTCCACGTTACAAATGTCAACCATATCCCACGAACGCGAACTATTCAAAGTGGTGGAGCCCTCGTTTCTAGAGAAACTTAAGGAAGGGGATTGTGAAAAACCTGTATTTATATTGTACCCTAATTATACTCTACCCGATATTAGTTTTTTGAACGGCAGACCAAACATTTACCTGAATCCTGTCAAGGTAAACGTATCGCCAAGATCAAGTGAAGTCAAGAGGAACAGACTGAACGTTAAAGGTAAACGACCATTTTCTTGCAATGACGTGGAGATGCTAAAAAAGAAAGGGCTCGGGCATATAAAAGATTGGGATTCACTAAACTTTTTGCTACCCACAGAATGCAAGCAAATGTTATCAGAGTTACCTGAACTGATGCAAACACAAAAAGATAAAGAATGTGGATTAAAATGCGGCGACAAATACTGTAACGCGACGCCATCACCGCGGTCTAAAAACAGGCCCATGAGTTGCGACTGCAACAACCTGGCGGGACACAACACCGCCGTGTCCTCCAGCTCCAGCACGGCCACGCAGCCCTCGTCCGGCTACCGCGGCTCCTCCACCATGCTCACTGACTCCTCCGCGCAGGCCAGTCCCGCCCCGCACGGCAACTTCAACCCTCTATTCGTATATCGATACGATAGTGCCACGAGCTCGGAAGCCAGCAACAATGAGGGTCCCAGAACCAACCCCGCCGTGCCGAAGCGGTCGCTAACGATGGCTGAACAGGCCCGATATGCCAAGCAAGGAGAACACGCCCCGCCGAGACCACCTCTACCGAAGAGTATTTTGCGTAAATCGATGGATAAAACGCGAAAATCGAGCACACAAACTAAACGTTACAGTATGTTCGAAATGGATGAACTTTTGCAAGATCCCATTGTTTGTATGACAGCTGCGACTGAACACAAGACGAAGAGGAGATCGCTTCAAGAACCTTACTATTTACAAAACCCAACTACGGAATATAGAAAAAATAATGATTTGGCGGCCAAAAGGTTATCCCAGCAATTTCTTGATGCAGCTGAGAAAGACGCCGACTATAATGAATTTTTCCACGATGAGGGTGTCGGTACTGAGAGTAGCCTAGAATCGGGCAAATCGAATGAAATAAAATACCATAGACCTCACACCCCACCCATGCCTAAGCCTAGAACACGGAAAACTGAATACACGGAGTTTCCTCCGCCTGGCGCATTGATTAGCAGCGCTGATTTACAACAGTTAGAAGAGTTTTTGAAATTAAGCGGTTTCAATTGTCAAAATATGGACGAATGGGACCAAAATCAAGTGCAAAAGGTAAGAAATCAGGTTACCAAGTTTCTGCAAATGAAACGCTCTCAGGAAGAAAATCAAAGGTCCACAGACTCTAGCGGCAGTAGCAGCAATAGCAAAAAATCTGTTAGCTTTGCCCAGAAGTCTGAGGCAAAACCAGAAACTCAACCAACCCAAGTGAAGGCAATGGAAGAGCTGAAAGTAGCCAGTCTCACCACTCCGCCTAACTCACCTAATATTTCTGCTGTAATTTCACAGAGACTATATCAGGTATCATTTTTCTCTCTAATACTTAGTTTATCGACATCATTGCCTATTGATTTCTGTGAGTACCTTTGGTTCTTTTATTTTTCTTTGCGAATTACCAAAAATATATGTTTTTTACTTTTATTATGTGGCCAACACCCGCTTGTTGTCTTTAGTTTGCTGATAGATGCGTTATATAGATGAACAATGCGATAATTTTATTGAGCTATTTATTTAATTCACTAATCCATTTTACAGAATTTTATTTATGATTATCCAGGAACTTCCGTTACTTAGTTATATTGTTTTGCAGGGTAAGAACCTGGCCGAAATACCAATTTGCGAGGAAGCAGAAATAAGCCCGGATGAATTTGGCAGCCCCTTGCACCACGATAGCAGAGGAAAATACGATTTGATTGATCTGTCACAAAAGAGAGGTAAGCAGGACGAATTTATAGCACGTCTAATGACTTATTGTATTCCTTGTCGATGCTACAATATGAGTAGGTACTTAACAGCAAAACAAATGGTGATTTTTTATTGGTGATTAGGAACTTATTTTAAAATTAATTAATCGATGGCAATCACGTTTATATCGTAGTAATCAGAAATTGTATATTTTTCATACATGGTCATTATACGAGCGTTTCAACCGCCTCACTATTGTGGCCATTGTTTTGAAGAATTGGGCCTAGATTTTGATGCCGTTTTCAAATCAAATCAAATCAAAACATTTATTCGTGACAAACACAACACAGATAATAAAAGAAATAAAATAAAAAGCACATTTTTCTTTGCCACGAAATGGGCCCAGCTCAGCATGTTGCTAGCTTTGCAGCCAGCGCTGGTCTTCCGCGGGGTCCATTCGGTGAGAGCACGGAAAGTAACAAACAAAAAATTAAAAGGAAATATACACTTAACTAAAATACAAACATAAAAATACAAGAAAAAGGAATGAACAGTATTTTTTTAATAATATTAAATAGTAATGGTTTGTTGGCCTGCGAAAAGTTGCATCCCAACAAACCACTACGTGCGTATGGGCCTTAATGGTGAAAGTGTTTCGGATATTTGTTAGATGTCCAATAAACTTAGATACCCAACCAGAAAGGAAATCGAAATCGCTGCAGATATCGATTTCCTTTCTGGTTAGGTATCTCCGAAAATGTGACCACTAAAGTGATTCGGGACAAACGCTCGAATAATGACCCACATAATATTGTAAGTTAGTCAAATTAAAATGATTGTTACTAAAAAAAAAAAAAAAACCATTCAATTCCATTGTGTCTGGTTGTTAATATTTTTTGACTCCTGATCATCAATGGAAAATAGTCGTGTGTACTTCATTTGAGTCTTCTATTTTCAGCTCTTGTCTCAAACGTGACGGACGCAGTTGAAATGTTGATACAACACTTTTCTTCGGCCACCGACCAGGCGGAACTGGCCTTCTTGGGTGACTCTAAACAGTCCCCGGCTTGCGCCAAAATCGCACTGAATGCCCTGTGCCCGGCCTTATATGCCGTCTTCAGGGATGGCCTTAAAGACAACATTGAAACGTCATTCGGGGCCGTAAACAACTCTGTGTGGCAGATGGTGGAGGCAACCGCGAGGCAAGGTCCAATAACGAAATCGTTGAACGAATTAGTGTTAAGGATCAATAGCGAAGACGCCGTCACTGAAGGATTGGTCAAATTCAACGCTTTCATCCTGGGTTTATTAAAGTAAGTTGCTCTTCTCAATGTTTATATTGAAACGAAATCCATGTCTCAATCTTCTTTAAAACAAATTAATGGATCACAAAATGACCTGTGAAATAAACCAAACTATATGAAGTTCAAAATAATATGAAAGCTGAAATAAGAAAACTGATCTTTAAAAAATGATAATCATTCCCTCTTGTCACTACGTCCAGAGCTCCCTGCATGATCTGTGCCATTTGTCTGTGACTTGTATCCCTGTTCGATAGTCTCTATAATTCCCTTGTCACTACGTCCAGAGCTCCCTGCATGATCTGTGCCATTTGTCTGTGACTTGTACCCCTGTTCGATAGTCTCTATAATTCCCTTGTCACTACGTCCAGAGCTCCCTGCATGATCTGTGCCATTTGTCTGTGACTTGTACCCCTGTTCGATAGTCTCTATAATTCCCTTGTCACTACGTCCAGGGCTCACTGCATGATCTGTGCCATTTGTCTGTGACTTGTACCCCTGTTCGATAGTCTCTATAATTCCCTTGTCACTTCGTCCAGGGCTCACTGCATGATTTGTGCCATTTGTCTGTGACTTGTACCCCTGTTCGATAGTCTCTATAATTTTCTTGTCACTACGTCCAGGGCTCACTGCATGATCTGTGCCATTTGTCTGTGACTTGTACCCCTGTTCGATAGTCTCTATAATTCCCTTGTCACTACGTCCAGGGCTCACTGCATGATCTGTGCCATTAGTCTGTGACTTGTACCCCTGTTCGATAGTCTCTATAATTCCCTTGTCACTACGTCCAGGGCTCACTGCATGATCTGTGCCATTTGTCTGTGACTTGTACCCCTGTTCGATAGTCTCTATAATTCCCTTGTCACTACGTCCAGGGCTCACTGCATGATCTGTGCCATTTGTCTGTGACTTGTATTCCTATTCGATAGTCTCTATAATTCCCTTGTCACTACGTCCAGGGCTCACTGCATGATCTGTGCCATTTGTCTGTGACTTGTACCCCTGTTCGATAGTCTCTATAATTCCCTTGTCACTACGTCCAGGGCTCACTGCATGATCTGTGCCATTTGTCTGTGACTTGTACCCCTGTTCGATAGTCTCTATAATTCCCTTGTCACTACGTCCAGGGCTCACTGCATGATCTGTGCCATTTGTCTGTGACTTGTATTCCTATTCGATAGTCTCTATAATTCCGTTGGCACTACGTCCATAGCTCACTGCATGATCTATGCCATTTGTCTGAGACTTGTACCCCTGTTAAGTTGCCTCAATAATGGTTTTTGTACCCAATTAGCGCGCAGTCCGTGGACGCGTGGGTGTCGTACGTGCGCACTCGCGAGTCGGTGCTGAGCAAGGCGTACGGGGCGGAGGCGCTGCTGCTGGGCGGCGTGCGCGCGCCGCGCTGCCGCGCGCTGCTCGACTCGCTGCAGGCCGCGCTCGAGCCGCTGCGGCTGCTGCCCTTCTCGCTCGACCTCATGTTCGAGATGCGCGAGTTGCACAGGAGCTTCAAGAAGATCGAGAGCGACATGCGCGCCGCCAGTCGGGTTAGTTCATCTACATGTAACCCAATATGTTAGATATATATTTTCCCCGCTCAGAAAACTGCAATTGTCGCCTTCTTTCAAATCAATCGCGTCGGTACAGCATGCCACCGCCTCTACCGATGTCCGAAGGGGTTTACAAGGGAATAATATATATTTACTTTTAGAATAATGCATGACACACATACAAAAACATCACTCGGATTTGGGTATGGGATTAATTGCCTAAAACGTCCTCACTATAATCTTAAGCTTGAGTACGTTATCAATGTAAACACTAGTTTAGTACTCAACTTCTGATAGATCTAAATACATGTAAGTATTTGTGCAATATCGTTGGTGTACCTACACCATATCACTACTACTATCCTAACAGACTTGCCGCAGCAACAGACATCGCTTTATTTGCATTTTATTGTTTATTGCATGTGCTTACGACTCACGAAAATACACTCCAGTTTGTGAACGGGTAACTTTTGGCATTCGCGTTCGTGCACAGCTTTCATAAAATGCAAATAAGGCTCGGCTTAAGGTTCACGTATGTCGGCCGGCGAAGGTCATTCACGTCGCAGCGGATGGCATGATGCATGATGCTAAAAGTCTTTGGTGTATTTAACAGCCTACCTCGATTAACACTCCGCCACTAACACTGAACCAGCGGAACTTGCTGAAGCTGGTGCGATCGATGCAGTCGAGCGGGCTGTCGAGCGACGACTGCCAGACCAGCGTCATCATGAGGCACAAGGAGCCCAAAAACAAGGAGCCGTCCACCCCGGACCTGCTCAACGACTCCGCTAACGTGAGGACGACGGTAGAGAAGAACAGGCCGCGCTCGTGCATGAACCCGTCGGCGGTCGGCTACGACCTGTGTCCGAACAACAGCCGGATAGAGTTGGAGAACAACCGGCGCTGGTCCGGGGTGCAGTTGGGCTCGAAGCTGATGCAGGCGTTCGACCGGCTCGTGTTCGACGACAGCGACGACTACACGGACAGCCTGGAGAACAGGCCCGCGCGCGCCGACGCCAAGGTAACGGGCGGCTGCACCTGCCACAGCTCCGTCTCGTAGATCCACGTTTTGTGTTCATTCAGTTCTGGTTGTTTTTGTTGCAGGGCGGCTTACTGCTTTTAACCATCCTTTGCATATTTCATCCAGTTTTTTTTGTTTATTGTGTGTGCGTTTTTTGTGTGATTATAATTTATTCATATTATTTTGTATGATTACCATATTTATTATTTATCTATTCTTAACAAGTAACATATGATCCCAAGATCTAATTTGAATTTGTGAACCTAATATATCTAAATTACGTTGACTGAATCTCGTACGAGTCTAACGGTATCATGGTAAAGGAGTCAGTAGATGGCAGCACGGTTGCCGAAAGGATAGCTAGCTTTCTTGAGATTTCTTAAAAGTAGATATAGGTGTAAGCAAACAAACTCGATCTATTAAACTTAAAAATAATGTCAAGTAGAAAATACGAGTAAGTGCCTAACTGTTGAATACTTGATATTTATTGATCACGAATGTTAGTTCGTCTTACTTAGTAAAAACACTACCGAGCTATATTTCAATTTCATTCAAAGTTCAATGCCTTAACGAGATGGAAGCAAGTATAACAACCTGTCATCGGTCCCACCTGGATACCGCTCCACACATCACGGTTGAACGAACCAGACAAGTAAAAATATACCATCAGCAAATATTATATACTTTATACAAGTTAGCTAATAAAATATTTATGTAAGTACATGAGTACCTTTTTAATACAATATACAACCTTAAGGTACTGGTGCTTATCGATTTATCACGAATGACTACCAGACTCTAAATAGTACATTGTGTTGTGCCACGAGGTTGGTAAGTCGTTTTTTACGAACGAGAGTCTTAGAAGCCCGACGTCGAAAGCAGAGGGCACTGATGCCTCGAGTTTGTAAAAAAAACTTACCGTCCGTGTCGCACACAATGTTTTTCATCACATTTGCGAGGAAATGAATTATGCATTTGAACTTTTTGAACTAAAATTAAAACTAAACGAATCGCAATTAAAAATACTAAATAGGTAAATGTCAATCGTCTATTTTCTTAAATTTGATGTTAGCCGTTAGGCGCGTGAGGCAAAGACCCTTCGGCATGCAGCCACGATTTAACATCACGGTTAAAAATATTTAACACAGGCTACTATATAAATTAAAATAAAACTTAAAATAATGTAGTAAGTAGTACATGTTTCATTTATGTTTTTATGTTCAGATTTATTTATAAACACGTATTTTAGTTAAAACCTTATAACTGACGCATGAGTGACAGATATAATTAAAAAAAATACGGCCATAGACATAATAAAGGCTATTGTAGATCTGTAGGTATGTCTGCGGGTTATGTAGCCCTTTACGAGCAAGTGTCATAAAAATAGTAAGATTTTTTTCTTTGTTGAGTATTATGATTGCTAATAGCATTACAGTAAGAATAGTTACTAACCCCACCTGACTTAACGCTATTCATACCTATTTAACTACGCAATTGTTATTTAGGCTCTCGTTCTCAACAGTCAGTATACAGGATGGTACATCATCTGCCTATTTGTTGTAGCTGGAGTGCAGCGGCGAGGAGTGGCGGCCGGGGTCGGCGGGCAGCGGTCACAGCGCGGCGGCGAGCGGCCACTCGGGCGGCAAGTTCCGCAGGCTGCAGCTCAAGTGGGAGCTGCTCAGCAACGCGGAGAGTCCGTCCTCGCCATCCGGTAATTTTTGTGTTTTTATTGAATTCGCTCCTTTTTGGGCTCATTTTGTTTAATCGAGCGGCATCCTCATGTAACTATATGGTTTTCGATGTCATTAAAAACAACAAGATATGACAATACCCTTTTCACGTAACAAATTATTTAATTAAATATTTTTGTTTCGTGTTATTTTTAACGAGGAAGTTACCCCGATCATTTTATAAACGATATAATACAGAGAAAGAATATAATGGAAAAATAAACCATCTTCGTCTGTAGCCCCCGACAGGATCCTCAGAAAATAATTTGTTTCGTGAAAAGGGTATAATGTACACCAGCGCCATCTCTCTCGCTAAGTCCGAAACTACCTGATGTGGTTCGATTAGAATGGAGCGAGCGCATAGCTCGCCCATTAGAGTGGTGCCAAGACTGTGAAACAAGTCTATAACTCGATACAGAGAGGGCGCTAGTCTTAGCGGGAATATAGGAAAATATACAACTTGCGTCACTGTCCTCGTAGCTCAGTTGGTAGAGCAGTCTAGCGTTAATAGAAAGGTTGCAGGTTCGTATCCTGTCGGGGGCTACAGACGAAGATGGTTTATTTTTCCATTATATTCTTTCTCTGTATCATATCGTTTAAGATATGACAATGTTTCATAACGTTGTTAATTCGGTTTCAATTTAAGTAGGTACTTTCCTACTGAACATTTTTTTTAAATCTCTTTTTACATGAGTCTAACGCGATATTTATTTACTTTTGTATCTTACGTTCGACACTGGTTGCACCGGTTAGGATCTCATATAATAAATAATAATTTAAAGAGCGAGAGTATAAAGTGTTATACTCAAAAATAATGATCATGTACCTAATAAGTTTCGACAAGATAAATAAACCTTAGGTAGCCTATTTTGTTAAGGTTTGTGCTTGGTAATTCCAACAGTCATTATGTCATTAAAATCACTGTTTAACTAAAATTTGATTTTGCGGTCATTGTCATTATTTTTACGTTATTTCTTAAAGATTATTTACCAGTGAGATCGTAGACCCGTAGAACCAATCTCCAGAAGCGCACAGTTTTGCTAAATAATATTGTAATATAGTAAGGTTCAATTTCTTCTCATATATGGGAGAGTCATGAGAGGAGGCCTGTGCCCAGCAGTGGGACGTATATAGGATGATGATGCTGATATGGGAGAGTCCATCGTCCCGTTCCACCCTGTATATAACTGTATATGGTATGCTCTGTGTTGTGTAGGCGAGACTTCCCCGGCGGCGGCGCGCGGCTCCAAGATCCCGCGGCCCGTGTCGTCGCCCGTGCGCCCCGCCGCGCCCGCGCCCGCCGCGGAGCCCGCCAAGAACGCGCCGAGGTCAGTACACACTCATGCCCTCATTTATAAACGGTCATAATATTAGCTAAAATGCTGAAAATTATCTGTCACTTTGACATTGCTGTTTGAGAGTAGGTATGGGACAAAAAACATTTCAGTTAGTTAGTTTTATCAAGTTTTATGAATATTGAGGTTTCATTACCACACAGGCAACCCTATAATCCTGCTCGTATAGGTACCAAGACAGCAATGTTGTGCGTGTGGCGCGACCCTACTAGCAGTCTACATGATACGTTAGGCTTAGCGATAAACATGAATTCAATTTCAAATTAATATGTTTAGTTGTTATAACACGCTCTCCCGATGAATTACTAGTTTAATATTGGCTGATGAGTAACTCCGTTTCATAATTTCATAGAACGCATGGTCGTATATTAATCATGAATATCATGAATCATGATGCATCATTTTAATATTGTGTGTATCATTTCAAATGATAAATATAGGTATGCATGATATGCTTGAGGTATTTGGACCAATTATTTAATAATTAATATCTTATTTTCAATGGCATTTCAATTCAGTAAACTTTTTTATATTCTAATGATTACTTCAAAAACGATAGACCTATCGTTATGTTGATATTTTATTAGAAATAATTCTAATAAAATATCAAATCTATTAAGTAACGTAGCTAATCCATCGAGATCATGAAGAAATTATCTGTTTAAGCACCATCATTTTTAATTCTCCATGAATAGTATTGCGAAAGAAATACCTATCCCATTTCTGTTGACACCAAGTAACACAACCCGTATTGCTGAACAGGGGTATTCCTGTACCAGTGCGCAAGGGCACGTCACCGACGAGCAGCGCGGCGGCGGCCACCGCCCGCGCCGCGCCGCGCGCGCCCGCCGCCGCCAAGCGCCAGCCTGCCAACAGGTAACCACTCACTTACCACCCTGTATAAATGTTACCTTCTTTTCAGGGATACTACCTAGATTTGCACTATAATGGGGGCGGTATATACATATTTTATTTGATTTTGCTTACTCTCACTATGCAATCTAGTTTCGAGACCGGTCTAGAGCCAGGCTATTTTTCTCCTCAATCGAAATTCGGTTACAGATAAGCTGGATTCGTGGTGCGAAAATTATTCCACTTTGTTACTGGTTACGAAACTGATGCGTTGGTTGGTTCTTTTTTTATTTTTATCCACGATATAAACTGTGTAGCTAAACACTTGGTTCTTCATTATTTTGCTGGTGGTGGTAGAATACTATTTATTTGTTATATATGCGCTTTTTGAACTGCACCTCTTCAGAACTTTCCCCGAAGCCGTGAAGAGAGTGGTCGCCAAGGCGAAGGAGAAGGAACCCGTTGTCATTTGCAAGCCCGTTGCTAGGAGACCTGCGCCGTATGTACAAACAAACAGCCATTAACTAACACTACTAACGAAACTCTAACTTTAAGTCATTGTACTATAAAATATATATACTTCATTTGGATAGGTATTTAACTAAATGTAAACAAACCTCAGCTGTCAAATTTGACACATACAGGTGTACTACACATTTTACTATATGTTCAATTTTAATTGTCGTCTACATCTGGTTTTCCGAGGACGAGAAAGGTCCTCTTTTAAACTCTGATTATTAATCAGACAGAAAAAATGTAATCAAAGTTATGTCACTGTCAAAGTGGCATATCAGGGGTTCTGAAAGTACGGGTCGGTCATGCAATATTATTTAAAGTATACTTTAACAGCAAAATTGAAAATAAATATGATTAATATTTATAAGCAGCATACTAATAGTTACTAGTAAAACATTGAACTGTATAGTGTATCGGTTCTTAACCTTTTTTCCGTCCACGGACCCCTAGGAAATCATCATCATGCACAAGTCCAAGGATTGATAATAAAAAACAGGCAAGACTTTTTGTGGCATTTATTTATTATTGTGAAATGGTCTATGGGTGAGACTGCTGCGAACCCCCGTACATAACTATAGGTGCTCGCGGACCCCCAGAGGTCCACTGACCACAGGTTTAGAAACACTGGTATAGTGGATAATGCTGTTAGAAGCCGAGTGAGCTGACTGACAGGACAGGCGTCACATAAAATAAAAATTCAGCTACCGATATTATTTGCCAAATAAAATAGTAAGCAACCCAATGATGCACAATCCCGGTGTATCGCAGCAGTGATACCAGTGCTAAAAATATATTCTACACATAAAAACGGTATTATCTTTTAAAATAATTATGAGGGAGGATTTTGGTAAATATAAACATTAACGTTATCAAAATTAATTTGCTTTTTGTAATTAGAGTGTATATTATTGAAATAAGACGTATGTTTCGTTAAACTGCAAAAATTATAAATCTCCTCAGTGCTTCAACTGGTTCTTGTTAACGGCAACACCAGTGTTTACATTTTTTCTGTCTGATTAATAATAAGAGTAGGTATAGTTTGTTTCTTATTTGGCCATGGAAAAGATAACGCTGAGCTAGCGCGGCTGATGGTACCTGACACAGGTTCATTCTTTTTTCAAAGAAAAGCAACGACAACACAAGGACAACAGAACAATAGAAAAAAAAAACAATCAAATAACAGCGAAATTAAAATTAAATAAATGATTGCAAGCTAACGCAGATTATTGGTACGCGAATGCACGAAAACTGTCTGTCATGGCGTTTGCTTGCCGTGGTTGGTTTGACGTAAATAAAACCCTAAAAATGGGCTCCAGATACCTGAAATATTAGGTTCTTTATAGAGCACAGATTGTATAGCGTTTGGCGGCGTATTTAAATTGTTATGGAATTAATGTTTTTATGGGATAATTACATAGTCTTTATTCAAATATACAGTTTTTATTATTCACTGATATATCGAGGTAATGTCGTTTTTATTAGAAAAAAAAGTGCTTACAACATTTATCGATCAGAGTTGGCAGTATAAAGTACCTAATTTATGGTTTGTTTACATTTAGTTAAATACCTATCCGAATGAAGTATAGCATGATTTTTTTTACTGAGCTAATTGAAAATCTGCCAGTAACTAAAATATAGCCTATTAAAGTATTAGAAAGGCATTATTAGAAATTCCTAACAACACAACTTCCTACTTCTTTTATCTAGTCTACCTACAACAAATACATATTAATTAGATAGAATAATTAAACAAAGAAGCACGAGAATAAACTCGACCCTTGTTAGGAAACAATATAGTTAGGTACTTAAGAGGCTCCCATACGCCAATGACCTTCGATCTGAATCCCTTAGTTTTCTAATGTTTTTTGTAGCTTATTATATTAACAACAACGGCTTTAAGCAATATAGTATCCCATATTTACTTCAAACTTCATTGTTTTCGAGATATTTGGCATCAAAGTTGAACAATTTTAGGCCAAAAAACTGGTTTTCTGGCCATAACTTTTGTGTTAATTGGTTTAAAATTAAAACCCTCTGCCAGTTTTTAGAGACGTCATAGACGAACCCAAATTTGTAGATTTCGTATATGTTAGATCTTTCACGTCAATAGAGATGCGAAATAAGTGTTTTTTTAGACAATGTTTAAAAAAATCATACAAAATTAAGTATTAATTTGTTTCAAAATCCGGTCTGTCAAAATGGAGATAAAAGATTGAAGAACCGATAGCCGTTTGATTTATGATTCTATCTGTAGTGCAAAAGTAGTAGATACGATTCAAAACTTGTCAAAAATCGATGAAATCCTCGGGTAGCCCCTTAAAGTAGGAAGTTATTATCGTCGAGGAAGTCAATCTCATCATAATTTTATTTAATAAAGCTCATCATTAGCGAACAAGAAAAAGGAAAATGGCGTAGCGGTTAGATTATCTTTTTATTCCATACGAAGTTGAGCGCCTACCATCGATTGGCACAACACAAATAAACAAGGCTACCGGATATTGTTTGCGTTTCATCCAAACGGGAAATAGGTCGGTGCACGTATTTCGTGTCAAGTCAACATGTGACCTTTAGGGACGACACGTACTTTTCCATCCGTTTGTTAAGTTGTCGACTGTCATGCATCGTTTAGAAACACATTTCTTTTTATTATATCTGCATAATACATATCTATAGTACGACTGTACTACAAAGAGATACATACGGCCAAAGTTACAAAAATATGCACACGGCTTTATTGCCTTTACATTAAAGTCGTGTTTTTGTAACGCTGACCGTATCAATCTCTTTGTCGACTGTACTTATAAATACAGGTGTCTCGCTACATATACTCCGGGCACTAAACAAAACGTATGTTTCGCACGTATGACCCGTGCTCATGATTAGCGAAGTGGTGCAGAAAGTACTTGATATTACAAAATGCCTACGTACCATAACAGTCTTCTCAGCCCAAAGTCACTTTGTTAAACGAGTTAAATCGCCGGCGCTTCGTGTCCGTAGCATTATAACCCCGTTCATTTTGCCGTAGCGGTTCGAGCCACGCTGTGAGAGCCTAACCCATGATAAAGGTTACGCTCGCAAGAACAACGCTCTCTCTCTGGAGCATATCTCGGAGCGCAAACAGGGAACGAAATCCATTTACCGGTTAGAGAGCGCTCTCTCTGTGTACGCGGTCACGCTCGCTCGCTCGCCAGAGTCGCAAGCAAAGCATTCATCAAAAATCTTATAGACACGTAAAATAAATTCTCCTCTCACATTAAATGTAATGTAATAGGTACGGCACGTATTTACCTATCGTTGCGTGTATGGGAAAAGATTCAAATACTTATCGAATATCTATTCAAAGCCACCGGCGCGGGCGGCGCGACAGCGGTCAATGATCCCGTATCGAAACACCGAGTAACCGGTTAGAGAGCGCTCCGAATCCGAAATAACGCTCCCAAATCAAATAGTTCGAACGTAACCTAAACGAACTTAAAGTTAACCTAAATAAACCGGTGTAACCGGGTTACAATGCCTGGTCCGTACTGTATTCATAAAAGGTACCTATTTTTGTTACATGGTTTCTCCTCTTCTCGCAAATCTAAAACCATGACGTGACAACCAAATTTTCGTGTACTGTATGGTACCTAAACGTACAATTTGCACCACAGAGGCAAACATTTATAGCTGATTCATATTCGCAAAGTTGAAAATCATTTCTTCCTCGGCTTAAAAAGCCCGTTGAGGTTGGGCAAACCCTACAACGTCCACGTTGACGTGTCTGGAAATAATTACATACTGTATCGTGTCGTTACCTGTCATTAGAAAAACTATGATATTTCCCGAGGCAACCTACCTACCTACGAGTATACCTATTGTATGACCAACAGAGCAAATTAATCTTGCTAACAAGATTGAATAACTTTATATTGTTATGTGATTGAACTCATGATTTTACAAGGGAATAGCCTATATTAGAAGTAGCGGCGTGTGAAAATTTTCGATGGGGAACAAAAAAGTTATGAAAGTGTTTAGAGTTTAAACAACATTTTGGCAAGCCGGTGGGAATCGGCTTGTATTGGTGCTCCGCCACTGCTATATATCCTAGATGTTTCAACAAATGAATGCATATATCTGATAGAAATTTCAATTTACGGGCGAATTAATGGCCTCCACACATCGAACGCGGATCGTGCGCGGCGCGGGTCGAGCGGTATCTCTATCTCTTTCGCACAGTAGCGCGGCGTCTCTATCGCACAGTAGCGCGGGCCCGCGCCACTGTGTGATAGAGATAGTGAGAGAGATTTAAATGCGTTGAGTGAGAGAGATATACCGACCCGCGTTCGATGTGTGGAGGTCTTTAGTCTTCCGAGTCGTATTTCAAAGTGGTTCCCGCGTTCGATTCCTCGAGCGCACGAGACATGTTGAAATGTGTAAGTTGTCATGAATCTGCGTGCTGAGTGATGTATTCCGCAGGGCGTCTCGCGTGGACGGCGCGTGGACGGCGCCGGCGCCGCGGCCGGCCTCGCTGCCGTACGGCCGCGCGCCGCCCGCCGCCGCGCCGCGCCGCGCCGCCTCCTCCTCCGCCGCCCGCCACTCCACAACCACGCATCAGAAACACAAGTCAGTATATTGTCATATCAGCCTACGTCTCTATTTTGATCTGTTTAGGTATAATTTCGTCAATCGCGGCTGACCGCAGCCGCGAGCAATCGATTGCGTGCGACTGACGAGTCAGTGTATGAAAATGTATGGCGCCGTTTCAGAAGTCTGCGACAGCCGCGCGCGTCAGTCGCACGCACGCAATCGATCGCGTGCAGCTGCGATCGGCCGCAATTCCCGGAATTATGTACACTGTACACCTTTAATATCTCCTAAGATTTCCTTTACAACATAGTCGTATCATACTAAATGATGAAACAAAATTAACAATTAATTATACTTGTGTTGGGGGAATTTAATGTGCCGCTCCGTTCAATAATTGATCTAACATCGCGGCAGCCCCTTAAAGTGCACTACATAATCCCTTTGCTTCCAGAAAACTCCAAATTAACTGGGCATTGATATGTCGTAGATACTGGCTGCAGAGTGCCACCTCCTTTTTTTCGCATGTTGCTATCTCCTAGCAGATATTATTCAATTGTTCAATATTATCCACTAAACAAATTCCTTAAAGTGAATAATGTGTACACTCAGATACGTGAGGACGCTATGGCACCGGCTGCCGTCGGACTCGGGGCACCTGGCCTTCAACGAGGGCGAGCGGCTGCGGCTCATCCTCGAGGTGGACGAGCAGCACCTGCTGTGCTGCCGCGGCGAGCACAAGGGGCTCGTGCCGCGCGACGCCGTGCTGCTCGAGGACTTCTGATGCTGGCCGCAGCTCTAGCACCGGCCCCAGTGGCGCCCCATAAACCTCAAACATTTCAGCCGCCTTTAAATATAAACACGCCAGAAGCGACTTACAAACTCTTCAGTGGTGAAACCGAGTGAGCGTTGTGTAATGTAATGTGTAACTGGAACTTTCCGGTAGTAATGGGTCCCGTGAACTATGGACTTTTTGTATGTGAGAACGATGGATGTAAATAGTATGAATAGTTTTGTTTTTTGTTCTGTGTAAATTTTATTTCTAGTTACCTCTCAGCAATATCGATATCTTTTACGTCATGTAACGGACGCTGCGACATCACTAAAATTATAATTCTCACATTTATTAATTATTTAGTAAAATCTAGTCTTACGTTTTAAGGCACGACATGGTCTTGAACTGTAAATAATGTTATTTAAGAAACACAAATTGAGAAAATATTTACGGCAAATATGAAAATGCAACATGCCTATTTGTTAGTGGGTTCTTGGTACATTTATTTCTTTGTATGTAAACTTTGCAGCAAATATTTTCTTCAATGCAATGTGATATAGATGATTATTTGTATTATAGGGATTAATCTCAAATTAATTACTAAGGAGAAACGTTTGTACGCTAAATTATTCCAAATTTAATGCCGAGAGAAAGACGCCCAATATCGGAGAAAATGATACGTAGATAAATATTATAATCGTGAATTTGATGTCTAAAGTTACCCCTATTTGTATATCATTACTTGATATGTATAATTCGTAGTGTATAGGTACTACATGTGTGTTAGGACTTCATAACTAATTTACAAACCTTTTTTTTACTCAAACAAAATCGACATATGAATGGTTTAATATAACATTTGAATTATTTGTGTATATTAGTTACACGCATTCCATACTGTTAATCATCGACCACATTTTAAATCAATCTAGATACTGTTTTTGGGCCGCGAGTATTACGATGCAGATGCTTGTGTTAGGACGGTAAGGGTAAAGCAACAATTTCGGGAGAGTAGTCTACTGCAGAATTGTTAACCTGCCATTGGTACTAACTGCATGCGCCTCTCCTCGCACCCTCCTCAATCTGTGGTGGCGGGCTGATCCCAAGAGCTCAAGCGTTACGAAGTACGTGTGTCGGGAGCGTAACCATCAGCGTCACTAACTGCACGGCCTCCTCCCCTCTCCCTCCCACAGCGTCCCTTCACAGCCCAGTACGAGTAACCACACGCGCTTGCTTCACCCCACCCGAGGCACGGGCTCCACCCGCACTCGGCGATCAACTAAAACTGCCAGTATTATAAATTAGGCTATGGTTTCACTCTAGTGCCGCTTTACTGGTCACTGATATTGTGATATATCTAACCATATCACCGCTTAAGACGGAATAAGGGAAAGAGATATTTTTTGTACCTATTTGTATTGCTCAAGTCTGGAGGAGTATGGTTAAAAACGGTACGATTAGTATATATCCTGATATACTCTTAATCTAACTTTATACTCGTATAGATATTCAAATATGTCTGTCGATTTAAATTAAATGTAAATAATGTTTTAGCGGAATTTTAAATGTCAAAATTTGTAACAAATCTTTTAAATGCACGATACAGTTCCTCTCGTAGTTGGTCGTGCTGTCGAGTCGCCGCGGCACTCCCTAGCGGAGTGGCCGCGCGGCGCGCTCGACGATAGAGGGCGCTTTCTCGAAGCCATACGATACTATCGATACTCGATGCTCTTGCCAGCTGCTTGGCGGTAACATAGAGGCTCGTCGACCGACAAATCTCATTAAGTGGTCGTAAGTTAACACAAATTAGAACTGTACGATAGCTTAATATTTATACAATAATTAGAATAATAACGACATCGGTTGAACGTTTGTAGTTGGATTAGACTGCAACTGTCGTCAGCATATTTGAATCACGTTGGTTTGTTCGAGGAATACAGTGTTAGCATTAATTCGCGCTTTGTGACTGAATGATGTGATGTGGCCTTTGTATGTATTTATAGTTAAATAGTATTAGTGTGGTGTGTGCGCTTGTTGCATCAGTCGGAGTACTCATTGTATCGTTTACTTACCGATTGTCATCGCTGTATGCTTCCACGAATGTGTAAATTATAATTAGGTATGTTATCGAAACTCCAAAATAACCGTTTAAGTATTAGACAAACAGACATGCCTTAAAATATAACTAATTAGTACCCGGTCGCCGGAGCTTCGCTGTAGCTTCCCTCGCGCCGCCCGCAGCCGGCGCGTGCGCCGCGCGCGGGCGTAGAGTAAGTTTGTAACACCCGTTTGTATTGTATACCGAGTGATGTCCAACTGTTTTATAAATGACTATTCCTGCGCGTTCTTTCATATAGGCATCGTTAGAGGCGGTGACCCAGTTGTCCTCGCCGGTACAAACTGTTGAGTTGTTTACGGTAATTAAGACTTTATTTATAATTGCGATTTATCGGGATCAATGAGTTGAAGTTGTGTTGATAATTTTATTTTCTTAAGAAAACTATACAAAAATAAAAAAGAGGCTTTCGTTGATTCGAAACGTCTAAACGAACGACTGAGAAATTAATTCCGAATGTATAATTATTATGTTTAACTCGAAATTAATACTGTATCTGTTATTATGTATTTCAAAATAAGACATTTTTCATTTAAAGTATTGTTTTTTATTTATGTTAGTGCCATACAATTAATGTATTAACAATGGATTATTGATAAATATTATTGTAACCATATAAACCAAATAAACTTATCTAAAATATCATTGTAGTTTCAGTGAATTATTCTGTTTTTCCTTGTCTCAAAGAACGGCCCGCGCGCCTCGCGATGAACTTTAGTGTACAAGATACATAATGCCGATGAGTTCCGTTTCCGAAAGCATATTTTGTCCAAATTTCATAATTCCGAAGATCGTGATCCACTGAAGGATAATTTAAGGTAGGATTCAACAATACTTACACTTTCACCTAACCTAGATTGGGTCGTATGCGTCAAAATGTTCATTTATCTAAAAATGGCTTTCGGAATTTTCAAAATTTCGTCTGCGTCAGCGTCTGCTGTCACTTTTTAGCGATTCGGAGGGTTACCTTGGTTCTGCTGCGGATAACCTAATTTCTGATGCGATCACGCAGAAAAACTCCCAACATAGCCCTCTCCATTGCCCTTTGGGTAACTTTAAGACTTCTAATGAGGCCCATAGTGAGCGACCACGTTTCAGTGCCACATATCATCACTGGCAACCAACTCTGGTCAAAGACTCGTCTTGAGAGACTGCGGAATATTAGACGAAAAGACGTGCCGAAGCATCCCGAACGCTGCCCAGCCGAGTCAGAGTCGAGGATTGACCTAATCTCTCGAAGTTGGACCTACCTAATTAGAAAGACTGTCCTAGGTATATATAATCGTCTAGAGCTTCGAGCGTAAAGCGTCTTGCTACATGCTGGTGATAGTTTTTTTGAAGTGAAAACTTCTTTAGCGGTGCTGAGCACTTTTTGGGTATGGGGAAAAATTGTTAAACACGCGACAGAGTTTTGTGACGTCAGATGTGAAGGAGGTCACTTTTTGCTGCTAGCCGATTCGACTTCATTCAAAACTGAACGCTATTCGTAAGAGTATAAAGCCGGTAAACACTTTTTGCAATATCATATTCTGCAAATAAATTTGTAATAATACCAACGCATCCTTCACCGTTTTGCTATTGAGAAAATTCGAATAGTTCGAATTTGGGCGGTATTCCTAAAGAGATAAAGCTTAGAAAAATATTTACCAACGGCAAAAACAAATTTATATTTTGGTCGCCACCGCCGTCTGCCGGTCTTGCAAATTCGAATAGTTCGAATTTAGATGTTATTCCTAAAGAGATAAAGCTTTGAAAAATATTTGGCAATGGCAAAAACAAATTGGTATTGTGTTTGCCGCCGCCCGGAGCCGGCGGCCCGTCGCACCCAACGCGCCCGCGGGCCGTCCGCCTAAATAATTGATAATTGTTTATAAATTTGCGTCAAATTAATTTTTAGGGTGACACCGTAAGATGTCACGTGACCTGATCGAAAAACTGTTACAATGTTATTGAGTTTTCACTTCTGCCGGCACTCCCGGAGTGCAATCCGGTCTTTTTTTTTTATCGGAGATTACCCCCTTCATGCTAACTTAATCTTATAGCCCGACAAGCCGGAAGGGGAAGTAGGTACCTTAAATATCGTAGATAGTGAATTTTGCTCAAAGAAGACTTTATGTTATTTTTAAAAGATAGTCATTCTGCATTCATAGATTTTCTAAAAATTACTTGCTTCGTCTGGGAATTGAACCGACTTAAATGTCAAAAAAAATCACCCTACTGTTATGATGCTAATCGAAAGAATAGCTAAAAAATAATAAATCTGCTTGAGTAACATGGTATTTTAAAAGAAAGGAACAATGTGAAATTAATATTTTAATCAAATTAAAAACATACATGAAACTGCCGTAGTCAATTAAGTAGGTATTTTTTTGTAAATTAATTAATTAAATGCTCAAAATGTGATTCCTCTTGTCTTACGCAAATCTCAAATCTTTTAATGAGCCTGCTGCCTGTTGATTTTCTTATCATTTTATGGTGAACACTCGATGTGATATGGCACAATTCTGTTTGCAACTCGCCCACGTTCTCGTATCGCTTTTTGTATAGCATATCTTTTTCCGTAACCAACAAGGATTAACCCTTATAGTTCGGCCATGTCCGTTTTCGGCTAGAAAACTGTAATTCGGCATGGATATATAAATCAAACACGCCGACAAAACAGTAAAATATAAATCTTGAAATATATTTTTTTAGGGTACACCTAAAGTGGAGATGGATTTTTTTTGTCGTTAAACCCACCATGGGTGGGCTAGGCATAAGTAGTTACCGAGTAATAGTCGATCAACTTAATGTGTACTTGGAAAGGAAAGTTTTCGTACAAATTCGGCCGACGCAACGCAACCGCACCGCACGTCGATGTAACTAAGACAGACAGGCAACTACGGAACCCTTCACTGCGCGTGGCCCGACACGCACTTGGCCGGTTTTTAGAATCATGTTGCCATATCTTAGAGACCCAACAGCTCAGACGTTCGCGGACAGTGTTTCAGTGCTTGTCCTATGACAAGCTAACCTAACCTAACAAAATAAAAGAAAATTTTGTATTAAGCTGTAACGCTGCTAACGAAATTATAAATTTAAATTAAAGGAAAAATTTCGAACCGGCGATCTTAGGCATTCATGGCCCGTCGACACTAATGTAGTTTTTTTTTCCTTTAATTTCAATCAAAAACAAAAGAAGACTCGAATGCTATTGTTTCTGGAACAACCAATCATACTAATATTTTAAGTGTGAAAGTGTGTCGATCTGTTCGTCGGTTACCTTTTCACACTTAAACTGCTGCACAGATTGTGATGAAACTTGGTATATAAATAAAAAAATCTAGAGCACCGATGAAGGACAAATAAAGTTTTACATCCGAAATCATTCCCTGAGGGGGTGTAAGTATAAGAAGTTCTGCGCAGATGGAGCCAGGGGGGCCTAATAGTCGATAACTAAAAAAATTACGTAGATTTCGGTTGTTTCAAAAGTAGCCACTGACTGAATACTTACAATACTTTGCACTGCGCTGCGCCGCGCCGCGCCGGTCATACTTTAATGGCCATAACGTGTCATTTCATTACTCAGACGTCATGTTACGTTTTTTTCAACACATTTGCTCGTAACGTACCTCTTATTATGTCGCTTTTAGGCTCATAATTCTGGGTATTAAACACGCGTGTTTTATAACATTACGACACTTGTGTGTTATGGTTATATCCCGATTAAGTCTCGTTGGCACCTTGCAGCAAGATGTATGCATGCACACGGTGCATTCTTAAATTAACCGGGTTGTACAGAATGTACAGCTTTTTTTTTAAATTCTCGGTAAATGGATTCTTACTCGACTAAACAAATTAAATCCTTTTTGTTAATTAATTGACTATTTCTTTTTGGATATGATATAGAAACGTTTAATTTAGTAAAACTATTCACTTTTGATAACATTTTACACGAATTAATAAAGATAATATTTTAAAACGAAAATATTGATTTTATTTTGTATTGGCTGTTTAGAGATTTCATCTAATGCGCGCGCACTGCGCAAAAAAGGATTCGGCAGCATTGGACGCGCTCGCGTTTTGACGACAATTAGGTAATTTTAATGGCCAAGTACATTTGGTGGTAAAAACCGCAGTACAATTTTTTTCGGCCTCTTATTAGCTGAAATACGCAAGTATTTACGTGAAATAAGCAAAATAAAAATGGGGTTGCTGGGGAGATGCTCTACGGCAACCCCAAATTCAGTTAATTGTACTCGCGATCTGTTGAGGTACAATTTTTTTTAACTAGGTACAATTTGAGTACATATTTGGTACATCAGCGTTACGTATTAATAAATCACAAAACAGACAGTGGGGTTGCCAGGGAGCATGACATAAATATTGACTCGTGGTGACTAGAAAACTGATAAAAAGAATGGACGCCACTGGAAATTCTTGACGATGTAATACAAGATGTGAGTAAAAAGTGTAAAAACCTGTTGACATCAATAAGTAAAGAAAATAACTTGGCAGGCCTATCAAATTTTCATCTTATGAAAAGGATTTTTTCCTCGCAAATTGTGTTGAAAAACGTCGTATGTGACGCGTGAGCTTTGATTATTACATCCTCGGCTTTGTTATAATTCCGCCTCTGATGTAATTATCAACATACCTCACTTGTATCACAATGTACTATTACGTCGTTCTCGCTCTAACGTCACTGTATGTCGACTTGGTATTGATTATCATTGGATGTAACCGTGCGTACGCGTAGATGTGATCAGTGTGTCATCATCACGCCAATCGGGTCTTCGAACAAAAAACGGGTTCAAATGTTGGTGAATCACTTTATTGTTCAATCCGTATTTTGCTTCACATTCACAATCTAAACACTACATTTGTTACTGCTTGAAATATTAACTAAATACACACCTATATAAATTATACGAATTTTGTCTACATCGTTAAAAAATACAAAATTCACGCTCAACTCAAGCAAATTAACATGATTATATTAATGAAATATTTTTCAGTGGACATTCACATTTACTTATTAACAATATGAAGTAGCTATATAAACACGATTTTAAGGTGACGTGCAACGCTACGTAACATAAGTATCTAGGTAGGTAGGTAAGTATAGGTAATTAAGTATTTCATACTAATTAAGGTTCAATTAAGTATGTTCCTAAAACTTATAATTTCAATAGACTTTCCCTGGGATTCAACTTTGTAACAATGGTATTGTGTTCGTTGTAAGTACAATTTGGTGGTGGCTCAGACAAAAAAAAGAGAATAATTTTTTTCATGGTTTCAGGGTCCGGTTTCATAGTCTCTGCATTTGTTATTAGACTAAAATAAAAATAAAACAAGTGGCGAAATCATCGATTGAATAGCGATTTGAGTCTTCAGTTCAGGTAACAATGAATCCTTCATCACTTTACCTGTGCCTAGCCTATGCAAGGGCAATGACCCACATATGAGTGATTTCCGCTACAAAACTGAAAGATGCAGCTACGCGCTACAGCGTAGCACACGAAGTGTTAAGTGGCCTTGTATGGGCTAGAGATTATATCTAGGTGCCTATCTCATACGCGTCAACTCGATACCATATAGTACCAATCCAAACTCACGATTAGATAGCGCGTGAGTCAAAGTAAGTAGAATAGAGTGATTGCATTATTAAGTTCAAAACTACAAAATGTATTTTCAATTCACTACTAACACCAAATTTAACGTACCTAGGAAAGTTATGTGACTTAATTAATAATTTAAATATATTGCAGTATTTACGATTATATAAATTGATAATTTTTATTATAGGTATATTTTTTACCAAAGCTTTTCACTTTATATCAATGAGCATTCACGTTATATTCGGTTACTCTTCAATATTCACTGCCAACCTTTCGTAGTTTTCCACGTTTAGACCGTTACAAGTTTTCCGCTTTGTAGTGAAACGTGGCTACGAACAGCATACCCGACCAGCGGGTACTGGACAACGAAATCATTTGAAGGATTGATTCAAGATTCAAATCCTATGAAGTGATGATTTCTTTAAAAATTTGGAAAAGAGACGGAAACGTGATTCTTAAATCTAAAACATTAAATTTAATCATGTTAACGGCCGGTTCTAGGATGGACTGATCTAATTGTTGAAATCAGAGAAAATGTGTATTTAAGGAATATTGAGCAACGTCTTTATATATTGCTAAAAATTGCTGCTCACCTTGCTTGTTTTACTGAATCGTTCCATTTTAGAACAGAGTCGGCCAGCCGGCTTTACGACGCTAACTACGGTGTTCTACAACATTAATATATATTTTAGTGTTGAGTATTACACGTTAAAAGTGACTCATTAGGGCCCCATTTGGCTCTTATAATGGCTGTTCTTAAGTGCCGCTTGAATAATATGAATCAGTGCTTCTTATTTCGTATAAAAACACAATTACTTAGGAATTTTTCTTTTTCATAAATAAAGTGCGAATATATTAAGTAGGTACCAATCATTGTACTAAAATAATTTAATTGTTTAAGAGCGTATTGTGTCTTCCTGTAGGTACCCGATAGTTAAGGACATACACCATACACATACTCTCAATCAGAAATTAACATGTCCTTATAACTTTCGGGAATAGTCGACACAATTTTGTCTCCGTGTCTGTTAACATCATCTACGAGTAGGTGGGCGCTCAATAAACGGTGAACGCCGGGCGCTGCGCGAGCGGCGTCGGGCGCGCGCAGGCGGAGCGCATCGGAGCCCTGGCGCTGGCCGGGCGCGCCATGGACGCGCGCCGGTTCCGCTCGTTGTTCCTCAGGATGCGCTCCTCCTCGTAGTCTTCGCAGTGCTTGCGCGGCGAGAGCGCGCGCGGCGTGCGCGGCGTGCGCGGCGCGCGCGCCGAGGGGCAGCGCGTCAGCGGCCGTGGCTCCTCCGACCACTCGTGCACTGACATGTAATAGTGTTCCTGGAGACAGATTAATCCATTAGTCATTGGCTCAGCAACATGGAAATAATTCCTATTCTAATTTCCCAGCAACAGAGAGGCAGATTTTAGACTGAGCAAGAAACAATTTAATTAATTTAATTAGTTCAGGTGACTCGTCGAAAAGGTATTGTATACAATAGTTATATAATTAGCTTTTTAAGTCTCGTACCTTAATTAGACCACTCAGCAAGCTTCGTTGCCTAAACGTGGTACTCGACAGAAAAAGCATACATTATATAACGATTGCATAAAATACTATAATAAGATCCGCCGCTGTAGATACTAGGTATTTAGGAGACTTGCAGTCTTGAATCAATTAGAAATTACGTAGGGATCAAGTACATAGAGGCCCGTTTCAGGTAGGTACTTATGTGCGTTACTCAGATATACGTAGGTACCTACGAGTACGTACTTGTTAGGTTATGTATAATTACAAATTCATTGAATCGCGTAAATTTACTATTAGTCATTCGTGATTATTAGCTTTACTAGATATATGTAATAGACTGCTCCTAAATATTCAAGCCTCTCCCAAAAAAACAATTGAAAATGTAACTAAACTGTAATGGGAACGTAATATCCACAAATGTAGAATTTTATTATTTTATTTGTTATTATTAATACGAGAATGCAAAAAAATCGTAGCAGGTAACGCTATGCTTAGGAAAACACAAAACATGTAGTATTTCACAAACAATTTAGGTAAATCGTTATCAAAAGTATTTCAACATCCAAATTGGACGTTTTTCATGTATAAGTAATTAATAACAAAGTCATCAGTTACGTAGATATCAGGTGAGGCAAGTGTTCCTCAGTAATTATAAGAAAAGAAGTTAACTTACCATGACTCGCTGACGTCCGTCACTTAGGCATGTGCGTGTGCAAGTGTTTGCCAAGTAAATAAACTACTCTCAACATTACTGCAAATCTTTCTACTGATGCCGTCGGCGGTGATCTGTGAATCGCTAAAACACAACTTGCAGTTTGCATGTATTTACACTGTATCTTAAACATCATTGGTACCTAATGAAATGAAACAAATATCAGGTGTTAAGTTGTATTAATTTATAATACTTTTATTACATCATATTTCTTTCGCGTTCACAAAATCTAGTTTCTTTTTATAAATTTGGAGTATATTTGCTCTATAATTTTAACCAGAATTACAATTTGATAGAATATCTCGTACCAACTTGTGTGAAAAGAATAATCATGGCTGATTAGTAAAAAAAGCTAAGCTGCTTAAAAGTAGTAAAAAAATGGTGCAAATAAATGCTACCATCGCAGTAGGTAATATATTTAATTAGAAAAGGGTTTAATCGAATGTAATTAAGTTTTTAAATATTACATAAAAATAAACATTTGTACCTATTCATGACTCAGTTTATTACATGGCCGATGTGATGAAATGGCATTGTATTACTGTTTATAAAACGGAACAAAATATTTTTTCAAATGCATCAACTAAATACCTAATAAAACAAATGACATATTGATAATGCGAACATACATCTTAACTGTCTTATTTACGTAATAATTTAGTTACACTCGCTATCTACCTCTAATCACATTTTATGATTGTAACTAAGTTTATAATTATAAAACATTTTTACGCTACTTACAAAGTCTGGTCAGTCAATCTCGATACCACCCCTAATCTTATCACAGCAATCGTATGCATGTAAGCTTTTCACACCCGGACAACTAAGTAAACGTGAATTTAACCGCAGCAGTAAATTGTGGAAGTTTTGTGTACAATTGTATCCACGTTATAAAGCCATTGTCACATCCAGGAACCGTTGGCAAAGACACCCTTTAGACGGGTACATCCATCTGTTGTATATGCACCCATTGAAGGACATATAATATCATGCCTGTATTTTCGACACACACGACGTACAAATTAACGTATTTACAGTGTCAATTTAATGTTGACTCAATTGTTCTGTAAAATGTGTGCAATTGACGAGACTTTAGACACTAGAGGATTTATAACGAGTATGTAAATACAGTTGTCAGTTAGCTATGTATTATACTGTTAGAAGTGCGATCTTTTTTTGAAACTCGTCTGCAACTTTACAAACCGCAATCAGAATGTAATGGTTTTCATGTCGTAGCGACTACTAGTACTTACTTATTGTGTTTGTCCTTAAAAAGATGGTTGATCAACGATAAAAACTTGTTCTCTCTATATCACTGTCATAGTTGCTGTGTCCCGTTTCCCAATATCCTTCTACAACTCTCCAAATAATACTTGCAAACAAACATTATCAGCGCAGTTGATTCTAAGACTATCTACTTACTTCACTTTAGAAACGAAGAAATCCAGTGATAACAGATACTCGTAACATAACTGCTTCCAACATACTTTAACACAAAATATAGATAGAATAATACAGTAATATCACTTATGAATAAGTTGACATATCCTACAAATACCAATACTTGTAGTAGGTAGAAACCTAACAAAACATGTTACTACGTGCTTCTAATTTAATTAAACGGTGATTGTGTGCAAAATATGGCTAGAATACAATTACATAAAATAAAACGACTTGACACATTTTTATGGTATTATGATAATAAGTTAGGCATACCACTATGAAATAGGTATGTTAGAAAGATATCTATTGGCACTCATGATTTATCATCAGGAATTGAAATATTATTAACTGTAGTATCTTTTTGCTAAATACGCAAAGCTAAAGCAAGAATAATACACTGAAGTTAGTCAACGTCGGTATTGTCTACGAATAAACGATATGCTACAAATCATTGACAACGATACTATCAACATCAACTGATAACGATATCCGTACACCATAAAATATTAAAGAATCGTATAGATTAATCACTTAAAATGGGTAGACAAAGTATGACGTATAACAAAGTTAAAAATGTACAAAATTTGGACTCTTGATTACAAAAGTTAATTATTTTATGGAGAGTCGGGTGTGTCTAAGAATAGGCTTCTTAACACTGCTGCTGATTCAAATTCTCATCGGACTTCGGGGTCGGCGCGGGCGGCGGCACGGGGCTCTGTGGCAGAACGACACAAGTCAATACTTCACAAATCACACATTTTGACGCCAATAAACAATAATATTATATTATACCACACACACATAAACATAATATACTTAAGTTATTAATAACACAGCATTATCAAAACCAAAACGAAAAAAACAAAAGTTAGTCACAACACCAACGTCAATCGCCCGCACAAAACATTTTTTTACCCGTCAATAAAATGTATAAACATATTCTGGCTGAAACAAAACAAACAAAAAGCAAATGAGCGCCCTAGTCCAGGGTAAAAAACCTCCACCGAACACAAAATGAAATTAGTAAATCAAGAGAAGTAAAATGAGGAGAAGCAGAACGAAAGGCCCAACTCGAAGGAAAAGGCCTCACCTCCTGGCGCGAGTCGGCGTGGCTGCCGGGCAGCGGCGACTGCCCGCTCATCTGCTTGATGTACTCCTTGTCGTCGAAGATCTTGATCTCGCCGCCTCCTGGTTTATGCTTAACGTTGTCCAAAGAGCCGACTTTACTTTGGGCTTTGAATTCCAATTTTTGATTTTCGATCTGTTCGGAAAAGTGTATGTGCAAATATATAATATATCGTACCCTTGGTAAAATAACGCAACATGTGATCATACGTCAAAAGTGATATTATTACGGCAATAGCCTAAAAATAATGCGTTTTGCATTATATGAAAAGAGTTTTATTTTTAACTTTTTTAGTTTCTGAAATATTTTACACGGAAAACGACGTAAGTTATTAGTGGTCGTAAAATAATGTTACAAATGCATATGCTTCGTTGTTTTACGCCGCTACCGCGGGCACTAGGCGGCGCACGCGCCGTCGTAATGTCAGTCGCGTCAGTGTTACCGGACTGTGAGCATGTGTCGCACGTTGGATCGAAATTGGCAAAAATGGATGCGGAAAATGAAATCTACAATGGTGAGTAATTTTAAAAGTTATTAAGATACGTTTGTGCAAAACAATTGTATGTGCGCTTACGGCTGTTTAAGTAGTAATTATTGCCATAAAATAACCCATCGCATGATCATATACAATATTTTTTATTGACTTTTGGCATTTGAATGAAAATGTTTTAAAAACTAATTAAGTATCGTTATGATATGTTATGCTATGAGTTTTACGTAATTCTGACGTTTTTTTAAAGGGTGGTCTTATATTCACTTGCGCTTTTGTTATAGGAACTTTTCATAGCGGCTTGTGAAGATGTTGCGTTATATGACGCAACTGTGGGTACCGTATGTGCACTTACGTCGTTATATTAGGTCGTAGTCTAAGATGCGTCGTTTTCAAAAACTTTGAATGCATATAAAAGACATGTTTATTGTACAAATGTTACAGTTCTTTATTTATTTATTTTACAGCATACCTAAATAATTTTACTAACGCATTTTTAAACTAATTCTTCTGACTTTATTTTTTTTATACACTGCGAACTTTGTGTTTTAAAAATATGTGTACGTAACGGTGGCAATTTTATGTGTTACTTTCAGTTTCGAAAGCAGTTGCGGAGTTTTGGGGCATGTCATCTGATGAGGAAATCTTCGACAAAGCCGATTTGGAGAATATACCGCCTGCCTGCCCCGGTAAAAATAAAGAAATTATTTCTAAATCGGATCAGCCAAATATAACAGAAGCAGATAGCAGTCCTTGTAGTAGTTTAAGGCCAAATAGTGCTCCATTCAATATAGAATTACGTTCAAGCTTTGAAAACTCTCCATCAACGTCTATTTTGAACATTCTGCGAGACGAAGTTAATATACCTACGCCAATGCCATCCCCTGAGCATTTCAGTTGTGGAGATTTTTGTAATGGCGAATTTTGTGCTAAATATGATCAGCATAGAGAGGAGGAGAGAGACACAACACCTCTTTCTCGAAACCGTTTTGCCTCTAATAAAAATACAGATACAGTAAAACGCAAATGCGTCAGAAATATTGCGAGGACATTTGCTCAGGCTCATCAACGTTTAATTCCGCTATCAGACACGTCTCCAGCTACATCTGTTTCTCCAATGCCTTCCACAGACGACGAAAACGATACTCAAATGCCTTCTTCAGGTGACGAAAATGATCAAGTGTCTGTTTATGCTGTTGTAAACGAGAGCGACAAATCCGACAACGAAAATAATACCACCGACGGTACAAACGAAGCACGCATGGTTCCAAGCCCGAGAGGAGAAAAAAAACAGTTAAAAGGTCGAAATGAATGGGTCCAAAACCAACGCAAACACTTGAAAAATGTAGGCCAAGAGTATACTACTAAGGATGGCAAAAATATGCTCGAAAAGGAAATAAAACTTCCTTGCGATTGCCGAATGAAATGTACTGAAAAAATTACCGACGCCGAGCGCAATGCTGTCTTCCAAAAGTTTTGGAAATTAGGAGATAGGCAAAAACAGTGGACTTATTTGGTAAAGTACGTCAAAAAGGTACCCAAAGCTAGATGTCTTAATCAGAACACCCCGAACAACCGCCAGTTTACTTACAAATATCATTTGCCTCTTGTAGGAAGTTCCGATAACTTGCAAGTATCTATTGTCGACGTTTGTAAAACCATGTGTGTAAGTAAGTAGTTGTTTACTGGACTATATAGACACGCATGTTCAGAGAGGTGTTGATGAGTTCAGGTTTTGGTCAGATAACTGTACTGGACAGAACCGAAATCGAATTGTCTTCTTTCTCTATGCTTATGCTGCTCATAAGTATAATATAGATATATCACATACATTTCTTGAGGTGGGGCATACCCAGAACGAAGGTGACAGTGTCCATTCGACAATTGAAAGGGCCTCGACATTAAAGACTATTTATACACCTGAAGAGTGGAAGCTTCTTGTCAGATGGGCTAGAGCACCTGACCATGAACCGTATTTGGTCAAAAATATGACCCAAGACAGCTTTTTTGATGTTAAAAAGCAAATAAATGATCGACAGTGGCTAAAAAATTGTCAGGGTGAAAAAATAAGGTGGACGAGTGTGAAAGAAATAACTGTTACCAAAGCTGACCCCTTTAGACTTATATTTAAATATAATTTAAACGAAAATGACCAAAGTGTTGTAGTTAGGAATAGAACAAGAAGACAAATAGTTCCTATAGTATTAGCAAAAGCGTACAGTGATGGACCTTTGCCTTTAAGTAGCGCTAAGTATAAAGATCTCATTAGTTTTACACAGGGCATTATACCTGATGAGCATGTGCAATTTTATAAGCAATTACCTAAAAACAACGCCATTAATCCAGGCCAGGACCCCAACTTTACTGAACCGGACCCCAACTTCTTCGAATCTTCTTCTTCTTCTTCTTTGGATGAGTATGACAGCGAATAAGGTGTTAGTAAATAAAGGTGAAAACGCATCATTTGATCTGATTAAAATGTTTAAGTTATTAAAACCTTTTATGTTATGCTACTGCTTAAAATGATGATCTCAATTTGATTATGTGTGAGAAAAAAGACTGCATTTGTTTGATTTTACTTGTTGATCTATAAAATAAGGTTATATAATTATAATACAGAAAGTTTTATATTCTTAGTAATCATATTGTTTTTCTTTTGTATTTCTTTATGTTGTTTAGTGTCAAGAAAAGTTACTAGAATTGGAGTTTTTTTATGTTTATTTTTGTTTTTGTTTTAGAATACTACACTGAAAAATATTTGTGTGTAACTGTAATTAAAATGATCATGTTGATTAAAAAAAACGTGCTTTTTCTTGCCCTTACTTACCTAGTACCAAACCCACATTTTTATAAAATTATGTTGAACCCCAGACGTGTTTTGTTAGTTAAGATTAAGTTGTAGTGTTAGTTATGAAAGTTTATAAGTACTGAAATGTTTGGGTTTATTAAGAAATTTCCTGGTTCATGCAAATACGACCCAATACTGTTGATGATTTTTTGTAGAAAAACGACATATCGTTACATGCGTCATAGTGAGCTTCATAAAACAAAGATACATGTGCACTTACGATACGTAGTCTGTCGTTAAATAACGACGGATGACCACATACGTTAGCTGGTACTTGGTAAAACAATGTCATATGTGCATATACGACATACGATTTTCAAAACTAATGTATTAAATAAGAAGCAATATAACGCATTCAATTACTTTCATTCATCTAATTACACATGCAAAATTTTATAAAGTTTCCTTTGAACGCCAAAAAGTTATCCTCAAAATGCACTCACGCAATCTTTAACCCTCTCTCCTGTACAGTAGACTTTTTGCAGATGTGGCGTTGTTTTACCAAGGGTACGATATATTGATAAATAGATATTGCATCACAAACAAATAAATATCTATCCGCACAAAAGAATAAAAATAAATCAGTGATTGCTGTATTGAAAAGTGATAATAATTCATTGATTTGTGCAGCTTTCCATAAACAATAACTGTTCAATGTGATATACACGATAACAAAAACCCTTTACTGAATATCATCGCATGCATATAGACCATATTCACGCGAATCGATTTCGTTATCGTATCGACTTTGCAAATTTAAAAGGTGTAAACTTGGATCAATACAATTTTAAAAGTTTGCATAAGTTGCGGTTAGCAGCAGACCGCGTCATTCCTCGTGTGTAGTGCCAAAATTCACATTTGCTAACGAGTAACGTCATCAACGGTATTCTACACAATCCTCAAAGCACAAGGAAAAATGAGCGAGTGAAATGCAGCCGCAAACGCATCCCTGAGCACTGCACAAGTCATCACGTGCCGCAGAACAGAACATTAACCCAAAAGTAGTTTTCTAACACCCTTTGAACAATTGACCTGGCACAAAACTAACCTTTTATTCCACATTTGAACGAAAGGTAAATTGATTATTGTCTATGCGATGCCCTCCACCTTGGTAACTGCCATTTTATATACTACAAAACAACAACGACATTTTAAACGTGTTTATCATTTCTATCATCGGTGATACATGTCACAACAAAAAAGGTGCATAAAGTGACGTCCCATAGCAACATTTAATCTCAAGTATCATTATTGCTAGAGAAAGCACATTGATCGGTAAACCAGTGCGAATTAAACATTCATTACTTACTCCTCTCGTTCCTTTCTTAGCTATGACTGTAGGCTAAAGATGTATTACATTTTAGTGAATAATATGTTATTCCGAAATTGGTCTAAATAACTTTACCTACTTAGATTCAAAATTTCAAATCTACATGCTTGATGTTACAGAATACAGTGCTTGACGAATCCTACGCTATCTGATTCTGTCTCATTGTATTATGTTTAGCTCTAATCGGTGTACGTTGATCTAAAATACTAAAAGCTCAGTAAATACCAATACTACTCAATAAACAATGATCATTTTAATGTAGTTACCTTGAAGGTTTCGATTATGCTTCCACGAAAACAAGATAATATTTTGGTAAAGAATTCAAGTTACCTTAATGCCGCCGCCTCCCGGTTTGTGTGTTATGTTTACTGTGGATGCAACTTTAGGCTTGGCCTTATCCTTGAAGTCCAGTTTCACAGTTTCAATTTTCTTATCTCCACCACCAGGCTTGTATGCAGTGTTGTCTAGAGAGCCAATCTTCGACTTGGCATTCCATTCTAACTTCGTAGTTGTAATCTAAAAGAAAAAGTAGCGTTTTAATTTTGAAAATAAAATATTTTTTTATTTACCTTGTTAGATTATATAATGTTCATTGTTTTTTAAGATATTACATAAAAATCTATCAAATAAACAACTTAAAGAAGTTGAAAATCACCCGACATTTTCATTTCAAAGTTCAATATCTCAAAACCGGCTGAAAGGATTTTGTTGAAACGTAGCTAAGAACCATCTCGATCACCACATCAGTTTTTGGACAAAAGAAACCGTATTCAAATCGATCCATTCGTTTATTTACTACGATGCCAGAGACATACACACATATACACAGACACACTGCAGATACCCAGGTCCCAGACACACACACACGTCAAACTTATAACATCCCTCTTTTTGCGTCGGGGTTTAATAAACCTGGACTTTATGAGGATACTAAACTAACACAACGGTGGATTATTCTACCGACCATTACATGATTGTTCGAATCGTTTTAAATTTTACCTTCTTAGTTCCACCACTTGGAGTGTAAGTTTCGTTTTTAGCGGCAATTTTGGGAGCGGCTTTGAATTCGAGTTTCCTGTTTTCGATTTTGACTTTACCGCCACCAGGCTTGTACGTCGCGTTGTCCAGTGATCCGATCTTTGATTTTACTGTTTTAAGATTGGGCGATGGAGCATTGCCCACTTGAACCTTGTTCATAGGTACTTCTGAAAAGTGAATGAATTATATTCTTTAAAATGTATTTTTTTTTCTATATGAATATCGTAGTCAATGTTTTAGGATAAATTTCATAGACCTAGTAAATATCCAAACCTAAACTTTCAATGTCTATAACTACAATATTACCGCTATAACTAGCGCCAATTTTAACAATTTCCCTGCAACTTACTTTTCTTTTCAGTTGGTAGAGGGTTTTCTGGAGTTTTAGCTGTTGCACTTTTGCTAGAAGACCGCGATAGACTTGGCTTTATACTGCTGCTTGATTTTTCTTTAGTGGGCAACTTGCTTGTGTTTTTCTTGTTTGGTGAACCAGGAGAGCCATTGAGATCCTAGGCAATAAATTACTGTTATCCTCAATATATACAGCTATCAATATAAAGGCTTTGAACAAAATACATACATTTCCTTGGGTGGATTCATCAACGCCGCTGTCGTTGTCACCATCTGCATGAAAATAAAACAGCTGTAATAGAAGCACATCAGGAGTACGTCGTAAACGAACGTGCAATGCACGATTTTGACTCATCTCAAAAGGACAATTTCAACATTAATTACGTACGCTACATTTTATTCTTATTACCTTTAGGGCGAGGTTTTGGAGCAGAAGCTATTCTTCTAGGTGTTATGGGTTTTTTGGAGTCGGCTGAAACTGAGCTCATATTTAATTCTGTGGGCTTATGTACAGCCAACGGAGGCTTGCCATCTAGGACGGGAGATTTAGAAATCGTTTTCGGAGGCGGCGTTGTTTGTCCAAATCTTGTATCTGGTTTTGTCTCTACTTTTGGCATCTTTGCTCGTGGTAATTCCGGTGTTACACTTTGAGATTTATTTGGTACAACTGGAGCTGGAGTGGATTTTTGCTTCAGTTCTGGTGAATCATCGCTGCGTGTCAATGATGGAGAACGATCAAATGGATCAGTTTTAATCTGATTTGTAGAATTTTCTAAAATATTCTTGGTTGTTTTCATATTGTTTTGTAAAATCACATCATCGTCATCATCTATCTTCTTTTTGGGTACTGAAGTGGGCAAGGAGCCAATAAATGAGTCTGTCATCTTTGACCCGGAAAACCGAGATTCCGGTCGGTCCATTATATCTTTGGCTCCTTCGTTAATCAGTCCAGGCTTAATATTGTCTATTGAACTACGTACATTTTCTTGGCTGTCAAGTTTCCCTTCTTGTATTAATCCGAGACCTGGGCTTCGACTTACATAGTCTAGCCCTGCGCTTCCGATAGCGCTGACTGATTTTCTGCGGTCATCTTCCACCTTGAGTGGGCTCGGTGCTCCGGGAGCTGCTGAAATACTGTAACTTCTTCCTTTTGGACCCACCACGTCAGCGCCATTTTCTGGGTTACTGACGTTCGGGTTGATTAATGCACCCTGGTTATCCAGGTTTGCTGTTTTATTTTGGATTGAGTTTGAAATATCCAGGCCTTTTATAGAGCCTTGAGATGATTGTCGTGATAGTGGTCCCGTTGCTGGGTTCTGAAGTATCCCGTTCCTGGGTATGCCGTTATTAGGCTGTTGTGGTAATTGCGGTGGTGGTCTTGCACCGTCGGGCGTAACAGCACCCGCAATCTGTGGCGCTGGTCTAGGGCCAAATTGTAGATTATTAGGTGGCAGGCCCCTCAATGGTGGCTGACCTGACGTCGGCGACTGCAGAGGTCTGGGACCCAACTGAGGTGCAAATGACTGAGGACCCGAGGGACGTAACGGTGGTGGCAGAGGTCTACCTTGCTGAAGACCGGGAGGCGCTGGACCACGTGCTTGTGGAGGACCAGGCCTAGGGTTGAACTGGGGTTGACCTCCTACTGGTCCTCCCGGTTGAAATTGAGGCCTTTGTTGAGCCTGCGGGGGGACGGCAGGTCTCACAGGTGCTGGTGGTAAGGCTGACCGCGAGTCGACCCGGTTCAGTGGAGGACGAGGAGGGAACTGTGCAGGCCCTGCCAATTCAGGCCCTGTTACGTTGGCAACTGGAGGTCGATTCTCCGCTTGAGCCTTAAAAATAATATTAAATTCAAACTTGCGGCTTTTTACTGATAGGGCACTATAGCAAAACGATTTTGGTAAAGAGTTTGTCGAGAGAAACTATCTAGAAACTTTTCCTGTTATCAGTTAAAACTAAGTTTGAACGACGTCAGTAATTAAATTCACAAAGTTTTCTTAGATCTTTAATGATAAGATTTTAATCCAGATAAAAGGCAGATTACCCAGTATTCGGTAATACTATTAACATTGCAACGTACCTTTAGTCACGTGATACAGGTTTGCATGATTTGCTGTAGTTAGTTTCGTACTTAGCAAATGTAAATGTAAGAACCTGCTTTCGAATGTTTACCTAGGCACAGAGTTCGTACGAATGTATAAGTCATTAAATTTTAAAGTATCAAATTTGGATTCGATTCATAAATCGGAATGCTGTCTAAACATTTGGGATTTTGGCAAGTAATGTATATGAGGAATAAGAACACGAAGGCGCGCGGGCGGCGGGGCGGCGACGTCGGCGCTGTCGCCGCGACGCTCTCCGAAATCAAAACAAATGCATGTAGATACGCCACCCAACTTCCACAACAACATAACAATAGTAAAATTACTTGCCATTCTATGAAACTATCAACTTACTGCATATTGCATCTCAAATCTCCATATTCGTCATTTCGTGTATTTTTATTTCGTAGAGGTAGACACCTAATTATCCTTGTTTTATGACAAATTCGGAGGCATAAAAGTGTTTTAATAATTTACCTATAGTAACTAAGGCTGAGGCTATAGATTCAACTTTGTATCGAGCAATGACGTCGATAGATAGACACAACTTGTCACGAACTCGGCTACTGGGTCAACGAGCTATTCTCCGCTAAATTTTATAGTGCACTTAATATGTAGGTAAAATAAATATTATTATATTCTGATCATTTCCTGCGATTTAATAAAGAACAAAAATATCTTGAAATTGTTCGTCCAGACAGATTTATATGTTTACATTCGTTTATAAATTTCGTTCTAAATCTCATAATTGGCGAAAACGTATTTTCTTCTTATTTATCTAATTATAGGTACTTAACAAAATAGTGTATTAGGTACGTATGTACAGTCGAGGAATGAAGGGTTTTCAACTTTATTTTAATGATGTTGAGGTCCAAAAGGGACGAACCTTTTCATTCTGCGACTGAACCTCCTCACAATCTGAGTGAAATGACTTGAATAAGTAATACGGATTTGAAAGTGCATTCAAGGAATATGAACCTAAAGTAAATAACATTGATGCGTATCAACTACAGAACTCACTTATCTTCCTATTTATATTGAAGCACGTTGCCAAAATGTTTGGTCACCGTGTTTATTATAAAATATAACCTGAAGAAATGGAATTATATGCAAGAAAGATTACCAAAACAAATAAAATAACCCTCTGATAATTTTCCTTCAAAGTTCAAATTTAGAAAGTATCTACCTACTTAGTATAAAAAGGTACCAGACCACAGAAACTGCATAGGTAGTTTTACATTTCATAGTTCTCATGAACTGCAATAATTTACTATAAAAATAAATAGGTATGATAGGATATTCCTGAAACAAGAAGCATCACTGCCTATTTTAATACAAAGATAATATTTGTTTCGGATATCGAGAAAACGCAAATCGATACTATGCTTTGACGTTAACAAGAGAAACCCACGTCACACCGAACATTTTTTTGTCGTGTGCTCGAATATCTATCGCGCTAGTTAATTTTACGTCCGAAGATTGTAAAATTTCGCAATAACACGGGCGTATTGCATATGTATGATCACCAAGTTATGGTTTGTGCCTAAACTTACCAACGAGATGGTATGAAAACCCTCGCATTACCTACTGAAATATATCTAGGGAAAAAATAGAGAAAAGAAAATGAAAAAAGTTTCCCATGTTACCTAATTGGTTATGACTATTACAAAAGTTCGATCGGTACTTGCTTGGTTTCGTTTAACTTATCGCGATGGAGTTCGATTGATTACCTCAACAGTAAAGGGTGCCGAATAGGTGCTTTGTTCATATTGTTAAATCGCCGCGAAACATTATTAAGTTATGGCATGTTGCTGATATTTGTTTCACACCTTATATCACGGAAGAAAATAAATTCGATATTAAAAATGAATATTTTTTTCTTCAGAATATACAATAGTGTTCAAGTGCAGAACATTTTAAGTGCTCATGGTGCCAGTACAATACTAGGCTTACCCGGTTTATGCTGTTATTCTCCATTGTTGACATGTATTTCTAGTGATAAAACAATTTTTAAATTGTTAGATTCCTATGTCATAATTTCTCCCTCGATGAGGTGACTGCCTATTTCTATATCTCCTTGAAACTATAAAGACAATAAAAAATATTAGCTCTAATAAAAGTGTTTTCGTTGTTCAATGATTGGCACAGCCTGAGCCACGTGAATAATATTTTTGCGGTGAGATGTTTTGATATGAATTTGCAATTGGCAGTGTTCATGGATTTTCTATTGTAATGTGAAATTTCTAAAAGCACATGCTATTTTAGTTAGTTTAGTTTATTTATTAACTATAATGTAGCATGATCGTTACATGGTAAGTCAATATTTCACAATATTTTACTTACAAAGTATTAATTTACTATACAGAGTAAATACCCTTAAATTTAATAAAAATCTATTTGCAATTTGCGTCAATTAAAATATTTTTTAATGATAAATATTCAGTAATCGAATAGAAGGCATGGTTTTGGAAAAAAGTCTTGACTGTGGTTTGGAATAAATTATAATTTACTTTAAAAACAAAGTTTTAACCGACTTCAATTTAGTACTCCGCCAAGCTACGAGAACATTTCTACATTTATTTTCCAATTTACCACATGAACTGATTTCCGAGCGCAAATGCGTTGATTATTAGAGAAAAAAACCCAATCGCTGTATGTGGGCCGATAATATTTGAGGACTTCCGTCGATTCCAAGGACACCAGGACACCAGGATTGACAAGGATCACCTTTGGCACTTCATTAGCTGCTATTTCAACGGAATCTTATCAGACTCTGTGACGTGATTGGTCAAAATTCATTTCAGTTCTGTGTACAGTTGAATAATTATTATTTCGATAGAGCATAAACTTTTTCATCAGAATAAAAGTATTCCATTGCGTTATGGTTTGCGAGGTTCTAATTTAAAGGTTATAGTCGACGAGTATAAAAATGTACTTTTATTTTCATTTAAAACAATGCCGCTACATTAAAACCATTTGTGCAATATGTCTGTGATGCATCTTAGGTGTGTGTCATCTGCAAAAAGGCTGATCCGCACCCATTCTGGTATATTCGAGGGCAAGTCATTGACATAAATCAAGAATAATACTGGGCCCAGAATTGATCCTTGAGGTACGCCTATTTTACACATTTCAGGGGATGAGACATTTCTCCTAACTTCAACCACTTGCATTCGATTCTGCATGTAACTGACCATCATTTTTAAAGCTATGCCGTTAAACACATAGTGGTGTAGTTTGTTAATGAGAATATCATGTCGTATACAGTCGAAAGCTTTAGATAGGTCGCAGAATATGCTTGCGCATTTCTGCGACCCATCCATGGACTCTAGTGCAAAATCGACGACTCTTCTTATAACCATGGCTGTGGATTTCCCTTTTCTGAAGCCGTATTGGTGGTGTGAGAAGAGATTGTTGTGTTCAAAAAAATCCATTATTCTGGTTTTTAGCACCGCTTCTAAGACTTTTGAGAAGACAGGTAGTACACACACTGGTCTGTAGTTACTTGGGTCATTCGATTTACCTTTCTTAAAGATAGGTACGACTCTACCGGTTTTCAATATGTCTGGGAATGTCCCTTCCTCCATGCAGCTATTTAAGACCTTCAGCAGTCATTCCATGATGTTATCATTAAATCTTATGATCTTCAATATTCTGGTATCCATGGCTTGTATGTCTTTCGATGTTTTGTTTTTTATTTTATTTAATGTCATGTGAAGTTATTTTAGTGTTATAAGTTCGAAATGTATTTTGTTGTTTGGCTTCATAACAGAATTTAGATAATTTTTGGATTTGGATATTAACAGTATGATTTAATTATACACGGTCAAGGTCAACCGCAGAGACGAGGACGATGTGCACGTGTAACATATGGTTAGGTATGTAAGTGCTAATTATTGCGTTCGATTATCAACAGTGATAAAACTTAGAGAACCCACCATATGACAATGCAATCGTATTATAATTTATAAATGAAAAACAATTGTAACAAAACTTCAAATGCCATGTTGCCATCACAAGTCTTATTGGTTTGGCCCTGAAAGACTTATAAATTATCGGGCGCGCCCAGGAGGAGCACCCAGTTGGGACGGCCCGAGTTCGACCTTCAAGCCTTCATTACGCTTTCACAGAAAACACTACTTACGTAGGTATGCGTAACAATAACTCCATTATCTAAAGGGGAAAAAATAAGACCAATAATTCTTGTCTCTATTAGCCTGTTAATTACTACGTTTTCGAGTGGTTTTTCTCGGAAAATTATAAAATAAGTAGGTAGGTATGGAACTAATTGGACCACCGTCATTTCTTGAGAACTGAGTACACCTCTTTTGATTATCGAGACAGTGTGACTACGTAGATAGCATTTTATCACTTCGCCTATTTCCGATTATCAGCACTCAGCATATAATAATACAATGTGTATTGCTTATACTTGATCAAACGAAATGTGCGGATACTAGACAAAAAAATATCGATAAAAAAAATAAAAAAAAAATAAAAAAAGCCTACCAAAAAAAAAAAAAAAAAAAAAAAGTGCAAAAAAGTCTACCTCAAACTGCTAGTTTTAAAGTTACAGACACTAATTTAAAAAAAGAATGTTCTTTTTCACAAATTTCTACTAATTACCTTTTTTTTGTAGGTTTATGTTTGATATTGTTATTATTTTTTGGTTGGTCGATTAGCTGCATTTTGTAGCTTTAAAACAAGACTACTTTTGAGAAACTACACCGTTTAGACGCAAAGATATGAATTAAAAACCAAACTCGGAAATATTCATCAGAAAAAAATTTAAAACGCCTTAATTTTTTTAATACTTATAATATCGATATTTTTTTGTCTAGTATCCGCACATTTCGTTTGATAAAGTATAAGCAATACACATTGTATAATAAGTATCCGCGTAAATTCAATAAAATTGGTTTGATATTAATGTGATGCGAAAGTTTTGGTCGTAGAAGAGTACTCAATCAATGAGATACACCTACACACGTATTTACGACGAAAGAAAGTTTAACATCCTTTCTATGGTCTAAGACTACAACTGACTTTCTTTCTGAATATGACTATCTACCTATATTATGTATGGTTGGATTAAACGTGGCCCAAGTCGATATTATTATCAATTATATTTGAGCGTATTCCTGCTCTCCCTATCTCTGGGCCTATGCCCATAATATCACCGCCTAAACTTTCCTGTTTATATTCTATTTCAGAACGTTTACGAGCACTTAATATTCGTCGTAGAAAAATATGCTCAAGATTTACGGCAAATATATAGCTCAGACGGTTGTCTATTATTAATAGATGTATTACATCAGTGTACATACTATTGCTATATACGTATGCATTGTGGTAGAAAGCCTAGTGTTAGGTACAAGATCGAGCGTTGTGAAAACATTGCGGGCGTCATAAGAATATGAACCGTGGCGTCAGTGGTCGGCATGACGCGGAGCTCGGAGAGTTCTGCCAAGTGACTCAGACTCCGGCGACTCGATATAAAACGCGCCGGTATCTAAGAGCCCGCAGTTCGTATCAAACCTCCGTCTTGTGAATTACAGTCGATAACAATTCGAATGTTTGTCAACGGTGTGGACGCTATCAGTAGCCGATTGGACAACATCAACATAAATTATACAAGTAGGTTTTTACATTATTTATATAAATAATTTGAAACCAAATTTTCAAATTACAATGTCTTTCTTTCAATTAATTAGTGACAGTATTACGAGTATAAAGTAACCATTATTAATTGTTATTGTTAGTTGTTAGCGAATATAATACGAGGCCTACTTTTGGAGCATTATCTACATATGAGCAATAAACCTAATGCCCCTGTATGGAACTTTACTTTTATCCAATTTCACGGGTAGCCGTTATCAACGCCAACGCTATCTGAGGCCGACGTAGTTTACAATTATGTATTTGTTACAGCAATGCAACCCAAAGCTGAGAGGCCGCCGGTGTGTCCGAAGGCGAAGCTGCCGCTGTTGCACCTGACGCCGTCGGAGAAGAAGGCAGACGGCAGCCCGCACCAGGGCAACGACGACCCCTGGCTGCTCAAACCCAACCACGACATCCCACCGACGCCTCCCCCGCAAGCCGAGCCCGTCCAGATGTACCCCGAGCGTACCGGGTAGCTCGCTAAACCCGCAACCGTTCTCGATTATGAATATTGATCAAAATATATTTTCATATGGCAACTTGCCATTGCGTCGGAAGACGGACTTTTAAACAAAGTCGTATAAAAATAAACATGGCTCCATTTTATTGAGGAACTACGTAAATGCGAGTTGGTACCGGAACAGGACTTCGTCAGGTGCCACGTCGGCGTCGGGCTCAATGTTGCTCAAACTTGTTAGCGGTTAAACGCGAAATGTGCTGTTAGTAGAATTTATTGTTGTGATGCTGAATTAGGAGAATGTTTAGAAGACTTTGTGCTATTTAAAGACAATAATATAAGAAATATTTTCTAATTATTATTTAACCAATCTATTCTGCAGATATATAAGGGTAGATACAGATGTAAAAACAAATGACAATAAATAAATAAAAATATAGGTGAGAAAATTAAGTCAGTATTATTAACTTAACCAAAAGCCAAAATATGTAGCTAGGTACTAATAACATCAATTGGTTTTAAGAATCTCATCGTGAAATAATAAATTATATTATTGTGTAGCTAATACTCTGTTTTATTTATATGTATTTTGGAGTTTTGCTCAATATCCTATGTAAAACTCTTAACGACACATCTACATGACATAGGTAGGTACATTATCACCCCCTAATTGCAAAGAAAAGACATCCAATTGTAGTTTTGAGAAAAATATGAAAAGCAGTTTATTAAAAAAAATTACGTCAAATTATGGCTTATTTTAGACCCTTGTCATGCAATCTACTATTAAGCCAAGTAGAGGATAAATTGTGACAAGGACAAGAAGTGAATAAATTTGATCTTTTAAATAAATAAACGCATTTATTATCAAAACAACCGAATATACTATATGTATATGCTCGTGTAACTGGTATCCCCTGAAAGACCATTTGCCCAACTAATCGCTTGTTACGTCGAAAAAAGTGACATGTAACGGAATCCCCATAACTATTAATTTCGCCAAGGGATGCCAGTAAAATTCCGTAAGTAATGAGTTCCCAAAATTTCGAGTGAACATACATAAAATCCTATTTAATATAAACCTACCTAATACATATAATCGCGCCTTTTCCTGGAAAGGTAGACAGGGACTTTTTCCCCTGACTTCATTCAGTTGCTTCTTCCATTTTACATAGGTACGTGGTTCGTTGATTAAGAATACGTAGTCCCGGCCAAACTTTTATTTACAATTTATTCGTTTTAGTCGAAGAAAGTTCGTTGAGGTTAAGCCCTTTTTACTGTATTATCCACCTATATCTTGTTATCCTTCCTGGATCTTTGAAAATTACTTAGCATGACCTGTAATTTTTTTTCACTACTACTTCATTCACTACGCACGCGCAACTCTTTCTTGCTTAGGTTTGCAAGACGCTCTCACGTTAAGAATAAGTAGGTACCTACTCTCGCCTTGTATAAGTCAGGATTTCCCCGTCAGCGAAAAGGTACCAACGTCTGGGAAGACATTATCATCATTACCTCTCTCAACATCTTATTCTACATCTAACTTTCAATTTCGCCCCAGTCTTAAATACTTCGTGAAAATCTCACTTTATAGCATGCATTTTCTCGACTCGAAAAAATAATTTATTTTGTGGCAGGAGGGCTGATTAAGAAATGCTGCTGTACCAATTACCAACCTCTAATTAACTCTATGCGGAAAATAAAATTTCCAAAATATTACTTCACCAAAACGTTACTAGATATTTAAAGAAGTTATATTCCTTTAAGTAGTAATTAATCTGTTTGTACAAGATAAAACAGCTATCAAAATTCAACAAGTTAAAATAAAACATATTACAACGTGAACGTTGTAATGTCAAGATTTATTGCAGTAGGTAGTTTAGTATTTCTGAGTATAAAGTCTGTTATCAGTTACGTAGGTAATCTAAACGTATAGGTACCTACATTTTAAAGTCTCGTAAATGCGTTACCTATCTTGAATCAAATACTCGTGTATCGGCAAAACACGCGTTGCAGAAACCGTTATAGACTTTACGTTACTTGCCTGAAAGGAAAAAAAAATACGTAGGTATATGTTACCTACCTACCGTATATAACTACAAAATTACCAGATAAGAATCAAATAAAGTTTTCCCCAGTTTTTACCTCGCTTCATAAGTACGATAATGATTCTTACGAGTACATGCTGAGGAAAACCCATCTGAATAATATTTGTTAAGTTAAACAGGTAAACCCTTCAGGAAAGTGATTTAACCCTTCGATAGTGAAACCGTATAAGAGACGCGGGCGATGCTCGCAGTGTGTTGGGTGCTTCTGTAATATTACATTGATTGAACAACTTCGACCTTCAAACATTTTAGAATCGTCGAACCATTTTACGGTGTTAAAATTATCCTTGTCTAACTGCTCTCTTCTTTTGGTTAATATTCTGAAATTGCCAAATGGTTTATGCAGAGATAATTGTTCTATTATAAGTATCTATACGTACAGACCTGCATAAATTAATTGTGAAATATTTAGTTTCGAGTTGGCGCTTAACCTAGTCGTTAATTTAATTGTATACCGTACATATACTAATAATAATAATAAATCAGCCTATATGCGTCCCACTGCTGGGCACAGGCCTCCTCTCACGTACGAGAGGGAACGGGCAGTAGTACCCACGCTGGCCCAGAGCGGCTTGGGGACTTCACATACACCTATAGATACTAATATGAATAAAATGTTCATTACAAGAATTATATTTCTAGGTGGCATGTTTGCAATAAAAGTTTTATTCGTAGTTAAGTAATAACGCAATACCATGGTACTTAGTCTGGAAGAAAGTGAGAGAGAGATCAGCCTAATCTTGTCATGCCTCTAGTAGCATGGGTAAAGCTCCATCGATGTTGTAAAAGAAGTAAAGAATACATCAGGAAACCCGAAATAGGTCAACGCTCTTTGAGTCAGTCACCCTTCTAACGATCGTACATCGACCAGTGACAGTGACATCTAAAACATTGTCTATTGGAATTTAGTACCTACACATTTCTATCCAATCTGTGTAATAAATGACGTGAATGTTTACCTACTAAAATGAGTACTTAACAAGAGGCTAGAGCATTTCATCTTAGTTTCCTTACATGGCCCAAATGAATGCTATTTAAATAGATATCAACGCCAAACATATTCATATTCATGGACACCAAAACACCGCCTACAGCACAGCACCATTAAAGCGGTCAATAAATTCAAATTAGTGCTAGTTTGTTCATCTCTATTTGTACCAAAAAAGAAATTGCGTCGTGGGTGTCGATGTACCTACTCAGTACTCGTCAAGTGCTCCAATTGCCGGCATGAGACATAGCATGTACCTAGAGTATTTGAGTTGGCCGAAGTGCACCACAGTAGTCCGTTGAAAAAGCAACTCTACCGTTCAAACTACAAGATTCCAATTCAAATGACAGTATTATAAACAGTCCGCTGCATTAAATAATCTCAACCATAGCTGATGTACAACCTGACTCACTAACAAATGTAACTTCCGCCATGACAGGTCCTGCTTTAGTTCCCCTGTAGCAATAACTAAAATGCAACGCTTGCACGTAAACGTACCTACTCGACTAAACATATAGGTTGGCCTTTATCGTTTAGCTAGAGATAAATAGGTATGACTTCAAGTATACAACGCCTGACAGTAATGGATTTGTATCTCCCTACGACTGTTAAGAGGCACTATCAATTCCTTTCACGACACGATTAAATTTATCAAGAAACAACTATATGGATTTATAATGCTGACGCACGTAGTTTAATCAGGCATTGACGTACGATTAGTTATTAAATATTACTTGCCTTTCTACACGTTTTATTGATTTCATCGCTGCTTATGTACGCCTTACGATATCATATCGCCGGTTAAGGGGACGTCCAGTGCAATATGAATGTAATTTTCTATATTTTATCTATTTATGTATACTTTTAAAAACCACATAACACGTGAATAAAAAATATATAAATTGCACAATGGAACTGAAACGCAATTGGTACAAATGTAATGACACAAAGCCTCAAGGGCAATAACTAAAACACCCTAGAGCAATCGACAGTGCCCTAAGCGATGATAAGCGTGTGTTCGATCGATATTCACGTAAATACATCAAATGACAAACTTTGTTTATGTCAACGTGAGTGATATCGAACGACAAGTACTAGAATATTCGATGCGATTCGGAGCTATTGAAGCCTGGTCAGTGCCGGTGCAGTGTTATTGACACTAGGTTTCCACTTACCTGGCGATCGTGAAGTCACGTATATAGAAATGGAGTAGTTAATGCGAGTAATATTTGAGTGGAGGGTCGCGACCCGCTGTACCACCGGCGAGGCTTCGTGTGCCCGATGTGTCGGCCTCTATCGGCAACTGAAGTTACGGGAAGACTACCTAAATGGCTAGAGATGGCACTGCCTCTTTTAATGCTAAACCTAAAAAAACCTACTCGTATGTCTGCTGTTTAAGTAAAATTGTAAGTAATTAAACTAATGTTCTGCATATTAAAGTAAAATATTAACTTCTTAACTAAATTGTTAAATTTTATAGCTTTGTTACTGGTAATTTCCCTGGTATAGAACGTAAATTGAGTTATTCAACTTATTAGTACCGCGTATGGTTTGATTAGAGGTAATTTTGTTTATGTTTGGTTGAACCGGCACATGTCTATGCATTCATAACACTCTGCGAGGGTGTGTCCTGCGCCCTGAAAATGGTGCGCGCGCACAAACGGACAGTGCCTAAGGAATACGTATTTGCCCTCTGTCCTCTGTCGAGCCTTAACCGGCGTAAAATTTTATAGCTGTCCCCTTTCAACGAATACTATGTGTGAGAGAGGAACGACGTTTAACCTGTCGAACGCGATTCATAACTTTCTCCTAAAACAAAAGAGCATGCAATGACGACTTCCGAAAGGTAGGAAGGATTCTAAATGACTCATTTCTATTTGAGTCACCTTCTTTCTCCGATAGTTGTTAAGATTCAGGAGCGCCTTCAGTGGCTTCTAGTTGGAAGCACGAAAAATCTTACGAATCGAAGTGAAGAGTCTTCAGAGATGAGTCAACTCTGCCAGTTAGCGAGGCTTGAACTTGACCTTTGAGTCACTTATTTTCAAGATATTTTCACAGCTCTCCTCATGGCTACGTATATAAGAATATGTATGACGTGAGTCGGGTGGTGAACAACACAACTCAAGTTGCCTTTTGAGATGAGTCAAACATTACTTACTATCGCCGTGAACTTACGCTCTTGACCTCAGCCGTTTACCTGTAACAACAAAAACACAATTAAGTAATTATTCGAATAAGGCACGTTCAAAGTTACGGAAGAAAGACGTCTGGCGGAGCATGGCATGAGCATAAAAATGTAAATTAATCACTTGCGACGTGACAGTAGCTAACGACCTGTAATTGGCCAATAAAACATAAACGGCAAATACGTAAGACAGAGACAATATACTAGAGTTCAATGTTGCAGGCCTTAAATATGGTTCCCTTGTAACTAAGCAAGAAGGTAGGTACGTAATGATGAAAGTGGTCGGGCCGACTTGTCCCGATGACCAATGAATTAATTGAAAAAACCTAATCAATTTTGCACATAGCACGTAGAACCGATGGCCGTTGGGGCAAAAAGGTTCTCGAGTGGCAACCACGTACCGGAAGGCGCGGCGTGGGTAGGCCCCCCGCAAAGTGGACTGATGACCTGGTAAAGGTTGCTGGAGTCCGCTGGATGCGGGTGGCGCAGGACCGGTCACTTTGGCACTCTTTGGGGAAGGCCTATGTCCAGCAGTGGACGTCTTTCGGCTGATATGATGATGATGATGATGATGAATCAATTTTCATCGAGCTGGATTGATGATGCTGCCAGAAAGGTGATTCTAACGGAACTCTTCGATAGTTACTATTATTTAACTATCAAACTGGTATTAAGCATAAATATGTAGATCAATGGAACACTGGGGTAGGTGATAAATTAAAGTATGCTTTTAGCAAAGCAACACCTTTTAGGGAGTGGTAAGAAAACATGACAATCTTATTGCCACATTTGGGAAAACTTTACTGTTTATGGAAAATGTAAACGTTTCCTACTAGTGCCAACTTTAGGTACACTCGATCAAAACAAACGTTTTTATAGGTCAAACGAGGACAAATTAATCAGTAGATTCTTGGCCATCCAAGCTCGTGTGACTCTTGTTAAAGACGATAATATAGTATTAGGTAGGACGCCCCGCCCAGCCGCGACGCCTATTTATCATTTCATAAACTATAAATACGTAATTATGTATAGTTTATGAAATGAATGTAGTAAGTTTCACAACAAAAACTACAGCCGCTACTGAAAATCTGAAAAGGATTACTTTTTGGGTGTAATGTTCCTGTAATTTATAAAAATTATTACTATTTAATTAGGTAGGTATAGTATATGCGAAGTACATAAATATATATTGAAGATAGAACCACCCTTTGAAACTTTGTGAAAGGCTTCAAATCATTGAAGGAAAACAATTGATGAATCAGAATTAATGCATTATTTATTATTTTCCTTCAATTGATTATGTAAGTTTCATTCAAGCCTTTAAAATATAGGTACCAATCCCATGTTTTTAAACATTTACAGACACTTCTTCCGTGTGCCCCAAACCCAGTTGGTGGTTAATATAAAAAACCCAATTAAAGAGTTGGTCTTGTGAATTTCAAGTTCTTATCCTCAGCGTCGACGCTGCCGCTATGCGTGTCGGTCAGATCCCATTTATTAAGTCGGAACAGTAGGTAGATCAATTTATTAGTCAACTCAAACCCTCCCCGAATATCGTTGAACTTTTCCCAAACGCATTAATTCAGTTTTGTTACTGAAACGGCCTTGAACATTACGAGCGAACGAGCGAAGCTACCAGGGAGCGGTGGCGTTGCGTGCCACTTCGCGAAGCTCGCCAGCTTTACCGCGCTCGCAGAAAATCTGGTGCAACACTGTACGTAGAAGCTGGGAAATGTAAACGCAATCTATATCGACAATCGACATGCGCTTAGTACCTAGTAGTTTCAGTAAACACCGTAAATCATAGTCATTTTATTTACTCAGATGACTCAAATTATATAATTAAGAGTATATCATTAAAACTTATGTGTAACAAATTACGTATAGGTGGATGTTAGGGTATTTCCAACCAGTCTAAACTTGATCGATACTACGCCATTATATGTCAATACCTACTGGTTCCACGACTGCCAATATAAGATTGATTTAGTTACTGCATAGTTTGTTGTCATAGTTATACATAATTTTAGATTAGTGAGGTAGCCGTGTGGAATAGATGTCGAGAAGAAACTTTCCGAGATGTTAATCAACACAGACATAGGTATTTACAGTTATGTAATCCAACAAGACTGTATGAGAGGAAAGCGCCTACATATAAAGTAATTGATAGGTATGTTATTAGTCCGTAAGCCCACTTCCAATACACCAACGTCTCATGACAACACGATAAAATGCATGCTGCCATGCCATGCGGCCGAGAAAGTTGTGCAAATTTGGCCACCTTTGGCACCGTCTGCCAAATACTTCCGGCCATTTCAGGACTGACAGACTTAGGTTTATTCTACGATAAAAGGGCTAAATGATGTCACATGACTCGTACTGTTGTCACATGACGTAAACATACCCACCCTTACAAATTTGACCGGAAGTGAAGGATTTTTAAACCTTCGGCCAATTTTAGGTGCGATAATCATCTGATTCTTGCTCAGCACAACTTTCTCGAGCTGTTGCTAATGCATTTTATCGTGTTGTCATGAGACGTAGGTGTATTGGGAGTGGGCTTACGGACTATATAGTCCGTTATACCCCCCTCGCGCCGCGCAGGCGAGGACTCAGAGAAGCGGTCGGACTATAGTAGAAGGAAATATATCAGTACGAGTATGAAGATGTCAATACCATGGAAACCGGTCTAATCCCAATAAGGACGAGTTTTCCCTCTGGGTTGGAAGGTCAGACGGCAGTCGCTTTCGTAAAACTAGTGCCTATGCCAAATCTTGAGATCAAATCTTGAATCTTTAGATTAGGTGTCAAAGCGGACCCCGGGCTCCTTTAAGGCACAACCGGGAATAACGCTAGGAGGATGATGATGATTACTGATTAGTATCGATTAGTGTAGATAACAGTATTATTATAGCAATAAGTACAGTTACAGTTGATTGCTGGGCTAAGTATTTTGTTTCGTTTTTCCTGCCCGCGAGCTGGCAACCTCGGCCTCGGCTAATGCACGGTGCGTGCGTCGGCATGCACAAGGCTCGTGCACGCCGACATAATACGGTGAGCGTAGCGTGACGCTGTCCGCTGTCCCCATCCCCGCGCTGCGGAAATGAACAGCTAGCTTTTACTGTTCGCGCTGAAACTTCGATTCACAGAAGGTCAAGAACAAGGATACGTAATACGCACCTAGCTCTATAGATAATGTAATGGGTACGGTAAATACCGTCTAGCCTAGCTAGCATGATCGCGTTTATTTATGTTGGACATAAAGGATTCGCCCCGCTCGCACTTATATACACGCTAGTAAGGGATGAATGCTTTATGTCCGACGAAGACGTGATCATAACAGACAAAATCACTACATAGTATAAAACAAAGTCGCTTCCCACTGTCTGTCCCTATGTATGCTTAGACCTTTAAAACTACGCAACGGATTTTGATGCGGTTTTTTTAATAGATAGAGATATTCAAAAGGAAGGTTTATATGTATAACATAGTACCCGTGCGAAGCCGGGGAGAGTCGCTAGTAAATTATAATCGCTCTTCAGGTGCGGTGAGCGGACGCCTACGCCGTAAGCGCTTTCCGCCACACACGAGGAAACGGCTACGAGCGTAGCGTCGTGTCATTCTTGACAGTGTATGTGTTAATAGTGAATATGGCTTCACGCTACGAGATGTAGAAAACTTGTAGGTAAAACATTTAAAAATGGAGGTATCTATACTTTTACAACTTCCACGGGCTCATATATCACGCAAACGGTGAGACTTAAACATAACATTTTATGTACCGCCTATCGCCTAAGATTACTTACAAACAAAGCATTTTATGTTATTTTATTAATAAATTTAGTAAACTAGAAATGTTTACTTAAACTATCCACCTACACTAATTTGCACTAATCGTACAAAATTAGGACAGTGTTAAAGGAGGATCAGTTTCATTAAAAACAGACTGTTTAAACTTGGAACACTGAGCTCTATTTATCAGTAAATACCTACCTACTAATTGACTGTCGATAAATTTTCGCCACGTGTAGGTAGGTACCTGTACTTTTTCTCTTTTGCCACTATTGATGACTTACCTTGGCATGAAAATAGATGAAAACTTTTCATGGTCATCTCATATAGAGTATATATATATGTGCTAAATTAAGAGTCCTACTTGGTAGATGTTACCACCTAAGCTTTAAAGTGCCATTAAGCACCTTAAAATGTATTTATATATCACTAGTGGAATCGATTATAAGTTACTCCCTGGATTGCTATGGCCTCACCTTTAAAACGAATTTGGAAAAAGTAGAAAAATTGCAAATTAGATTTCTCAAACTATTAGTGAACAATAAAACTAAAAATAAATATAAAAATGATTATTATCAGTTATTCAAAGTATGTACAATTCTTCCGGCAACACTTAGACATAAATACTTAATTTTAGTCAATCAGCACGGCAATCAAGAAAGTAACTTATCTCAAATGAGCCAAACTAGGGATGTTACGGAGGCGGCTTTACCGGAGCCGGAGCCGGATCCGGAGTTTATTTATTTTATTTAACGTAGTCGGATCCGGATCCGGAGGAGAAGTTGGAGCCGTTACCGAAGCCGGATCCGGAGCCGGATCCGGAGGTTTATCGGAGGCGGAGCCGGAGGTGTGAGATGTTTGATTTTTTCGTCAACACATCTTGTATTCTAAGGCCGAGTAGCACCGACTTACGTTACGTTAAGTATGGCGCCGGCAGCTGACACCCCATAGAAACTTGTCAAACTTTCCATACATTCAGATTTTAACGAACAGCGTTTACGATTACAGACGATTTGGTACAACCCCGCCTAATTTGTTTTTTTACCTCTTGAATAGGCGTAGAATTCGAACCTGAGGACACGGAGCTACCTTTTTTTCTGAGTCTGCTTTGGCAGTCTTCATATTCATACTCTTTATGGTGCAACGATTTTAGGTGGCCCTTATTCATCCTTTCCTAGAATAATTACACTTTCTCACATAATTCACACTTTGCCGATTTGTACTTATATTAACAAAGTAATTCCATAGGGCACTAGTTTTAAACGTATTTTTTAAAACTAATATGACGCAACGCAATACCAACACGGAACTAACTGACGGAACTAACTGATTTATATTTTATATGAAATGGCCGCTGTACACATTAGGCCAACGTTGGCGCGTGAGCAGGATGCAGCTATGCAAACTAAAGCCGGCTGTACACATTGGGCCAACGTTTACGCGTGAGCAGAATGCAGCTATGCGTTAAAGGAAGAGGGCTTTATTTCGTTCTCATTAGTTTGCATAGCTGCATCCTGCTCACGCGCCAACGTTGGCCCAATGTGTACAGCCGGCTTAAGAAGTTAAGACAAAAAGCGGACAATCGTGAGTGATAGGTAAGTAATTCCCGGACAAGTCAAAACTCGTAGGCGTGCGCCGCGCTACCGCGACAAATGCAATACCTTCAGCTCCGGTATAACTTCGGTAAAAAATTAACGGAGGCGGAGGCGGAGGCGGAGGTGTAAAATAAAAAAATAGCGAAAGCGGAGGCGAATCCGAAGGTGTAAAACCGAACGGAAGTTCCGCCTTAACGGATGCGGAGGCGAAGCTCCGTAACATCCCTAAGCCAAACATATGGCACCAGATCAGTAGCTGCAGGTAAGTATGCCGTTCTCAGAGTAAGCAATTACTACGGGGATAGGCTCATCCAAAAACGCTTACCATATTTGCTTAATGCTTTACCTGCGGCTATTAGACAAGAGAAAAACAAAAATAAATTTAAAAGAGCCCTGTTGAAACACTATCTCGACAGTATTTAAAGCTCCCTATCCACTTTATACAACATCATTTAAAGCTGTTCTTACTTCTTAAGACTTTACTAATTATATAGACTGATTAGGACTTTACCAGTTTATATAGACTCATTATCATTAAGACTACCTCAAATTATATAGACTCATGGATCCCACAGTCAAACTGTGCAAACAGTTTTGTGGGACTTTGTATTTAATTTTAAGTCATTGTAAAGTGCTTTACTTAAATAATAAATAAATAAATAATAAATAAAGAGATAAAAAGGTATCTTAGTTTTCCGTTTCTTTTACCGTAGATACATGTATAAATATGTGTTATCGGCTCGACATGTACCTGCCTATGTTATAAGCACGCACCATTAAAACATGTATTAAATACTTACTTAGTCAAAAACGACTCTACGTCTATGTCTCTCAGATATCACATGTTCAGGTATCTCACCCGAGTAACCCGACACAAAATTTTACATTGTGATTTGGGATTGGGATTGGGACCATATTTGAATGTTGAAATTATTTAGTTCTACTACTACTACTTACAACCTGTTCCCAATATTCAACCATGGGTTACAGATAGAGCAATCCGGAGATAATTGGTATCAGCTGTCGATTTTGTCAATACTTTAATAGGTGTAGACTTATGTAAAAAATTATGACGAAGTGTTTCTAAATAGATATTAAACATCAAATTATTGTAATAAAGTATATATTAAAAAATATAATTAAAATTATAAAAAGATCAAGAAGAACAAGAGTACCTAAACTTAAAGCTACCAATAGAACCCTGACGATTTTACAGAAACAAAATTATACGACAACTTTCTACGAGGACCTAAACACAGTATTTCGCGATCGAAACAGCAATTTAATTTAGATTTTCCGTACAAAAAGTGGATTGTGACGTCATACATTTATGTCAATTAGTATGAAGCAAGCAAAGGTCAATCATTGTCTCAAATTTTTGGTTGCTCCAGTACAAACATTTGTTCCTCTCCAAACACTGGTTCGAATGGCATCGTAAAAAAAATCTTAGTTTACATCCCTGCGGCCCTGTTACTTTTATTGGGACGTCAAAACCACAGATAGATAGCTTTTAGGTCAGCCATATCGAACATTAAAATCGCAAGCTAACGGTTATAGTTATGTTATGATGTTTTAATATGTTGTTAGGTAGGACCAATAACTACCAGTACCGTATATCCAAGGTCGTTTTTCGAGTGCTGCAAAGTTTTGTACTCGGACGACGGAAGCGACGATTCTTTTTTGGTCTTGTCTATGCGGTTTTTAAATAAAAATCAATTTCGAGACCAGAACGAGCTCTGTAGTTTCAATACTTACAGAGATAGAGTTCTCCAAAACTTTTTGTTGTTTAGCAAACTCAACCAACTAAATCGTTAAAAATACTAAACTTTTATTTTAATTAAAAAAATATTCTAGAAACCTAATAATGATTTGTAATACATTTAACGATACCCAACATGATATAGTTCATCGACTTAATTTTTTTTTTTTTTACATTATGGCGTCTGGTGGCCGCCATTTAGAATTTGATTACTGTTATGTCCTCCGTAAAATTACGAGTAGTACCAACTACGTATAGAAATAAATCACTTGATTGTTGCATTTGTAAACTATATTGCCAACGCCACCTGTGAGTTTCAGAAAACAAACGTGATACTCTTAGTAATGTCGCAGACTAAGAAATATAGTAACGGTACGGTAGCGCCATCTGTGTATAGATACAGAAACTACGTACCGTAGAAACTCGCGTGTTTTCCCGGAGTGGCACTGATAGAGCAGTTTTCATTAAAATAGCGAACTGAATTTTCCTGCCTCAATGACGTTTACGTGTGCCACGAGATGGCGCTGTAAGCAAGATTGTTAGTAGCTTAGTGTTTTTAGTACTTCCTGATATCTTACATTATAATAGCGAAATTAAGGTTCGGTTTATGGTAAACAGTCGATTATCTCTTAATATGTTGGGGTTGGCTACCAAGTTCCTTTCCAGTCTATAACAGCTGCAGCAATAGTCAGTTTTTCTAAAGAATAAGTAGTTATATTCTTAGACCTAGTTAGTTTACTTCAGAACTATGTTCAAAAAATAAAATTTTACCCATTAACACAGTTTGAGTAGGTATTTAAGAGAACTGGACTAACACACGTTCAGGTTCTAAATAACAAAAATAAATAAACTGAACCTTTTCTGACGCCGCTACTAAAAAACGTTTTGGTGCGTACTTATATCTATCTATTATATTCCTTGTGGGTACGTACCCAACGACGACCAAAGACGTCGCAGAACCCTTACAATACGAATAGATATCAATGCGCGTGTAATCCCTCACACCTGAGCGGCATACTTATTCATAAAAATCAGTTCACGGCTCAACCTTTACACCTAGAGGCTAGAGCATAATAAAGTGACTGACGTGTACCGACGACTGACGCAAAAGATACGTTTACACTTTTGCACCAACCTCTGACAGACTGGCGCGGCCTGGGACCCATTTCTCAAAAGCTTGTAACTTGTAATACAAGCGGAAGTCACTTTCAAACAGAAGGAGTGGAAAAGAGGCGTCCGCTTGTATTACAAGTTACAAGCTTTTGAGAAATGGGCCCCTGGCCGCGGCGGTCAATAGTAAACTTGTCATTAGCTGTCAAATTTACTATTGAACGCCACCGCAGGCTGTCCTTGTATGATTGGCCTTATTCCGTTGTAATACGAAGTAGTAGATTGTTAACCGAGGGTTGAATCATCTGCGAAGAGATTTCGTTCGAGCGCCAATAGTTCGAGGCCGACATGGGTGGCTTTCCCCGAGTTGAACATGCTACTTTTCGTTTCGAATACGAGGAAATGAAATGCAAGCCAATAAAACAAATATAAGTCAGATCCTATAGAACCCATTTTAAAAGCGTTTGTGTGTGGACCATTTCTTGGACGCGCTTATGAAGTGGTTATAATATCGAAAAAGTAATCTTCATCTCTATTAACTCTGAAAGTAGGTCATTGATTATCGAAACAGCGGGTTGTAAGTGAGGCATGTCGCCCCTAGGGCTGAAAAATAATAAAAAAATAAAAATGCAACGGCAGAAACCTATACAGCCACAGTTTGAGAAAATTGTATTGATTTTTGAAACTTTTTGACAACCATGCGTTTCAATATAACCGCTTCAGAACTGCGTCGAAAGTCATTAAAAAAAATTAACAATGGCAGAAACCTATACTGCCACACTTCCATAAAATTGTGTTAATTTTTGAAGCTTGTAGATAATTAGGTATGATGGTTTTATTACCCGACTGCCGAAGGAAAGGAGGGTTATGTTTTTCGAGCGTATGTAGGTATGTGTGTACGAGGGGTGATCCAAAAGTAATGATAATCAGCATGATTTGGTCTCGTGATGATAATTTGTGATTGTCATTCCTATTGTGCAATTATTCAATAATACACTGAAAAACTTTAAAAAAAGGTTTCATTCGTTTGTTTTTTTTAACAGCTAAATAAATATGATGGTATGGAATATATTCTGCCCTAAGTAAAATCGGAGGATATTTTGTTACTTGTTTGGGGCGGTGTTGGCAAAATTCTGGTGCGATAATAAAAATTAAAAATAATAAAATCTAAAGTTTATTTATTTTGATGTCACATGTGATCAGTAATTAGTATTATTGTATAGGTTTGTGATAACATTAATTACGTTCGATTAAAATGCACTCAGTACCTAACGATGTGACAGTATGTATAAATCTTTATAGTTAATAAGACATCATACTTTTTGACTTTGACTTTGACTTCGAAATTTTTACACATGGCGACTCCAAAGATTTTAGAACCACGGTATGCTACGAAAAGTCCTAAGCCTACTCATGTCATCATTTTTTTTAAGCACAGCTCACGTAACAAAGTTCAAGGTAGGTTTTTCTGGCCATCAATATATCTATTTTTTTTTTTAAACAGGGTGAACCTGGGTTATAAATATATGAATATAAATACGAAGGGAGAGTGATACATCATAATTCTATAGCAAATAAGTGAGGCTGTCTCAGAAAAAACCAAAGAAAAAAAAGTACTAATTGTATGAGTTTTTTTCTTGGCCGAGCTTGCCGAGTACCAGGACTGTTTTTCAGGCTTGGGAATTCTATAAAACTAGTTACCTACAGTGTAATCTAGACCAACTCTTTTACTATTACTTCTTATTCTTAGATATTGAAAACTCATCAATAAAATCGGTGCAATTGCGTCGATGTAAAAACAAGTCTGCATTTCGTCTATCCAAAGTTTTTTTTTTATATGTATTAAAATTAAAACATTTTTAATATATTATATAGGTAAGTAAACTAATAAAGAGTGTATTTAATAATTAAAAATGATATATAACGGATAACTTCTGTTTTTTATGCCGATTATCAAAACTTTTGGATCACCCCTCGTATTTACTATATGGTATCATCGTCATAATATCAGCCGAAAGACGTCCACTGCTGGGCTGTTATTCGCTACGCACTAATACGGCTCACCCCGCCGGGGCTGCCGGTCACCCGTCACGAAACTAGACCTCTGCCTACGCTTATAGTTAGTACGCATCGCGGTGTCAAGATATATTTGTGGGTGAGTGTTGAGGTGAGCTTAAAACAAGTTACAGAATAGGGGGACTGGACATAGGCCTCCCCCAAAGAGGAAATGGTATATATATAAATACATTTAATAATGTAATTATCATCCAAAAAACAATTAAATAGTAGATTGTTAGCAATTAATTTAAAAACAATATTAACAATGACCTACTTTCAGAGTATGAGAGATGAAAAATGTATACTTCTCTTGGATGTCAACTGTGCGTAAAGTCTATGATTAAATGCTCCGTCATGTTTTAGGCAGTCTATACTATACAAATTTTTCAAAATGGAAAAGTCTGTGAGGTTGGGTTGTAGCTTTGTAAAGTTTGTAAGTTTGTATGTCGGGGTTAATCAACGAAAATATTGGTCCGATTTCCACAATTCTTTAATCGGATGACCTATTGCTGGATAAACAATAGGCCGTATTATATTCCACGGGTTTGTCTGCTTGCTTTGTAATTAGCATGGAGCCGCGTGGCAGCCATTTTGAAGTGAAAACTTCTTTAGCGGCGCTGTGCAAGTGTGCACTTTTTGTGAGGGGGAAAAATTGTTAAACTCGCCACAGGTCACGTGACCGTAAGATGTCACGTGACCGTAATATTCGACAGATTGAAAATTAGTAAGACGGACACGTGACCTGATCGAAAAACTGTTATAATGTCATTGAGTTTTCACTTCTGCCAGCACTCCCGGAGTGCAAACCGGTCGTTTTTTAATAAGGCGAGTTGTTGAAGTCGAATACGGGTAAAAATATTGTTGAAGGTGTCAGTAATGAACTCTTTGATTATAAGTATATATGTGTTTCAAGTATTTAATACCCATCTCTGAACGTTTTTTTTTCTGTATACCTAATCATTATTTCATTCTCATAGGTAGCTGGTTGAGGGAATATTTTTTACCTTTACGTTGTGGGTAAAACATGAGGTCTTAATATAATTTTGTACAGATACCAAGTACAGTCGAGTTCTCCAATATCTATACAGACACCTTTCAAAAATATCTACACATGTGTCTAATGTCAGTAACAATAAAGTCTCTGTATAGATATTTTTGAAAGGTTGTCTGTGTAGATATTGGAGAACTCGACTGTAATACCAACCATACTTGCAACAGTAGTAACCTAATGATTAACAAAATAAAATAAATTGAATTGAAATGAATATTTGTCTGCACCTGACTGTGCCTACTTAGATCCAAACACATGTCAATGATCTAACAATGTGGTAAGGATAAGCAACCCGAAGCAGTTTCAAGTGTACTCACAACCCCCAGTAACGCGCCCCCTTAGTGGTACTAAAAAGCACCCTTGCCGACCCGACGAGCCGGCGGGACAGCACGTTTTGGCAAATTATCCGAGTTAGTTCACCGCGAGAGACAAATGTATCTACTTCAAGCAAGAATACAGCATTTCTATACTTTTTTGCTCTATAGCCCCCAATTTGATGAATTAATTGTCCCAATTGCAGCGTTTAAGTATTTTCGCTTGAGCTACATTGGATGGTTAAGACGAACAAAGAGAGACAGAAAGAGTGGGGCGTCGTGACTCACAGGCGGAGTATAATTAAATTATCATCATCATATTAGCTGGATATACGTCTCCCCCAAAGAGTGCCACAATTAAATTATACGAGTATGCTTTTCCAGAAATTAAGTAAGTATTCACTGATTACCGTCCCAAGAGGTAACTTGCTTATTCATTAATTTTACAATACACTTGAATTGAGTTTTATAATGAATTTAATATTTGTTGACCTTGATTTCTGTCATTAAGATGATAGTAGGTATACGGATATAGAGTCAATATTAATTAAAACTATAAGTTTTAATTTAAACAATGACCTTGGACTACCTATTCTAATTTTGAATGTGCAGAAATCACGACAAACCGTCCTTATTTATTTAATTTTACGAGCCTATTGTCACGGTTCATTATGAGTATTTAATAGACTGGCTAGATAATAAGTACCTACTAGGTACATAGACTTAACAAGTTTATGTCAAATATTTTATTTTTGTTATAAGTAAATGTTGCGGACTTACTTTGTTTTGCACAGTCATCAATTGCTTTAAAAAAAAACATTGTACAGTCATGTGTACAAATATGTATGTCCCATAGCTTCTATGTCTGCGGACATGAGAGCCATGGGACACATTTATGGGTAAATTGGGGAAGTTGCATGCACCCATATTTTTACACTTCACTGTACAAAATTTCGACTCGATTGGACTTCGGAAAGCTGTTCAAATTTCACTTGCAAGATTTGATTTGACCCACACATAAAAATGAACTAACAAGCCAAGTTAATATAAATCTTGTACAAAAAGATGCCGATGGGGCGTATAACCAGATCAGCTTGGGATGGCGTCATGGAGACCTACCGCACCACTTACATCATCGGCAGAATTACATAGTGTTTAGTTTACCCAATCGTATGGGTCACCGCCGACGCACCTCGCAAAACATTCGTGGCACATAATCTAAGATTCCATTCTCAACGATTAGATAAAAGTTAATAAGTAATATTTATTATGCATCCGCCACCTTATCGTAAAGATAAAGCATTGATGCAAGCGTTATCAAGGCTGTGTTGGTTTATTAAGGCTCCTGATAATCTAGGACCTACTGAACTATTTTAGTATATGTACTTTGTTGGTAATATTGTGACTTGAGCAAGTCGGATAACATTACAAGCTGCACCCAGCTAACCATGCTTGCTTGTCTTACTTTTCTGCTCATTATGGTTATGTAAAAAGACTCGTTACTCAATCATTCTTGTTAACAATTGAAGTGAAGTAATAGCGAGCACGTATTTACTAGACTCCAGCCATCCCTATTCACCTTTAAGCTCACCTCAACGCTCACCCACAAAAATATCTTGACACCGCGATGCGTAGTAACTAAGCGTAGGTAGAGGTCTAGTTTCGTGACGGGTGACCGGCGGGATCAGCCGCATTAGCGCGTAGCGAGTAACAGCCCAGTTTAAACTGTGACTAAAAATCGTCCTTGCCCAGGCGGCGTTGCAAACAACTTATGCAATATACTGTAACGCTTACATACATGCTAGCATGGCCTCCCAAGTCGAACAACGTATAATTATTACAAAAAAGAACTCATAGATGGTGACACAGGTAGCGAGCGAAACATTTGAACCAGTAATCGTGAAGATAGAATGATTTTTACACCTTAATAAATCCAAAGTACCTTCATTATATCACAAACATCCTTCCGCACATAAAATAAAGGTATATTTTATAAGTTTAGTAAATGCAATAAAATTGGTACTAAATCCATGTAACTCGTACTATACGTGTGAGCTTTCAAGTTTGCTACGTATTATTGAGTACTGTCACTAGATGGCGCCATCACTGGTCGCGAAAGTTCTATGGAACCACAGGCTCCAAGCATTTGATTATGTATATTTTTGTGTGATGCGTAATATTGTCTCGAAAATACTACTTTTGTATCAAAAAAATCAAAAATACTCTATTTGTTGCCCGGGAAGTCAATGCCATCTGGTGATATTTCAATGTATTGCTAAAACGATCAGGTAGGCTGACAGCGTCATAGCCGTGGTAGCTCGGATACTGCATCTACTGGTGTAGCTATGGGACTAAAATTGTATACAGAATTGCCTACATTAGGACGGTACGCTTTTGCTCTATGAGATTGGGTATCTGTACTTGTATTTTTTAATCTGTGATGCTAGAAACCGATGTGCTAAAATCTATACACTAGGTGTCGTGCGCTAAATTAGACAATTAGTGGGTATGCGACGGTTTTATGAAACGCACAAGTGTAATTGTGTCATCCAGACAAGGCTTAAAATAAAATTGCTTATGAACTAAGGTCGGCATATTAGCCTAGGCGGACTTCACACAGTCCTTTAATTTTTTCCACAAATATTAAGTAGATTCCCTCAGGATGATTTTCCTCCACCGCAACACCTAATGATATTATAGCCAACTCATTGGTAAAAGCCAAGATTGGAACTCATGACTTCCTGTTTGGAGGGATGTCAGACATCTCAACCACACTGGGCAATGTTACATCTATTTTTTTTTGAAAACTTGTTCTTAAATGTCAAAGCATCCTTGGAACCCAGTCAGACAAAAATAAAAGAGTAATTGTTTGGCGGCGTAGGTAAGCAATCGTTGTTGTTTTAATTGTTAATCCCACCCACCGCGCCCGCAACGTCGCCGTGCACTAAAATCGCAGCGATAATATCTACAAACAGTCGCAATTTCGCTCCGTGGGCGATCTTTATTGCCTTAATTTAAATTCGATTGTTACAAAAATGGCTTCACCGTCAGTTTGGCGTGTTTTTTCCTTCAGTGTTGTAGAATTAATCCTGTAAATGCTCGATTAACTTCTCCTACGCCCGTTTCTCAGTGTCGACTTTATATTACAAGCTTTTATTTCACTTGCCCTGTTAGTAGGTATGTTAGTATGGGACAAATCTTGCAAGTTAAATTTGACCCACTTCGTGGTGACCGATTGAGCTGAAATGTTGGGTATAAGTATAGTTTGGATGACAATTCAATATTATGATACCATCGAGCTGATCTGATGATGGAGATAGAAGGTGGCCATGGGAATTTAGCACTTAACCGACGTAACCCCGTTGAGTTTCGGCTCGTTAGAATCGTCTCAATGAGTAGTTGATGATGGTATACAGGAAAGTACAGTCGACAATAAAAGCTTGTACCAAAAATGAATTTTTTGACAAAAACTTATTAGTAAGTACTTTCAGAACATTTAAAAAATTCGAGCCGTAAACATTACATCAACTTCCATTTTACAATCGAAATGACATTTTGTATACTACGGTGGTGGCATGGCATACAAGCATAAGGCCTGTCTGGTGGTAAGCAGACACCGTCGCCTATGGAAACCAGTCCATCATTTTGACCGCAACGAGCCAGAAAAATTAAAAAAATAATGTTCTAGAACAATCCATCATCATCATCAGTCCATCTGTTCCTCTACATACCTACATGGCGTGGGACGTGACGCGGGCGCCTAACCTGTCCGGCAATTTAACAATCACGAGAGATGTCACTAAACGAGAATTAGCCCCTGATGCTAGATAATAGACATTAGCTAATGCCGCCTATGTTTTACAATGCATTAGACTAGAAACGCGAATGAAGAATGCGAGGTAATCGCGATTGAAGAAGTCATTTGTAAGAACAATGGTCGACCTGATCTTAGTTAACCAAGTAATGGACATTTACGATTGTGATTTACATTCACCTTAATACTTCGTAGTTACTGGCATAGGTTAGTAACGAAACCACAATTGTATTCCAGCTAAGAAAAACACAGTCTGATACTATACATTGTTTTTTATAGTTTTGGCGGCGCCCACCCTTAATGATTTTATGTGGCCCAAATTAGTAATCACTTTCTGGCTATTCAACGTCGAGAGTCATTTGTTAAAAAGGTAGTGCGTATCTTCGAGCTACTATTGTTCGATTTTACAGTCCATTAATCAGCGGCGTCCTTACATGTTCAGTCAAAAAGACGTATGTGAGTAGAATGACAACATTCATAAGACTTTTTAGCTTAGAAAGCATCATCATTGTGCAAAGTTTCGGGATCTCGACGCGCCCACATAAGCCGCGCCCTAGTTAATAATTTAATAAACGCTATTTAATACCGGGGAGCCTGGGACGTGGGTCAAAAAATAGCAAACTCATTGACTTGCTTTGACCAAAATTTACTATTCACATCGCAACCGAACTTCGGTGATAACACAGACCAGTAAACCTAGACGTCGCTTAGTCGGGCGACCCCCTCTGCCACACATACGGTGAATTCACTCTATATTTGAGACACCGGACCAATCACTTACGCGCGCGGCCTTGAATGCACCAATCACAGCGCACTAGACGTCCCCCGCGCCCCGCAAGTATGGCAGCTTTGTTTGTAAGTAAAAATTAGGCTAAGCGGGGTCTTTAGAATATATGGTCTGTGGGTGATAAAAAAATACATTCACTGTAAGCTATCTAATCTGTAAAATAAGTCCGCTTGTTTTGAATGTTTGATTCATGATTAAAGTAAATCCATGCCGATGGAAGCAGAACCCGTGATAAGTTAGGATCTCTAGAACAAAATCAAGCAAAATGCTCGTTTTAAGCAATACAAGTCTGCGGATCTTTCAATCTAGTCATGGTCCTGAGCTTGCCTCCAGGTAAATGATGGATGGTGGCACATTCCATCCTCAGTTCCTATATAGCTGCAAATTACAGAGTCGTGCCCTAAATATATATTCCCGGACGTCCCGGACCGCTTCCCATTTACCAGCTCGCGTCCCAACCAACGGATACGCCGCATTAGGTAAATCCCATCTAACCTATTGGCCATTTTACATGAAACTACTTCATCAATTCATCGTGAAACCCTTGGTACACTACGACTACAGACGGTTTCTGACGGTGTTTTTCAACTAGGTGAGGCGAGATGAAATGAGGTACTGAGGTTTAAAACGTTCGTTTCTAACATCATTATCCTCACAATTATATCTCCAAAATTAGAACCATTTAGAACCTGCGATAACTTTGATGAAATAATATTCAGTACCCGTATTGATACACTTAAAAAACAATACTGAAAAAAAAAATGCAGAATGTTTACCTTACGCACTCGTAAGGTTCAGCAGTTTTTTCATCCTTTTCATCTTAGCGAACATTGTAAAAAGAAAGGTCAGAGTCACCAACAATTTATTCTCGCGTATGCAGTAACATACGTTTATTGTCCAAACTGATCAGGGTCAAAACCCAAACTACAAAGCAACAAAATTAAAAAAAAAACTGATTAAGAACCTGACTTTAAAAAAATGCTCCACGGTCTTTGAACTGTATGCAACATTATGCAACTACGGCTAACTCTAGTGGAATATTCAATCAACCTTAATGAAGCGGAGCACCCGTAGGGCCAGTAGTCCAATCGGCTACAAATTAACGAATTAGTTTAATGACAATCTACATTCCGGTTTTAACATTCGGTCTTATGTTACTTCTGTTGCTACTGATGCGATTGAATCTGATGAGCTTCGTCTGTGCTTTGTTTCATTCGTCTAATGCTTAAATTAAATTAGATGAGTTAATGATGCGTACAATCTGGTTTTTTAGGCATGAGTGCTTTAGCTGTGTTTGTATGATACAGTATATGTACAAATTAAGTAATGATGATCATATCATTTTCAATTCACTCTGTAGGTAATTTTGTTTATTGATAGCATATCTACATACTTACTCATAACAATACTAATAAGTATTATAAAGATGAAAAGTCTGTGAGATTGTAGCCTTGCAAATCTGCATGTAACTACTCATACAAAATGCTTTCACTTGTAGATACCTCATCGTCATCATCATCATCATCATATCAGTCGAAAGACGTCCACTGCAGGACTTAGGCCTCCCCCCAAAGAGTGCTAAAGTGACCGGTCCTGCTTCCGGTACGTGGTCGCCACTCGAGAACCTTTCCGCCCCAACAGCCATCGGTTCTACGTGCTCTGCCACTGCAGGACTTAGGCCTCCCCCCAAAGAGTGCTAAAGTGACCGGTCCTGCGCCACCCGCATCCGGACTCCCGCGACCTTTACCAGGTCATCAGTCCACCTTCTGGGGGGCCCTACCCACGCCGCGGCTTCCGGTACGTGGTCGCCACTCGAGAACCTTTCCGCCCCAACGGCCATCGGTTCTACGTGCTCTGTGCCCCGCCCACTGCCACTTAAGTTTAGCTATTCGAAGAGCTATATCGGTTACCTTGGATCTGCTGCGGATAGCCTCATTTCTGATACGACCAGTCGATCACGCAGAGAAACTCGCAACATAGTATTTAGCCCTCTCCATTGGCCTTTGGGTAAATGTGAGCCTTACCTACCTACCATATCACCTTCACGATTCAGGATAGACAAAGCAAGCAGTCGTCTCACAAGCAGTCCATCCACCTTTTCCTTGGTATCCCTCTCTCTTACAACCCTCCACATTCATACCTAATATCTCTAGTGACATGACTAAGTATTATGGGGGGATGAAATTAGTCACGTCCACAGAAGTTGCCACCCGAACCCTGCACGCCTGGGTGGCGCTAAATGAGTAAAAAACTATTGGCTGCTGTAAGTACCTGTCACAGCACGATAAACGGAGACGCTCCTTCGACTATTATAGGGATGATGATGAATTAAGGTGGTCCGATTCCATACTTACGTTATTTGACATTCGCAGGCTAATTAACGTCGTGATTTTTTGAGCAATCTATGTAAGTAACTTTCACAAAATGGCTTTCCATTTGCGCGAAATTCCCCCTTTTCTTGAATAAACTTGTATAAACTAGAATAATTTGAGATATTTGTTTGTGACGTCATACTTTGGGAAAACAGTTTTTCTCAAATTATTGTAATTTAAATACAAGTTTATTCAAGGAATTTCCTTGAAGTTTATTCAAGAAAAGAGGGAATTTCGTCAAATGGAAAGCCTATTTATGAAAGTTAGTAGGTACATAAGTTTCTTAAAATATCACGCCGTTAGCCTGCGAATGTCAAATAACGTTTTGTATGGAAATCGAACCACCAGTAAATGTTCTTATTTTTATTTTTATCGTTTGCTAAAGTCCTAAAAATGAGGAGAATGATAGCATTAGCATACGCAGGGTAACGTTAGTATTTACATTGAAATGGTGCTAAAAGAACACAAAGCGTCGCGCGCTCAGCGAGCGCTTGAAATCCGAAACAATGCGTTCGGTAGGGCTGGCACATTGAAAGGCGAAATAATTAATAACATCTTTCTTTACATTATCATTATTATTATAAAACTGCAACTGCCTATGGAATTCGGGGCTTGTCACTGCCATCGCGTCGAATTCGCTTGACGACCGAATATAAATTGGAACAGAGTTTCGTAAAATCCTATTTACCGATGTTTGGATGTTTAGATGTTTTTATATGTGTTCTCACTATCTCTATCACGCTTAAACGGCTCAACCGATATGGATGAGATTTTGCACGAAGATAATTTATAGACTGGATTAAAATATAGTATAGTTTCTATCCCTGGTCCACGCAGACAAAGTTGCGGGCGGAAGCTAGTAATTACATAAATTAAAACACCCCTGACACAACGGACATAGCTAAGGACGATCTTGACAGCCAAGACTTTCGATTTAAAAAAACGGTCTCAAAGCGGTTTGACCGTTTGGGTGCTACGATCATTACAGACAGACACACAAATAAATATGTTAAACTTAAAACACACCCCTTTTTCGTCGTGCGTTAATAATTATTCTGATGATGACTATACAGGGTGTTAACGGGGTCATGATCCGGAATGACAAAAAGCGAATAAGATGATCATACTGAACAACCTTTCCCATGGGACCAACCACGAAATCGCAAAAAAAAACCAGGTATTCCATACATAACTCTCAATTAAATCGCAGTTAACTCACAGTTAACTCTTAATTGGCTCTTTTTTTTTGCGATTTCGTGGTTGGTCCCATGGGAAAGGTTGTTCAGTATGATCATCTTATTCGCTTTTTGTCATTCCGGATCATGACCCCGAAAACACCCTGTATATAAGTATATTTATATAATAGCAAATAGAAGATCACTTCCATTTTGTATGATAGTGGTAACCCTAGAGGCCTTGGCCGGCAGCGCTAAGGGCAAAGACACCACATTATCACTCTAACGAGAGTAAGTGACTTTAATTGTATTTATGGCATTAACATAACACAATAGGCGCAGTCGCCACGTCGCCCGCCATTGTTGCCACTGGGATTTTAGCTGCCGAAAAATGTTAAGTTTCCTAACATTTACTTTCGAGTTTCTTAAGAAAAACATCCACGTCTGCTTACACCGAGAACAATCTCTACAGGCTAACAATCAATACCAACTTATTGGTTGTTTATTATTTTTGAGTTCGTTAAATAACCGGCAGCCTACGAATGCACCGAACCAAAAATGCACCTTATTATGTTGTCGTCGAGAATTACAGCAACTACAGACCGTATTATTAGTCGTAGGTATTTCATGTAGACATACCTAAATCTCGCTGCTTAGGTAACTATCACTCTACACTGAGTGGTGTGTAAAAGAGCCCATAAAATACCTAATAATAAGCTCAGTTTATGATCCACCAGCATCCGTTTCGATAGGGAAGATGCAGCTATAATATTTACCATTATTTTGTGACCAAAATGTTGAAAAAACATAAAATAATAGCTACTGAAACGTTTTTACTTTAGTTTACACTAATCACAAACAATAATTACGATTTGAAGTAATGTGAAACGGAATGTGTTTTAATTCAACAATCAGCGTCTGGTGACGTCACTCCTGTCAAAAGTCAAAACTTAGGCAACTCTATGACATATCTAGGGACGAACCACGTACAAACTAATATGGCGAGTGGCACACATGAGTGACGTCACTGGAACAGATCACTATAGGCGCGAAAGTTTGAATTGTCAGTTTGTAACAAGAATTTTTGACTATAAATACTAATTTTAATTTTTTAATACTTTTTGCGATTTTTCAAATGAAAGCAAAATTTAAAATATTGCATCTTCCCTATTGTTGCTTTTTTATCAAACTTTATTGATCACTATTGTTTGTTTTTCTGTTAAGCCAGCAGTGGGAATTTGTGAGTGGTATGCTCGAAATCAAAGCGTTTCATTGTATTCTAAAATAAAAACAGTGGGAAAGTGCGTGTGAAAGGAACTTCTTCAGAACTGTACTATAAATGAGCAGGTCTTTGAGTACAGTTAACGCCTTGTTTATAAAGTAGTCAGTGATACAAGTAGGGTAGGTAGGTCTCGTCTAATTTTGTGAGAAAATGTTAATGAAACTTGTGTAGAATACAAATGAGACTAATTGCTTAGGTTACTTAAAATTAATTAACAGATTTCCTCCGATGAATTCCCCAAATTATACATAGATTCGTAGATAGATTTGAAAAACAAGCCAGACAAAACTTTATATTTTTATATTCTATGAACACGATTATTCGTTGTAAGGCCTATCCTATTAGACTTGAAAGTCTCTTATTAATTGAAATGTCTACAAAATATTGTATACCGTACAAAATCAACTAATAGCAATTTATACCTTTGAAATTAGAACACAGTTCTTGCAAGTAATACCACGTATTAGTAAATTACCTGGTTTTCCGATAAATGCAACTCATGGGATACCATGATGTATTGATGACTCCAAAGAATCCAATTTGCGTTTTTATTTGACGTTGCACGATTGCTTTCTACTCGGAAAATCCGATTAGTTCTTTTGTGTGCGATTTAAGTAGTTCAATTATTTTTACGACGATAAAATAGGTCAAGGAAAACTTATCAATTATGAATCTTATTTCAGTCAGTAAATATTATATAAGCCGATATTAAGTATAGGACTACACATACACAACAAAGGTTGTGCTAAGATGTGTCTGTATACGTTTGACACCCAGCTTTATTGACATCTAGGTGTCACTTAGGTATATTGAAACACAGCACATCTCTGGCGCAGCCTTAGTATAAGCATATGGTAATAAAACAATAACGTGTAATAGAATCATTAATGTAAAGTGAATTACAGTGAAATGGCAGTAATCAGTAGTAATTACGCGTCTTGTAATTGGCGGGCGGGAGACCTAGACTTGGCGCGCGCTGTGTCAGGCACGGGGGATTCTTTCAAGCGGGCATGCGGTGTCGCGACTGATACCCTTTGTTACCACTGGTAATTAGCGACTCAATATTTATGCCACTAATTCACTAAAAAATATCGTTTTAATTATATAAAGCACGAACGTTTAGTTGGTTGTTTTACACTGACATATCATTCTGCGTATGTCACTTTCATTGAACATCATCTGACCTCGACCGTACCTAGATGTTCACTCTATAACCATGCTTTAAGAATCGTATCTCTTAGCTTAAGAGGATATATATTGTGTTGTGACGTGTGTTGCATAGTCCCACTTTTGATTTGATAGCGGGCCCCAGCCGGGCCAATAATAGGGGACGATCTACACGTTGCACGTTGCCGCGTTGCTTAGTATACATTTGATTTCAATGTGTATCGCGAGCTCGGCCCAACACGTTAGGTCGCCGCAGGTGCGACCTAAAAGGTAATTAAAATGCGAAACGTAGGCCTTTGAGCGACCCACAGGTGCAACGAGCGAAGCAGTATGAGTGCGGGCACTATTTTGTTTTGATGAGTAAATCACCGGGCTGAACTAGGGCGCGCGTCGCTGGGGATAAAGATAACTCGGGGCAATGTCAATACTAACCAGCGTATGACTAATATAAATGCTATTGTTATTTGCGTTATATTGCATTACTTCTTATGAATAGTAATCGGGTAATCACTCTCCGTACAGTCGTTACTTTTTATAGATCCACGGAACAATGACTTCGTTTTATCCAATAACGTTGGTAGCCCCGGTTTTATGAAAATCGGTGAGAACTTTACGTTGGTAAGTTATATCAAAAAATGTACCGAGTTACTAAAATTTGATCTGACATTTGGTCTAGTGCAGCTTTATAAAACCGGGCCTTCGAATACTGTACTAACTATACTTGTGGTGACTTTAGTATCAATTTCAACTCGGTTAAAAAAAATACTTACAATTAAAATATTGCATTTGGTATATAACGACGCCGTATGAAAAATGAGAGAGAGAAGGCCTGGGACGTATATAGGCTGATTAATTAATATCAATTAATGAAAAAACCGGCGCATGAAAGTTGTAATTATTTTAAAATCCAATAATAAATAATAAATTAAATGCTCATAACCCCATAAATAACTTCAAGTAAAGCAGTTATAGCTCAATAAGATAAATCTGCAGAAGTGTGATAATATTTAGAATGCCATCTACACGCAGTATTTGTGGTGTGGAGTTGGCGTTCTGTCAACAAACCTACCAGAGCAACGCTCTCACTCATATTGATTCGTTTCTTACTTTATTTTTACTCATCACAAGCATTATTGTGATATAAAATTGACACAGTAACAGTAGTAGGCAGTTGTGATTAACTTTATGTTTCGGTGAACATAAATAAGTAGTTGGAGGAATTCATGTAAAACTAAGTTCGCAGCTTCGATAAAACTGTGCTTGCTGCGTAATACTTTCAATTACGCTTCAAGAGTGATCGACGCAGAAAAGAAAAACCGAAAAGCGAATATGTGCTAGTCGGTACGTATTCGGAATTACTGTAAATTTCCACCAGTTAGGTACTAAGTAAGTACACACACAGTTCACGTAGTAACCGAAGATATGCTGAAGTAACTACACGCGATGTTTTTATGGACGCTAATTATCGTTTTTTTTACTATGGGAAACCCTGCGAGGGACAGCATCTTGCGTATCTCTATATTCTAACTATTCTCAGTAACGGTGTCTCAGTTTGTGCACAAGTATACAACCCAATTTAGAAGGTATGCTTAACTTTTTTTAAATAGTTACGTAGGTTGCAAGAAGCTACTTACATCATTCATTGTAGTTTAAAATAGTTCACTAAAGCGGAACACGTCAGAAACTAACCTTAAAAGCCTTTTCTTAGAAATAGTTTCCACGTTTCATAGCCTTGAGACACGAATAAACAAAACTGAAACAAAGCCTGTAAAAACACATAAATTTTACGTTTTACTTACTTGGAAATAGTTTCTCGGTTGCAGTTGCGCTTAAATTATCGAATTTAAAAAAGCCCAATGAATTTATATATCTTTGTGATATAATTACTGTAGCCGTACGTGTTTCTATTTTATACTTCCCCTATCAGTTTGAGCTAACTGTTAAATGGAGCTCCATTTAACTGTTAGTTAAAACTGATTGGGGACACAAATTAAACTTAGCAAACCAAAATGCCCCACAAGAGCTATTTCGGGTCGTTTTAAGGTCGTAATAAATATCATTGTAAAGTGCAACTGCATCAACGAGTAAATTAATTCAGTTATGTAGTCACATGCCGTGTAATGTGTGTAACATAATGAAATATGACATGTTATAATTATAATCTACGGTAATAGCTGTAAAGAATGCGTTTAATTTGACTTCTTGTGGCAAATACTGCATGCTCCGATGCTCAACTCATCGTAACGAAACGTATGTACTTAAGTAATAGCTAATTATGCAGCGGAATATTGAAGTAAATACTACATGTATTTAAATATTTTTCGAAGGTTCCCAGTTTATTATTTTGTACCGGCAATAGGACCCGTGACCTCGAGATGAAAGCGAAGAAACTACAACGCCATCACGGATCGAGAATTTTTAATCATTTTGAGTCATTTAATACCTACAGACGTTTTTATGAAACCAATATTTACATAATTAAATGCGTTTGTTATAATGGTCTAAACAACACAATTCCCGCAACAAACCACCTGTGTGTTGATTATTTGATAAATACGAGTAAGTAAATGTGTTTCTTATCATTGTGGTAACTTTGATAGTGCCGTGTGTTATTGAAGAGTAGTTAACGCACATTGATAACATCTTTTTAAATTGATTGTATTGTAAGCTTTATTTTTTATTTTTTTATGAAGAAGTAAACAATAAAAAAAAATCTTTAAAGATAATCATGCTGTTGTATATAAATCGTACAAAAAAATATTTTGGATAGTTATTGACCTTCGGCTCCTTATTTTCCCTGGTCCGTATATTTACGGGCACGTGACGCAGGTATCTAATAATAATACCTGTCGTTTTGATACTTAGACCTAACTTACATCGGGGGAGTAGGTTAGGTGAATTTCCGGGAAGAGAAAAGGCAATTATTGTACTTCCGTAACTGTAGGACGCGAAAGGCACACACAAGGGACATAATATTTCTAGTACATATATATGGACATACTAGAAATATTCTGTAGTATGCAGGTGTTGCAGGTGTACTCGTACCTGTGTTGTGTTTGTCGACGTGCGCCGCCGGCACCTCGTGCTTCACCTCGGCCATGGCTGCTGGCTCTGCAGTCGCTCACTCCTGCAACAACAACGCCATTGCTTCACACATGTATTCAAACAAACAGGGAAAATGTTAATCACATTGATCTGGTGTCTCATTTGCTCTTTGGGACCCTTGTTTCAGTTTCTTCTTCTGCTTATTTAAGAGCTAAGCTCTTGTCGGTGTAGCTCAAAGTAGGACCTCCATCAACTGCGATCCCAGGCAACCTCTTGGACATCTCGATACGACCTAACATCAACTCTTTTTTTGAGCAGACCCAGTATCATGGTCGGCCTTATCACGCGATAAGTGACAAGATAGAGCGTCCGTCTCGTTCAAATGAACGGTGTCAGTGCGCCAGTGACGGACGCTCTATCTTGTCACTTATCGCGTGATAAGGCCGACCATGATACGAGGTCTGTTCTATGTAGTTTATTATAGGTCTTCCTCTTTCTCGCTTCCCCTCTCTTTCCTTCAATTATATTGAGTATAAACTTGTCATGTCGTATGAGGTGCCCTACCATCTTCTATGTGTTTCAGTTTATCTACGCAAAATGTGAACAACTCTTTGACGACAACTGTACACAATATGTTTGGATCAATGAATTTCCTCAGTGAGTCGCAGCAGAGCCAAGAACAGAAAATATCTGTTCCCGTTCTATTGTCACGAGAGGATTAAAAAGCAGCAGCTGATTGCTCCTAATACTTACATTTTAAAACACAACTAACTAGCACTTATGTGAGACCAGACCGAAGGGTGGCTGTAGGTTCTCATATCAGCTACAATAGTAAACAAAAAAAATGTGGAAAGTGTAAAAAGGTAAATAAGGTCAATAATGTGACAAATATGTTTATACGTTTTATTATGACATCATTTTGACATACGAGTGTAGTTATATTGTCTTTGATACGAATATTAAATAAGTATTTATTATTTTAGGGTTCCGTCGACAAAACAGTAGAGTCAAAGGCTAAATTATTTTAAAGACGTCGTTAAACCCGTAGTGTGGGGTATCGTTGGATAGCTTGTTCAAATATTATGGGTTTCTTTAAACCATTTTACAACTTAATGATTCGTTTGCGAGATATTGGGCTTTAAAGCGTAATTCCCGACTAAATGGCTACTACTGGGGATGTGAAAAAAATCGTGGCAGTAGTACCTACATATAATGAATAAAACGAAAATTATCACGGCTAAATAAGCATACGGGTCAAAATCAAAGAGATGAGCATTTTAGGTTTTCAAAAATCTGAGAAATAAAGTTTTTTTTTAAGAAAACCAACAAGTGGAGTCTGTTGTGTCATTTGTCATGAACCGTTCCTGTGAAGAGGCACGCACAAAAATATATTTTAGAAATTCTACCAGTTAATAAGAATAATGCCAGGCACAAAGTCATTATGGGAACACTTTTAAAGATTTTTCTAATAATTATGTAACTAATGCATTTAAGAATCACCTTCAAGAAATTGTAATTAACCTGTTCCTAAATCGGATAATGTTGTTATTTTGTATATTTGTTATATTGAAAACATTTATTTTTGTTCACTTTATTGTCACCTCGGGAACGCCCGCATCATTTCGGGAACGTCCGTCATATACGAGAACGTTCCCGAAATTACCGTTCCCGAAATGACTATTTGATAAATATTTTCATGTCGCGCTTGACGGCGCCATGTAAGATATTGGTTTTAGGGGTTATGAACAAGTGAGCTCTAATATTTATAAGAATTTTGCAAAATATATGCAAATTTTCGAAAAACTATCCATCAAACTGCGTTCCCGTAGTGACAGGGAATTAAAGTACGCTTCACACATATGAATTTAAAAGGTACTTACCAACTAAATCATTTTTTTTTTCCGTAAACAACAAACACGCCTTTTGCTTTGACTAGTGAACTTCACGCTGTTGCTTGCTAACGCCACCTAGCGTGTGTTCTTTTATTTACATCAATCGATATCCACCGCGTTCACGGAATGATTTAATAAACGTCAGACAGCATTTGAATAGTCAAAATATGAAGAAATTAACCTGCTATTAATGTATTTTATACGTATATTCTTAATTTGATGATTTTCAAAGCTAATATTAAAATATGAAAATTTTAAGTCTTAATTATAAACATTTTTGATTTGTTTGAACTATGAAACATGGTATAAGGACGCATTCCCGGAATGACTATTTAGACCTTTTTTATTTTGAAAATCAAATAAATCATTAGTATAGAAAGATAAATAAGCTAAGTGCCGTGTAATTATGCACAGAACCTTTATTTTAAAATAAATATTTTAGTAATATCATGTTATTTTATTCAGAAAAACTTTGTCAGAAGCATAATGCTCATTTCTCTGATTTTGACCCATACCTAGTTGCTGAGTAATAGACGACCAACTTAAAATGTACTTAGAGAGGCCAACTTTTGTACAAATTCGACCGACGCAACCGCACCATTTAGGTGGCTCGCGCGTGTCGATGTAACTAAGACAGACAGGCAACTATGGAACCCTACACTGTGCGAGGCCCGACACGCATTTGGCCGATTTGTTTACGACTTCTGCAAATATAACAAATCTACTTACTTACCCACCTAACCAAACAAACTTTAAGCCTTATTACAGCATTGCAATAGTACATTGTTGTAAAGGCTAGAAAGTAGGCAATAGATGGACGAGTGGGTTCGAGGTCCGAGCCAAAGGTGAGGAGGAGCTGTGATTGTTCGAATCGCTGTTCAAACTGGACTACAAAGACATTGTTGGACAGTTTGAGCTCATAGATGGCCTGTTCGTGCGACGTCCAACTAACCCCAGTTTTGAAGCCTGAATTCTAACCATCTTTTGCCACATTTCCGAGCAGTGGCGTGAAAAAATATATTTACGCCACAAAAATAGGCCACAGAACGCTACGTGTGCTACGCCGTAGCCCGTAGCAGTTTTTTTCCGTTCTGTAGCGGTAACCTCACGTAGAGGTATGACTCATATGTGAGTCATTGGTCTCGAATGGGCTTTCAGTGTCATCAGGAACCCTCTAGGTGGGCGCTCTGCTCGTAGTCGGTTTCTTCTACAAGGGGTTTTTTTGTGTGTTACCCGCTACGAGCGTAGCACTACGAAATCGTTGGCAGTTAATGTGCCCAGGCCCCGTATCATGGTCGGCCTTATCACGCGATAAGTGACAAGATAGAGCGTCAGTCTTGTTCTATCGAAAGGTGTCAGCCAGTGACGGACCGACCATGCGTGTGATAAGACCGACCATGATACGGGGCCAGGATTGAGATGTTGCCGGGCGGCTTAATAATCTGACACCCAGTGACGAAGAGTTAGAAGGAATATTTAAAACTCAAATGTTGAGGTGTAAAGCTGCGACGTGTGAGGTTCAGTAGCCTTAATCGAGATAAGGAATGTCAACAAACATTCTATATTATACGAAAACAAACAGAAAGGTTTACCCGTGAGATGCTTGATACAGCTGGCAGAAATTTAAAATCGACATCGCAATTTAAATAACCCTTTTAGTTCCACATCCACACAGGAAACGCCATGAAGGTAAATACTACAGGCGGTTTTTGTTGTGGGCAGGACCACTCGTGGCTGTGCTGGTCGTTCAAAGAGTTTAAAATGTTTTGTGGTTGTTGGAAAAGGAGAGAAGTTTAGTTTAGTTTTATAGAATCACTTCGATGTCTGCCTCCACAATATCAGAGGCATCCTTTGTCTTTGATAATAGGTTTAGGTACTTCGTTAAAGGCTAGTTCGAAAAAGGCTAACATTTTAAAATGGGAACTAAGTAATGTTTGCGTGATGTGTATAACTGTAGGGAATCAAATAACAAAATTAACCTTAGGTTTCTCTTCTCAGAGAAAACGACCGCCCTTACAAAATCCGAAGCTTCTTAGGGAAGATGTTTCCTTCCAGATAAAGTTTCTATTACAACGCGCCGAGACCGAGGGATGCAGGCTTTGTCTGGTATATAAACTCGGGGGCACAGCAGGTTATTCAATTTCCTTCCCCAGCTTAACAGTTTATCAGATTCCCGATTCTTCAGCTTTTTGCTTAATTAATTTTGCTGTAAATTATAAGCGAGAAAGGTTTTTTACCTGTTCAAGCTTTACAAAGTTTTTTTTTAATATAAAACCAAATCTAAGTAATTAATTAATTGATGAAGGTATTTATCGTTTATGTGAATCAGTTTTTTTTTCCTTCAAGCTACATATTTTAAAGTAGTGTATTACAACAAGATCACTTTTGAATAGTTTTGTTAAATACAATATAATATATGTCAGTCGTTGCGTATTTATTTGCATAACTGATGGTGACTACATTAAATTTGATTACCGATTACAAAAGAACAATATGCAAAGGAGTGGTTTTTATTGCTTTAAGTACTTTAAAAACCGGGAGCCTAAATATATTTATTGAGGCATAATTTCATTAGGAATTATAATAATATAAAGCCCCGATGAACATAGTACCTTCAAATAGATACACAAACAGAGTCGTAAGGAACCTTTAGCACAGTATTTAGTGATGACTATGTTGATGATGACGATAGCCGATAGCATCATCATTTCAAATACCGAAATTCACAATGTTGAAAAAAACTAAGCATATTTTAATTTCCTACCTTTGTGTTTGTAAGAAACCGGTATCACACGCTATCACCAGTTATCACGTTATCACAACTAAACACGGGACGTACGTACGCGGCGGAGATAAACACAAGGCTGCCGAGACTCGCGCCCCGCTCCGACTGGGTTGCCACATCGAGAGTGGGAAAATCCCTGGTGAGTACGCTGTGGGAATAGCGGGCGATCGATTAGAATGGAATTTGCTACATGTTTTGAAGTATTTTTGAAAATTAGGAATAAAACGAATGTTACATTACATTATTCTTGATTCTTTTGAGTCAATAATCTCATTAATTTATACATACTTATAATCCTTACTTCCGTACTAATATTATAAATGCGAAAGTGTGTGTGTTTGTATGTTAGTCCTTCTTTCACGTCGCAACGAAGCGTCGTATTGATGTGATTTTTTGTATGGAGATAGTTTAGAAGCTGGAGAGTGACATAGGCAACTTTTTCCAGCGGGAAAACATCTAATTCCCACGGGAAAATTCAATATGTTACATTTTCCTATAACCACGCGGGCGAAGCCGCGGGCATCAGCTAGTAAGTAATAAAAATAAAGACGTATGTCCGTAAAATGGAAGTTTGTATGTAGTCGAAACTACTTGTCGAAAAAATATTTCACTAAGTATTAATGAACTTTTGGAATGGACATAGAATTTGTAACAGGGCGGTGCTACTCGGGCAACTGTAATAAAGATTTAATGGAAAGACGAGTTTCAGCAATACCATATCATATTCATTTCATTATATGTACACACGACAACACAGCTAACTAACCATACCGTGAAAACCTAGAACCTTATTACAATGCACTTAAGGTCAGATTAGATTTCCGATGGTCAGTTAGCTGTGTTGTCGACTGTACCTAAGTACCTAAAGTAACTACGATGGAAAAATGGTTTATATTTATAGGGTCGTTCCAATATTTGTCTTACCTTATAATAAAAATTCAACATTGACTTACTTACCATAAAAATAAGGAAATGAAGACCCACCAGACGCTGGCAACATTATTTCGCAGCTTCATTTTCCCGAGCAGTCACTCACGCGGCCGAACGCGGCCGAACGCGCCCGAACAAACCCGAATACGTTGTATTGATGCCGGCAAAACATTTCCGCGCCATTTTCTTTGGCTAGTTTGGGGGAGGATTTCGGTTCCGTAATTTACCATCCTAACTTGTCTAGCTGTTTCATTTAAAAAGAAACCTTATGGTGGTTCTAATTATGCTCTTCATTCAAAAACATCGAATTCGTTTTGTGTGGGGTTTAAACGACCCCCTGAGCGGGCATTGCCCAGTTAAGCACAATCGTGTACCGGTGACTCAGTTTTAATGAGTGGATTTTAAGAATACGCCTTAGTAACATGCATGTCTGTAAATATATTTTTTTTCAATACAGATCGACTGAATTTATTTATTGTTATCATTCCATTCACGAACAGGACAATAACGATTTAGTGTGCCTATACCGCACTTATCTCAATGGTTATATTGGTCAAAACAATAAAATAATATGTTTTATTGTTATGACAGGTTATGTTATAGGTGATGTCAGCATGATATTGCGGCGACTCGCTAATTAGGGTCCAAAAGCTAAAAAAGTACCCTTATAATATGATGAACTCTGTATGTCTGTCACATCACAGCTAAATATCTCAGGACCAACTTAAGTTATCGATTTGAAATTTGGTTAAGGTAACTGGTGCAGTGCTACCGGGAAAAAAATAAGAGGTACAGTCAAGTGTAAAAATATGGGTGCATACAACTTACTCATAAATATGTCCCATCGCTCTTATGTTAGCGGATTAAGGTTTCGGTGCATATTTATGAGAGGATTAAATCGATACTTATTTTTGCACTTGATTATACTCGTACTATATTTATTATACTGTATAGGAAGTATAATTTAAATACCCAGAAAGCAGTGGGACCTCGAGAAAAAGGCAGCAAATAGCTAGTTACGTGTTCATCGCAGAAATAAAAGTTCTTACCGGGAATCGAACCCAGCAGGACCTCTAGCTTCGTAGGCAGGTCACTACCAACTATATATGCTAAAGAAGTTGTCAAATTGTCAAAAATGTGAATGGTTCGTGACCCGCTTTTACAACTTACCTATGCGCCTAAATTATTAAATAGCAAATAGTTTGGAAAGAACCACCATCGCCAAACAATGCAACATTTTTATGTGTTTTGATCAACTGGGCGGGCGTTGTTAGAACGTCGCCTATTGCCGTTTAGAATGTTGCCACTGAGAATTTGATTTATTTTATCAAACTGGTTTTAATTGACTATTCGATAAGATTGAATACGTTGGAACCGGTAAGTGTTCACATCGAGTCCCCATGTAAATCTTATTAGGGTCGTTAGAAATTGCTCGTTCTGTAGACACCAAAACAGGCGATTAAATTCGAAGACATTAGTTTCGTTTCGACACCAGGTTTGAAGAAGGCATGTTTTAAACTGAAAAACATGGCTTCTTCAAACCTCCAACCTTCAACCAACCCTAGCATTCCAACTGTCCAGTTACCCCCTCTATTTCCCCAACTTAACCATTGATTTCATTACAAACCGAGTGTCAAAATACCTAAACTGGCTGGCTGAATAATAACATGTTTTAGTATTATAATTTGGGTCAATCAACTACTTCTTGTTGTTATTCCGTCCCGTTAGCCAGGCGACAAAACTACAGAGGAGACGTAACCAGTGACAGGAAAAAGTTGATTCACCCAATTACAAAACTTAAAAACGCGATAGAAATGTTTCAAAACACCAAACGTTTAAGAGAACCTGATGTTTTGAGAAATAAAATTAGACTCATTTTAGGATTTAGGCATTTTGACACTCAGTTATTTTTAGATCTAGAAGTATTCCATCAGGTATTAAAGAAACCAAAACGTCAGTTCACCGTACATTTTTGTTTCGATAAATAATTGTCATTTTCAGATGACTATTGTCAAGTAAGTAAATAGGGGTCGGCAATTAAGTATAACTGGCATTGACATAGCGCGCCAAAAGTAACTGATACGCACTATAGGGTTTACTCATGAGCAGGCGTCGTACATTTTGTAGCATTTTCAGTGCAGCATGGTTGTGTTAACGGAGTAGACAATAATAATCAATACAATAGTTTTAAGGTTAGATAATACGAGTATTAATGTTATTAACGCTAATTTTTGACATCCGCATACGAGGGGTTAAGCATGATAATTGAAATTGTTCATACCATTCCGATAATACACTACGCTGCACCAAAAATACTAGAAAATTTACGATGTCTGCTCATCAGTACCTTTACGTACAAATGATCCTGGCAGTAATCTTTACACACTATGTACTTTACTTAGGTCTTGATAAATAAATTGCGAGTAAAGCTTTTTAACTTTAACTTAACATTTTGTGACGACATCTTTTTCCATCTTTAGGACTTTTTTGCTCAACATATTTATTTGCGAAGTAGAGTATCCTGACTATTTTGAGTTTTAGCTTATCAACCATTGTGTGGGAATAACTTCTTCTACTCGTCCTCAATCGTCAATTAGAAGTCGTCATGAATTGCTTCCCACGTCCAATGAAGTATTTTCGCCTATTTGCTGAAGAGACTGCGCGCCAAACGCAACATTACAGTTGAAATTGTCGACGAGAAGTACACATCACAGGCGTGCTCTTTGAGTTTTAGCTTGTCAACCATTGTGTGGGAATAACTTCTCGTTATCCGCAGCGAGAGTGGACGCCCAAAAGGTGGACTAGATGCGGGTGGCGCAAAACATTGTGGCACTCTTTGGGGGAGGCCCAAAGTCCAACAGTGGAAGTCTTTCGGCTAAATGATAATGATGATGATGTACATTTTTGTAGCCTTTGGTCTAAATCTTAGAAAAACTTTATTTGTAACATTTCTTAGACGTTTAGGTTTTCGATGAATGGGATAAGGTTAAGGAACTAAGAGTATATAGATATTATAAATCTAAGACACGAATGTAGTTTTATGATTGCTTGCTTTGAATCGGGAATTTAATTTCGACCAAAAATAATGGAAGATAACAAAAGGCTGAACATTTATCAGTTTATTATAAAATATTTTGCGGCTTTTATGTTTTTGGCAATATAAATGTACTTAATAAATAATAATAAATTTAAAAGACACGTAAAACGTGTATTACAGTAATTTAATCTTACTTTAGTATGTACATACAGTCAAAAAAGTTGTACAATTTGGTAGGTGTCGTTGCGTCGTATAAAAAAGTGGGGATGGTCCGTATCTGAGATGTTGCATACGGGTGTAGAAGCGTATGGTCGGGCGTGCGGCGGCCGGCGCGGGCGCGTTAGCCTTCCGCAGGCGCGTCTTCTTCCGCCGTTGCCTTTTCGCACATTTTTCGAAGGAAAGCTGAAATTGCATAAACACCTCATAAATATTCAAATAATTAATAGGTTTACCTATTAGAGTTCAGATGAGTTACATGAATGATTTGATAATGAAATGATAATCACGAACTGTTTGTTAAGATAAGTTGTAGCTACACACAGAAAATTATTGTAAAGAATAGTAGGGATTTTATTTTACATAATATTAAATAACATTAAGTATTCCATGAGTAGAATTATTGAAATATTAAAGTAATAGGTGGCACATTATCAAGGAAATCATACCTGAGATAGACAACTGACAATATACCCCAATCAACAAAGACGAAGAAAAACAAGAAAAATGTAAAAACAATAGCAAAGCAAGAACGAAGAGCAGCGATAGCGACACGACACCCTTTATTAAACTATCCTTTTACTTACGATCTTATAACTAAAGATATGACGGGATGGGATGTTCCTACTACGCCATCATCTTCTTCAGGAATGCTGTAAATGTATAAAAGGTAAAACAGGGGCACACACATGGCACGAACTACACATACACATGCTCCTATGCAATAATCTGATGTCATCATTCCAATCTAGAGGGGTAACTAAGACTACCACATATATAGATATACATAGATCACGCAAATGCATGTATACTTTGCGTGTCAGAATTCGGACTCCGTTGGCACTCCGACTAACATTCCGCGCGCGTCTGTTGTGGTAGCCGGTTGTCCGTGAATATTAAGAAAATACCTTATTGCAGAATCGATTTTCCGCGGAGAACGGGGAATTCAGATCACTAATTCGCCCGTGTGACGTCAAAGTAGGTAGAAAAAAGTGACACGGTCGGTTTTCTTTTCATACAGATTGAGGTGTTTAAGTTATCTAGTGTATATCTATATCTGTGACTACTACTTTTACCGTCATAGTCGCCGCTACTTTTACGTATATACATATACTAAACATATAAGTAAACAATAGGTAGTTGAGGTATTCGTGTTTGCTATTATTAGTGGGAATAGAAAAGTTGGAATGGTTTAGTATTACATCATTCTCATACGACTTCACTAGCTGCACATGTGCAATGGCAATGAGTTACGGTACACATATCAGTCTACCACTTACAATTTACCAAAATCAAAACTTTATTTAGGGTCATTTCGCCGGTTAGCGACCACCTAATTTTATGTGCCGGTGGGCGACCACTTAAGCTGAGTTGGTGAACTGAAAAGATATTTGCTCGGTTTTTTAGCAGATTTCTATTCTAAAACATCAAAAAAATGCATGTACAAGTAGTTGTCTCAATAGGGTGTGTAGAATTGATGCTATCTTCAATAGAAAAAACCTTCTCCTTCAGGTGGTCGCTAACCGAAGGTGGTCGCGTAACCAGCGAAATGACCCTATACAAAGTCTTTAATATCAATCATAAAGGGCGGATAGTTTCATTCACTCGTATATTTGCAAGGCGTTATTCATGGACATGCGCCAAGTTCGGGGACACGCGCCGCGTGCTTTCAGACGACTCCTTAGTTTCAAAGTCACCTGATAGGACGCTCGTGTTGAGTCGCCGAAAACGTCGCCCTAATCAAGGCCTAACTATTGTTTACGATCCCGCAGATTGGTTTGAAAGTACACGCCCGGATGAATCTAGGTGTCTACATAGCATCTAAGTTCGAAAAAGGTAAAATTTCAATATGTTCACTGACTGAGAGATACTCACGCGCATAAGGGATCATGCCTTCGTCATCTTCAGGGTCCATGCAGTCCTTGATCACTTCGTCGACTTCTTTGTCCTCCAGCTTCTCACCTGGTGACCAATGACAGAAATTTCAGATATCCGTCCGTATTAGAGATATACTAATTACGTAATCATTTCGAAGGTTTCGTAATAATAAAAATAAAAGAAATGACTCGTTATTATTTTGCATGCCTGTGACTTTTTGTGTACGAATGAAAAATTCACAAAACATACAAGAACCGAAATGTGAATTATTTGGGCTCTATAATTTTATTATTTATACCTATATTACCTTATTTTTGAATCAAGTATCAAACTTATTAAAATAACTTGATGTAGAACTTTTATATTTTTCTGCAGTAGCACAATCTGGACGGCTGCAAATATCAAAGATCATCTAACTGAGACGACAATACAAGAAAAAGATACCTACCTGAATAGTTGATTACCTTCATAGGCAAAACATGGCAACGAGCCAACATCTAGTGTTGGAGTCGTTAAGACAAATAGGTGTACACATTTATATAATTGTGTCGAATCTATTTTGATCCCAAAGTTCTAGATAAGTTTGTCAATAGAAATGTTGTTTCGTATTCTCGAATCGTATTACATTAGGTATAAGTAGGGCAAATCTCCAAAAATTGGCTATTTACGAAAATTTCATACAGTTACTGTGCACCAACTAAAACGTAGATGCCATTAACAAATATCATTTAACATGCTCTAGTAATCAGTTCTGCATCTAGGAATTTTAACTTAATTGCAGACATACCAAAACCACTGCTTAATGCATATTTGCGAAATAACAGGTTTTGGGATAGTGGCCAGTAACTAATGGGCAATAGGGTAGGTATTCACCATGTAGTACCAACTCGAGCACGAATTCAGGCGGCGGCGGCGGCATCAGCAGCGGTTAGAGCGAAAGATCAGGGTGCAGCGTCTCACTCCCACGTATGGCTCACCGCTGCCGCCGCCACCACCACCGCTCGAAGTCGCGGACGAGCCCCAGACGTCTTGTGATCCAGTAGGACGAAGCTCTCTATATAAATTGAAGAGGAGTACCGTTGGGTACGCTTTATCCCTATGTCACCACTCACCTAGCGCGAGAAGTGTGTGTGTGAGCTCAGCGCCAAGCATGAGGCCGTTCTCGTTCTTGTCGTACAGCTTCATACACTCCAGGAAGTCCTCGTAGCAGCCCTGGTCTTTGTCCTTTTTCGCTTGCGCGTAGATGGGAAGGAACTCTTCAACCTGAAGTTTAAAAAAGGAGAGTCGTTAATAATCCTGAATGTTGTCTTGTAATATATGCTTTTAAATGGAGCATTTTTTCTATAACCGGAAACTTCAACGTACTAACTACTGAAAATAAGCTAATTCAAATGGTATATATGTCGGCGGCCGATCGTAAAATCCGCCAGATCACGAAATTCCTAGGCATATCGTGAAACGCCGCCATTTCATGATTTGGCTAAAGGACATCCGCCATATCGTTCAAAACTTAACGTTTAACGATTTGTCTAATGACGTTTAGGCCGATCATGAAATTCCTAGGCATATCATGAAACGCCGGCATTTCATGATTTGGCCAAGCCAGTGACGTTTAGGCTGATCATGAAATTCCTAGGCATATCATGAAACGCCGGCATATCGTTCAATACTCACCGTTATACGTAAGTAGGGTGTCCAAAATTGAATTAGGTAAATTAAAAAAAATAAGAAGTGCGGACTGATAATCTCCAGCGAGTCGACGCCACCCCGCTGCGCGGGGTGTCTATTTCTGGTCTGAGGGACACAAGTGAACCCTAACCTAACCGACCTAAGACAGAGTTCGCTTATGACAAACCATTTTTGTCCGCCCTGATTATTAGCCCCCAACAAAAACGGCCGCCATCGCATGTGCAGCGCCACCAGTGGCCAAGAAAGAAACTATTTTACGATGTGCCCGGTATAGAGCTAGGAATATCGACTAATGCGTTGCTCTAATCGATCTGCTGTATTGTTTATCAGGCACATCGTGATAAGCCTAGCCGACTTTTAGGCATATCATGAAATGGCGCCGTTTCACGATATGCCTAGGAATTTCGTGATCTGGCGTATTTAACGATCTGCCGCCGACATATATATCGTTTTACTGGACCATTGGCAGCTACAAGTAGGAAGTTGTGTTTAGCGAATTTATTAGGGTCCAAAAGTGAAATAATTGAACAGTCAGGTGACATCCCCAAGTCAACCCTACAGTTGAATCACTAGATAGTAGATTAGATGGTAGATCCTCAAGGTTAATCTGCGAGACAAATTATTAAACAAAGAGTCTTAATTATTTCTACTGGGGCCGTATGAACTAGAAATCATTATTTCTGCTAAAAAGACCTTAAAATGCGTTTGTCTGTCACTTTGAGCATTTGTATTGTGCGAAAGGGACAAACACATCTAGTTAACAGAGGTTTTGTTAAGCTTTCTGAATAAGGGGGGTTATTAGTCTCTTGGACTAAGAATTAGATAGGATGTATAAGAATTTGGCAACCAAGTGATTAGTCAACAAACAGTAAAGGGTATATGAAAGGTAATTACGGTGAGCAACTTCTCGCCCTTCTTTTTGGTACCGCCCAGCTTCTCGATGGTAGCCAGTGTGGGGTTGACGTTGAGCGCCCTCAGGACATCGCCCAGGGCGAAGGCATCGACCTTGCCGCTGCCGTCGGAATCGTAGATGGAGAAGGCGAAGGATGCCTCTGTGAACAACATGTTACAATCAATAAGACGTTGATTTTTCACACAATTCTAGTTTGATTCTTATCCAGAGCGATTTCCTGCTGAACTGTGGGGATATAGTTCACTTCCACTTTAGGCCTAAAGCTCGATTCGAATAACCTCTAATAAAGACTGAGGAAACATCACATTTGTCTTGGACAAAACTCTTTTCTTGTTTGCCGAAATCGACGGTAAGTTTTGGTTCCCTTACTGGCTCATAAGGATCAACAACGCTCCAATCAATTTGTAAATTAAAGTGACAATAGTACGCTGGATCGAAGCTATGAGCAGAAATAGTTCTATGGTGTAATCACATCCTAGAACGTTGTCTAACTTCATTCATTAAAACCAATCTTGTTTCAGTAATCGAATTTTGGTTCATTGCGAATTGAACTGTTCTTGGTCCTTATTATGCGATTAAACGGCGATATTCAGTCTTAAGTCAATAATATCAAAGACTTTTCTCAACTTAACTATACTTATTGGTTTATCACTGCATCCTGGTGCGGAAAAAACTCAATTGCGCGTTGTAGGTACTTATTAAAGATACTCAAACTCAATCATGTTTCTGATCGTTGTTATCAATAGCATCGTATTCAAGCCACGTTTAAGTTCGTATTCCTAAACGATGAAACATTTGAAATATTTTCAAGTGCAATCGACTCGACGCGAGAATAACGCAAATGTTTCCAGAATTATCTATTGTAGTTAGTCAGCACGTAATCCGAGGCACAGTAGAGGCCACGCCCGCGTGGGCGGACATTCTTTGCCGAAAATATTTACTTTTCTCGCATGTTTCAATATATTCACTGTGTCGACTCCCGAGTCACATTCTAATTTTAGAACGAAGTTCTGTGCCCCAATTGTGGCGCAAGCCCAACTCCTTTCAACTGCTTTTTAATGTTCAATTTCATTGACATAAAATCGATGCTAGAATAACAAAGTCACGGTTTCATAAAGATCCGCTAAAACTCATGTTCGTGAGCAAAGTAAAAAAATACTAAACAGACTTAATATTTAAAAAAACTTGAAAAAAGGTCCCTAATATTGTCGAAATATTTTTTTAGATTTTTAATTTTTTTTACTAATTTGTGATCAATTGCCAAAATATTTAAGTTGAAAAATAATATTATTCATATTTAGATTTAGTATTTTAGATTTCAATGATAAAACTTCGTTTATCAATAATTATGAGTATGTAGTAATAGTCCGTGGTAACCAGGTTAGCCCTAGTAACCAGGCGCTATGCAGAGAACAGCTGATCGGTAGCATACGATAACCTTGATATTGACAGTAAGCTAAATTGTAAATGACAAATATGACGAGAGTATATCCGTATACGTAGACGCGGATACATTTAGTCGGGCGCTGAAAACATAAGGTAGGGTTGCAGTGAAATTTGAGCAGAGTTTCTCTGTTTGGGCGGGCGGGCGGCGCACACACGTGACCGCGGTAAATATAGAACGCAGCGCGCAGCGTGGCCATGCCAATGCCGCGCACCGGCATCTCTTAGCAACGATTACGCGAACCTTATAAGAAGAACTGTGCTATACTTAGAAGTTACGATGCTCGCTCGCATTACATTAATTCCGCGATCATTCACAGCCGACAATGTTCGAAACTACGCTGTCATATAAAGCCATCTTCGAGCATCATGAGAAGACATACACACTGCTAGATATATGCTGCCATTTGGAACCGTCTCGCTCGAGTACTAAGATACTAAGCTTAGTATAATCTTACGTGCGAATAAAGAACTATACTCACTATCGACTTCGTTCCTGCTGAGGTCGCTCTGAAAATGATGAAAAACATTTCGTTACTTTTCATGTTCAATGGTAGCATGCAATGTGTGTATTAGTTGTGTGGCAGCGTCAAGGCACCGAGTGTTTGTGTTATCTGTCCAAGCATACAATACCATCATTTATTCACTGTCTTTTAAGCACAACACTTTTTTAAACGTGGTTCGGTGTGCTGGTCGTTGCACAATTCTAAGAATCTTCCGGTTTGCGGAATATGTTTCTCGAGAATTGAACGCGCGTCGGTTGGGTATCACTGGCCGAGCTAACAGTCCGTTTTTTCACTGTACTCCTGTATCACAATTTCACTGACGTCAGGAGTGACTCACCATTTTGTGTGGTGGTAGTTGGTTCCCTCCCGGTCTTCACTGGCGAACGTTCAGACAAGAAGTGGGGCTCGGCAACTTTTCGCGGGACTGTTTTAACTGGCTTAGATGGCGCACCCGTCTGGATATTTGAGATTTGGCCCAGGAATCCGCGACCGTTCTATTTTCGGCGGAGTCGGTCCGTCGCCGCGGCCGCTTCGGGCAAGTGTCCTACGTGCGCGCGCGAGCGAGACGAGGAGCGTTCCCGCCCGCCCTCGCCAAGCGCACCAACCGCACGCCTATTCCAATGATAAATCTACATTTACGATAACTATTTCGATCGGATCTCTTTGGGAAATCGAGGTGTTCGACAGCTACCTGGTCGACCCGCGCTGATTGATTTAATGGATATTTCTCCGCCACGAAAACTGTTCATAATTACATGTTTAGGGATGCGTAATAGCAAGGGCTTAGTCACGTAGTCAAATAAAACGAATTTGAGGATAAATTTAAGCAATTCACATTTTTTATTTTAGGAGCTCGTACTTAACGTAGTTATTTATTTTAAAGTAACATTTTCCATATAACTGTCGTATCATTAAAATCAACCAAAAGTAAATCACGCAACAACGGCCTAGACATCTCCGCAATAATTCTGTTTGGGGTCGAAAGTGTAGTCCGTCCAGTGCGAGGAGTTGACGAGGGCCTCGTTGATGGTGTTGCACTTGGCGTGGCAGGACGTGGGGCCGGAGACACGCTGGTCCAGCAGGCTGGCCGTGCGGCGCGCGCGGCTCCCAGGCAAACCCGCCTGCGTCTAAACAGACACATTATTTTACTAAGTATCAGTAATAATTTTCTAGAATGATGTTTCGTTGCTATTCCGCCAACGTTAAGTGATAATGAGATGTACAGTCAGCATCATACAGTACTAGCTGCCAAAGTAGTCAAATATTGCGGTACTTACACGTCTTCATTACTGTAAGAGTAAAGATGTGTTACGATATATTTGGCTACTTTGGCTGCTAACGATGCTGAGTAGTACGTACAGTCAGCGTCATATAGTTAGTAGCAGCCAGAGTTGTCAAATATTTCGTAACACACCCTTATTCTTACAGTAATAAAGACGTGTACCGAAATATTTGGCTACCTTGGCTGCTACTAACTATATGACGCTGACTGTACAATGGTACCATGCTCCCTCAAACATTTAGCTGGAATAGCAAAGAAGCAAATTGTACTTGAAACGTATCGTGTATGTCCGCAAAGTAACGACTGATTTCATCAATTACATGAATACAGTATAGTAACTTAAATTATTGAACAAGCGAGCGAAGCGAACGTTCTCCTTTTCAGCTTAGGCAAAAATGCTTTCGTATGTCAATTCAGTTTATGGAAATTATCGCGTGCTTCGAAACGCCGTTCTGACTCGATTAAGAAACAATAAGGTCTGATTTTCAGATATATGATTCTTGACTATATGATCGTTTATCTCATTTAATCGATACATGATTGCCTAACATTTCCTCGATAGAAAAAACTCTGCCTCCTCAAACAATACATTATTTTACGACACAATCAAGTTAGTATTTTATCTCATCTAAAATCTCACTTAATGAAACATAAATAAAACTTCAGTAAGTTAGGTATTTATCGAAATTAATCCAACAAAGCCATTCCCGAAGAGTGTTGCATATCTTTTTCTCGTGCGCGGAAGGCATAAGGCTTGTCTCTTCTCTGTCAAAGGGCTGTAGTCGACTCGAATCAAGGCATCCCCTTACTGGGTCGCGAGGTCTACTTCAGAGCCACTAATTTATAAAACGATTGCAACAGCATATTCGATATAGTAGGTACCTACAGTCGATATTATCTAACCTGGAAACCCCGGGGAGTTGCTGCAGCTGAAATTTGGTACGACTGTTCGTTGGAAGCCCTGTTTTCGTCTCCCAAAAGTCCCGGGTCAGGACCTCGTAGAACGGCCGCCAACTTGGAAAATGTACCTACTCCATTCGTAAGAATTTCGATGTTGGACAATATCGACTGTATTCTGAGTCAGCTTTGAACATTCATTGGTGGTATCTCAAAAAGAAACAACATACACATTTAGCATAAAGACAGATAAACCGTAGTTACTCGTAATATCTTAGCTTCAGAACACGAACTGCACTAGATATTTGGACATTTTATTGATTAACGAGACTCGTAACGATATATCTCGCATGTATTTGCCAAAATATGTAAATTTTATGTTGACGGCGGTGGTGTAATAGCCTCGTGGCGCCCAGCACGCAAAAACGAACAGTGAAATTTGAAGTTTCTCTTAAATGGAATTAATTTGAATTTTCATCAATTGACACGGCCTTTTAAAAGGCGCGTGGGCGCCACGAGGATAAACATACCTCTTATTATGTCGCTTTTAGGCTCATGATCCTGGGTATTAAACACGCGTGTTTTATAACATTACGACACTCGTGTGTAATGGTTACATCCCGATTAAGTCACGTTGGCACCTTGCAGCAAGATGCATGCATGAACACGGTGCATTCTTAAATTAACCGGGTTGTACAGAATGTACAGCTTTTTTTTAATTTTCAAATGGATTATTGCTCGACTAAACAAATTGAATCCTTTTTGTTAATTAATTGACTATTTCTTATTAGATATGATATAGAAACGTTTAATTAACTTTAAAACGAAAATATATTATTTTATTTTGTATTGGCTGTTTAGAGATTTCATCTAAGTCTGGCTTGCTTATAACACATGCGCTCGCACTGCGCAAACTTTACGAAAAAAAACTGTTGCGCGCCATTATAGGTTATTTCACAAATATTTGTAAACATTGTTAATGCGGGTTTGCGTTTGGTTATTATCAAAAATGTTGACTCGTGGTGACTAGAAAAGTGATAAATAGAATGGACGCCACTGGAAATTCTTGGCGATGTACAATATGTGGGAAAGAAATTTTTCCTCGCAAAATGTGTTGAAAAACGTCGTATGAAACGCGTGAGCTTTGATAATTACATCAGAGGCGGAATTGTTCACGCGAGCCGCAGGTGAGCGTGATAAGAGGCTCACCTGCGGCTCGCGTGAACAATTCCGCCTCTGATGTAATTATCAATTTATTTAGTTATATAATCGTATGGCATATTTTATTTTGGCCTTTAAAGTTTGTCACTCTTATTATCGATATAGGTACCTCACTTGTATCACAATGTACTATTATTTTCTCGCTAAAGCAAAGCTGATGGCGTTATAACATCTTCCATGTGATGCAAATTTAATAAAAGCAAGCTAAACGATATGATACAGAGAAAGAATATAATGGAAAAATAAACCATCTTCGTCTGTAGCCCCCGACAGGATTCGAACCTGCGACCTTTCTATTAACGCTAGACTGCTCTACCAATACGAGGATGTATATTTTTCAATTACATTCCCGCTAAGACTAGCGCCCTCTCTGTATGAGAAGAAGAGAGAAAATAACACGAAAACAAAAATATTGAGATAAAATAATTTGTTTCGTGATAAGGGTATTTAAAAGCAAATTATTTTTATGAGCAATTTTACTTTAGTCAATAATTTCTCGTAATCTTTATGAAAATAGATACACATCACATTGCAATATAACCAACCCTATACTTCATATATGTTATACACATATAGGATGATCATACATGAAGGATCAAGGTCGTGGTCATTGCTGAAGGTCATGTCCGTCTACAAACTTTTTGGTGACTTCTGCCACCAGCTACTTCCGATACAAAAATCGCTTGAAAAAATTAAAGGTAACCTTGCGTTTTCCATGTGCCTTGCGGCGCCACCAGCCCCGGATGCAGGCCAGGAACCTGGCGCCCTGCAGCCGCCACCGCTGCACGAGCCCGCTCTTGCGGGAACCCGCCGACACGCCCGACGTAGCCGCCAAACCTCCCTGCTTCTTACGATCCTTTAATAGTACATTACTACAGAGGCCGGGAAGTAAGCCTCATAACTATCCGACCTCGCTACGCTCGGCCGTCTATATGTACTCGGCCGGCAACCCCTCTTTTCACGCCGAGGTATGTATATTGCTTTTCTCAAACATGCAATTAAATAAATTAAAAAAACTCCAAGAAATCGAACTTTAATTTTCATGGCTGAACGCCGTGATCCTGTGCCACAAATTGTGGAATGGAAATTAAAAAAGACCTTCTTGCAGGCATCCAATTTTGTATAAAATGCCATCACGGGTCTCTCGTCTCGTTGCGCCCGAAACGTGACACTTCGAAGCCCATTATGAAGAACACAACGTCAATATTTCATTGCATGTTTGAGAAAATATTTGAACCTACTATACCGGTAATATATGTACGCAACACTGGCCCTAGCCCTCATCAAGGTGGCGCGAGATAGTTTTTAGGCGCCCCTTGACCTCCGGCTTCGTAGGCAGTGTCATTACCAATTAGGCTACAGAGGTCGTCAGGAAGCGAGCTCTTTACACATTTCTACACACACACGTGCCTAAATCGCATACCGGCGCATGTTAGAACTAAACGGCTGCCTGGCATTGTTTTGGCCCCCCGCCCCCAACCCCGCATAATGGCAATGGCACCCATTCTATGGTTTTTTCGTTCGCTGATTTTACCGCTTTGTTTTTTGGCGCCTAGTGCGACCACTCCCTCTCAGTGCCAACTGCCAGGAAATTAACCATGCTCAAAACATTGCTTCGTGTTCGATGTAATATGAGAATAGTTTATTAGGGTGCGTATGTAGCTGTGCGAAGCAGCGGAGCGGTGCGAGGATATGCGTAGCAATGCTGTGGAACTGTGCAGGTCAGGGGTCCGAGAACGCCTAGAGGAGTATTTTCAGACGTGTGAGGGTAGAGCGGTGAGTGCGGAACGGGGGATGGCGCACTCATGCGAGAGCACATTCCTCGCACATAGGTAATCCTCGCTCACATCCCTCGTGTGCAATTTTCACTTGTATGTACAATTATCTCTGATTAGCCTGTATCCACCAGCGTAGCGCTAAACGAGGCTAGGAAAATGAAGTATTCCTACACTCGCTAAGCGTGATCTACGATAGAACTTAATTAATAACGATAAACAACACTATATTACGATATGTATTTCGTCTTCGGGATCGTCGTATGAACGGGCCGTATCGTTAGAAGTGTTAGCAGTAAGCAATGCAATTTCCTGCATTAACATTCCTTTTGGATCTTCCAGTATAGGATACTCATCCTCGTCGGAACATTGCTCGTAATCACCTAGTATCAAAGTACGAATATAATATATGAAATTATGAAATGATAAAAGGTATTTATTCCTTTCACTATTATTTATAAATAATTATTTACTTACGATTCAAACTAAGATACGTATTTTCGTAAAATTCCATATTTTCTGTCTCTACTTCCTTGAGAACGCCACAGTCGCCACACTGTTAAAAATAACATTATACTCGTACTTTTCTAAGTGCATTGCATGTTACCAACGTATCTAGTTATTAAAATCATGGTAAAGTCGAAACCTGTAATGCCATTTGTGATGTCATCGGGTCTTGTGGTATATCGTAAACGTTGTCTGTGCAAATTGGAATGTCATCGTCATCCTCCACGTAGAATACTACGTCTTTTTCAGCATTTGGTAATGCTTCGTCAATGTAAGCTAAAGAAGAATTTCCTGAATTTCTGACACTTCTATCAATATATTCTTCTTGTCTCTCTTTTGTGACAGCATTAGCATGAAAAGCATCGAGCGCTGCATTCATGTAAAAACCCATTTGTTTGTCATTCTGTAGAGCGTTGGCATCATCGCTAATTCCAAGTTCCACGTCGGTTATGTCAAACAAGTGATTGATGAATAGAGATGTAGAGTTGCTTAATTCGTTTTCTACCTATAGGCGAAAATTTATTTATAATAAAAAAAAGTGTTAATGTAAAATTATCAACATACTTAGTATCAACGTACTACCTCTGTATATTCGTCTCCTTGACCATTTTCTTCTTTAGGTTTATCGTCTGAAATTATAAAAAAAGCAGTCATGTGGTAAACTCGGCGTTGGAAACCAATACATGTTTGTATAGATTTAGACGAAGTGTATACCTGTACTTTTTTGTGGTGTAGATGTCACCAAGAGTTCTGAATCTATCTTAGGGTTGTCAACAATGTCAGCCCCCTCGATGAATTTGTCAACTGTGGTGTCGACGTAGGCGACGTCCTCGCCCGCAGTAATTACGTAGGTCAGATCCGACCTAACGTTCACCCTCGTTGACAGATATTCCCAGGGTCGCCCTACAATACAATATTCTATAT